>CM033729.1:37531022-38146338 GCA_019671005.1 Hibiscus mutabilis
TAAGCAATTCATATATGCTATGCTAAGTTAATTCCCTTTTTTCAAGGAACTCATGTTGTAATAAGCCAAGTTAGATAACTTGAGTGATAAGTATTTTATGTTAGAAAAACGTATGGTAAAGAGAAACGAAGTAAGTTTATTAATCGATTGTCAAATAATTGTGAGTATTGCATAGCAAGTAATATCTTTCAATCGATTTTAAGTAATTGTTTGAGTGACTAGTTATGCATGATCAAATACACATGTAGTTTATGCATAAGCTATATTCGAACAGATTTATGTATATGAAATGGCTACGTTGGGTATTCACATAAACATGTATTGAGTAAGCAATCAAGTATTTGTGTATATACATTTTTCGAACTTTACATGAAATGGTATAATCACTTGTTAGAGTGGTTTTGATCCCTCCCGGCCTTTGATTTGTGACTTCTCTTGTTTGTTCTTCTTTGATCTATGTAATGTTTGGAAATGTTCGTTGGGTCACGCATGCTTCCTTGTTGTTTTGTCCATCACATATTTTGATGCTTGGGTCTTCTTGATATAAACTTATAGGCAATATCTTTGTAAATGCTTCTACAGGATTAACATGAATGCTCTTAATAATTTAAAAAAGATTTCAATAATAAAATAAATATTAAAGAAATTTTTTTTATTAACCTGTCTAGAATTTTGTCGGAAGTTTAGTTTTTGATCACGTGTTTCATGATTTATCCTATAGTGATATCCTCAATTTCGGTTTTCTTTTAAACCAGGTTGAAGGTGTTACAATTTGGTATCAGAGCTAGAGTTTAGTCGGTTTGGGACTAAACCAAAGCTTATTGTATGTTTGTGTTATGTAATTGCCACCTAGGAGTGCAAATTTTGGTTTTGTATTAGTGACTTGCAACCAAAACTATATGTTTACTTTGTTTTGATATTCAGAATATAGGGTGGTATTCTGAGTTTGATTATACAAATTAGTCGTCATTAAGGAAATTCGAGGACAAATTTCTTTTAAGGGGGAGAGAATTGTAATACCCCAAAATGTGGTCTAGGAGTATGACACTAATTCGAGTATGTTTTAATTTGATTGGAGAAATCTTTGAAGTAGATAATTAATGGAAATTAGGGACCAATTGGTCTAGTAGAATGTTACCAATTCAATGTAAATTAAATTGCCTTGTTCCTCTATAAATCTAGATTTAATTAAAGGGTCTAGGATCGAATTAAAAAAAGAAGAGAAGAATGGCTAATGTCCAAAGGACTAAGCTGAAAAACATGCTAAATTAGAGATAGCATGCTAAGTATTAATTTATGTAAGGGCTTGTACAGTTGTCAAGCGTAAGTCACGGAAAATGGGGAGGGATCTTGACCAAGGGAAAAACAAAGGGAGATATCATCTTCTTCTTTTGTTTAACCGAACCACATGAACTAGAGAGAGATATAAGAAATTTTGAGAAAGCCTAGTGTTGAGCATTAATCTTGGGCATTTTTTATTGAAATCATTCAAATAGTTGGCTATAGAGGGTAAGAATTTTACCTTTCTCTCTTTTAGAATTAGACGCAAGCTTGGTAATTCAAGAATTTTACACTTTTGAGCTTTGTGTTATTATGATTGTTTGAGAATGATTCTATGCCATGAAATTGAGTTATTAGAATAGTATGTTTAAATTTTTTTATCACTAGGGAGATTGTTGGAAGAGTTTAGTTAAGAACTACATTCAAAATCTGGAGGAACTATGGATTGGTTCAATGTATAAGTTTTGTTTTCCAAATATATATATATATATCCTAGTGTTGTTGTGAGAATTTGAAATTTCTTGATGGAGACAAACAAGGTTAGTGGTGACTATGTTATGATTTAAGAAGCGTTAGACAATTATAAAGCATGCTTAAACGTGTTATTTGTATTAGAATCTTAAATCTTATTGTCACAGTGCTTACTAGTAATTGATCATGGATGATTAAGTAAAAAGGGACTGTTTCGTGGCTATATTGGACTGTTCTGTAAACATTGAATAAGGGACTATTTTAGCAAATGTTAGGGTCTAAATTGGGAATTAGAGATATGGAATTAATTGGTAAATTTTTGGGACTATTTTGTTAAATGAAAATAGGGACTATTTTGCATATTAAAATGGGATTGTTTTGTAATACTAATGGATTGTTTTGTAAGTATAGTTGAGGGGTTGTTTTACATGTCTAAATTGGGATGTTTTGTATGAATATGAGATTATGTGGTTAGTGAATTATTTGGATAATTAGAGATTTAACATTCGAATAATAGCATGGGAATTGATCAGAATCTTGTTGGTCATGTATGTTATGTTACATTGATTTGTTTTTACGTAATTGACAAGAAAAACTGTTTTCTGTGGATTGTTTTATAAATTAGGGGCTGCTTTATAAATGTTTGGAGGACTGATTTATTGAGTTTAAAACAGGGCAGATTTGGATACATTAGAACCATGTTAAAATGCTTGATTTCATATATCCTTATAGTTATAAAGTTGGGCTGTTCTGAATACATTGAAATTATGTTGGATTGTTTTGAGTGTATATATATATATATATATGAAAATCTGGACTGTTTTGAGTACATGAAATGTATGTTGGACTGTATTTAGTTCATAAGTGCATATCTAAGTGTATATGGATTGTTTTGTGGTGAAATTATGTATACATGTCATTTGGGGACTGTTTTGAAAGTATAATAAGATGGTGGATTGTTTGGAGTAGTTTAAAAATCAGAAATTGCTTCATGAATGAAATAAGGCTTGTTTTGCATAAACTTGAACATTATTGGATTGTTTGAAATGTATATACATATATATGGGTAAAATGAAAGCTGGTCAATCTTGTGTAACTAAACTTGAACATTGTAAGACTATTTTGAATTAATATATAAAGTTATGCAGCTGTTCTATAATAATTAAGTATGTAAGTAAGAGAATGGACTATTTTGCACAGATATATAAATTAGTGAAATGTTTTGTGGTTGTCTATGTTGATACAAGTATGATGGGGGGGTTGTTTTTGTTTGATGTAAAGGTTGTGATGGTTGTGTTGTGAGTTAAGCATATTACTATCTTGTAAAATAGGTTTAATAATGCCATATGCAGTCTTGATAACATGAAATAGTCTAATGTCTTGTTCTTCTTTTACTCTTGTGTGAGATTAATTGGGAACAAGAAATTCATTGAAGTACAATTTTGGAATTTGATATTCAATTAAGGAAAGCTAGACAAGAGGGAATGTTAGGAAGCAAGTTATAATTGTGGATTTAGGTATCCCGTAACTTCGGGATAAGAGGTGAGTGTAGTTTATGCATTCAGGATGACACGGACTCATCTTGATTTTTGTTTACTTGAATCGTTTGTTTAGATCATATTCATTTTGCATAAGGCTCAAAAAGAGCACATTGGGAAAGGGCATTCAAGGCATAACATCCTTTGATAAGTCTTCTGATTATGTTTGCACTACATATGCATCTTGTTCTTTGTTATGCTATGTTTTTAATGGAAAATTTTGTATACTTTGATACGATGTTTTGAAGCTAACTTCTGACTTACAATACCATAAGACTCTAATACAAGAATTCAATTCCAATGTTAAAATTCAATTCCAATGTTAAAAGTTCATGAATTATAAATACCTGAAAATAAAAGTTCATCTCAAAGATACCCTATAAGATACTAAGATATTTAAGTTGCCTGAACAATGGAAGTCCTTGGACATTTGGCATGGTGCAATGGTGTATAATTCAGGGACTACAGTCCATGAGCTACGGCTCAAGGGTGACAACCCTATATATGTGATATATTGGCGACAGTAAGAGGTAACGGGGGAGATGTAAGGAGATTGGCGACAGTTGGCTGGATAGGTGAGAAGTTAGGATTGTTATGTTCGGACATTAGCCATTGCTATGTGCTTTGAGCTATGTGTAACACTGACCAAATACGGTCAAACTCTAACCAATGTTACTCAAGTCCAAATGTGATCCAAGGCAAATGTTTTAAAAAGTTATGGACTCGGATATTAAGTTCTGATAAGAAATGTTATGAACGCAGATAAACTCCGATATGATAACCAATAAGCTTTGATAAGACTCCACTGAATCAAGATACAAACTCTGATAAGTTCAATAAGAAATTCTTTTTAATCCCTAATAAAGCTTCAAAGATAGTAAATCCTTAATAAAGTTAAATTTAAGTATTTCTTTGCTATTAATAAAACTTGAAATTTTGTTACATTTCCTTTATATTTGATGCCATTGATTATTATATTTCATGGTATTCTACCTCACTTAGGCTATTTAAGCCTAATGCATTCATTATT
The DNA here is from genome assembly GCA_019671005.1 of Hibiscus mutabilis. Lineage (NCBI taxonomy): Eukaryota > Viridiplantae > Streptophyta > Magnoliopsida > Malvales > Malvaceae > Hibiscus > Hibiscus mutabilis. The sequence continues at coordinate 37,535,343 of CM033729.1, forward strand.
CATGCATGTGCAGGTTAATTAAAGCTTGTATTCCAATCATGATCATGTGTTGCAAGTCACTACCTAAGTTTCAAGTAGAGTCTAGATTTTCCTTAGAATAAAAACTCCATAGATGGTTGCATAATGTCTGTAAAGAAGTGTATCAAATAATTACTGTAGTATTGTTTTATATATTGCTAAATTGTAAATGGCTTATCTATTTCTTGGCAATGTTTTAAATAGTTATTTATTAACCACCTCAATCTGGTTGTGAATAATTATCATAGAAGTATGTATAATCTAGATAAATGGTTCAAATGAGATATATATATATATATATATATTTATATGTGTATAAATATAATATTTAGATGGATTATATGAAACATGTGTATGGGCTTAAAAACTTGTCTAAATTTGGGATTGAGTAATTGTATGCTTGATAGAAAGTTTGTATATGTCTTCCTGAATATAGTTTGCATGGTAAGTAGCAAGTAATGGACTTTATGAATATTCTATGAAAGAATACATATGCTTTGTTGATATCTTAATATATGGGTGTCCGAATAATGGATTATATAAATATTTGTTTCAAATTGTTTGATGCCTTATCTGATAAGTAATTCATATATGCTATGCTAAGTTAATTCCCTTTTTGCAAGGAACTCATGTTATAATAAGCCAAGTTAGATAACTTGAGTGATAAGTATTTTATGTAAGAAAAACGTTTGGTAAAGAGAAACCAAGTAAGTTTATTAATCGATTGTTGAATATTTATAAGTATTGCATAGCAACGTAATATCTTTCAACCAATTTTAAGTAACTGTTTGAGTGAATAGTTATGCATGATCAAATACACATGTAGTTTATGCATAAGCTATATTCGAACAGATTTATGTATATGAAAAGGCTAGGTTGGGTATTCATATAAACATGTATTGAGTAAGTAATCAAGTAAAGTATATACATGTTTCGAACTTTACATGAAATGGTATAATCACTTGTTGGAGTGGTTTTGATCCCTCTCGATCTTTGATTTGTGACTTCCCTTGTTTGTTCTTCTTTGATCTATGTAATGTTTGGAAATGTTTGTTGGGTCACGCATGCTTCCTTGTTGTTTTGTCCATCACATATTTTGATGCTTGGAGTTTTCTTGATATAAACTTATAGGCAATATCTTTGTAAATGCTTCTACGAGATTAACATGAATGCTCTTAATAATTTGAAAAAAGATTTCAATAATAAAATAAATATTAAAGAAATAAATTTATTAACCTGTCTTGATTTTTGTCAGAAGTTTAGTTTTTAATCACGTGTTTCATGATTTATCCTGTAGTGATATCCTCGATTCCGGTTTTCTTCTAAACCGGGTTGAGGGTGTTACATGGATATTGAATGTGAAAATTTTATATTGTTATACCCAAGTACTAGTGTGAGAGTTTTTGGTATAATTGGATATCTATAGAGTCTTAGCAGCTGCATTCCAGCACTACGGTGCGTTCCAGACACTTCGGTGTTGACATTAGACGCTACGACGTTGTAGACACTACGGTGTTGTTTAGTCATTTCGGTGTTGACTAGCACCAAAGGTGCGATAATGATGAGCAAAATGCGTCCTTGAGTACGTACTCACCATCAGACGCTACAGCGTTGCAGACACTACAGTGTCGTTACGATGAGTCGTATACCATAGGTTCACATGAAATTGTACTTTGGGCTATAATTCATGAAATACTTTTATACAGGTGGATAGACCAGTAAGTCTATCGTATTTCCTACTGATAAAGTAAGAATGATAATATGACTTCAGATATATATATATATATATATATATATATATACAATTATGATTTATATTGATGCTTTGAACATGGAATGTTGATTTTGCCCAAGTAATATTGTGAAGTCTTTGGTATAGTTGGATATCCATGGAGTCTTAGCAGTTATGTCCTAGCACTACGATGCGTTTCAGTCACTTCGGTGATGTTTAGACACTTCGGTGTCGACTTAGATGCTACAGCATTGTTCAGACACTTTGGTGTTGTTAGCAATAAATGTGTGATTATGAGGAGCAAAGAGCGTCCTCGAGTACGTACTCATCTCAGTCGCTTCGTTGATGCAGACGCTATGGCGTCGTAGACACTACGGTGTTGTGATGACTCGCGTACCATAGCATCACATGATTTTGTACTCTGGGCTATAATACTTGAAATGCATTTATGCATGTAGTTAAGCTAAAAAGCTTAACGTACACAAGACTGGTAAGACAGATTGAATCCTATGATTTGAATATTATATTGGTTTAATGAACTATAGATGTAAGGTAGTTCTATGCGTGATCAAATGTTATCAACTGCAATTGGAAATCGCTTGCCATTTTGTAGGGCTGTGTTACTTTTAATCATTGTTTTATATTGTTATGATTATGCCTCACTAAGTTATACTTAGCGTGTGTTTCGTATCACATGTAGGTACTTCGGACTAGATAGCAGAAGAGGAGCTGCACATTATTGGATCAAGTTAGCCTACATTATCAGTAAGTATCACCACATCCTAGTCTAGTGGGGCATGTATAGATATTAAATAAGTAGCTATTTTGTATGACTAAATTTTTGTACTCTACTTATAAGTTAATGTGGATGTATGATCTAGAAACATGACTTAGTTGGAGTAATTAAGAATATTAGAAAAGATGCTTCAAACGATTTTAAACTTAGTTGGTCGTTTATCGCGTAGTGATTTTAAAATCAAGAAAGGGTCTAGGCAGCACACATAGTTTTCACCCTGAATTATATTTTCATTTTAATAACTGCTTAAAGTATTTTATAAACCAATTTAGGGTCTAAACTAGGTGACTCTAGACAGATTTGTAATTTAATGAAAACTGCGAAAGGGTTGTTTAATCAAATTAGTTTTGCATCAAATAAAAAAAATTTACAAGTCTGAAAATTAGTGTAAATCAGTTAGTAACATCTTTAATGTGTATTCAAATATCGAATATATGTTGAGGGTGTTACACATCTTAATAGAGATCTAAATTAATTAGATTTAACACAAAATAGATCCAAAACATTATTTAACAAATTTCCACATAAAACTCAATTTAATTACCAAATCCATGTTTAAATCATAATTCCATAACATAATTCAGTTGTAAAGGATCAAGAACTTGGAAATATCAATAAAAAGAACCTTTAATTAGAGTAGAGAAACAAAAATCACCTCTAATTGTTTATTTCTCCCTTAATTGGCAAAGATTGGTTGAAATCCAAGTAGATTTTGCAATAGGAATTAAAGAAATCAATTAGGAAACAGAAAGGAAACCAATAAGAATTGATTCTTGAGAATTTTGGAGTGAAAATCTTAGTTTGGCTGCTGGGAAAGTTGAGAGAAAAGTGATATCAAAGTTAGTTACGTAAGAAAGTGATTTTGTAAAACTAAAATCCTTTTATTAAATCTATTTTCTTTTAATATTAAAAACCAATTAAGAACATTAAAAATAGCCTAAATTAAGGGGAAAATCTGAATGAAAAGTTTGGTCAAAGAGCTCCTTAAAGATTCTAAGTTTTGACCCTTTTACGATTTAGTCACCAAAAATAGTTTTGAAAACTTTTCATTTTAGTCACTAGACCAAAATGTCCCAAAATCATATTTAATTACTCCAAATTGAATTTTCCAAAATACTCAGAATACTAATTAAATATTTCCTAGCATTTTCCCATATTTTATTTTAGCCAAAATCAATTTATTAGAATTTAATTCCTAAAACTACTCGAATTGCCTAAATCGATTCTTTCGAATCATCAACCCGATCCGATTAACATCTAGGCCCAATTTTAGGGCCTTGCAAAAACCCTATAACCCAATTTACCCTAATCTGATATCATCTTATCTTCTTTGCAGCAGCCAAAGGAGAGCCGTTGGATCATATCCAAATCAAACGGCCATGATCAAACCAAGATGCCCCTCTAGTTGGCCGCTTGAAGTCCACGTGTGGACCGTTCATCTCCTACACGCTCGTGCCACCCACGCACAAGGCTTTCCATCTTCCACACACAACGTGTCACGATCTAGTGCTACCACGTCACCCACCAGATCCAATCAGGGCCGTTTGATCTTCAAGTATTCTCGGTCGTTGGATTGAATATGATCCAATGGCTAAGATTAAGTCCGACATGTTGGTGACCTTCCATATTCAAACTCCAATCCACGTGGCCGCACCACTGGACCCCCCGCTGCCGCCGCACGACCCTTCACCAACCCAACAACCGAACATGCGCAAATAACATTAAAAAGAGGAAAAATCATATTCGCATCAAATCTATAGTATATGCATTTATGAATTCCATTTCGTGTAAAAAACGAAAATCATAACAAAAGATGATATATATTGTTGTAATCAAATAGATTGTACAAAGTTTTTTGAAAAAAAGAGAAAATTTCATAAAGGTATCAAGCTTTTCCCTTTTCTTCTTCTTTGCATGCATTCGAACAAATAATAATAACAATGAGATGGGGAAGAGTTTACCTTCGTCGAACCCCCTTTTCGTCGGTGACAAGCCCTCCGATGGTAAATCGGTTGAAAAGGGGAAAGTCAGGATTGTAAAAAAGATCGCTTTTTTAAAAAGTGGTTTTGGTTTATATATAAAAAATAAAGAGGGTTCAGTTTTATAAAAAATAAAAAGATTTTTTAGGTTTTGGGATGTCACCGGCGTGGCGAACGGCTGCCGATAACGGATCACGGCAGTCGGCACGACTAGGCCATGGTGGTTTCTGGAAAACTGGGTTTGTGTTCATCCTTGTTCTTGAAGAACAAGGATGAACACCATCGTGTTTATGCAAAAAAAGGGATTTGATACAAAAATTTAAAGTTTTCTGGGTCTTTAGTTGTTTGTTTCAGGGAAAAGAGGATTTTTTGGAGAAAGCTAAAAAAATGGCTAAAGTGTTTCAATTTGAGCCGGATAGGTTATTTTATAGTTTTTAAAATTTTAAAAATGGTATAATCCCTTAATAGTCCTTCCGTGTTTTGGCATTTACATCCTAGGCAATTCCGCTTTTCTAATTTCGTTCCGCAATCCCTGAACCTTTTCAGAATATTTCAATTTCGGCCCGATTTCAAGTGCAATCCGTTTTCAAATGGTCTAATCTTTTATTTTCCTTTTAATTCCAGTTTCATTTTAATTTGGTCCTTGAATCTGGTGGGTTTATTTCCCCTTTAGATCCCTTTTTTATCATGTATATTTATTTTCGGTTCTGAATTTATTTTTCTTTATCTTAGTCCTTTTTTATGGTGTTTGATGTGTATGCTTTGATTATATTGCTTTTTTTTGTGTTAAATATAACGTGTATCTAATATAATGTATATTATGTATGCATTAAGTATACATGCATAGTATATAATATATATATATATATATATATCATATAACGTATGTATGTTACTATGTAGTAAATATATAAAATACGTAATGTATAGTAAAGTATATATTATGTATGCTAATATATATGTGGTTTTGTTTAAAGAAATCGTGCTAGGTATAAGGTACATATTTTGTTTTAATATAATAATGTTCACATGTATAATTATATTACACAATACTTTATGTCAAAATTATTTTACTCATATTATATGTATACATAATGGTGCGACGTTTTTTCGGTTTTTAATGTATGTATATATATATACGAATGCACATATATTCTTATATGTTGCTTTACTGCATGTACTTTTAATATGATTTATATACTATATGTTATATGTCATAGGTATACTTTCCTACATACTGTTTTTTATATATTTTATTATATTTTTTTTATAAGTTATAAATCATGTTAGATTTATTATTATTGTATCCTTATATGTGTATATATTATGTAGTATTGCAACCTTTTTCATATATTTGTTTTTATTTAACATCATATTATTTATGTTTTTTCTGTTGGTTAATATTCATGTACTCGTTTATTGATAATTATGTTTAATTAAGTCGCACATCGATATATTTAACTCCCTTTCTCGACGGTAAACTTGGCTACTAGTCTGAGACGTAGGTGATAGTTTTCGTTTATCCCTCGAAATCCGGAGCCCTTAAAATTTACTCGCGCTTATAATCAAATTTTAATTTAATCGTCACTTTAACCAATAAAATTTGATAGTAATAAACCGGTAATTATTTAGGTACCAATTTTAGGCGGTGTGAGGGTGCTAATCCTTCCCATCCGTAATCAACACCCGAACCCAAGTTTTTAAGAGAAAAGAAAAAAAGAATCTCTGGTTTTATTTTAATGGTGTCCGCCTACCAAAGTGGCCGGTGGCGACTCCATATTTTCCAAAATACGAGTTTTCCAAAGAAATTCCCCTTTAATAAAAGCGAAACCCCCTTTAATATAATTTATTATGTTCGTAGCGGCCCGGCTCAAAATATTCGCTACAATTATTATATAGCTTAATCTCATTTTCAAAAATTTTTACTAGGTTAAAATTCCAACGGGTCCACTGTAAAAGCCCATTTAGACATGCATGCCCTAAACCAAACAAAATGATCACAAAACAATATAAAATCATATTTTCTGAGTTAAAATACTTTATTATGGCTTTTGAATATGATTATAGAGCTTAACCTCGATTATAGAGCTTAACCTAAATTTTAAAACTTTTTACTCAGTTAAAATTACAACGAGTCCACTGTAAAGCCCGTTTAGACATGCACCTTAAACCCAACAAAACATACACAAAAAAGATTAAATCAAACTTTATGAGTTAAAATATTTGATTATGGGATTTTGAATATGATATATAGCTTAACCTCGATTTTATAACTTTTTACTCGGTTAAAATTCCAATGGGTCCGGGTCCACCGTAAAGCCCATTTAGACATGCACGCCCTAAACCAAACAAAACGACCACAAAATAATTTTAAATCAAATTTTATGAGTTAAAATATTTGATTATAGGCTTTTGAATATGATTATATAGATTAACCTCAATTTTAGAACTTTTTACTCGGTTAAAATTCCAATGTGTCCACTGTAAAGCCCACTTAAACATGCACGCCTTAAACCCCAACAAAATGACTACAAAATAATATTAAATCAAATTTAATGAATTAAAATATTTATTTATGGGATTTTGTGCATGATTATACAACTTAACCTCAATTTTAGAACTTTTTACTCAGTTAAAATTTCGGCGTATCCACTGAAAAAGCCCATTTAGACATGCACGCCTTAAACCCCAACAAAACGGATGAAAAATAAGATTAGATCATATTTTAGGACTTAAAATATTTAGTTATGGGCACTTGAAAATGATTATATAGCTTAACCTCGTTTTCATAAATTTTTACTCGGTTAAAATTCCAACGGGACCACTGTAAAGCCATTTAGACATACACGCCTTAAACCTTAAAAAAGGCCAAAAATAAGATTAAATCAAATTTTATGACTTAAAATATTTATTTATGGGCTTTTGAACATGATTATATAGCTTATCCTCATTTTCAAAAAATTTTACTCGGTTGAAATTCCAACGAGTCCACTATAAAGCCCATTTAGACATGCACGCCTTAAACCCCCAACAAAACGGCCACAAAATAAGATTAAATCAAATTTTATGACTTAAAACATTTATTTATGGGCTGTTGAACAAGATTATATATCTTAACCTCATTTTCAAAAAATTTTATTAGGCTAAAATTTCAACGGGTCCACTATAAAGCCCATTTAGACATGCACGTCTTAAACCCCCAACAAAATGACCGCAAAATAAGATTAAATCAAATTTTATGAAATAAAATATTTAGTTATAGGTTTGGAACATGATTATGCAACTTAACCTCAATTTTAGAACTTTTTACTCGGTTAAAATTCCAGCGAGTCCACTGTAAAGCCCATTTAGACATGCATGCCTTAAACCCCAACAAAACAGACGAAAAATAAGATCAATCATATTTTATGACTTAAAATATTTATTTAGGGGCATTTGAATCTGATTATATAGATTAACCTCATTTTCATAAATTCTTACTCAGTTAAAATTCCAACGGGTCCACTACAAAGCCCATTAAGACATGCACGCTTTAAACCCAACAAAACGACTAAATATAACATTAAATCATTTTTTATGAATTAAAATATTTATTTATGGAATTTTTAACATGATTATACAGCTTAACCTCAATTTTAGAACTTTTTACTCGGTTAAAATTGCAACGGGACCACTATAAAGCCAATTTAGACATGCACGCCTTAAACGCAACAAAACGGCCACCAAATAAGATTGAATAAAATTTTTTGAATTAAAATTTTTAGTTATGGGATTTTTTAACATGATTATACAACTTAACCTCAATTTTAGAACTTTTTACTCGGTTAAAATTCCAATGGGTCCACTGTAAAGCCTATTTAGACATGCACGCCTTAAATCCCAACAAATCGGACGAAAAATAAGATTAAATCAAATTTTATAACTTAAAATATTTAGTTTTGGGCTTTTGAACTTGATTATATAGCTTAACCTCATTTTCAGAACTTTTTACTCGGTTAAAATTCCAAGGGGTCCACTATAAAAGCCCATTTAGACATGCACGCCTTAACCCTAACAAAATAGAAAAAAAAGATTAAATCACATTTTATAACTTAAAATATTTATTTATGGGCTTTTTAACATGATTATATAGCTTAACCTCATTTTCAGAAATTTTTACTAGGTTAAAATTCCAACAGGTCCACAGTAAAGCCCATTTAGAGATGCAATTCTTAAACCCAACAAAACATACACAAAATAAGATTAAATCAAATTTATGAATTAAAATATTTGATTATGGGCTTTTGAATTTGATTATATAGCTTAACCTCAATTTTAGAACTTTTTACTCCTTTAAAATTCCAACGAGTCCACTATAAAGCCCATTTAGACATGTACACCTTAAACCCCAACAAAACGGTCGAAAAATAAAATAAAATATATTTTATGACTTAAAATATTTATTTATAGGCTTTTGAACATGATTATATAGCTTAACCTCATTTTCAGAAATTTTTACTCGGTTAAAATTCCAACGTGTCTACTATAAAGCCCATTTAGGCATGCACGCCTTCAACCCCAACAAAATGGCGGCAAAATAAGATTAAATAAAATTTTATGACTTAAAATATTTATTTATGGTCTTTTGAACATGATTATACAATTTAACCTCAATTTAAGAATTTTTTACGCGGTTAAAATTCCAACGAAACCACTGTAAAGCTCATTTATACATGCACGCCTTAAACCCCCAACAAAACAAACGAAAAATATGATTAAATCACATTTTATGACTTAAAATATTTATTTATTGTCTTTTGGACATGATTATATCGCTTAATCTCATTTTCAAAAATTTTTACTCGGTGAAAATTCCAACGGGTCCACTGTAAAGCCTATTTTGACATGCAAGCCTTAAACCCAACAAAACGAATAAAAAATAAGACTAAATCAAATTTTATGAATTAAAATATTTAGTTATGGACATTTGCACATGATTATATAGCTTAACCTCAATTTAGAAATTTGTACTCGGTTAAAATTCCAATGGGTCCACTATAAAGCCCATCTAGACATGCACACCTTAAACCCCTAATAAAATGGCCACAAAATAAGATTAAATCAAATTTTGTGAATTAAAATATTTAGTTATGGGCTTTTGAACATGATTATACAGCTTAACCTCAATTCTAGAACTCTTTACTCGGTTAAAATTCCAACGGGTTCACTGTACAACCCATTTAGACATGCACGCCTTAAACCCCAATAAAATGGCTAAAAATTAAGATTAAATCACATTTTATGACTTAAAATATTTAGTTATGGGATTTTGAACATTATTAAATATCTTAACATCCTTTTCAGAACTTTTTACTAGCTTAAAATTTCATCGGGTCCACTATAAAGCTCATTTAGACATGCACACCTTAAAACCCAACAAAATGAACACAAAATAATATTAAATCAAATTTTATGAATTAGAATATTTAGTTATGGGATTTTGAACATGATTATACAGCTTAACCTCAATTTTTAGAATTTTTAATCGATTAAAATTCCAACGGGTCAACTGTAAAGCCCATTTAGACATGCACACCTTAAAACCCAACAAAACAGTCGAAATATAAGATTAAATCATATTTTATGACTTAAAATATTTAGTTATGAGCTTTTTAACTTGATTATATAGCTTAACTCCTTTTTTAGAAATTTTTACTCTGTTAAAATTCCTACGGGTCCACTATAAAGGCCATTTAGACATGCCTGCCTTAAACCCCCAACAAAACGGCTGAAAAATAAGATTAAATCACATTTTATGACTTAAAATATTTAGTTATGGTCTTTTGAACATAATTATATAGCTTAACCTTATTTTCATAACTTTTTACTAGGTTAAAATTCCAACGAGTCTACTATAAAGCCCATTTAGACATGCACACCTTAAACCCTAACAAAACGGCCGAAAAATAAGATTAAATCATATTTTATGTAACACCCCAGTTTTGGGCCTAGCGGTTTTGAGGTTTATTAGACGGTCTGATGGACCGGGTTAGAGATTCGAGTCGAATTTGGGATCGTATATTTATCTGTAAGATAAAAATATGGAAAATAGTTAAAAATCATCTTTTAATATATATTGATTTTTGGTGGAATCAGTTTTAGAAAAGGGAGTTTGGAAATATGACATTTTGGGTTAGTGACCAAAATGCGATTTTTGAAAACTATTTTAAAGTGACTAATATCAAAAGGGTCAAATCCTTAGAATCCTTAAGGAGCTAATCTACCAAGTGTTTGCTGGTGGTTTCTCCCTTCAATTAAATCATTTTAAACATGTGTTTTAAAAGGGAGTTAATAAGGATTAAATATCTAAAGTTAGTTATTAGCTTTTAAAAGATATTCACGTAACATTTTCCTAAACCTTTTCTCTCAACTTCTTTTCTTCCAAACACTTAGAATTTCATCAAAATCCAGAGGTGAGAGATTCTTTCCACTCAGATTATTGATTTTAACTTGATTCTTTAACTCTGTTTTGCAAAATCTCATTGAAATTTTATGTTTTCTTAGCTTTAAACAAGCCAATTGAGGGAGAAATCACATAACAGGGTTAAGGTCTATGATCTCCTCTGTTAAATGGTTCTTTATTGATATTCTCAAGTATTTGATCCTTGATTTATAAGTTGTAATGTGATTTTAATGTTTTATCAATGTTTAATTGAGTTATTTTGAAAATATTGATGAAACATGGTAATTTCCGAAGTGGATCTGATTTCTAGTATTTGAGATTGATTTAATATATGTTTTGGATGTGTTTTGATGTTGATAAGTTTTTTTTATCAATAGAATCCCGAAACTCTTGAATCTCTAATTATTTAGGTTGCTAGTTTTGAGTTATTGTGGAGATAATCGAGTTTAATCATTGCCGGAGTTAAAAGGATGTTAGGAAAGGGTTTTTGGATGTTATTAGATGTTGGTTGATGGGTTGAAATGTTGTTTTATGGCTCGATTAAGTTTCAAAAATGTTTGATGATGTTTTCGGTATGTTTCGGATGGTTTTTAAGTGGGCAACTTGGGAGTTGCGGGAGATTGCTGCTAGGCAATAGTTTGAATGCATTTTAATGCATTTATCCTCTGGATTTATGTGTTTAAAATAGGGGATAATCAAGGTGACAAAGCTTGACGTTGTTTTGTTACTTGTCGGGAGCTTGTTTCGCGTTGGCAAGGAAGGCGAGGCGTATCGGTGAGTGGAAACTGGTTTTAAATGCTTTACAAAGGTTCGTAAAGGTTGTTGGGAGTTTAGGGTAAGCGTGAGACTCTTACCTAAGCTCGGAAGTAAGTTTCCCTTATTTTGCTCTTGAATATCGGCTTAGATATGAGCATGTTGTTTGCATGTTTAGGTGATAAACATGGTATGATTTACTTACTAGTAATGTATGATTTTGAGTACATAGGGAGGGGTTTGAAAGTATATTAAATGCTATTGAGCATTGGTTTTCATTCCGGTTGGAAATGGTGTTATTGCATTGGCAATGAGATTTGAATATGTGGTGTTTTATGAAATGCATTGTAAAACAGTAAGTAAATGGTTTTGTAAATGATATATTGACAATGTGACAAGGTGAAAAAATAATCAGATATAATTGGCATGCCATATGATTAAAAATGCACTATAAAATAAGAATAAAACTGATCCTGGCCATGGGTCCTTAAGGTATGGCAGTTTAACAAGGTCACTCAGACTGTTGGGACCTCATTTGGGGCATGTGGTTTAACTAGGCAACCCAAATTGATGGTGATCTTGCGGTTTAACTAGGCAAGGGTGAAATATCGCGGTTTAACAAGGAGAGGGTGTCAAATATTGCGGTTTAACTAGGCAAGGTTTGGGATATCATGCGGTTTAACTAGGCATTGTATGAGAGATCTGTGTATCTGATATGTGTATAGGATAGAGTTAGTCTATCCGGGTCACTATAAATGCAAATATATGTGAAAGTTCATGTGTTTGAACCTTGTTTATAATGCTTTAGGATTTAAGCATGGATTATTCATAATGCTTTGGGATTTAAGCATGGATTGTACATGATGTTGCATAAAGGTTATTATGTTTTGATTCGGTTGGATTCATGGAAAAATGCTTGGTTGTAAGCATTTTTTGGGGAAAGCAAGCATGTGGTTTTCAAATGGTTTTAATGCATCATTGTTTTATAAGCATCCTCACTAAGAATGTGTGCTTACGCTCTCTTTTTCCTAATAATGCAAAGCATTAAAGTTTGGAGCAGCAAAGGCAAGGTTTGCAAGGATCCAAGAGATAAACTATTTTTGAGTATGAACTCAGTTTATGTTTCTGGTAAATAAGGCAATGTGTTCGCCATGGTTTTTGGGAGCTATAAATCTATTGCATTGTGGTTCTTTATAATGATTCTATGCTGGTTTTTGATGATGGTTGTATGTCGCTCAACTTGATGTTATTACTTGCTTATAGTTGAGGTTTAATATGCTATGTTGAGTGTGTTGGCATGTTGTTTATGCTGACAATGGTCTAATTGTGCATTTTGGTATATTTGGCAAAGTGGTCTAGGAAGCATGCCTCTAGAGTGGTCATTTGGAAGTATGAGGTTGTTTTGGTTGCCTAACCTGATATAAATGGTAGTTTATGTATATTCAAGTGTTGATCAGCATGTATGCAAGTTGCTAGGGGTTAATTGCATCTAAAATTGTGTGAAAAACCAACTAATTTTGACATTACAGGCTCAGGCATACCGATACGCGGGGGACCGTATCGGTACGGCTAGGCAAATAAGGTCAGGGTGTTTCGATACAGGTAGGGGCATTTCGATACGCCTAATGGTTATTGGAATTTCACTTTTTGGAAGAGAGGCCGCGTACCGAAACACCAGGAGACCATATCGGTATGGTGTGTAAGGATTTTAAAACGTATTTTATACTCGAAGTGGCGTACCGGTACAGGTCTTGCTGTATTGAAACGATGAGTTCACAACCATATCAATATGGGACTCAGCATATCGGTACGGATATCGTTATTTCTATTAATGTCCTGGAAAGGCAGTTCTGGTTTCTTTCATTTTAGTCCCTGAATCTTGTTTTGTCAATTATTTGAGCATGGATGATCATTTGAAGCTAATTTTTGACACATAAGCATGAAATGTACTTAATTAAAGGTTGGTAACTTAAAAATTAGAAAAGTCCTTTTAATATTGCTGAAATTATGTTTTGGTCCCTAATTCATGTTTGTGGCCAATTGGATATCGTTGCGATGCCCGATTGAGATGAGTGCTCACCTGTGAATAGTATGATCATGTAGGAAAGCATTAATGCATCTAGACAAGATTAAAGAAAAAAATGGACGTGTTTTAGGCTTAATCTTCCTGGTTTACTTCGGTAAACCTAATGTAACTTGCTCGGTTCGGTCTTGCGACTAGGCCGGGTCGAGGGGGTTACATTGTTAGTATTAGAGACAGGTTTGTGAAAAGTTGGGATGTTGTTTTTCGACTAGCTAATGTTGATTGAACTGCACAGTGATTGCGTATATGTTCGGTGGTTATTTAATGTTCTGTTAGAGTATGTTTTGGGAACATATTACCTATTACCGAGGATTTTAAATGGGTTTTAAAGTTAACTTGGATCCTTTGCCTGACGCTAGCCTAACTCTAATGTGTTTTGATGCTTTTGTTAGTATGGCTCGACGTGGGACACAATCAATAGCTAATACTGCCGGGGTTGGGCAAAAATATAATGATACAGAAGAGAATCTCTTTCATGATTTACCTTCTCCTCCTCTAGTGGTTCCTCCAGTTGACGTTGGGGTGGGCAAAGCACCCCAGGTTCACCAAGTGTCTGTGTATGGTGATTTGACTCCGTTAGTTCAGGAGATAACGAGAGCTTTCCAAGCAGCGATGGCGGGAGTACAAGCCCAGGCACTAGCGCCCGAACCCATTGTGGTGGCAAATCAAGGTTTACCCTTAGAGCGTTTAAGAAGTTTGGGAGGTGAGGAGTTTTAGGGTTTGAGCCCTGAGGTAGCCGAATGTTGGCTGGAAAAGACGATTCACATCATGAATCAGATGGGATGTAATGAGAAGCGCAAGTTGGGTATGTGCTGGGGAAAGCTCTAGGCGTGGTGGTGGAGTTGGCCCGGGTGCTCAGGGAGGTCGTGTTACAACGAAGTGCGAGTGATGCAGTAGGCGTCACGTGGGTATGTGCTGGGGTAATACTAGAGCTTGTTGGATTTGTGGTTCATCTAATCACTTGAAGAGTGATTATCCTCGGGCTGCGAGAAATGCACCAGCACAAGTTGCTGCACCTGCTAGGGGCCGAGGTCGTGGCAGGGGTAATTTTTAGAGGTGTGAGGATGGTCAGAGGGGTATGGCTCATGCTGAAATGGTGAGACCTAAAGGTGGTGGACTGGCTCGGATCTTTGCTCACTGTGAGGGTCATAATGACACAGATATGATCGCAGGTACTTTCACTTTGCAATCCTTGTCATTGTTATCTTTGATTGATTCAGGGTGTACGCATTCATATATCTTGAGTGAACATGCATCTATGTTGAATGTTCCTGTTGAGATCTTGATGTTGGCATGTTAGTCACAAGTTCCTTTGGGGAGACGGTTACAACAAGAAGGTTGTACCAGCGTTGTCCTTTGGTGGTGCAAGGTCACGAGTTTGCCGCAGATCTGATGAAATTGCCATTCCATGGTTTTGATATCATTTTGGGTATGGTTTGGTTGAGTGAGCAAAGAGCAGTTGTGGATTGTGAATTCAAGAGGATTTTCTTGAGGTTGGCCGACGACTATGAAGTTGTGGTGGTTGGAGAGAATGTTAAGTTTCTATCTAATGTGGTTTCGGCTGTTAGAGCGAAGAAGATGATGTTTGATGGCTGCCAAGCTTATTTGGCTATTGTTATGAATCCAGAAGCCAAGGGTGTTCGAGTGCAGGACATTATGACCGTTTGTGACTTTTCTGAGGTTTTTCCTGAGGAGTTGTCGGGTTTACCTCTGGATAGGGAGATGGAGTTTCGTATTGAGACATATGAGGGTACATCACCGATGTCCATTGCTCCTTATAGGATGCACTAAAAGAATTGAAGGAGATGAAGTCTCAACTTTAAGAGTTGTTGGATCATGGCTTCATTCGACCAAGTATTTCTCCGTGGGGTGCTCCTGTTCTATTCGTGAAAAAAGGACGGTACGATGCGTATGTGCAGTGATTATCGTCAGTTAAGCAAGTTGACGGTAAAGAACAGGTACCCGTTACCGCGGATTGATGACTTGTTCAATCAGTTTTGTGGAGCAGCGGTGTTTTCCAAGATAGATTTAATATCGGGGTATTACCAGTTGAAGGTTAAGGGTGTGTATGTTCATAAAACTGCGTACCGTACAAGGTATGGGCATTATAAGTTTCTTGTCATGCCTTTCAGTTTGACAAATGTCCTAGTTATGTTTATGGACATGATGAATAGAATATTCCATGAGTATCTTGATCAGTTCGTGGTGGTGTTCATAGATGATATTCTCGTGTACTCCCATACAGAGGAAGAGCATGATTGGCATTTGCGGATAGTGTTGCAATTGTTGAAGGATAATCAGTTATACACTAAGTTGAGCAAGTGTTAGTTTTGGTTCAAGAAAGTTACATTCCTTGGTCATGTGGTTTCTGTGGAGGGTATTCGCATTGATCCACAGAATATTGAGGCTATTCTCAATTGGAAGCCACCTAAGTTTGTATCGGAGGTGTGTAGTTTTCTTGGGTTGGCTGGTTATTATCGCTGTTTCGTTGAGGGGTTCTCGAGTATTGCAGCACCGTTGACCAAGTTGTTGTAGAAGAATGTTCCTTATGTGTTGATGGAGAAGCAGGATCACAGTTTTGAGAAGTTGAAGGAAGTTCTGACACATGCTCTTGTGTTGATTCAGCCTAAATTTGGGAAGGAGTTTGTGGTTTATAGTGATTCGTCGTATGTTGGCTTGGGTTGTGTGCTGATGCAGGATGGGAAGGTTGTGGCCTTTGCATCGAGGAATTTGAAAGTTCATGAGCTCAATTATCCAACTTATGATTTGGAGCTTGCGGTTGTGGTATTCGCTTTAAAATTTTGGCGACATTACCTCTATGGTGAGAAGTGTGTGATCTTTACAAATCACAAGAGCTTGAAGTATTTGATGCCCCAGAAATATTTGAATCTTAGGCAACGTAGATTGTTGTAGTTGCTTAAGGATTATGACTTGACAATTGAGTATCATCTTGGTAAAGCCAATATAATGGCGGATGCATTAAGTCGTAAGGTTGCAGTTGAGCTTCGAGCTATGTTTGCAAGGTTGAGTGTGACACGAGAGGGGGGTTTGCTGCCTGAATTGCAAGTTAAGCCTACGTTATCACAGTTGATTAAAGCTAAACAACCGTATGATGATTCGTTGGTTGAGCATGTTAAGGACATCGTAGATGGTAATCCGACGAAATTTCATTTTGATGATGATAGAGTTTTGTGTTTCAAGGGTTGAACAGTGGTGTTGGATGATCCGGAGTTGAGGCACTATCTTGACGGAGGCACACTCTAGTCCTTTTGCTATGCATCCTGGTAGTGTTAAGATGTATCGTGTTTTGAAGGAGGCATACTACTGGGTTAGGTTGAAAAGGGATGTGGTTGATTTTGTTTCCAGGTGCATGGTATGTCAGTTGGTCAAGGCTAAACATCAATTTTCATTCGGGTTGTTACAACCGTTGAAAATTCCAGACTGTAAATGGGAGAGAGTCACCCTAGATTTTGTGATAGGTTTGCCGTTGACACCAGCTAAGAAGGATTCTGTTTGGGTGATTGTTGACCGGTTCACAAAGTGTGCACATTTCCTGCCAGTGCATACAACGTACACCTTGGACAAGTTGGAAGATTTCTATATAGCGGAGATTGTGCGCTTGCATGGTGTACCTAAATCCATCGTTTTTGATAAGGATTTGAGGTTTTACGGCAAGGTTTTGGGGGAGCTTGCACCAGGCTTGTGTTTGAGGTTGAGTTTTAGCACTGCGTATCATCCTTAGTCGGATGGGTAGTCTGAGCGGGTTATCCAGGTTTTGGAGGATATGTTGAGGTGTTATATTATCAAGTTCCAAGGAACCTGGGAGAAGCACTTGCCTTTAGTTGAGTTTGCTTACAACAACAGTTATCAGGCGAGTATACAGATGGCACCTTATGAAGCGTTATATGGCCGAAGGTGTCGTACGCCCTTATGTTGGGTTGAGGTGGAGGAAAAGCATGTTACTCTACCGGATGTGTTGAAAAACATAGATGAGCAGAAATCTGCTGCAGATCGACAGAAATCTTACGTGAATTTGAAGCGTATAGAGGTTGAATATGCGGTGGGTGAATGTGTATTCTTGAAAGTGTCACCATGGAAAAGGTGACGAGATTCGGACTTAAGGGTAAGCTTAGTCTGAGGTTTATTGGACCATACGAGGTTATTGAGCGTGTAGGTCCTGTGGCATACCGGTAGAGGAAATATCGATCAGATCCATCGCATGTTATGCAGGTAGAGGATGTGCAGTTGAGGCCGGATCTATCCTTTGATGAGGAACCCATAGAGATCCTCGACACCAGCAAGAAAGTCCTACATGGTAAGACGATAGAGCTCGTGAAGGTCTTGTGGTGACACCGAGGTGTTGAGGAAGCTACTTGGAAAAGCAAGGCAGATATGAAAGAGCAATTTTCGCATCTATTTCCTCCAGGTAATTTCGAGGAAAAAATTTCTTAAGTGGAGGAGAGCTGTAACACCCCAGTTTTGGGCCTAGCAGTTTTGAGGTTTATTAGACGGTTTGGTGGACTAGGTTAGAGATTCGAGTCGGATTCGGGACCGTATATTCTTGGTAAGATAAAAATATGGAAAAAAATATTTAAAAATCACCTTTTAATATATATTGATTTTTGGTGGAATCAATTTTAGAAATGGGAGTTTAGAAATATGACATTTTGGGTTAGTGACCAAAACGCAACTTTTGAAAACTGTTTTAAAGTGACTAAAATCAAAAGGGTCAAATCCTTAGAATCCTTAAGGAGCTAATCTACCAAGTGTTTGCTGGTGGTTTCTACCTTCAATTAAATCATTTTAAACATGTGTTTTAAAAGGGTGTTAATACGGATTAAAATCTAAAGTTAGTTATTAGCTTTTAAAAGAAATTCACGTAACTTTTTCCTAAACCTTTTCTCTCAACTTCTTTTCTTCCAAACACTCAGAATTTCATCAAAATCCAGAGGTGAGAGATTTTCCACTCAGATTATTTATTTTAACTTGATTCTTTAACTTTGTTTTGCAAAATCTCATTGAAATTTTATGTTTTCTTAGCTTTAAACAAGCCAATTGAGGGAGAAATCACATTACGGGGGTAAGGTCCGTGATCTCCTCTGTTACATGGTTCTTTATTGATATTCCCAAGTATTTTATCCTTGATTTATAAGTTGTAATGTGATTTTAATGTTTTATCAATGTTTAATTGAGTTATTTTGAAAATATTGATGAAACATGGTAATTTCCGAAGTGGATCTGATTTCCAGTATTTGAGATTGATTTAATATATGCTTTGGATGTGTTTTGATGTTGATAAGTTGTTTTTATCAAAAGAATCCCGAAACTCTTGAATCTCTAATTATTTAGGTTGCTAGTTTTGAGTTATTGTGGAGATAATCAAGTTTAATCTTTGCTGGAGGTAAAAGGATGTTAGGAAAGGGTTTTTGGATGATATTAGATGTTGTTTGATGGGTTGAAATGTTGTTTTATGGATGGCTTAAGTTTCAGAAATGTTTGATGACGTTTTCAGTATGTTTCGGATGGTTTTTGAGTGGGCAACTTGGGAGTTGTGGGAGATTGTTGTTAGGCATTAGTTTGAAAGCATTTTAATGCATTTATCCTCTGGATTTATGTGTTTAAAAAAGGGGATAAGCAAGGCGACGAAGCTTGACATTGTTTTGTTGCTTGTCGGGAGCTTGTTTCGCATTGGAAAGGAAGGCGAGGCGTATCAGTGAGTGGAAACTGGTTTTAAATGCTTTACAAAGGTTTGTAAAGGTTATTGGGAGTTCATGGTAAGCTTGAGACACTTACCTAAGCTCGGAAGTAAGTTTCCCTTATTTTGCTCTTGAATATCGGCTTAGATATGAGCATGTTGTTTGCATGTTTTGGTGATAAACATGGTATGATTTACTTACCAGTAATGCATGGTTTTGAGTACATATACATGGGTTTGAAAGTATATTAAATGCTATTGAGCATTGGTTTTCATTTTGGTTGGGAATGGTGTTATTGCATTGGTAATGAGATTTGCATATGTAGTGTTTTATGAAATGCATTGTAAAACAGTAAGTAAATGGTTTTGTAAATGATATATTGGCTATGTGACAAGGTGAGAAAAACAATCGGATATAGTTTGCATGCCATAGGATTAAAAGTGCACTATAAAATAGGAAAAAAATCGATCGTGGCCATGGGTCCTTGAGGTATGGCGGTTTAACAAGGCCACTCGGACTGTTGGGACCTTATTTGGGGCGTGCGGTTTAACTAGGCAACCCAAATTGATGGTGATCTTGCGGTTTAACTAGGCAAGGGTGAAATCTCGCAGTTTAACTAGGCGAGGGTGTCAAATCTTTCGGTTTAACTAGGCAAGGTTTGGGATATAATGCAGTTTAACTAGGCATGGTATGAGAGATTTGTGTATCCGATATGTGTATAGGATAGAGGTAGTCTATCCGGGTCACTATAAATGTCAATATATGTGAAAGTTCATGTGTTTGAACCTTGTTTATAATGCTTTTGGGATTTAAGCATGGATTGTTCATAATGCTTTGGGATTTAAGCATGGATTGTTCATAATGCTTTGGGATTTAAGCATGGTTTGTTTAAAATGCTTTGGGATTTAAGAATGGATTGTGCATGATGTTGCATAAAGGTTATTATGTTTTGATTCGGTTGGAGTCATGGAAAAATGCTTGGTTGTAAGCATGTTTTTGGGAAAGCAAGCATGTAACACCCTTAACGTATACTCATAGACCGAATATACATTAAAGATGTTTTGAAATCATTGGAAGAAATCTTGACTTGAAATTTTTTTATACCAAAAATTAATTTGTAGTTTAACCCTTTAGCAGTTTTAAATTTAAAACTATGTCGTCTAGGTACAGCTAGTTTTGACCCTAAATTGGTTTACAAAACTTATAATTGAATTATTGAAATAAAAAATATAATTCAGGGTGAAAACTACGTAAGCTGCCTAGACCCTTTCTTGATTTTAAACTTTTTACGCGATTAGGGCTAAACAACATTTTAACCATACCAAAGATTTTGCTATTGTTAACAATTCGTAGTTCTAAACTTATCCATCCATAAAAGCATATAATTACGTTGTAAACTTATGTTGTAGACAGTTCAACTTTAGAATATTTACATGCCCACTAGTCTATCAACTTAAGGTAAAGACATACTTACTGAACTTATTGTAGTAACTTGATTTTTCCCAAGTTTCTGCTCCTCCTCAATAGACGATTTCCAGGAAACCTACGTGTGACATAAGACACACGCTAAGTACGAACTTAATAAGGCAATTAAAATTATTTATTTTAAAAATAGGAAATAATGTAATACAGTATGTCATATATAAAAGTGCATTTCGTTTTCTCTATAACATGGCAAGTATATCACAATGTACATATGTCATGTATCATAACTATCATATAAATCATGTTATTATTGCATAATATATTCTCTATCATGGACATGCTTTCATCATTTAACCATTTACATATCATACACTCTATCATGGTCATGCTTTCATTATGCAATCATTTGGATAACATGTATTCTATCATGGTCATGTTTTCATTATGCCATCATTTGCATAACATGTATTCTATCATATATCGTATAACCTTTGTATCATGTATGATATAACATATGTAACAAGTAACATGTAACATCTGAATCATGTATCATCTTGTTATTATTATCATTGTGCCTGGCTAGAGGCCCATGGAAACCCCGTAGCCTATTTGCACCGTAGTGCCATGTAGAGTACGTACTCGAGAGGACGCTCTTTGCTCCTTATATAAACACCTCGTTAGTGCATTTTACACTATGGGCTTGGATCCCCAGGGTGTATCTTGTTTCATTTTAATCTTGTCATTTTCTTATGTGAAAATGATTCATCATTATTTATGCAAACAGTAGTACGTACCTTGTACTCCGTCAAGCTTGCAATGTTCAATCATGCATCATATCACGTATTATGAAGAAATGCAATGTAAATTTTAAATTAGGGTCGACTTATCTCAAGTCTTCCCTTTTTCAACATAATGCAAACATATAGAAATGCACTCACCTTGGCCATTTATTAATGTGCCCCACTAAGCTCTATTGATCCTTTCATTTATAGTACCTCCAACTTCATTTATCACATGAATATAAATAAACATTTGTTAGATTCACTTCTAACAATATTTCAATTAAGCTATTTAATCATTCAACATAAAAATTTTCCATAAATTTCTTTCCTTCCTTATACTGTTCACAAACTCATTTTTGGTCCCTAATGACCATTTTGATATTCAAATAATTCCTCCAAGCTTGCTAACCAACATTAGACACAAATTGTCTCAATTTCCATTTTCTGTCAACTTGCACTACCATCAAAGATTTACTTCTATAGGGCATAATACACATTGAATCTTAATCTCCTTTATTCCGCAGAAACTAGATTCAATAACGATTCTAACGGTATAAGCCACATAATTTAATAAAATCCAAAAATTATGAAAATTTATCAAACTCCCGTTTACAGGGATGTCCTGACAGAAACTGTTATGTAATTTTTCTGACCTTCATTCGATTAAAAATTAATATCTTTTAACTCGGAACTCGAAATCAGTTTCCATTTGTTGGAAACGAAACTAGATTCGATAAGCTTTTTAACCATATAAACTAAAAGCCCAAATTCAATTTGTACGATTTATGGCAAATTTTCAAAGTCGAATTCCAGTATTGAATTTCGGAACAGACTGCTATTCTGTTTTCTAACCTTTCATCACTTAAAAATTCATATCTTTTGATATATGAATCGAAATCAATCACTGTTTGTTTTAAACGAAACTATACGAATAAATATTTACATCGATATAAAATTCACCATCTAACCATTTTTGTAAAATTTATGGTGAATTTTCAAACTTACTGCCAAATCCAGTTTTCCTACACAACTTCCATAAATAACTTCAAACTTTATACTAATTTCTCCTTACTTTGCTATTTGTCAATTTGGTCCCCTTACTTGATTCAAACCACTAATGTATCACTTTCTTCATCAAATAATTATTCAAAAAAATAATTCCCTCTAATTTTTCATTTTTTCCAAAATAGTCACTAAAAATGCAAAGATAAGGATTCAAGCTTCTTAACTTTGCAAATTAGTCCTCAAATCAACATTACTACTTGAATTCTATTATTTCAACTAAAATCAGATTTAGTCCTATAAGACCTCATTTCCGAATTGGTCACTTAACTTTGACAATTTGTCAAAATAGTCACTAACTCAATTTAACATCAGTTTTGCATTCTAACTTCAATTTCACATCTCCAACATCAATAATAACATAAATACACTTTAAAATCATAAAAATCAGATTCAGTCCTCTAAATTTTAAGATTTCTGAAATGATCCCTATCTAATAAATTTAGGGTTTTGCTTCCAAATAACAATTCAAGCTTACTAAATCATTAATCTAACATCACAAACCCCAAATTAAACTTGAATCCATAACCTTAATTATCTTCATAATAATCAAAACATGTAGAGTTTAAATCCAAACTTTATAACATGATTTTAACATCACAAAAGCTTGATTTCAACTTGAATTTCAACATGGAATCATAAAGTCTCAAAACCCCTATTGAGTCCATATAACCCTAATTTCTTCTTGTAGCGATGTCCTTTTTCGTATATCGCTAAAAAATGAGGGTTTTCGAAGTGTTTGAAAGGTGTTTGTGATTCTTTTGGATATAAAATATTTATTCTGTGGGGTTATTTTTAAAAAAAAAACCGCATTTAAAAAAAATGGAGTCGCCACCGGCCACTTAGGTAGGCCGGACACCATAAAACCAGAGATTCAAAAAAAATGGGTTCGGGAGTCGGTTACGGATGGGGAAGGATTAGCACCCCCACACCGCCCAAAATTGGTACTTTAATAACTACCGCTTTATTAATATTGGATTTTCCGGATTAAAGTGACGATTATTTTAAAATTCGGTCATAATTGCGAATAAGTTTTAAGGGCCCCGTTATCCGAGAGTAAACGCCCAACCACTATCACTACGCCTGATACTGGCCTCGTTTACGTTCGGATAAAAGGGCACCGCATTAACAATTTATATCTCGTATGCAATCTTAGTGACAAAAATATAAGACATAGCAGATAATTTAAAGACAATAAATATTCACATAACAGAATACTAATCTAACATAAATAAAAATATGTAATTAAAACACACATATACATAACAAGCTTAACAGTAAATAAAAGCAAATTTAACATGTCACAATAACAAGACAGGAATAAATACGTGTGTAGACGAACATATATTTCAAGAAGACATACATACTAGTAATAAAACATATTTCAACATATATGAGACAATATATTATACAAAAAAAATACACTAACATGTAACCTAAAAAAGCCAAGAGAACATACACTTATAAAAATATAAAACATGCCGTATATGAGTCAACTAGGACATAACATGCTTAATATGAATAACCGAACAAAAAGATACATAATCATTATAAACCTAACACACATATACATATGAACATAAAAATACAAGGCATATACGAGGGATATATATTAAGACAAGAGACTACATTAACATATACGATTATAATACGAACATGAGTATTTACATAGAAACAAGACTGAAATGAAAGAAAAATAAAAGTCAGTGGCAAAAATTAATGAACAATAATATGTAATTTAAGGACGAAAATGCGAAGTAAACGGAACCTAAAAGGATCAAAACTGTAATTGGACCAAGGGGCAGACCCAAAATGAAAAGTTCAAAAACGTGGGATGGTTAAAGGCGTAATTTTACCATTTAAAAACTGATTCGGTGTAATTTAGGGACTGGATTGCAAGATTTTGAAATACAAGGGGGACCAGAGTTGTAAATATACCATGCGGCAAGACAAAAGTGAAAATATTGGAAACGCGGGGGGATGTAGTATGTAATTTACCCATTTAACGAAATAATAATAACTATATAAACCCTTCTTTTAGGCCGAAACCAAATTCCCCCCATTTTGTTTCATTTTTCAGTTTTATAATAACCTTCTGTTCTTCATTTTCTCTCAACTCTCTCTATAAAACCCAGAATCCAGCGGCCGGCCGCCGTAAAAAACACACCAAAATAACCCCCGTCTCACCCTCGACACGAATCCGAGGTTGGATTCAGAGGAAAAGCCTCTACTTTCCCTAGATCTAGGAAATACGAAACGAAAAACCCATTTTTTTTAACCCAAAACGAAACTACAAGGGGTCTCCCACTCCTTTCAGTTCACCGTATCTGGCTTGGGGAAGCCGAAAAGGCTTGTCACTGGTGAGGGGAGGCCCACAAATGGCGACGGTAAGACAACTCTCTCTCTTTTTTTACCTCTTTTGTATATGCAAGCAAAAAATAAAAAAAGGGGAAACGAGTATTTACCACTGGACTGACTTTTTGTATTTCGATTGTAACTTGACTGGTTCGATTACAACTTGTTCTTTCGATTACAACTCTCTGTTCTCTCCTCTCTTACAAAATATTTGTTTCGTACATATATATGCCGGTCTTTTTGGTTTTGGTACAAGTTGTCTATTATTTGCTTTTTCAGATCTGGACTGACATATTTCTTTCTTGCCGTGTTTTGACATGTTCTGAGCGCAGTGGTTGAAGATTGGCATGGTGCAGCATGGTGACGGTGTGGGGGTTCTGCCTGCGGCCAGACGTGTTCTCGGCTGTTAGATCAGATCTGATCTAACGGTCGAGATGGCTTGAAGGATGAACGGCCCAGATAAAGCCTCGATTTGGTGAAACGGCTCCAGATCGTGCCACGTGGAGCTCAGCAGTCGACGGGTCAGAGCGCGTGGGGCTCACGCACGCGTGGGATATCAAAGCGTCCGCGCGTGGCACTCGAACGGTCCAGACGTGATGTGCACGCGGCTGGCAGATATTTTGTTCCTTGGTTGGATCGTGGCCGTTGGATCAGATCTTGATCCAACGGCCCACAGTCACCTGCACACACAATAATTGTAATTAGATAGGGTTTGGGTTTGGGCCAACCAGGCCTTGTAATATTATTAGATTTGTAATTGGACTTGGACTGTAATTTATTTATTTGGTTTAATATATATTTTTTGGATTTCATTTTATATATTAGCCCAATAATAGTAGTAATAGTATAATTATAACAACAATACACATACATACATATATACCTATACAAACATTAATTATAACATACCAGTATTCATACATATATAATCACACACATAATTAACATAACATCTATACACATTAAACAAATACGCTCTTACTAAATATAGATGCATACGCGACACACATAAACCATTAATACGTATACATACATAGCTTATAATATACATTCACACACCACACCTTATATATATATTAGTAACACTCATGCAAATAATAAACATATAATATAATATGTATACATGCAACACTAATATGTATTTATAGGTAAAAATGAGTGATTACACTTCTCATACAAAATTCTCATAAATCAAGCATGTTTTCCATGAATTATTTACACCAAAAGATAGAGCTTGATGAGTAGAACAACTTTGTAGTTCGAAAGATTGCCTGAAAATCTAGTTTCGGGGCTTGAACCGAACTTGGAAAATTTCTCCTTTCTTCCCCCTCATTTTCAAAAATATGAAGATGAAGGAGACTTTATCTTTTGGCTCCTTTATTTTCCATTCCATCCAATTATGCCACTTGTAAATATAAATGGATTTTAAATCCATTTAGATAGTAAAATTACTAAAATACCCTTTTAATCGAACGGTTGAGATTGATCTTATCATTAATCAAGGGCCAAGATTTACTCTTCCATTTACTTCTTCCAAAATTATCCTTGTAACTTTTTAAAATATTTCAAAAATGCCATTGGGGCAAAATGACCAATTTGCCCTCCAACTAGTTTTTATTTACTAGTTTGCCATTCTTGTAAATTTTCAACTAAGTCTAGTTGGAATCCAACCAGCTATAATAAAATATTCATAAAATATAATTTTATGAATTTCCCATGGCTTTTGGATTAGTCTCTAAAATTTCAGTTTGATCTGATTTCTCGATATTCGTAAAATACTTCTACTACGATTTTACCTTTTCCGAACTATTGGATTTATTCCAAAAATTCTATATTTCCATATTCGGGAAATAAACATTATCCTATCATAAAAACTTCCTTTCTTAAGGACTTAGACTGAAATTTTTTTAACTCAGTCTATTATCCCGATAATTATCAAAAACCTTCATAGAATAAAATTATCTTAGAAATCCTTTAACGATAATTCATTCGAATATTCTTTACTCTTAATAAGTCCAAAATATCGATCAAAAACACTTTTATGGCACCTTCCCGAAGGTCACCCATCCTTGTATTTCTCTGGCTTAGCACGTTTAACAATTTCATTCGATCCAAATTCGGTACTTTTTTTTTCTGCATCTTAATTCTTAAAACCGATATCAAGGTACCTATTTCAATCCGATTCATTCTTATACTGAATAAAATTACTTGTTGGGGAAATTTACACTTTAGTCCCCAAACTTTTCCAAAGTTTATACTTTAACCCCCTAAACTTTCAAAATTTACAATTTAGTCACTAGCCAAAATTTGGGATATTACAAAGCATGTGGTTTTCAAATGGTTTTAATGCATCATTGTTTTATGAGCATCCTCACTAAGTATGTGTGCTTACGCTCTCTTTTTCCTAATGATGCAGAGCATTAAAGTTTGGGGCAGCAAATGCAAGGTTTGCAAGGATCCAAGAGATAAACTACTTTGCAGTATGAACTCGGTTTATGTTTCCGATTAATAAGGCAACGTGTTCACCATGGTTTTTGGGAGTTGTAACTCAGTTGCATTGTGGTTCTTTAGAATGATTCTATGATGGTTTTTGATGATGGTTATATGTCGTTCAGCTTGATGTTATTACTTGCTTATAGTTGAGGTTGAATGGATGGTTAGGTATGCATCTAGAGTTTCCTTGTGGGTTGCTATGTTGTGCTGGTTTGACCAGGTTTAATATGCTATGTTGAGTGTGTTGGCATGTTGTTTATGTTGAGAATGGTCTAATTGTGCATTTTGGTATGTTTTGCAAAGTGGTCTAGGAAGCATGCCTCTAGAGTGGTCCTTTGGAAGTATGAGGTTTTTTTGGTTGCCTAACTTTGTTATAAATGGTAGTTTATGTATATTAAAGTGTTGATCAGCATGTATGCAAGTTGCTAGAGGTCAATTGCATCTAAAATTGTGTGAAAAACCAGCTAATTTTGACATTACAGGCCTAGGCGTACCGATACGCGGGGGACCGTATCGGTACGACTAGGCAAATAAGGTCAGGGTGTTTTGGTACAGGTAGGGGCATTTCGATACGCCTAATGGTTACTGGAATTTCACTTTTTGGAAGAGAGGCTGCGTACCGAAACACCAGGGACCGTATCGGTACGGTGTGTAAGGATTTTAAAATGTATTTTATACTCGAAGTGGCGTACCGGTACGGGTCTTACAGTATCAAAACGATGAGTTCACAATTGTATCGATACGAGACTCAGCGTATCGATACGGATATCGTTATTTCTGTTAATGTCATGGAAAGGCAGTTCTGGTTTCTTTCGTTTTAGTCCCTGAATCTTGTTTTCTCAATTATTTGAGCATGGATGATCGTTTGAAGCTGATTTTTGACACATAAGCATTAAATGTACTTAATTAAAGGTTAGTAACTTAAAAATTAGAAAAGTCCTTTTATATTGATGAAATTACATTTTGGTCCCTAATCGTGTTTGTGGCCAATTGGATATCGTTATGATGCCCGATTGAGATGAGTACTCACCTATGAATAGTATGATCATGTAGGAAAGCATTAATGCATCTAAACAAGATAAAAGAAAAAAATAGATGTGTTTTAGGTTTAATCTTCTCGGTTTACTTCGGTAAACCTAATGTAGCTTGCTCGGTTCGGTCTTGCGACTAGGCTGGGTCGAGGGGGTTACATTTTATGTCTTAAAATAATTATTTATGGGATTTTTAACATGATTATATAGCTTAACCTCATTTTTCAAAAAATTTTACTCGGTTAAAATTCAAACGGGTCCACTATAAAGCCTATTTAGGCATGCACACCTTAAACCCCAACAAAATGGCTGCAAAATAAGATTAAATCAAATTTTATGAATTAAAATATTTAGCTGTGGGATTTTGAACATGATTGTACAACTTAACCTCAATTTTAGAACTTTTTACTCAGTTAAAATTCCAACAGGTCCATTGTGAAGCCCATTTAGACATGAACGCCTTAAACCCCAACAAAATAGACAAAAAAATAAGATTAAATCACATTTTATGACTTAAAATATTTATTTATGAGCATTTGAACATGATTATATAGCTTAAACTCATTTTCTCAAATTTTTACTCTGTTAAAATTCCAACGGGTCCACTGTAATGCCCATTTAGACATGCACGCCTTAAACACAACAAAACAGCCAAAAACTAAGATTAAATCAAATTTTATTATTTAAAATATTTATTCATGGAATTTTGAACATGATTATACAGCTTAACCTCAATTTTATAATTTTTTACTCGGTTAAAATTCCAACGGGTCCACTGTGAAGCCAACACACTTTAAACCCTAACAAAACGGACGAAAAATAAGATTAAATCACATTTTATGATTTAAAATATTAGTTATGAGATTTTGAACATGATTATATAGCTTAATATCTTTTCCATAAATTTTTACTCAATCAGAATTCCAGCTGGTCCACTTTTAGTAACGTCCTGAAATTGGGCCTAGTTGTTAATCAGATTGGGTAGATGTTTTGAAATAATCGATTTAAGCTTTTCGAGTTAGTTTTGGGAATTAAATTCTAATAAATCATTTGGTTAAAATAAAATATGGAAAAATGCTAGTAATTAAATCTGATTTTGGGACATTTTGGTCTAGTGACTAAAATGAAAAGTTTTTTAAAACTGTTTTTTGTGTCTAAATCGTAAAAGGATCAAAACTTAGAATCTTTAAGGATCTATTTGGCCAAACTTATCCATCAGATTTTCCTATTAATTTAGGCTATTTTTAAAGTGTTTTAAATGGGTTTTAATATTAAAGAAAATAGATTTAATAAAAGGATTTTAGTTTTTACAAAATCGCTTTCTTACGTAACTAACTTTGATATCACTTTCTCTCAAATTTCTCAGCAGCCAAACTATCAAAATATTTCCAAAATTCCCAGGAAATAAATTCTTATTGATTTCTTTTTTGTTTCCTAATTGATTTCTTTAATTTCTATTGCAAAATCAACTTGGATTTCAACCAATTTTTGCCAATTGAGGGGAAAACCCACAATTAGAGGTGATTTTTGTTTCTCTCCTCTAATTAAAGGTTTTAATGAAATTACGGAGTTCTTGATCCTTTACAACTGATTTATGTTATCGAATTATGATTTAAACATAGATTTGGTAATTAAATTGAGTTTTATCTAAAAATTGGATAAATACTTATTTGAATATGTTTTGTATTGAATTGGATTGGTTTAGATCTATATTAAGATGAGTTTTAATGATTGAAAGAAGTGAATAATTAAAGTAAACCTGAAACTATGTGAATTGCTAGTTTTCTAGGTTGTATATAGTTAGATTTTGGTGTGATCTTGGTGATGTAGTGGTGATGGAGGTATAAGGACGTAATCAAGATGTTTTTGGATGCTAATTGATGTTGTTGAGAGGTTAGAATCATTAGGCTTTGGCTGGGCTTTGTTTAGATGAGGTTTGATGATGATTTCAATTATTTTAGAAGGGTGTTTGATGGTTTCTTGTGAGACGAAGTTGTGTTTATTGGTTGCTAGAAATTAGAGATGCAAGGATGTGTTTTAATCCTCTGCTTTTGATTGGGCAAAGTAGGGGAGTTGAATCCTTTAGCTTTTGGAAAGGGCGTGGAAGCTTGATCAAATATCAGCAAGTGGATCGTTTGGTTGTCAGTGAGTGGAAACGAATTTTACTGCTTTTAAAAGGTTTGAAGATGGTTTTTTGGGAGTTTAGATAAAGTTTGAAACACTTATCTAATCTCAAAAGTAAGTATTGGTTGAGCTCTCTCTCGATTTCGATTTTACAAAATAAAATCTCATGCACATGTTGATAGTTTGATTACTCACTGTGTTATGCATGTTTTAGAATTGAAAGATGTTGCAAATGATTATATATGATGATTTTTGAGAATGGTATATGGTTTATGAAAGTATTTCATATTTACTAAAATACATGGTTTAATGTATTTGAAATTGGACTGGTTTGATGCATATGTAAAACAGTGAAGTAATGTTGTTTTATTGAATATATTGGTAAGTGGATGAGGTTAAAATGTTATCGGATATAGTTGGCTAGCCATAGGGTTTAAAGTGCACTATAATAAGTCGCTTCATGTGTGTCGAGATGGGTAATTGTTATGTTGCTCCACCATGAGAACTACATCGGTCGAGGTGGGTAATTGTTCTATTTTCTCCCGCTGGTGGATTTATACATCATGACTGTTGAGGTGAGATATTGTGCTATTGCTCCAGTTCGAGGATGTATGTGAAGTGGTTGTAGGAACCACTTTAGAAATCCGTGTATCCGATGTGTTTTTATAAATAGAATGGTTCTGGTTTTTGAGTCACTTGTAAGCCAATATATGAGATAATGTATCGTGAGAAATGGATTATTTTTGTATAATGTGATTTATAAATGAGATGATCTTTAAGCTTGTTGTAGAGATTTTAACGTATGAAGCTTAAATTGAGATTTAAGATAGAATCCATGACACATGTGATGCAAATGATTTAAATGTGCATATTTGAAGAGATTTGTGAAGCATTACATGATTTTGCCATGATATATTTACCCTTGGCTTGAATTAAAATGATTTTAATTGCATTGATGAGTGTTTTTTAGATTCCCTCACAAGCTTATAGCTTACACTCTCCTTTCTCATCAATACAGAGAAGTAAGCCTTTTCGGATAGCGAATACGCAAGAGGAAATCCAAGGGCTGAAGCATTTTCAAAGTACGGTTTATAAATACCAAGTAGTAATAAAAGGCAATGTGATCAAATTTTATTTGGGAGGTTTACTTTGGATACTCCATGTTCGTATAAGTTTGGTTTGATGACTTGGACTTTTTTGATGCCTAATGTATGGTTTTGAGGGGTTGGGGAACATTATGCATGATTGGGTAGAAACTATGCCTATAGAGGTTTACTTTGATTATGCCATGTTGAGTATGACCACCTTGCTATGATTGAGGAATTGATGTTTGTAAAGTTATATGATGTTTAGATACTGTTTGGTGTATTTTGATTGAGCCAAAGTGTCATTTGTTGGACCAAGAGGTCATTACAGGTCTATCTATACCGGTATGGGTCCTTAGGGATCGGTATGCGAGGACCTATCTCTGCTCAATCTGGGAAAAATTGACTAGGCATACCGATACGCCTGGTAACTATATTGGTATGCAAAGTTGGAAAATAAGCCTAGTGTCGGTACACGGGCAACCGTATCCTTACGCTCTCTAGCTACTAGAATTTAATATTTTTTAAAACACATACCCCTACTAATATGTTTGAGGACTGTATCGGTACGCCTTTGTAATTCAACCTCGTTGCGATACGATAAGAGCCCATACTGGTACACCAGTCGTTATTTCAGTTAAGATGCCTTCTGAAGTTTGTATTCTTTGCAATTTAGTCCTTATTTCATAATTATGTAATTAAAGGAGTTTGGATGGTTATTTTAAGTTCAGATTTAAGCTGAATTGATGAAATATGACTAATTAAGGATTGGTAACTTTAATTTCATGAATTCCCTCTTAATTGTTAAAAATTATGTTTTAGTCCCTAAATTGCGAATCCATCTAATTGGAAGTCAAATCGATGCCCGATTGTGTTGTAACTTTCACCATAACCAGTATGATCACCCTAGGACTTAAATATTCATTTAGATAAGATAAAAGAAAAAATATACCGTATTCGATGTAAATCTTTTGAGTTTATCTCGGTAAACTCTAATAAAGCTCGCTGGGTTTGGTCTTGAGACTTGACCGGGTCAAAGGGGTTACATTTGTTGGTATCAGAGCTAGGTTATGATTGCAAGGAGATGGGTTATGGTTGTTTGGTTGATTTTTATTACATGAATATGCTGATTGATATGCACAATGTTTGAAATTGTGAGATTATGTTCGATATATAATATGTTTGGGGTTTAAACTTGGGGACACATTGCCTTATTACTATTAGAGTTAAATGATTTTGTTTTTAAACAAGAGTGACTTGGATCCTTGCTGCGAGCTGGCCTAATTATTTTGTTTTATTGCATTATCATGTTTTAGACTCATATTGTTGCGTATGGGACCGAGACAAGAAACTAGAGCTCATATGGGGAGTGTGGTAGATGAACAAGTTGATGAGTTGCCTTCTCCTCTATCGATTCCCCCAGTGGGTGTTGGAGTTGAGGGAGGTGCGCCTCAGGCACCACAAGGACCTATTTTTGGTGATATGACCGTTAATCCAAGCGATGATGGGAGCTTTCCAGGCGGCCATAGCTGGAGTACAAGTACCTGCGACTATTAATATTGGATTACCCTTAAAGCATCTACGTAGCTTGGGTGGTATCGAGTTTAGTGGGTTAGCTTATGAAGCAGACGAGGAGTGGTTTGCTAGCATGGAGAGGATCTTTAGCCAGATGGAGTGTACAAATATTTGCAAGTTAGGTTGTATAGTGTCATTGCTTCAGGGTGATTTTATAGTTTGTGGACAACTGCTATTGTGGGTTTGGCACCTGTTGATGTGACATGGGAATTCTTTTGTGCGGCCTTTCGAAAGAATTATTTAGAATCTCGATATCAAGATGAGAAGAAGGAGGAGTTTATGGCTTTGGAATAGGAGAACATGTTTGTTTCTAAGTATGAGATCCAGTTTATCCGATTAAGCCAATATGCTCTTGAATTGGTTCCTGGTGAGCGACAAAGATGCTACCGGTTCCATTATGGTTTGGTCAATGAGGTAAAGACGTACACGCTGGATACAAATTATACAGAGTTTAATGTCCTAGTTTCTTGAGCTAAGGATATAGAATAGAATTTGGGTTTGTCCGCTTGTTCTGAGAGTTCTTCTACGGGAAAAAAGAGTGCTAAATTAGAAGTTGGTAGAGATCGATACAAGAGGCATAGAGATAGAATGCACCGTCCAAATTAGAGATGCGAAGGGAATGGTGCCAGGCATGAACCAAGGTCAGAATACCTATACTGGAGTACCCAAGTGTAGGTGATGTGGTAGGCGACAGTCAGGGGAGTGTTGGGGTGCTCTTGGCACTTGTTGGAGCTGTGGATCATGGGATCATATCAGGCGAGATTGTCCACAGTTACTCAAGGAAGGTTAGGCTCATATACCTGCTGTTGTGCCACAGAGAGGCCGTGGGCACAGCCATGGACATTTCCAGCATAGAGAGGATGGTCAGATAGTGGTTGCTCATGCCGTAGCAATTTAGCATAAGGATAAGGGACCGATGAAGGTTTTTGTGCACCGTGTAGGAAGGAATGATACTGATGTGATTGCAAGTACATTTACTTTGTAGTCAGTATCATTGCTTTCATTGATTGATTCTGGTTATACACATTCATACATCCTACACGAACATGCTTGTTTGCTTGATATACCTGTAGAGATGTTAGATGTTTGTATGAGGGTAACAAGTTCCTTTGATGAGACGATAGATGCTAGGAGGTTGTTTAGGAGATGTCCTTTGATGGTTTAGGGTCATGTGTTTGAAGCAGATTTGATAGAGTTGTTGTTTCATAGTTTTGATGTGATTTTGGGGATGGATTGGTTATCTGAAGATATGGATGCAGTTGATTTTGAGTCCAAGCGAGTTTTGTTGAAACTTGCAGAGGATTACAAAGTGGTGGTTGTGGGCGAGAATGTCAAATTCTTGTCCAATGTTGTTTCGGCTTTAGAAGCACGGAAGATGTTAGAATAATGTCAAGCATACCTACCTTACGTTATGAATCCTGATATGAAGGAAGTGCGTGCCGAGGATATTCGTACAGTTTGTGATTTTCAAGGAGTTTTTCCAAAAGAGTTGCCTAGTTTACCACCGGATAGGGAGGTGGAATTTTGCATTAAGACGTACGTGGATACTGCTTCGGTGTCAATTGCACCGTATCACATGGCACTAAAAGAGTTGAAGATGCAGCTACATGAGTTCTTGGATTGTGGTTTCATTTAGCCAAGTTTGTCACTATGGGGAGCACCGATGTTGTTTGTGAAAAAGAAAGATGGTACGATGAGAATGTGCATTGATTATCGGCAACTGAACAAGTTGACGATCAAGAACAAGTATCCTTTGCTGAGGATTGATGATTTGTTTGATCAGTTTTGGGGTGCTACAGTGTTTTCTAAGATTGATCTAAGGTATGGGTATTATCAATTGAATGTGAAGGATAAAGACGTGTCGAAGACAGGTTTTCGTACGCGTTATGGGCATTATGAGTTCTTAGTGATGATGTTTGGATTGAAAAATGCACCGAAAGCATTCATGGATATGATGAATTGGGTGTTCCATGAATTCTTGGATCAATTTGTGGTAGTGTTCACTGATGACATTCTTGTGTACTCCCGTACAAGGAAAGATCATGATCAACATCTATGGGTTGTGTTGCAAGTTTTGCTAACAATAAGCTTATGCCAAGCTGAGTAAATGTGAGTTTTGGATAAAGCAAGTGTTTTTCCTTGGTCATGTTGTTTCGGCTGAGGGTATTCGTGTGGATCAACAAAAAATTAAAGCTATGGTGAATTGGAAGCAACCAAAGTCGGTGTCAGAGGTTTGTAGTTTCCTAGGTTGGCAGAATATTATCGACGCTTTGTGGATGGTTTCTCGAGGATTGCTACTCCATTGACGAAGTTGTTGCAAAAAGATGTGAGTTTTGAGTGGACAAAGGGTAGACAGCAAGCCTTTGATAAGTTGAAGGATGCTTTGACGCAAGCTCTAATCTTGATTCAACCTGAGTCAGGGAAGAAATTTGTTGTGTATAGC
This sequence comes from Hibiscus mutabilis, assembly GCA_019671005.1. Taxonomy (NCBI): domain Eukaryota; kingdom Viridiplantae; phylum Streptophyta; class Magnoliopsida; order Malvales; family Malvaceae; genus Hibiscus; species Hibiscus mutabilis. The sequence goes on from CM033729.1 coordinate 37,571,217, forward strand.
GATGCATCCTACGTGGGTTTGGGATGTGTGCTGATACAAGAAGGGTTGTAGCTTAAGCATCTAGACAGTTGAAGGTGCACGAGCGCAACTATCCTACGCATGATATTGAACTTACTGCGGTGGTGTTTGCATGAAGATTTGGCGACATTATCTTTATGGTGAGAATTGTATGGTGTGTACGAATCACAAAAGTTTGAAGTATCTGATGTCGCAAAGGGAGTTGAATCTTAGGTAAGGAAGATGGTTAGAGTTGCTTAAAGATTACGATTTGAAAATCGAGTATCATCAAAGGAAAGCTAATGTTGTGGTTGAGTTGAGGGCGATGTTTGCTCTACTGAGTGTAACTCATGATGGTGGTTTGTTGGATGAGTTGTAAGTAAAGCCATCATTGTTGTAATTGATCAAGGAGAAGCAGCCGTATGATGACTCATTGGTACCACATGTTAAGGATATAATGGATAGCAATCAAACGAATTTTTGTTTTAGTGAGGAAGGTGTTTTGTATCATAAGGATCGGGTGGTGGTGCCGAAGACGAAAAGATGAGGCACGTTATCTTGGCTGAGGCACATTCGAGTCCTTTTGCTATGCATCCGAGGAGTACGAAGATGTATTAGGACCTAAAGAAAGAGTATTTCCGGGTTGGTTTAAAAAAGGATGTCACGGATTTTGTTGGTCGATGTATGGTTTGTGAAGAAGAATTCAGTACGGGTGGTTGTGGATGGGTTTACGAAGTGTTCACATTTCTGGCTGTGTATATGACGTATACTCTGGACAAGTTGGATTTGTATATTATTGAGATTGTGAGGTTGCACGGAGTGCCAAAGTCTATTGTATCAAATAGAGATTCACGTTTTACATCAAGGTTTTAGGAGTGTTTGCATAGGGCTTTGGGTACGCGGTTGAACTCCAGTACTTCGTACCATCCTCAAACGGATGGTCAGTCTGAAAGCGTTATCTAAGTGTTGGAGGATATGTTGCAGTGTTGCATCATTGATTTCCAAGGGTATTGGGAGAAGCAGTTACCGTTGGTAGAGTTTGCCTATAACAATAGTTATTAGGCTAGTATTCAGATGACAACGTACGAGGCTTTGTATGGTAGAAGGTGTCACACGTCACTTTGTTGGGTGGATGCAAGAGAAAAGTATGTTTCTTTGTCGGATGTGTTGAAGGATACTAGTGAGAAAGTAAAGCTTATAAGTGATCTGTTGAAGGCGGCTTCAGATCGGCAAAAGTCATAAGCTGACTTGAAGCAAAGGGAGATTGAGTATGCGGTTGGTGATCGTGTGTTCCTGAAGGTTTCACCTTGGAAAAAAGGTGATGAGGTTTGGACGGAGGGGCAAGTTAAGTCCTAGATTTATTAGGCCTTATGTGGTGTTAGAGCATGTTGGTTCTGTTGCATATAGGTTGAGATTGCATACGGAATTGTTGAAGATACATGATGTTTTCCATGTATTAATGCTTCAGAGGTATAGATTGGATCCTTCACATCTGATGCCTTTTGAGAAGATTGAGTTGAATCCGTAGTTGACCTATGATTAGGAGCCAGTGAGAATTTTGGATTCAAGCAGCAAGGTACTTTGTGGAAAGACCATTGAGTTGGTGAAGGTGTTGTGGCGACATCGTGGTGTTGAGGAAGCCAACTGGGAGAGCAAGGACGACATGTTGAAGCAGTTTCCTCACCTTTTTCCTCCAGGTAAATTTCAAATACGAAATTTCTTAAGAGGGGGAGAGTTGTAATGCCATGAGATTGGGCCTAGATGTTAATCGGATTGGGTAGATAATTCGAAAGAATCGGTTTAGGCAGTTCGAGTTAGTTTCAGGAATTAAATTCTAATAAATCATTTTTGGTTAAAATAAAATATGGAAAATGCTTAATTAATATTTTAAGTATTTTGTTAAATTCAATTTGAAGTAATTAAATCTGATTTTGAGACATTTTGATCTAGTGACGAAAATTAAAAGTTTTCAAAACTATTTTTTTGGTGACTAAATCATAAAAGGGTTAAAACTTAAAATCTTTAAGGAGCTATTTGACCAAACTTATCCATCAGATTTTCCCTTAATTAAGGCTATTTTGAAAGTTTTTAAATGGTTTTTAATATTAAAAGAAAATAGATTTAATAAAAGGATTTTAGTTCTACAAAATCACTTTCTTACGTAACTAACTTTGATATCACTTTTCTCTCAACTTTCTCAGCAGCCAAACTATCAAAATCTTTCCAAAATTCTCAGGAATCAATTCTTATTGATTTCCTTTTTGTTTCCTAATTGATTTCTTTAATTCCTATTGCAAAATCTACTTGGATTTCAACCAACTTTGCCAATTGAGGGAAAAATCAACAATTAGAGGTGATTTTTGTTTCTCTCCTCTAATTAAATGTCCTTTACTGAAGCTCTCAAGTTCTTAACCCTTTGCAACCGATTTATGTATGGAGTTATGATTTAAACATGGATTTGGTAATTAAATTGAGTTTTATGTGGAAATTGGATTTATATTTATTTGAATATGTTTTGTATTGAATTGGATTGGTTTAGATCTCTAATAAGAAGTGTTGTAATGATTGAAAGAAGTGAACAATTAAAGTAAACCTGAAACTATGTGAATTGCTAGTTATAGTTAGATTTTGGTGTGATCTTGGTGCTGTAGTGGTGCTGGAGGTATAAGGACGTAATCAAGATGTTTTTGGATGTTAATTGATGTTGTTGAGAGGTTAAAATCATTAGGTTTTGGCTAAACTTTGTTTAGATGAGGTTTGAGGATGATTTTGGTTCTTTTAGAAGGGTGTTTGATGGTTTATTGTGAGGCGAAGTTGTATTTATTGGTTGTTGGAAATTAGAGATGCTGGGATGTATTTTAATCCTATATTTTTTATTGGGTAAAGTAGGGGAGTTGAACCCTTTAGCTTTTGGAGAGGGCGCAAAAGCTTCGGAAGCTTGATCGCATATCGGCAAATGGATTGTTTGGCTGTCAGTGAGTGGAAATGCGTTTTACTGCTTTTAAAAGGTTTAAATATGGTTGTTGGGAGTTTAGATAAAGTTTGAAACACTTATCTAAGCTCAGAAGTAAGTATTGGTTGAGCTCCCTCTCGATTTCGGTTTTGCAAAATAAAATCTCATGCACATGTTTATTTACTGACTGTGTTATGCATGTTTTAGAAATGAAAGATGTTGCAAATGATCATATATGATGATTATTGAGAATGGTATATGGTTTATGAAAGTATTTCATATTTACTAAAATACATGGTTTAATGTATTTGAAATTTGATTGGTTTGATGCATATGTAAAATAGTGAAGTAGTGTTGTTTTATTGAATATATTGGCAAGTGGCTGAGCTTAAAATGTTATCATATATAGTTGGCTAGCCATAGGGTTTAAAGTGCACTATAATAAGTCACCTCAGGTGTGTTGAGGTGGGTAATTGTTCCGTTGCTCCACCATGAGAACCGCAGCGGTCGAGGAGGGTAATTGTTCCGTTTTCTCCCGCTAGTGGATTTATACATCATAACCGTTAAGGTAGGTAATTGTTCCGTTGCTCCACCATGAGAACAGCAGCGGTCGAGGAGGGTAATTGTTTCGTTTTCTCCCGCTAGTGGATTTATACATCCTAACCGTTGAGGTGGGTAATTGTTTCGTTGCACCGGTTCGAAGATTTATGTGAAGTGGTCGTAGGAACCACTTGGGAAATTTGTGTATCCGGTGGTTTTTATAAATGGAATGGTTCTGGTTTTGAGACACTTGTAAACCAATATATGAGATACTATATCATGACAAATGGATTATATTTGTATAATGTGATTTGTACATGAGATGCTCTTTAAGCTTGTTGTAGAGATTTTGACGTATGAAGCTTAAATTGAGGCTTGAGATAGAATCCATGAGACATGTGTTGCAAATAATTTATATGTGTATATTTGAAGAGATTTGTGAAGCATTGCATGATTTTTCCATGATATATTTACCCTTGGCTTGAATTAAAATGGTTTTAATTGCATTGATGAGTGTTTTTGAGATTCCCGCACTAAGCTTATAGCTTACACTCTCCTTTCTCATCAATGCGGAGAAGTAAGCCTTTTCGGACAGCGAATACGCAAGCGGAAATCCAAGGGCTGAAGCATTTTCAAAGTATAGTTTATAAATACCAAGTAGTAATAAAAGGCAATGTAACCAAGTTGTATTTGGGAGGTTTATTTTAGATACTCTCTGTTCGTATAAGTTTGATTTGATGACTTTGACTTGTTTGATGCCTAATGTATGGTTTTGAGGGGTTGGGGAATGCATACTTGGGTAGAAACTATGCCTATAGAGGTTTACTTTGATTATGCCATGTTGAGTATGACCACCTACCATATTTCTATGATTGAGGAATTGATGTTTGTGAAGTTATATGATGTTTAGATATTATTTGGTGTATGTTTGATTGATCTAAAGTGTCATATGATGGACCAATAGGTCATTATAGGTCTGTCCATACCAGTATGAGTCCTCATGGATCGGTATGCGGGGACCTATCTCAGCTCAATCTATGAAAAATTGACTAGGCATACCGATACGCCTAGTAATCGTATCGGTACGTGAAGTTGGAAAATAAGCCTAGTGTCGGTACACGAGCAACCATATCGGTACGCCCTTTAGCTACTAGAATCCATTATTTTCGAAAACACATACCCATACCAATACGCTTGAGGACCATATCGGTACGTACGACAAGAGCCCGTACCAGTACACTACTCGTTATTTCAGTTAAGATGCCTTCTGAAGTTTGTATTCTTTGCAATTTAGTCCTTGTTTCGTAATTATGTAATTAAAGGAGTTAGGATGGTTATTTTAAGTTGAGACTTAACCTAAATGGATGAAATATGAATAATTAAGGATTGGAAACTTTATGAATGCCCTCTTAATTGTTAAAAATTATGTTCTAGTCCCTGAATCCGTCCAATTGGATGTCAAATCGACGCCCGATTGTGTTGTAACTTTCACCATAACCAATATGATCACCCTAGGACTTAAATATGCATTTAGATAAGATAAAAGAAAAAAATAGACCGTATTCGATGTAAATCTTCCATTTGTCTCGGCAAACCCTAATGTAGCTCGCTTGGTTCGGTCTTGCGACTAGGCCAGGTCGAGGGGGTTACAATAAAGCCCATTTGGACATGCAAGCCTTAAACCCAACAAAACGGACAAAAAATAAGATTAAATCAAATTTTATGAATTAAAATATTTAGTTATGGACTTTTGAACAAGATTATACAGCTTAATCTCAATTTTAGAACTTTTACTCGGTTAAAATTCCAATGGGTCCATTGTAATGCCAATTTAGACATGCACGCCTTAAACACTAACAAAACAGACTAAAATAAGATTAAATCACATTTTATGACTTAAAATATTTAGTTATGGGCTTTTGAACATGATTATATAGCTTAACCTCATTTGCAGAAATTTTTACTAAGTTAAATATCCAACGTCCTCACTATAAAACCCATTTAGACACAACAAAATGGCTGCAAAATAAGATTAAAGTAAATTTTATGAATTAAAATATTTAGTTATGGACTTTTGAACATGATTATACAGCTTAACCTCATTTTCAAAAAATTTTACTCGGTTAAAATTCCAATGGGTCCACTATAAAGCCCATTTAGACATGCACGCCTTAAACACAACAAAACGCCCACCAAATAAGATTAAATCAAATTTTATGAGTTAAAATATTTTATTTTGGGCTTTTGAATATGATTATATAGCTTAACCTCAATTTTAGAACTTTTCACTCGATTAAAATTCTAACGAGTCCATTGTAAAGGTCTTTTAGACATGCACACCTTAAACCCCAACAAAATGGCCAAAAAATAAGATTAAATCACATTTTATGACTTAAAATATTTAGTTATGGGATTTTGAACATGATTATACAACTTAACCTTGTTGGGATGGCCAATCAATGGAGAAAAGTAGTCAAGAGGGGGTGAATTGGCAATTTAAAAATTTAGAAGCAAGTTGGAAAATAAAAATAATGGGACACAAGTATTTATAGTGGTTTAACGTTATAACAAGGTTTACATCCACTACCTTAGCTTCCTACTAAGGATTTCAGCAAATTCACTAAAGAATCTCTTCCCCTTTTCTAGGCTTAGGAGGCAGCCGTTACAAAATCAAAGCTTTCTACCCAAAGCTTTGATATACTCACTCTTTTACAAGGATAATTTAGCAAATGAATAAAATCCTCTCAAAGGTAATAATATGCCTAATACAAGATCACTCAACCCAATTTTGAAAATAAATAATACAAATTTTCTCACTCAAGTGGGTTACAAAAGATTTGACTCTAATAGGCTTAAGATGTTGGATTTTTGCTTGAAGGCTTGTAAGTTGATCAATGGTTGTTGTTGTAGCTTTGGAGACTTCAATTTATTCCCCTTCATTAATTGCTAACCGTTTGGGTGGTTGACGAATTGATTATAGCTGTTGGAGAGCCATTTTCACGCAATAAATGCAATCTGCCAACCATTCGTATCGGTACGTGGGCTTGCTGTATCGGTACCTGACACACTAAGATATAGCTGTTGTACAAAAAGGTATTGATACGCGAGAATGGTGTATCGATACGAGTTGTTGAAATAACAAAGGCGTTCTGGTATGGTATCGCCATATCAATACGGGGATTACTTACTAGAATTCTAATCTTTCGAGTATGAAACACCGTATCGATATGCCTATGAGCATATCGGTATGCTATAACTGATTTTTAAAGTTTGAGATTCTAATAAAATGATAAGCAACGGTCGAGTTTTAAATGCAAAAGATTTATAAAATCTAACACCCCGTATCGATACAGGTAGCAACCGTATCATACTCGTATGGCCGTTATCTCCCAAGTTGAATGGCATCTTGAAACGGATACTTGTTGTATTGAAACACCGTACCGGAACGGGCATAAGCCATATTAGTACGAGATAGCCATTTGCGTAAAAGAAATTCCAGTAACTAAACACCATATCGATACTGTACAAGGTGTATCAATATGCCTGAACAAATTTCGGCTATTTGAGTACAAAAACACTTAGAAAATATTTGGGAATTTAGTTTTTGACTAAGAAACACTTTTAAGTTCGAATTCTTGTCATTTTGCAAGTATTTTTGGGTACCTAAAAATTTATCTTATTTTACAAAATAGTCCTTGGGAAATACTTATTATATCAAAATCAAATATTAGTTTTACAAACCTCATTTTCAGAACTTTTTACTTGGCTAAAATTCCAACGGGTCCACTATAAAGCCCATTTAGACATGCACGCCTTAAACCCCAACAAAATGGCCGCAAAATAAGATTAAATCAAATCTTATGAATTAAAATATTTAGTTACGGGCTTTTGAACATCATTATATAGCTTAAACCCCAACAAAACGGCAAAAAATAAGATTAAATTATATTTTATGACTTAAAATATTTAGTTATGGGCTTTTGAACTTGATTATATAGATTAACCTCATTTTCAGAAATTTTTACTAGGTTAAAATTCTAACGGGTCCACTATAAAGCTCATTTAGACATGCATGCCCTAAACCCAACAAAACGGCCACAAGAAAATCACATTGTATACGTTAAAATATTTGATTATGGGCTTTTGAATATGATTATATAGATTAACCTCAATTTTTGAACTTTTTACCCGGTTAAAATTCTAACGGGTCCACTATAAAGCCTATTTAGACATGCATGCCTTAAACCGCAACAAAACGGCCAAAAAATAAGATTAAATCACATTTTATGATTTAAAATATTTAGTTACGGACTTTTGAACATGATTGCAGAGCTTAACCTCAATTTTATAACTTTTTACTCGGTTAAAATTCCAACGGGTCCACTATAAAGCACATTTAGACATGTACGCCTTAAACCCAACAAAACAGCCACAAAATAAGATCAAATCAAATTCTACGAGTTAAAATATTTGATTATGGGATTTTGAATGTGATTATACAGCTTAACCTCAATTTTAGAACTTTTTACTCTGTTAAAATTCCAACGGGTCTACTGTAAAGCACATTTAGACATGCACGCCTTAAACTCTAACAAAACGGCCGAAAAATAAGATTAAATCACATTTTATGAATAAAAATATTTATTTATGGGCTTATGAACATGATTATATAGCTTAACCTCATTTTTAGAACTTTTTACTCGGTTAAAATTCCAATGGGTCCACTATAAAGCCCATTTAGACATTCACGCCTTAAACCCCAACAAAGCGGCCAAAAAATAAGATTAAATCATATTTTATGATTTAAAATATTTAGTTATGGTCTTTTGTACATGATTATATAGCTTAATCTCATTTTCAGAAATTTTTACTCGGTTAAAATTCCAACAAGACCACTATAAAGCCCATTGAGACATGCACGCCTTAAAAACAACAAAACAACTACAAAATAAGATTAAATCAAATTTAATGATTTAAAATATTTGATTATGGGCTTTTGAATATGATTATATATCTTAACCTCAATTTTAGAACTTTTTACTCGGTTAAAATTCCAACGGGTCCACTATAAAGCCTTTTAGACATGCACGCCTTAAACCCAACAAAGCGGCTACAAAATTAGATTAAATCACATTTTATGAGTTAAAATATTTGATTATGGGCTTTTGAATATGATTATATAGCTTAACCTCAATTTTAAAACTTTTTACTCGGATAAAATTCCAACGGGACCACTATGGATCCTATTTAGACAAACGCCTTAGAACCAACAAAGCGGACACAAAATAAGATTAAATCACATTTTATGACATAATTTTTAGCTATGGGCTTTTGAACATGGTTATATAGCTTAACCTCAATTTTAGAAATTTTTACTCGGTTAAAATGCCAACGAGTCCACTAGAAAGTCCATTTAGACATGCACGCCTTAAACCCCAACAAAACGGCCAAAAAATAAGATTAAATCACATTTTATGAATTAAAATATTTAGTTATGCACTTTTGAACATGATTGTACAGCTTAACCTCAATTTTAGAACTATTTAATCTGTTAAAATTCCAACGGGTTCACTGTAAAACAAATTTAGACATGCACGTCTTAAATCCAACAAAACAACCACAGAATAAGTTTGAATAAAATTTTATGAACTAAAATAATTAGTTAGTGGCTTTTGAACATGATTATACAGCTTAACCTCAATTTTAGAACTTTCTACTCGGTTAAAATTTCAACGGGTTCGTTATAAAGCCCATTTAGACATGCACGCCATAAATCCCAACAAAACGGCCGAACAATAAGATTAAATCACATTTTATGACTTAAAATATATAGTTATGTGCTTTTGAACATGATTATATAGCTTGACCTCATTTTCAGAAGTTTTTAGTCGATTAATATTCCATCGAGACCACTTTAAAGGCCATTTATACATGCAAGCCTTAAACCTTATCAAAATGGACGAAAAATAAGATTAAATTACATTTTATGACTTAAAATATTTAGTTATCAGCTTTTGAACATGATTATATAGCTTAACCTCAATTTTAGAACTTTTTACTCGGTTAAAATTCAAACGGGTCCACTATAAAGCCCATTTAGACATGCACGCCTTAAACCCCAACAAATCAGCCGAAAAATAAGATTAAATCACATTTTATGACTTAAAATATTTAGTTATGATCTTTTGTACATGATTATGTAGCTTAACCTCTTTTCTAGAAAATTTTACTCGGTTAAAATTCTAACGGGACTACTATAAAGCCCATTGAGACATGTACGCCTTAAACACAACAAAACAACTACAAAATAAGATTAAATCAAATTTAATTAGTTAAAATATTTGATTATGGGTTTTTGAATATGATTGTATAGCTTAACCTCAATTTTAGAATTTTTTAGTCGGTTAAAATTCTAACAGGTGGTTAAAATTCCAACGGGTGGGTTTCGAAAATGCTCTCTACTCTCTCCTCTCTCTCTCTTGTTCTTTTTCTTCCCCCTTTTTTCACCTCCAGCCTCCGCCCTCCACCTTCCCTAACACCATGCAACGCCACTGTCCCCTCCCTCCCTCTCGTCGCTGGTTCTTGGGTCTTTTTGTTTTCGGAGCATGGTGTTTGGAACATTACTTTTACAGCTCTTTGGTGATGTTTCTTTCAACCGATGCATCTTTACAACTTCATGACCAGGTATGTTTTTTCTATTTTGAGTTTGAGAGTAGAACATATTCGAACACACCTCAGGCCTACCAGATTTGCCAACCGATCAAAACTAGCAAATATTTTGATTGTTAAACCTATTCCAACATGGAGCTTCCTCAAATATTTTTTAGCAAGACTTGCAGGTCCAATTTTTACTCCAATATTGCATCTAATATTGTATTTCTTTACATTTCTAAATTTAATCTCGGCTTTTTGATTACGAGTAAGATCTTGGATTTATCTCCTGCATTACATGACAATCTGGCACCATCATTCAAAAGATTTCCCTTGGCTTTATATGCATTATAGATTATTAGACCTAATTTTGATAAATCAACCTTACCGACAATTATATTTCTCCCTTCAACCTAGGCATTTGTTGAGTACACCGTCTTACCTTTCAATCACAATATTCACACCCTCTAACCTTTTTCCATCTATTACTTTTACAGTTAAGAATGGCAATAATGTTACTATACCATCCCTTTATGGGAAAGTATCTATTCGATGTCCTATAGCATTCGAAATTACTGCCTTCCCTAGGCAATTATCCTGGCCTTCATGGCCTTGGTTCGATAATATTATTTATGTCCATATGAACGCTGCTGTACAATACTTTCTGAATATTGCATTAGTTAACTTATCCACTACAACTATTCTATTTTAATTTCAACTCCGAAAGGAAACCGACACGTTCAACAACTCAATTTTGAGTTATATTTTCCAACTTGCATTATGCTTAAAAAAGGGATTCACAAGTATCAACAACTACATAGAATGGAAAAATCTACATTATGGACATTAACATATGACTGAATCTTATCATATTCACAAATACCACCCACGCATAAAAAGACCTTTTCCAATGACAATATTAACAAAAATGAGATTATTACTTATGGATTCCAAATCTCTCTAAGCAAAACTTATGTTAGTATCAAATTTGACATGGAAACTAAAATCAACCATTCTCAGTTACCTAATATTATTAAAGACACTCCTAAGATTCTGTTACTTAGGGATTCTTATAACCCTTTAGAATACGAATCTCCTACTATACTAAAACTATGCATGAAATCATGGTTTCACCGTCTATTCCTCATACTCTATTCAACTATTAACTTTTACAATTTTGAAAACTACAATACATACTATATAGTTAAAATGTTATTTTATAAATTTGCCTCTTTTATTAAACAACTTAATTTGAGATCAATTTATAAAGTAAACCTCCATTATGCCAATTTTCTTAACCTTTCTAGCATACAAATCAAGTACACTACCCAAATTACCCCAACTATTTTCGAAATTACCACAACCATCACACGTCCAACCCCCTCACTTTCTAATACTACTTTGAATCTTTGGAAACTAATATGTATACGTACAATCAATTCTAAATCAAACCAATGTTATCCAATTTTACCTTTTACGTTAATAATTCATATTAAAAAAATTTTAGCCTTTGTTAAAATAGCTATACATACCATATTCTCTCTTCGGTTATGGAAACAAAACTAATTATTAAACCTATTCTTTTCACTTTCTCTTTAGAGAATAATACTATCATTTTTGACATGGAAACTATAATCACCCATTCTCATTTTCCTAATCTTATTAAAGACACTCCTAAACCTATTTTACTTCTGGATACCTCATTCTACGGAGCTTTCAAAAATAATTTATATCTCCAACTCATTTATATATATCACCCTTTAGAATATGAATCTTCTATTATACTAAAACTATACATCAAACCATGGTCTCACCATATTTTCCTCAAACTCTTTTCATCTATCATATTTTACAAATTCGAGGTTACGGATACATATTTTTAGCTAAGAGGTTAATTTATACATTTACCTCCTTTATTAAAAATCCTAATATGAGATCAATTTACAAACTTACTTTCCATAATCCAAAACAAATCATCAAACCTACAAACTATAAAATCTCGATTCTCTCCATAAAAACAAAACCCAATTTTCTATTTCTAACACATATTCTGAATATCACCAAATCAAATTCTCCTCACCATTATGATATTTTTTTTAACCTCCTTAACATACCAATCAAGAACACTTTTCAATTTACCACTACCCATCTCGAACTCACCACCCCCAAAACACGTCAAACCAATTCACCTTTTAACACTACACTGAACCTTTGGAAACAAGTTTCTATAAATACAATCAATACCATATCAATTCAATCTTGTCCTCTTTTACCTTTTTCTTTAATATTTTATAGCAAAAAGCTTTTAACCTTTATTAGAATACCTATACTTACCATATTTTCTATTAGATTATGGAAACATACCATAATTATTAATTCTACACTATTCTATTTCTTTTTAGAGAATAACTTCTTTCCTCTTTTTTATATATGGACTAACAAATCAAACCTACTAAGAACTCCCCATAATCGAAACTCTACTATTTATTCAATTGATTTCCTAGCCAACACTACTACAAATGCTACTATTACCCTCGTCACCATCATCCCCTTTCAACAACAAAATCTTTCCAACTTTATGAATCCATCGCCTTAACATCTCCAAACAACCATGGCTTCCAACTCCTTTCAACAATTAGATGAATTGAACTTTGCCCAATAAGAACAAGGCTTGATCTTTACTCCTTCTATCAACTGGGATTCCACTTACGAAGACATCAACCTTCTGTTGATTGAGAAATTTATATCTTCCAAACACATTGAAGACCACGTTGTTGTTCGTGCTTTTCTAGGCATTTGGAAAAGTAACAAGGTTGTATCAATCTCCGTACTGAAAGAAAACTACTTTCGAATCAAATTCTCCGACTAGAAACGACATCCTAAAAAGGGGTCTATGGACGTATAAAGACGAATGGCTTGCTTTTACACCTTTTAATGCACAATTCAGCATTGCATATTATACTTTCACCAAAATGAATATCTGGGTCTGAATATTTGGTGTGCTGACCATCCTAATGGATGAAGACAACATTGCTCATCAAACTAGTGAATCACTGGGATCCATGATCAGAACCGTGCTCAAGACAGACTCCCGTCTATAGACGGAAACACAGTTGACTACCTTCATGTAGAAATCATTCTCGATGTCACCAAACCCATCCGACATTGTGTAGCCATTGGTGGATCTGGAACCAAACCAAAATTATGCCCTCTACAATATGAGAGAATACCCACTTTATGCCATGGATGGGTATCATCAGCCACTCGGTTAACTTTTGTCCAAATTTCAATATCATCGAGAATATGAAACTGCAATATGGAGAATGGCTCCGCTACATTCCACACAAAAAATAAGAAACCTCATCACTGTCCAAAGAGAGAATCATATACAATGATGTTGAAATTTCTGCAACAAAATAGCAAGGCACTCTTGGGAAAACTACGTCGCATGACGACACCACAAAAGGAAATGATGAAGGAAATCTCATGCCAAAAAAACATGACAAGCCTATGGCTGTTGACACATCTATTGTTGCCCATCACTACCACACCATAGCTGACTCAGCTGCCAACTAGCATGCCATGGTATGACTACCTCCCAAACAGCTGCTACACCACAATAGTGGCCACCACTCCAGCTCCAACCAAGGCGCCTGATGGGTCCGACATAAGCTTAAAGGCTTCAACAAATAACGCCCTTGAGGACGGCAACACCAACCACTCATCCAATGCTGCCAACAACGGTGTCGTGCGCACAAAACCAGCAATACAAGCAATTGCTCCGATAGATGCTAGCCCAATCAACACATCTCAAACTATGGAACTAAGTCCTACATCCAAAGCAATTCTTGACCTTGATGAGGATTTGGGTAAGGCGTACCTACCAACATCATTCTTAATATTGGAATCTGAGGATTGGCTCTTTAAAGAATCATCACCACCTGCAGCTTCTAACAAAGGCCCTTTGGTCTCAACTGCTCGTGGCACTAAAAGATGTTCACCAATGCAAGATGTTGTTAAGCCCAAGAGGCCTCGACCTATACCACTGTCTTCAAAGGACAAAGCTGGGATGAGCAACATAAAAAACTCTTCGGTGGAGGTTGACATTCAACCCCGCCAAGGAAAATGATAATCCTATGTTGGAACTACCAGGGTCTTGGTAAAGCCCAGGCAGTTCAAGCTTTGAAACGAGTTGTCATGAAGATAAATCCTGATGCTATATTTCTTTGTGAAACTCGGCTAAATAAATACCATTGTGAGAGACTTCATATTTTGCTAAGTATGTTTGGCTGTTTACCTATTGAAAGCAGCCCTTCTTGTTCGGGCTTAGCTCTATTATGGAATAATAAAATCAATATTGATTTTCTTTCGTACTCGGACCACCATATTGATAGTACCATTCACACAAATACCACCCAAATCCGCTTTTTAGGAATTCACGGTTATGCATAAACAAACCAAAAAATCAAAACTTGGCAACGAATTGACTCTCTAAATCCCTCATCACCTCTACCATGACTAATAGGTGGAGATTTAAATGAAATCCTCACCGATAATGAAAAACAAGGCAGGTGTCGTCGTGCACGCCCAGAAATTAACAATTTTAGAGATTGTCTATCTCGAAATGATTTATACGATTGCAAACCAAAAAATGGGTGGTTCACTTAGACTAAATCAAGACCAAACACTCTAACTATCCTCGAACGGCTTGATCGTTTTGTTGCCAACACATATTGGTTTAATTCATATTCAATGCACCGCATCGCCTCTGAATTTCATGCGAAATCTAACCATTGCTTCATCCTCGTGGATACTGACTACATCAATAATCAACTCCTCCAAAAGCATGAACATCAATTTAGGTTTGAAAACTGTTGGGCAAATAATGAGGATTGTATCTCCATAGTTCAAGAAACTTGGTCAACTACTAATGGCTCTACCATTGAAAAAATACAAGCAGTTGGAACTTGCCTTAAAGACTAGCAATCGTACCAGCGATGCATTTTCTACAGGCCGTATAAATAAATTACATAAACAAATTAACGCTTGTCTACGCCATCACCTTTCAAATTCTGAGGAAGAATCCTGTCTTGCAGCTAAATCAGAGCTTAATCAACTTCTTGATACTCAAGAAGCATATTGGGCACAACGGTCTTGTACAACGTGGCTTGCCTACGGAGATAAAAATACATCTTTTTTTCACGCTCGTGCAAATGCACGGCGTAAGAAAAATACAATAAAAGGCCTTTTCGACAATAATAATATTTGGCAGGATAATGAGGGGAATATCATGGGAATTGTCGTTGACTATTTCTAGAATCTTTTTTTCATCATCCAACCCTGATATATCGCCTCAAATTCTTAATAATATTAGCACCACTATTACCCATGCTATGAACGAAGCCTTGCAAAGGCCCTTTACCTCGAAGGAAATCAGAAATGCATTTTGAGACATCAATCTAAGGAAAGCTCTTGGTATTGATGGACTACCAAGTGGGTTCTATTGACAACACTGGGACACAGTAGGACAAGATGTTATTAATCTTTGTCTGGATCTCCTCTCTGGGAAAGCAAACATGTCTGAAATTAACCGTACAGTTTTGGTCTTAATACCCAAAGTCAATGAACCAACTACGATGAGACAATTGCGTCCCATTAGTCTTTGTACGGTCATTTATAAGACTATTGCCAAAGTTCTGGTCAATCGAATGAAAGCCATCATCCCTTGTTGTATCAGTGATAACCAAGCTGCCTTTGTTAAAGGCAGAAACATTACTGATAACATATTAATTGCACATGAACTCATTCACTCCCTTAACACAGGAGACTCAAATTTCTTTCAAGGAGCAACCCTTAAATTAGACATGGAAAAGGCTTTTGACTGAGTGGAATGGTCATACCTCTGGCAGGTCATGCTTCAAATGGGTTTTAATTCAAACTAGGTCTCTATAATCATGTGATGCATTACATCTGTCTCCTTCACTGCTAGAGTGAATACCTCATTTTCACTGGTTTTCAAACCAAAACGTGGCCTACAATAGGGGGACCCCCTTTCCCTTTTTCTATTCCTATTCTGCACTCAAGGTCTTTCAGCGATTCTTAATGCTGAACAATAGAATGAGCATCTACCTAGACTACGTGCTAGTCGACATGGGCCTTGAGTAAATCATCTCCTTTTTGTGGATGGCTGCATGGTCTTCATTAGGAATAATACTAAGGAGGCAGAACATCTGAAAAATGCCCTAAAAACTTATGCTCAATCCTCTGGGAAAACTGTCAACTTTGAAAAATTAATCATCTTTTTTAATCCACGATCATCGGTTGAGCATAAATAGGCTATTAACGCTATCCTCCAAGTTAGGGAAGTGGTTAATCCTAGGATCTACCTTGGAGTACCTCTCTTAATAGGGAAAAATAAAACTGCAGCCCTTCGCTTCACACGGGATAAGGTGAACTCCCATATGTCTCATTGGGACAAACACCTCATCTCTTTCAGTGGACGAGAGGTTTTCATCAAAGCCGTTATCCAATCTCCACCAGAATATGTGATGTCATGTTACCTACTACCACAAAATATCATTGATGACATGACAACATCCATAACGTTACTGGTGGTCGGGGAAAAACAATAAACGAGGTTGGTATATGATCCCATGGGACACTGTTTGTCAACCAAAATCTACTGGTGGCATTGGCTTCCGGGACTTGCATCTTTTCAACATCGCACTGCTTGGCAAACAAATATGGCGTCTAATCTGTGAACCTAATAATCTGCTTGCACAGATTTATAAGGCCAAATACTATCTATCCCTCAGGACTTATTCTTGAATCTGAGACTAATCAGCGAGATTTCTTTTCTTGGAAAGGTCTTCACCAGGCCTTGCTGAATCTCGATAGTGGTTTTCTCAAAAGACCAGGAATTGACAGTAAAATCCGAATCCACCATGGCAATTGGGGTGGTTCTTCTGCAGTTCAGCTTTATGGCAAATACGAGATTAGTGATGAACTATATACTTACTGCCGCGAATTCATGGTTTCCAACCAACCTATATGGGATGCCACAAAGGTTCAAAGCTATTTCGATCAAGAAGATGCAAAGACTATTTTAGGTGTTCCTATCATCAACGACCAACAAGACATGATTTTATGGAGTAACCATGACTCTGGCATCTATTCCATACGCTCTGGCTATTCGTTCTTGCAGAGGCCTCTGACACCTATTAATAGACCATCTCGTATCTGGAAAGTTATATCCAAGTTACATGTTCTACCAAAAGTACGAACATTTGGATGGCGATTAGGCTATGACGCCCTACCTACTGGCACTAAACTTCAAGTGGCAAATCTTGGTACAAGAATATGTCCACTTTGCAACGTGGCCCCAAAAATAGCTCTTCATGCTCTGCGTGAATGTCCAGGTGCAAGAGAAGCTCTACGACTGGCTGGTCTGCACAATTCCATCATCTCTAGCAACACAATTTCGTTACAATGGATTGAACAAGGAGCTGCTACTCTACCACTTCAGTCATTCGCTTTGTTTATGACAGTCTTTTGGAACATATGGAACAGACATAATGATTGGATCCATAATCACCAATTACAACCACCTTGGTTTACGGTACTTAATTCTCAGGGTATTTTGCGGGATTACGTAGAGGCTACATCAACCGCTCCCTCCCCTCTGCAGTTGGAACTGCCTCCTCTTGCGCAACCATGTTGGCAATGCCCCCGACGAGGATCGCTGAAGCCTAACACTTATGGGGCTTTCGATCCTATCACTAGAACTGCTGCTGCAAGAGTTGTTACGAGAAATTCAAATGGTGCTGTCCTTGGAGGCCTTGTTTATCCTTTGGGTAGCTGTTTGGATGCTGCCACGGCCGAAGCTCATACAGTTATAGCAGGCATCATTCTTTCACGTGATCATGGCTGGACCAACCTAATCATTGAAACGGATTCGGCTACAATTGATAACAAAATCAACCGGCACAATGTTGATCTATCTACCCTACAACCTCTGATTAACCATGCTAAATCTCTTCTAGCTACTACTGTCGATTTTAATATACGTTTTGTATCGAGAGGAGTGAATGTTGTTGCTCATAATCTAGCCACTAGGGCTCTTCGTTCCATGTCATCCGTTCACTTTGGTACGGATTATACTGATTATATTCGAACTTTTGTAACAAATGAGATTTCTTCTCATCCAATATAATTTATATGGGTACTCTTTTTTCCCCATAGGTTCTCACTCGGAGCCTTCAGGCAATGGATGACTTTAGAGGGGTTTTTAATGAGGCTCATCCTTTCTTAAAAAAAATTCCAACGAGTCCACTATAAAGCCCATTTAGACATGCAAGCCTTAAACCCAGCAAAACGGCCACAAAATAAGAATAAATCAAATTTTATGGGTTAAAATATTTGATTAATAGCTTTTGAATATGATTATATAGCTTAACCTCAATCTTAGAAATTTTTTACTCAGTTAAAATTCCAACGGGTCACTGAAAAGCTCACTTAGACATGCACGCTTTAAGCCCCAACAAAATGACCGCAAAATAAGATTAAATCAAATTTGATGAATTAAAATATTTAGTTATGAGCTTCTGGACATGATTTTATAGCTTAACACAATTTTAGAACTTTTTACTTGGTTAAAATTCCAACGGGTCCACTATAAAGCCCATTCAGACATGCACGTCTTAAACCCCAACAAAACGGCCGAAAAATAAGATTAAATCATATTTCATGACTTAAAATATTTAGTAATGGGCTTTTAAAAATGATTATATTGCTTATCCTCATTTTCAGAAATTTTTACACTGTTAAAATCTAACAGGTCCACAATAAAGCCCATTTAGATATTCACGCCTTAAAACCAACAAAATGGCCACAAAATAAGAATAAATCAAATTTTATGGGTTAAAATATTTGATTATGAACTATAGAATATGATTATATAGATTAACCTCAATTTTATAACTTTTTACTCGGTTAAAATTTCAACGGGTCCACTGAAAAGCCCACTTAGACATGCACATCTTAAACCCCAACAAAATGGTCGCAAAATAAGATTAAATCAAATTTTAAGAATTAAAATATTTAGTTATGGGCTTTTGATCATGATTATACAACTTAACCTCAATTTTAGAACTTTTTACTTGGTTAAAATTTCAACGGGTCCATTGTAAAGCTCATTTAGACATGCACACCTTAAACCCAACAAAACGACCAAAATTAAAATTAAATCAAAATTTTTGAATTAAAGTATTTTGATATGGACTTTTGAACATGATTATACAGCTTAACCTCATTTTTAGAAGTTTTTACTCGGCTAAAATTCCAATGGGTCCATTATAAAGCCAATTTAGACATGCACGCCTTAAACCTAACAAAACGGAAACAAAATAAGATTAAATAAAATTTTATGAGTTAAAATAGGTTAAAATTCCAACGTGTCCATTGTAAAGCCCATTCAGACATGCACGCCTTAAACCCAAACAAAACGAACAGAAAATAAGATTAAGTCATATTTAATGCCTTAAAATATTTAGTTATGGGCTTTTGAACATGATTAT
The DNA here is from genome assembly GCA_019671005.1 of Hibiscus mutabilis. Taxonomy (NCBI): domain Eukaryota; kingdom Viridiplantae; phylum Streptophyta; class Magnoliopsida; order Malvales; family Malvaceae; genus Hibiscus; species Hibiscus mutabilis. The sequence goes on from CM033729.1 coordinate 37,590,933, forward strand.
ATAGCTTAACCTCTTTTTTCAGCAATTTTTACTCGGCTAAAATTCCAACGAGTCCAGTAAAAAGCCCATTTAGATGTGCACGCCTTAAACCCCTAACAAAATGGCCGAAAAATAAGATTAAATCACATTTTATGAATTAAAATATTTAGTTATGGACTTTTGAACATGATTGTACAACTTAACCTCAATTTTAGAACTATTTACTCTGTTAAAATTCCAACGGGTCCACTGTAAAGCCAATTTAGACATGCACTCCTTAAATCCAACAAAACGACCACAAAATAAGATTAAATAAAATTTTAAGAACTAACATAATTAGTTATGGGCTTTTGAACATGATTATATAACATAACCTCATTTTCAGAAATTTTTACTTTGTTACAATTTCAACGGGCCCAATATTTAGTTCTGGGCTTTTGAACATGATTATATAACTTAACCTCATTTTTAGAAATTTTTACTCGGTTAAAATTCCAACAGGTCCACTATAATGCCCATTTAGACATGGACGCCTTAAACCTCAACAAAATGGCCGCAAAATAAGATTACAAAAATTTATGAATTATAATATTTATTTATGGGCTTTTGAACATGAGTATACAGCTTAATCTCAATTTTAGAAATTTTTACTCATTTCAAATTCCAACAGGTCCACTGTAAAGCCCATTTAGTCATGCATGCCTTAAACCCCAACAAAACGGACGAAAAATAAGATTATGTCACATTTCATGACATAAAATATTTAGTTATGGACTTTTGAACATGATTATATAGCATAACCTCATTTTCAAAAAAATTTACTCTGTTAAAATTCCAACGAGCCCAATATTTAGTTATGGGCTTTTGAACATGATTATATAACTTAAACTCATTTTCAGAAATATTTACTCTGTTAAAATTCCAACGGTCCACTATAATGCCTATTTAGACATGCACGCCTCAAACCCAATAAAATGGCCGCAAAATAAGATTAATACAAATTTATGAATTATAATATTTATTTATGGGCTTTTGAACATGAGCATACAGCTTAACCTCGATTTTAGAACTTTTTACTATGTTAAAATTCCAACACGTCCACTATAAAGCCCATTTAGTTATGCACGCCTTAAACCCCAACAAAACAGAAAAAATAAGATTATGCCACATTTTATGGCTTAAAAAATTTAGTTATGGGCTTTTGAAGATGATTATATAGCTTAACCTCATTTTCAAAAATTTTTACTCGCTTAAAATTACAACGGGCCCACTAAAAAGCCCATTTAGACATGCACGCCTTAAAAGCCTAACAAAATGGCCGCAAAATAAGATTAAATCAAATTTTATGAATTAAAATATTTATTTATGAGATTTTGAATATAATTATACAGCTTAACCTCAATTTTAGAACTTTTACTCGGTTAAAATTAAAGCGGGTCCGTTGTAAAGCCCATTTAGAAATGCACGCCTTAAACCCCAACAAAATGTCTGCAAAATAAGATTATATCAAATTTTATAAATTAAAATATTTAGTTATGCGATTTTGAACATGATTATAAAGCTTAACCTCAATTTTAGAACTTTTACTCGGTTAAAATTCCAACGGGTCTACTATAACGCCAATTTAGACATGAATGCCTTAAATCCCAAGAAAACGGACGAGAAATAAGATTATGTCTCATTTTATGACTTAAAAGTTTTTGTTATGGGCTTTTGAACATGATTATATAGCTTAACCTCATTTTCAAAAACTTTTACTCGGTTAAAATTCCAACAGGTCCACTAAAAAGCCCATTTAGACATGCAGGCCTTAAAACCAAACAAAATGGTCAAAAAATAAGATTAAAACAAATTTTATGAATTAAAATATTTATTTATGGGCTTTTGAACATGATTATACAGCTTGACCTCAATTTTAGAACTTTTTACTCGGTTAAAATTCCAACGGGTTCACTGTAAAGCCTATTTAGACATGCACGTCTTAAACCCCAACAAAATGGCTACAAAATAAGATCAAATCAAATTTTAAGATTTAAAATATTTAGTTATGGGCTTTTGAACATGATTATACAGCTTAATCTCAATTTTAGAACTTTTTACTCGGTAAAAATTCTAACGGGTACACTGTAAAAGCCAATTTAGACATGCATGCCTTAAACCCCAACAAAACCGATGAAAAATAAGATTAAAACACATTTTATGACTTAAAGTATTTAGTTAGGGGCTTTTGACCATGATTATATAGCTTAACCTCATTTTCAGAAAGTTTTTACTCGGTTAAAATTCCAAAGGGTCCACTATAAAACCCCTATAGACAAGCATGCCTTAAACCCCCAACAAAGTGGCCGCAAAATAAGATTAAATCAAATTTATGAATAAAAGTATTTATTTATGGGATTTTGAACATGATTATATAGCTTAACCTCAATTTTATAACTTTTTACTCAGTTAAAATTGCATCGGGTCCACTATAAAGCCCTTTTAGACATGCGCGCCTTAAACCCCAACAAAATGGACAAAAAATAAGATTAAATCACATTTTATAAATTAAAATATTTAGTTATGGGCTTTTGAACATGATTATATAGCTTAACCTCATTTTCAACAAATTTTACTCGGTTAAAATTCCAACGGGTCCACTGTAAAGCACATTTAGAAATGCACGCTTTAAACCCAACAAAACAACAACAAAATAAGATTAAATCAAATTTTATGAGTTAAAATATTTGATTATGGGCTTCTGAATATGATTATATAGCTTAACCTTAATTTTAGAACTTTTTACACGGTTAAAATTCCAACGAGTCCACTGTAAAGCTCATTTATACATGCACGTCTTATAACCCAACAAAATGGACGAAAAGTAAGATAAAATCACATTTTATGACTTAAAATATTTATTTATGGGCTTTTGAACAAGATTATATCGCTTAACCTCATTTTTAGAGCTTTTTATTCGATTAAAATTCCAACAGGTCCACTATAAAGCCCATTTAGACATGCACGCCTTAAACCCTAACAAAACGGCTGAAAAATAAGATTAAATCACATTTTATGAATTAAAATATTTATTTATGGTCTTTTGTACATGATTATATAGCTTAATCTCATTTTCATAAATTTTTACTTGGCTAAAATTCCAACGGGACCGCTATAAAGCCCATTGAGACATGCACGCCTTAAACACAACAAAACAACTAAAAAATAAGATTAAATCAAATTTAATGAGTTAAAATATTTTATTATGGGATTTTGAATATGATTATATAGCTTAACCTCAATTTTATAAATTTTTACTCGGTTAAAATTCCAATGGGTCCACTATAAGGCCCATTTAGACTTGAACGCCTTAAATCCAACAAACCGGTCACAAAATAAGATTAAATCACATTTTATGAGTTAAAATATTTTATTATGGGCTTTTGAATATGATTATATAGCTTAACCTCAATTTTAGAGCTTTTTACTCGGTTAAAATTCCAATGAGACCACTATAAAGCCTATTTAGACATGCGCCTTAGAACCAACAAAGCGGCCACAAATTAAGATTAAATCATATTTTATGACATAATATTTATTTATGGGCTTTTGAACATGATTATATAGTTTAACCTCAATTTTAGAAATTTTTACTTAGTTAAAATTCCAACGGGTCCACTATAAAAGTCCATTTAAACATGCACGCCTTAAACCCCCAACAAAACAGACGAAAAATAAGATTAAATCACATTTTAAGAATTAAAATATTTAGTTATGGACTTCTGAACATGATTGTATAGCTTAACCTCAATTTTAGAACTATTTACTCTGTTAAAATTCCAACGGGTCCACTGTAAAGCCAATTTAGACATGCACTTCTTAAATCCAACAAAACGACCACAAAATAAGATTAAATAAAATTTTATGAACTAAGATAATTAGTTATGGGATTTTGAACATGATTATATAACATAACCTCATTTTCAGAAATTTTTACTCTGTTAAAATTTCAACGTGGCCAATATTTAGTTATGGGCTTTTGATGATGATTATATAACTTAACCTCATTTTTTAGAAATTTTTACTTGGTTAAAATTCCAACAGGTCCACTATAATGCCCATTTAGATTTGGACGCCTTAAACCCAAACAAAATGGCCGCAAAATAAGATTAAAAACTTTATGAATTATAATATTTATTTATGGGCTTTTGAACATGAGTATACAGCTTAATCTCAATTTTAGAACTTTTTACTCAGTTAAAATTTCAACAGGTCCACTGTAAAGCCCATTTAGTCATGCATGCCCTAAACCCCAACAAAACGGACGAAAAATAAGATTATGTCACATTTCATGACATAAAATATTTAGTTATGAGCTTTTGAACATGATTATATAGCATAACCTCATTTTAAGAAATTTTTACTCTGTTAAAATTCCAACGAGCCCAATATTTAGTTATGGGCTTTTGAACATGATTATATAACTTAAACTCATTTTCAGAAATTTTTAGTCTGTTAAAATTCCAACGGTCCACTATAATGCTTATTTAGACAGCACGCCTCAAACCCCAACAAAATGGCCGCAAAATAAGATTAAAACAAATTTATGAATTATAATATTTATTTATGGGCTTTTGAACATGAGTATACAGCTTAACCTCGATTTTAGAACTTTTTATTCCGTTAAAATTCCAACACGTCCACTATAAAGCCCATTTAATTATGTACGCCTTAAACCCCAACAAAATGGAAAAAATAAGATTATGCCACATTTTATGGCTTAAAAAATTTAGTTATGGGCTTTTGAAGATGATTATATAGCTTAACCTCATTTTCAGAAATTTTTACTCGCTTAAAATTACAACGGGCCCACTAAAAAGCCCATTTAGACATGCACGCCTTAAAAGCCTAACAAAATGGCCGCAAAATAAGATTAAATCAAATTTTATGAATTAAAATATTTATTTATGAGATTTTGAATATAATTATACAGCTTAACCTCAATTTTAGAACTTTTACTCAGTTAAAATTAAAACGGGTCCGCTGTAAAGCCCATTTAGAAATGCACGCCTTAAACCCCAACAAAATGTCTACAAAATAAGATTATGTCAAATTTTATAAATTAAAATATTTAGTTATGCGCTTTTGAACATGATTATAAAGCTTAACCTCAATTTTAGAACTTTTACTCAGCTAAAATTCCAACGGGTCTACTATAACGCCAATTTAGACATGAACGCCTTAAATCCCAAGAAAACGGAAGAGAAATAAGATTATGTCTCATTTTATGACTTAAAAAATGGGCTTTTGAAATAAGATTATAGCTTAATTTTATTTTCAAAAACTTAAAATTAAAAAGTTATGGGCTTTTAAAACATGATTAGATAGCAGCCTTAAAACCAAACAAAATTTAAGATTAAAACAAATTTTTGAATTAAAATATTTATTTAAAAACATGATTATACAGCTTAACCTCAATTTTAGAACTAAAAAGCCCATTTAGAAAGCCTATTTAGACATACACGTCTTAAACCCAAACAAAATGGCTGCAAAATAAGATTAAATCAAATTTTATGATTTAAAATATTTATTTATGGGCTTTTGAACATGATTATACAGCTTAACCTCAATTTTAGAAACTTTTTACTCATAAAGCCAAAAATTCCAATAAGATTAAAAAATAAGATTAAAACACATTTTATGACTTAAAAAGCCATGATTTAGACATTTATAGAAAGTTTTTACTTAAAACACTATAAAGCCCATTTAGACACGCCTTAAACCCCAACAAAAAATGGCTGCTATGGGCCTTAAAAAATAAGATTAAATCAAATTTTATGATTTTAAAATATTTATTTATGGGCTTTTGAACATGATTATATAGCTTAACCTCAATTTTCAAATTTTACTCAGTTAAAATTGCATCGGGTCCACTATAAAGCCCTTTTTAGAAAATTAAACCCCAACAAAATGGACAAAAATAAGATTAAATCACATTTTATAAATTAAAATATTTAGTTATGGGCTTTTGAACATGATTATATAGCTTAACCTCATTTTCAACAAATTTTACGGTTAAAATTCCAAAATTCAGAAACACAAATAAAGACGTCTTAAACCCAACAAAACAACCACAAAATAAGATTAAATCAAATTTTATGAGTTAAAATATTTATTTATGGGCTTTTGAATATGATTATATAGCTTAACCTAATTTTTAGAACTTTTTACTGGGTTAAAATTCCATGGGTCCACTATAAAGCTCATTTAGACATGCACGTCTTAAAACCCAACAAAATGGATGAAAAATAAGATTAAAATCACATTTTATGACTTAAAATATTTATTTATGGGCTTTTGAACATGATTATATAGCTTAACCTCATTTTTTAGAAACTTTTTACTTGGTTAAAATTCCAAAGGGTCCACTATAAAGCCCATTTAGACATGCACGCCTTAAACCCAACAAAACAACAAAATAAGATTAAATCACATTTTATGACTTAAAATATTTATTTATGGTCTTTAAACATGATTATATTTAACCTCATTTTTAGAAATATTTAAAATTTTATGGGATTTTAAACCATTTAGATGCACGCCTTAAAAACAACAAAACAACTAAAAAATAAGATTAAATCAATTTAATGAGTTAAAATATTTTTTATGGGATTTAGAATATGATTATATAGCTTAACCTCAATTTGCATAAAGCCCATTTAAAATTCCAATGGGTCCATTATAAAGCCCATTTAGACATGCACGCCTTAAACCCAAAAAAACTGAGGAAAAATAAGATTAAATCGCATTTTATAAATTAAAATATTTAATTATGGTCTTTTGAGCATGATTATATAGCTTAACCTCAATTTTAGAAATTTTTTTTATTAAAACAAATTTAAAGCCCATTTAGACATGCACGGTTAAAATTCAACAAAGGGGTCCAAAAATAAGATTAAATCACATTTTATGAATTAAAATATTTATTTATGGGCTTTTGAACATGATTATACAGCTTAAACTCAATTTTAGAACTTTTTACTTGTTAAAATTCCAAAACACTATAAAGTCCATTTAGACATGCACTCCTTAACCCCAAAAAAAGACCACAAAATAAGATTAAATCAAATTTTATGAATTAAAATATTTAGTTATGGGCTTTTGAACATGATTATATAGCTTAAACTCAATTTTAGAACTTTTTACTCGGTTAAAATTCCAACGGGTCCACTATAAAGCCCATTTAGACATGCACGCCTTAAAACCCAACAAAATGGCCAAAAAATAAGATTAAATCACATTTTATGACTTAAAATATTTAGTTATGGGCTTTTGAACATGATTATATAGCTTAACCTCATTTTTAGAACTTTTTTTAACAAAATGGACGAAAAATAAGATTTAAAATTCTAAACGGGTCCACTATAAAGCCCATTTAGACATGCACGCTTTAAACCCATTTAACAAAAAAAGAAAAAGGCCAAAAAATAAGATTAAATCACATTTTATGACTTAAAATATTTATTTTATGGTCTTTTATACATGATTATATAGCTTAAACTTTAATATCAATTTTTTTAAAGAAATTTTTACAATTTTTGGTTAAAATTCTAACATGTCCACTATAAAGGAAAACTATAAAGCCCATTTAGACATAGTTATGGTCTTTTACATGATTATATAGCTTAAATCAATTTTAGAAAACAAAACCAACGGGAAAACTAAACAAATAAGATTAAATCAAATTTAATGAAATTAAAATATTTGTTTATGGGCTTTTGAATATGATTATATAGCTTAACCTCAATTTTAGAACTTTTTACTCGATTAAAATTCCAACGGGTCCATTATAAAGCCTATTTAGACATGCACGCCTTAAACCCAACAAAGCGGACACAAAATAAGATTAAATCACATTTTATGAGTTAAAATATTTGATTATGGGCTTTTGAATAAGATTATATAGCTTAAACTCAATTTTATAACTTTTTACTAGGTTAAATTTCCAGAGGGACCTTTGTAGAGCCCATTTAGACATGCACCTTAGAACCAACAAAGCGGCCAGAAAATAAGATTAAGTCACTTTTTATGACATAATATTTAGTTATGGGCATTTGAACATGATTATATAGCTTAACTACAATTTCAGAAATTTTTACTCGTTTAAATTTCCAATAGGTCCACTATAAAGTCCATTTCGACATGCACTCCTTAAACCCCAACAAAATGGCCGAAAAATAAGATTAAATCACATTTTATGAATTAAAAATATTTAGTTATGGACTTTTGAACATGATTGTGCAGCTTAACCCCAATTTTAGAACTACTTACTATGTTAAAATCCCAACGGGTCCATTGTAAAGCCAATTTAGACATGCACGCCTTAAATCCAACAAAAAGACCACAAAATAAGATAAATAAAATTTTATGAACAAAAATAATTATTTATGGGCTTTTTAACATGATTATACAGCTTAACCGCAATTTTATAACTTTTTACTCAGTTAAAATTCCAACGGGTCTACTATAAAGCCCATTTAGACATGCACCCCATAAATCCCAACAAAACGGCCAAAAAATAAGATTAAATCACATTTTATGACTTATAGTTAGTTATGGGCTTTGGAACATGATTATATAGTTTAACCTCATTTTCAAAAAATTTTACTCGATTAAAATTTCATCGGGTCCACTTTAAAGGCCATTTAGACATGCAATCCTTAAACCTTAACAAAATGGACGAAAAATAAGATTAAATTACGTTTTATGACTTAAAATATTTAGTTATCGACTTTTGAACATGATTATATAGCTTAACCTCAATTTTAGAACTTTTTACTCTTTTAAAATTCCAACGGGTCCACTATAAAACCCATTTAGACATACACGCCTTAAAACCCAACAAAACGGCCGAAAAATTAGATTAAATCACATTTTATGACTTAAAATATTTAGTTATGGTCTTTTGTACATGATTATATAGCTTTATATCATTTTCAAAAAAATTTACTCGGTTAAAATTCCAAGGGGGCCACTATAAAGCCCATTGAGACATGCACACTTTAAACACAACAAAACAACTACAAAATAAGATTAAATAAATTTTAATGAGTTAAAATATTTGATTATGGGCTTTTGAATATATAGCTTAACCTCAGTTTTAGAACTTTTTACTCGGTTAAAATTCTAACGGGTCCACTATAAAGCCCATTTTGTAACACCCTCTTCTCGACTCCGATCGTCAGAGTTAAGTCGGAAATGTCACAACACAAATAATGTTGACAATGACCTTTTTTCAAAAACACTATAAAATTTTAAACCGTAATAAAACTTCTCAATGGTCACCCATCCTCAAATTTCTCTAGCCCAAGCACGCTTAACTTTATTTAAAACCGAAATAAATTATTTATTCGAGTTCCAATCATAAATCAATTATCTTAGCATGCAACTCATCACCTAAGGTTATTATTAACCTTGAATCTTTTCAAAAACGCCAATTATCTTGAAACCATAATGAACTTTAAAGGCCAATCGCAACTCAAATAGGTTTAGCAAGTATACATGTCACTATAATAATCAAACCTTAATTAGGATGTCATTACTGTGATTACTTGTTGATCTTTCCAACAATGATGCAATGCTCTTCTCACTCTCATCTTGATTTACATATGTGTGCACAATCAAACACACGTTAAGTAGGTTCTAAATCGATCCTTTCTTTCATAGAACTTTGAACCTTCTTTTATTCGGACTTGACTTCATTAATCACATGAATAAAATAAAATATTTGTTAGATTCAAATCTAACAATACCTTAAACAAGCTGTCTAATATAATCATTCGAATATAAAATTTCCAAATATTTTTCATTTCTTCCTTGTACTGTTCAAAAACACATTACGGTCCTTAGTGACCAATTTGAACTTCTATAAATTCTTTCGAGCTTGCTAACTAACATTTTAATACAAAATGTTTCAAATTTCATTTTCTGACAGCTTAAATCAAATTTTATGACTTAAAATGTTTAGCTATGGGCTTTTAAACATGATTATATAGATTAACCTCATTTTCATAAATTTTTACTCGGTTAAAATTCAAACGGGTCCACTATAAAGCCCATTTAGACATGCATGCCTTAAACCCTCACAAAATGGCCGCAAAATAAGATTAAATCAAATTTTATGAATTAAAATATTTATTTATGGTGTTTGAACATGATTATACATCTTAACCTCAATTTTAGAACTTTTTACTCAGTTAAAATTCCAATGGGTCCACTGTAAAGCACATTTAGACATGCACTCCTTAAACCCCAACAAAATGGATGCAAAATAAGATTAAATCAAATTTTATGAATTAAAATATTTAGTTATGGGCTTTTGAACATGATTATACAGCTTATCCTCAATTTTAGAACTTTTTACTCGGTTAAAATTCCAACGGGTCCACTATAAAGTCCATTTAGACATGCACGCCTTAAACCCAAACAAAACTGACGAAAAATAAGATTAAATCATATTTTATGACTTAAAATATTTAGTTATGGGTTTTTAAACATGATTATATAGCTTAACCTCATTTTCAAAAATTTTTACTCGGTTAAAATTCCAACTGATTCACTATAAAGCTCATTTGGACATGCACGCCTTAAACCCCAACAAAATAGCCACAAAATAAGTTTTAATCAAATTTTATGAATTAAAATATTTATTTATGGGGTTTGAACATGATTATACCTCCTAACCTCAATGTTAGAACTTTTTACTCAGTTAAAATTCCAACGGGTCCACTGTAAAGCCCATTTAGACATGCACACCTTTAACCCCAACAAAATGGTTGCGAAATAAGATTAAATCAAATTTTTTGAATTAAAATATTTAGTTATGGGCTTTTTGAACCTGATTATACAGCTTAACTTCAATTTTAGAACTTTTTACTCTGTTAATGTAATACCTCAAAATTTGGGCTAGTGATTAAAATGAATAAAATGAAAGTTTGGTGGCTAAAGTATAAACTTAGGAAAAGTTTAGGAACTAAATTGTAATTTTTAAAAGTTATTTATTTTAGTCTCGTAAATGGATAGTTTACCCCCAAAAATGACATTTCCGTATTACTAGAATTTTTCGTATAGAATTTGTGTTAAAAGCTATAAAATGATTAAGTTTGAAAAAATTCGGATAATTGGATCGATTCGAATATTTGAGATATTTTGTTAGATGATAAGGCAAGAGTAATAATATCTTTTCCATGCCTTAACTTGGAAGGATTTTAACATGGACCATTGGATTTAAGTTGATTTTCCATGTTAAATATGAGTTGTTAGATGAATAATGGCAAGTTTATAATTTTGAAAAATTACAATGGCAAAATTGGTAACTACTAACTTATTGGTTTATTTTTGACAATTGGATGAATATTTTGACAAGTGGTAAGCTTTGGAGCATTGGATATCAAGGGTAAAATAATCATTTGACTATTAAGGAGATTTTTTTATTAAATATGATTAAATAATGCCATTTGGCATGAAAATAAAGAAAATAAAAGAAAAGTGTGGAATTTTGGTTCATCTTTCTTCCCTTGTCGTGAGGTTTAGAGAAGGAGAAAAAAAATTCAAGTTCAAATTTCAAGCATTTAGAGTTGGATTCAAGGATAGTTCTTGAAATACAAATTTGTTCTTCATTGAATTCTCTTTCAGTTGGTATAAGAAATTCATGGAATATTTGAAGATAACTCTTGAATTTTAAGGAAAGATAATTTATAGTTTATGGATTCAAATGAATTAGGATTTTTTATGTGATGTTCTATGATTTCCAGCTTGATTGAAGTTGAAATCGATGTATTCTTGATGGAATATCATTTGATTAATTAGGGTTTAAGGATTCAAGTTGAATTTAAAGTTTTCATGAAAGGAAAATATTGGAACAATATAATTGAAGGTTAATTTGAGGTGTTGGAAAGGTTAAAGTATGCTAAAGATGTGAATTATGAAATCTGCCCAGAATTTTAGTCTTTGGCAGTGAGTTTGGAAATTCACCAAAAATTCCATAAAAATGATTAGGAAGTAAGCCAAATACTATATATTCCTGGTCTAGTCTAGTTTCGTTTAGACAAACGGTGACTGATTTCGATTGGGATATCAAAAGATATGATTTTTTAAGTGACGAAAGGTCAAAAAACATAGTAGCAGTCTGCTCCAAAACTCAGCACTGGAATTCGACTTTGAAAATTTGTCATAAATCGTACAAGTTGAATTTGGGATATTAGTTTATGTGGTTGAACAGATTATCAAATCTAGTTTCTTTCAGAACAAACATAATTGAATTTCGAGTTGTATATTATTTTATATAAATATTTCTTTAAAGGTAGCGCAGACTGACAAATTATAAAATGAGTACATTATTGGTGTTATTAATTTGTGCATGTAAGGGATGAATGTGAAGAATTCAAGTAAACAGGAGAAATCAGAAATTAAGTAGATAAAGCAATGACCAAGCTTGAAGTTCTCTTAATACACGCATTTTAGTTTGGGATAAGAAGTGTCAAGGTGAGTGCATTTATCTGTTTTAAAACGTATTTAGGAAGACTTGCGACAAGTCGACCTATATGATTTTATTGAATTAATAATATTGGTTTCCATATGAAATATGATATTTTCACAGGCATAAAATAAACGTTTGGTACATGATGGGGTATGAATTGCCCTATTGTGTTTTGCTTATGATAATTTTTATTATCATATATCGATAAATATGTTACCGGAGTGATTTATGGTATAATTAATATTGATTTTTATGTGAAATATAATATTTTCACCGGCAAAAAGAGATGTTTTGTGCATGATAGGGTATGAACTGTCTTTGTAACACCTTATTCTCGTATTCGATTACCGAATAAGAGTTAGAGATGTCACAAAAAAATAACATGATTTTTATTCAAAAATTCCATAAATTTAAAACCTTTGAAAATATTTATATCGACTAATACACAAAATCAGAGCTCTTTTACTTTTAAAAAACTGAATTTGACTGTTCAAAAAATATCAGACGTGGAACTAAAATACACAAATTAATCCCATTTATACATGCCACTAAAATAAATTAAAAACCTCAAGTAGGATGTCATTACTGTGGCACCTTGATGAAAATTTCTGAACTTGATACAACTCTTTGCTTCGTCCAATAATTCGAACCACCTACGTGTGCACAATCAACACACGCTAAGTAAGAACTTAGTGAGGCAATAAACGAAGTTAATAACAATAATTTAAACTTATTCGACTTCATGATGATGTTTATATAACATGATATATGACAATGCATCAACTTTCACATTGCATTAGTAATTATTTACTATATGACAATGTCATAAAACTTTCATGCTTGTGCATTTGTCATAATATGCCATATATGCATAAATGCATCATGATCAGTAGATATGTATTACCATCATATTAATCATATATGAACATAATATAATCCGGATATAAATTTCTTACCAATATACATGCCATTTATTTCAAAAGCTCATAAGCTTATTCACATGTTTATTTTTTAACCAATAAACCATAGCCCAAATATAAGCCTATGAGGACCCTGGGTACACGATTCAAATATGCACCGAAGTGCTAATGCACATAAGGTCGTGCCCACCATATGCACTAAGTGTCCTTTATATACACTATAGTGCTACATCGAGTATGCAATGTGCTGCTGGACTCTATGGCATGCCAACTATACCCTGTCCCTCAATGACATACTTGGGCATATATTCAATATTTATTTCATCCATGGTAATGTATATCAACATAATTTAACATCGGGCAGTTCATACTCGAAATAACATTAATAATATAACATCATATATAACTAGTGATCCATGCATTTATATTCAACTTTTGACATATTTAAAAATGTCAATCATATGCTCCATGACATAGATATAATGACAAAAAAATTTGGTTAGGCTCATCGCAAGCCATCCCAATGATGTATAAAACATCAATGTTTCATGATATGTATGCAATTGCACTCACCTTGACACTTTTTATCCCAAACTAAATTGAATAAATTAAGAGAACTCCAAGCTTGATCCTTTGCCTTATCTATTGAATTTTTGATTTTTCGGGTTTACTTGAATGCTTCACATCCATCCCTTACATGCACAAATTAATAACACCAATAAGGCACTCATTTTAGAATCTGTCAATCTGCGCTACCTTCAAAGAAATATTTATATAAAATAATCTTCAACTCAGAATTCAATTGTGTTTGTTTTAACAGAAACTATATTCAATAAGCTGTTCAACCATATAAACTAGATTCAATTTTAAAGTTGAATTTTAGTGCTGAATTTCGTAGCAGACTGATATTCTGTTTTCTGACCTTTCATCACTTAAAAATTCATATCTTTTGATATACAAATCGAAATCAATCACCGTTTGTTTTAAAAGAAACTAGACTGGACCAAGAATACAATGATATAAGGATCACTTTCTAATCACTTTTTTAGAATTTATGGTGAATTTCCAAACTTACTGCCATTGACAAAAATTCTGGGCAGATTTTATAATTCACATCTTTAGCATCCTTTAACCATTCCATCACCTAAATTAACCTTCAATTATGTTATTCCAACAATTTTCTTTTCGTGAAAACTTCAAATTCAACTTGAATTCTTAAACCCCAAATTAAACCCTAATTAACCAAATGGTATTCCATCAAGAATACATCAATTTCAACTTCAATCAAGCATGCAAATAATAGAACATCACATAATCTTCCATTATTCAATCCTAATTTATTTAGATCCATAAACCCTAAATTATCTCTCTATAAAATTCAAGAGTATCCTTCAACAATGCCATGAAATTTTTATACCAATTGAAAGAGAATTTCATGAAGAAAAACTTCATATTTCATAAGCTAACCCTAAATCCTAGTATTTAGGGATTAAAAATGCAAAACCCTAAACTTAGCTTGCTTTCGTTCTTGTTCTCTTCTTCTTGACGTGAAGCATGAAGAAAGATGAAGATATTTCTTCATTTTTTATTTATGCCTTTTGGCATCTTTTATTTCCATAAATATTGAAAATATCCTCCAAATAGTGAAATGACTATTTTGCCCTCAAATCCAATGAATCCATAATGTGCCACATGTCATAATCCTTCATCCAATGACCTAGATTTAATCTTCTGTTAGTAGTTTACCAATTTGCCCTTAAACTGTATCAATTTCCAATTTTACCCTCGAAACATACTTAAATTCCAATCTTATCCCTTGATCTAATGGCTAGGATTTAACATGGAAAAATTATCTAAATACAAGGGCCCAAAATAAATCTTACCATTTTAAGACATGGAAATGACATTTTTAACCTTACCCTATCATCTTTCAAAATATCTTGAATATTCGATTCGATCTGATTATCCGAATATCTTTTCGAACTTCATCGTTTTATAGCCATTAATACAAACTCCGTACGAAAAATCCAGATAACAAGAAAACGTCAATCTTAGGGGTAAACTATTCATTTACGGGGTTAAAATATATAACTTTTGAAAATTACACTTTGGCCCATGAACTTTTCAAAACTTTATACTTTAGCCACAAAACTTTTAAAATTTACATTTTGGTCACTAGTCAAAAATTGGAATATTACAATTCTCCCCTTAAGAAAATTTGTCCTCGAATTTTCAACACGTACCTGGTTCAAAAAGGTGAGAAAACTGCTTTCTCATATTTTCTTCTCTTTCCCAAGTTGTTTCCTCGACTTTATGATTTTGCCAAAGAATTTTAACAAATATGACCATTTTGTTCCTTAGTTCTTTGACTCCATGTGCCAGATTCTTTATCGATTCTTCCTCGTAAGTCAAATTCGGCTGAATCTCTATTTCCTTCAGGGTAATAACATGTAAAGGATCTTATCGATATTCTTGAGCATCGATACATGAAATACATTGTGAATCTTGTCCATTTTCGGAGGTAAGGCTAGTTGATAAGCCACCGGACCAACTCTTTTCACAATCTCATATGGTCCAATAAATCTCGGACTCAGCTTCCCTTTTTTTCCAAGTCATCACACCTTCTCCCAAGGTGAAACCTTTAAAAACACTTTGTCTCCAACTTTAAACTCAATATCTTTTCTTTTAAGATCTGAGTACGACTTTTGTTTTTCAGAAGTGCCTTGAGATTATCTTGAATTATATTTACCTTGTCCTTCATTTCTTGAACAAGATCTGGTCCAATGATTTTTCGATCCTCTAGTTCAAACCAATTTAATGGTGTTTGGCATTTTCTTCCATATAATGCCTCTAAGGTGCCATCTTTATACTTCATTGGTAATTGTTGTTATAAGCAAACTCAGCTATTGGAATATATTTCCCCTATAAGCATGCAAAATTCATTATACACGCTCTGAGCATAACTTCGAGTATTTGAATAGTCTTTTCTAATTGTCCATCCGTTTAAGGATGGAAAGCAGTATGAAAGTGTAGTCGAGTTCCCAATGCTTCATGTAATGAACTCTAAAACCTTGAAGTGAACTTTGGATCTCTATCGGATATAATAGACATAGGAACACCATGTAATCTAACAATTTCCTTAATATATAACTCCGCTAACTTATTCAATGAGTAGTATGTTTTAACTGGTATGAAATGTGCAGTTTTAGTCAATCGATCCACAATCACCCAAATCGAATCCTTCTTACTTGGCGTCAATGGTAAGCCTATTACAAAATCCATAATAACATTTTCCTACTTCCATTGTGGAATTGAAATTGGTTGAAGTAATCCTGATGGAACTTGATGTTCTGCCTTTACTTGTTGGCAAGTTAAACATTTAGCAACGAACTCGGTGATAGCTCATTTCATGCCACGCCACCAAAATTGACTCTTTATATCTTGATACAATTTTTTGCCTACTGGATTTATAGTTAAAGGGCTGTAATGTGCCTCTGGAAGTATTTCCTTCTTTAGTTCCTCATATTTAGGAATGTATACACATCCCTTGTAGTATAGGCATCCATTTGATTTTATTTCAAAGTCTTTAGATTTTCACGTTCAACTTGCTTCTTCTTTTCCAAGCATTTCTCATCCTTCGCTTGTAACTCATTAATTCTTCCTATCAAGGTAGACTTAATTTGAAGTTCAACCACTATTGTACCATTTTCCTGTAATTTCAACTAAGCATTCAATACTCTCAAAGCAGAAAATGTTTTTCGGCTAAGTGCATCTGCTGCTACATTAGCCTTCCCCGGATGATAATTAATAATTACATCATAGTCCTTAATCAATTTTATCCACCTTCTTTGCCTCAAATTAATCCCCTTTTGGGATAACAAATATTTTAAACTTTTATGATCCGTGAAGATGTAGCGTTTTTCACCACATAAATAGTGACGCCAAATCTTTAAAGCAAACACTACTGTAACCAACTCTAAATCATGGGTAGGATAATTTCTTTCATGAGTTTTGAGTTGTCTAGAAGCATATGCTACAACCTTCCCTTCTTGTATCAATACACACCCCAAACCATTATGGGATGCATCACTATATATTATAAAGTCCTTCCCAGATTCTGGTTGTACCAAAAAAGGAGCTTCTGTTAATATCCTCTTTAATTTGTCAAAGCTTTCTTGGCATTTATCTATCCAAACAAATGGTATATCCTTTCTTAATAGCTTAGTTATTGGAGCAACAATCATTGAAAATTCTTTCACGAACCGCCGATAATAACCAGCTAATCCCAAGAAACTTCTCACCCTAGAGATATTCTGAGGAATTTTCCATTCTAGGATTGCTTGAACCTTTTTAGTATCGACTCGAATCCCTTCAGCTAAAACTATATGTCCAAGGAAAGCTACTTCAGACAACCAAAATTTCACACTTTGACAGCTTTGCATAAAATTTCATTTCTTAGAGGATCTAAAGAACTACTAAGAGGTTAGTATCATGATCCTCTTTGGTTTTAGAATAAACTAATATATCATCTATGAATACCACCATAAATTGGTCTAAATATGCCTGAAATACCCAATTCATTAGATCCATAAAAGTTGTTGGTGCATTTGTAAGTCTAAAAGGCATTACTACAAACTCATAATGCCCTATCTAGTTCTGAAAGCTGTCTTTGGTATATCTGCTTCTTTGATCTTCAATTGATGATACCCCGATCGAAGATCAATTTTAGAAAACATTTTTGCTCCTTTAAGTTGATCAAAGAGATCATCAATCCTTGGCAGAGGATATTTATTCTTCACCGCCACTTTATTAAGTTGACGATAATCCACACCTAACCTCATTGATCCATCTTTCTTTTTCACAAACAGGACTGGAGCTCCCCAAGGTGATATACTTTCCAAGTTCACCTTTGAATACTTATATGTTCACAACATAAGCTAGAAAGTTCTTACATCCTTTACATCCTTGTGATAGTAGTTTCCAAAAAAATGCTACTGAACCACATTGATCAGAAAAATCTGATTTTTCCCTCATCATTACAATCTCCAAACTTTCTAGTTCCTTTCAGAACTATTCGTTTCAAGCAAAAATTCATAAGAACCAATTCCATTAAGCTTACTAAAATTCAATTTCTTTCAATTACTATGGAGTAATTCTTACAGATTTAACTTCCTCTTGTGCTATGTCCCAAAAGATAAGTTACTATCACATCGAGCTTTCCTTGATCATCACAACAAAGTGTTTTTTATACCTCTTTTTTTCTTTTTTATCAATAGTCTAGCAACATTGGATTTCTATCAATACCCCACCTAAAGTCTCACATTTCAAGACTTCCCAGCTCTCTAGCAATAAAAGTTTAAGGAACTTGGGGTTGAATTTCATTTAAAATCATATCCAAGGTTCAAAATAATAAATCTTGATTTATCTAGGCATTCCAACTACACTAGCACATTAACATCATATTGAGTAGAAAGCGATTAATAATTAACCTTGTTACTGCTTTTACGGGCCTCATTTCTTTTTACCCAACTGTTCGATCGCTCGACACTATCTCTCAACTTCAGACATCTATAACTTTATACAATCAATTCAATAAGCAGTTGCATCAAGTCACTAAAGCATCAATACAATAATAATGACATCCTAGTGGCATGTATACACTTACTGACTGATAACAAGCTCGATTTGGATCCAGAACCGGCTAAACTTGTTGCTCTTATACCAATAAATGTAACACCTCATTCTCGTATTCGATTATCGAATGAGTCAGAGATGTCACATAAAAATAACATGATTTTTATTCAAAAATTCCATAAATTTAAAACCTTTGAAAATATTTATATCGACTAATACACAAAATCGGAGCTCCTTTACTTCAAAAAAAATAAATTTGATTGCTCAAAAAATATAGGACGTGGAATTAAAATAGAAAAATTAATCCCATTTATACATGCCACTAAAATAAATTAAAAACCTCAAGTAGGATGTCATTATTGTGCAGCTTGATGAAAATTTCTGAACTTGATACAACTCTTTACTTCGTCCAATAATTCGAACCACCTACGTGTGCGTAATCAACACACGTTAAGTAATAACTTAGTGAGGCAATAAACGAAGTTAATAACAATAATTTAAATTTATTCGACTTCATGACGATGTTTGTATAACATGATATATGCCAATGCATCAAATTTCACATTGCATTAGTAAAGATTTACTATGTGCCAACCTCATAAGACTTTCATGCTTGTGCATTTGTCATAATATGCCATATATGTATAAATGCATCATGATCGCTAGATATGTATTACCATCATATTAATCATATATTAACATAATATAAATCAGATATAAATTTCTTACCAATATACTTGCCATTTATTTCAAAAGCTCATAAGCTTATTCACCTGTTTATTTTTTTAACCAATAAATTCATATCTTTTGATATACAAATCAAAATCAATCACTGTTTGTTTTAAAAGAAACTAGACTGAACCAGGAATACAAATTACATAAGGATCACTTTCTAATCATTTTTGTAGAATTTATGGTGAATTTCCAAACTTACTGCCAATGACAAAAATTCTAGGTAGATTTTATAATTCACATCTTTAGCATTCTTTAACCATTCTAACACCTAAAATTAACCTTCAATTATGTTATTCCAACATTTTTCCTTTCATGACAAATTCAACTTGAATTCTTAAACCCCAAATTAAACCCTAATTAACCAAATGGTATTCCATCAAGAATACATCAATTTCAACTTCAATCAAGCATGAAAATAATAGAACATCACATAATCTTCCATAGTTTTGTCCTAATTCATTTGGATCCATAAACCCTAAATTATCTCTCTTCAAAATTCAAGAGTATTCTTCAACAATTCCTTGAAATTTTTATACCAATTGAAAGAGAATTTCATGAAGAAAAACTTCATATTTCATACGCTAACCCTAAATCCTAGTATTTAGGGATTAAAAATGCAAAACCCTAAACTTACCTTGCTTTCCTTCTTTTTGTCTTCTTCTTGACGTGAAGCATGAAGAAAGATGAAGATATTTCTTCATTTTTTTATTTATGCCTTTTGGCATCTTTTATTTCCATAAATATTGAAAATATCCTCTAAATAGTGAAATAACTATTTTGCCCTCAAATCCAATGAATCCATAATGTGCCACATGTCATCAGCCATCATCTAATGACCTATATTTAATCTTTAGTTAGTAGTTTACCAATTTACCCTTGAACTATATCAATTTCCAATTTTGCCCTTGAAACATACTTAAATTCCAATCTTATCCCTTGATCCATTGGCTAGGATTTAACATGGAAAAAATATCTAAATCCAAGGGCCCAAAATAAACCTTGCCATTTTAAGACATGGAAATGACATTTTTAACCTTACCCTATCATCCTTCAAAATATCATGAACATTCGATTTGATCTGATTATTCGAATATTTTTTTCGAACTTCATCGCTTTATTGCCATTAATACAAACTCCGTACAAAAAATCCAGATAACAAGAAAACATCATTCTTAGGTGTAAACTATTCATTTACGGGGTGTTTCTCGACTTTATGATTTTGCCAAAGAATTTTAACAAATATGACCATTTTGTTCCTTAGTTCTTTGACTCCATGTGCCATTCTTTATCGATTCTTCCTCGTAAGTCAAACAAAGCTGAATCTCTATTTCCTTAAGGGTAATAACATGTAAAGGATCTAATCGATATTCTTGAGCATTTACATGAAATACATTGTGAATCTTGTCCATTTTCGGAGGTAAGGCTAGTTGATAAGCCACCGGACCAACTCTTTTCACAATCTCATATGGTCCAATAAATCTCGGACTAAGCTTCCCTTTTTTTCCAAGTCATCACACCTTTCCCAAGGTGAAATATTTAAAAACACTTTGTCTCCAACTTTAAACTCAATATCTTTTCTTTTAAGATTTTTACGACTTTTGTTTTTGAAGTGCCTTGAGATTATCTTGAATTATATTTACCTTGTCCTTCATTTCTTGAACAAGATCTGGTCCAATGATTTTTCGATCCTCTAGTTCAAACCAATTTAATGGTGTTTGGCATTTTCTTCCATATAATGCCTCTAAGGTGCCATCTTTATACTTCATTGGTAATTGTTGTTATAAGCAAACTCAGCTATTGGAATATATTTCCCTATAAGCATGCAAAATTCATTATACACGCTTGAGCATAATTTTCGAGTATTTGAATAGTCTTTTTTCTAATTGTCCATCCGTTTAAGGATGGAAAGCAATATGAAAGTGTAGTCGAGTTCCCAATGCTTCATGTAATGAACTCTAAAACCTTGAAGTGAACTTTGGATCTAAATCGGATATAATAGACATAGGAACACCATGTAATCTAACAATTTCCTTAATATATATTTCCGCTAACTTATTCAATGAGTAGTATGTTTTAACCTCAATTTTAAAATTTAGTTTTAGTCAATCGATCCACAATCACCCAAATCGAATCCTTCTTACTTGGCGTCAATGGTAAGCCTATTACAAAATCCATAATAACATTTTCCTACTTCCATTGTGGAATTGAAATTGGTTGAAGTAATCCTGATGGAACTTGATGTTCTGCCTTTACTTGTTGGCAAGTTAAACATTTAGCAACGAACTCGGTGATAGCTCATTTCATGCCACGCCACCAAAATTGACTCTTTATATCTTGATACAATTTTTTGCCTACTGGATTTATAGTTAAAGGGCTGTAATGTGCCTCTGGAAGTATTTCCTTCTTTAGTTCCTCATATTTAGGAATGTATACACATCCCTTGTAGTATAGGCATCCATTTGATTTTATTTCAAAGTCTTTAGATTTTCACGTTCAACTTGCTTCTTCTTTTCCAAGCATTTCTCATCCTTCGCTTGTAACTCATTAATTCTTCCTATCAAGGTAGACTTAATTTGAAGTTCAACCACTATTGTACCATTTTCCTGTAATTTCAACTA
Source organism: Hibiscus mutabilis (assembly GCA_019671005.1). NCBI lineage: Eukaryota > Viridiplantae > Streptophyta > Magnoliopsida > Malvales > Malvaceae > Hibiscus > Hibiscus mutabilis. Next base: position 37,613,336 of record CM033729.1, read on the forward strand.
AGCATTCAATACTCTCAAAAGCAAAAAAAATTTTTTCGGCTAAGTGCATCTGCTTATACATTAGCCTTCCCCGGATGATAATTAATAATTACATCATAGTCCTTAATCAATTTTATCCACCTTCTTTGCCTCAAATTAATCTCCTTTTGGGATAACAAATATTTTAAACTTTTATGATCCGTGAAGATGTAGCACTTTTTCACCACATAAATAGTGACGCCAAATCTTTAAAGCAAACACTTTAACCAACTCTAAATCATGGGTAGGATAATTTCTTTCATGAGTTTTGAGTTGTCTAGAAGCATATGCTACAACCTTCCCTTCTTGTATCAATACACACCCCAAACCATTATGGGATGCATCACTATATATTATAAAGTCCTTAAAATATTTATTTTGTACCAAAAAGGAGCTGATTTAATATCCTCTTTAATTTGTCAAAGCTTTCTTGGCATTTATCTATCCAAACAAATGGTATATCCTTTCTTAATAGCTTAGTTATTGGAGCAACAATCATTGAAAATTCTTTCACGAACGATAATAACCAGCTAATCCCAAGAAACTTCTCACCCTAGAGATATTCTGAGGAATTTTCCATTCTAATTCTAGGATTGCTTGAACCTTTTTAGTATCGACTGAATCCCTTCAGCTAAAACTATATGTCCAAGGAAAGCTACTTCAGACAACCAAAATTTCACACTTTGACAGCTTTGCATAAAATTTCATTTCTTAGAGGATCTAAAGAACTACTAAGAGGTTAGTATCATGATCCTCTTTGGTTTTAGAATAAACTAATATATCATCTATGAATACCACCATAAATTGGTCTAATATGCCTGAAATACCCAATTCATTAGATCCATAAAAGTTGTTGGTGCATTTGTAAGTCTAAAAGGCATTACTACAAACTCATAATGCCCTATCTAGTTTGAAAGCTGTCTTTGGTATATCGCTTTTTGATCTTCAATTGATGATACCCCCGATCGAAGATCAATTTTAGAAAACATTTTTGCTCCTTTAAGTTGATCAAAGAGATCATCAATCCTTGGCAGAGGATATTTATTCTTCACCGCCACTTTATTAAGTTGTGATAATCCACACCTAACCTCATTGATCCATCTTTCTTTTTCACAAACAGACTGGAGCTCCCCAAGGTGATATACTTTCCAAGTTCACCTTTGAATACTTATATGTTCACAAATAAGCTAGAAAGTTCTTACATCCTTTTACATCCTTGTGATAGTAGTTTAAAAAAAAATGCTACTGAACCACATTGATCAGAAAAATCTGATTTTTCCTCATCATTACAATCTCCAAACTTTCTAGTTCCTTTCAGAACTATTCGTTTCAAGCAAAAATTCATAAGAACCAATTCCATTAAGCTTACTAAAATTCAATTTCTTTCAATTACTATGGAGTAATTCTTACAGATTTAACTTCCTCTTGTGCTATGTCCCAAAAGATAAGTTACTATCACATCGAGCTTTCCTTGATCATCACAACAAAGTGTTTTTTATACCTCTTTTTTTTTTTTTTTATCAATAGTCTAGCAACATTGGATTTCTATCAATACCCCACCTAAAGTCTCACATTTCAAGACTTCCCAGCTCTCTAGCAATAAAAGTTTAAGGAACTTGGGGTTGAATTTCATTTAAAATCATATCCAAGGTTCAAAATAATAAATCTTGATTTATCTAGGCATTCCAACTACACTAGCACATTAACATCATATTGAGTAGAAAGCGATTAATAATTATATTTTGTTATGGACTTTACGGGCCTCATTTCTTTTTACCCAACTTTTCGATCTTTTACGACACTATCTCTCAACTTCGACATCTATAACTTTATACAATCAATTCAATAAGCAGTTGCATCAAGTCACTAAAGCATCAATACAATAATAATGACATCCTAGTGGCATGTATACACTTATTGACTGATAACAAGCTCGATTTGGATCCATTAACCTCATTTAAACTTGTTGCTCTTATACCAATAAATGTAACACCTCATTCTCGTATTCGATTATCGAATTAAGAGATGTCACATAAAAATAACATGATTTTTATTCAAAAATTCCATAAATTTAAAACCTTTGAAAATATTTATATCGACTAATACACAAAATCGGAGCTCCTTTACTTCAAAAAAAATAAATTTGATTGCTCAAAAAATAGGACGTGGAATTAAAATAGAAAAATTAATCCCATTTATACATGCCACTAAAATAAATTAAAAACCTCAAGTAGGATGTCATTATTGTGCATTTTGATGAAAATTTCTGAACTTGATACAACTCTTTATAAAGCCCAATTTGAACCACCTACGTGTGCGTAATCAACACACGTTAAGTAATAACTTAGTGAGGCAATAAACGAAGTTAATAACAATAATTTAAATTTATTCGACTTCATGACGATGTTTGTATAACATGATATATGCCAATGCATCAAATTTCACATTGCATTAGTAAAGATTTACTATGTGCCAACCTCATAAGACTTTCATGCTTGTGCATTTGTCATAATATGCCATATATGTATAAATGCATCATGATCGCTAGATATGTATTACCATCATATTAATCATATATTAACATAATATAAATCAGATATAAATTTCTTACCAATATACTTGCCATTTATTTCAAAAGCTCATAAGCTTATTCACCTGTTTATTTTTTTAACCAATAAATTCATATCTTTTGATATACAAATCAAAATCAATCACTGTTTGTTTTAAAAGAAACTAGACTGAACCAGGAATACAAATTACATAAGGATCACTTTCTAATCATTTTTGTAGAATTTATGGTGAATTTCCAAACTTACTGCCAATGACAAAAATTCTAGGTAGATTTTATAATTCACATCTTTAGCATTCTTTAACCATTCTAACACCTAAAATTAACCTTCAATTATGTTATTCCAACATTTTTCCTTTTGACAAATTCAACTTGAATTCTTAAACCCCAAATTAAACCCTAATTAACCAAATGGTATTCCATCAAGAATACATCAATTTCAACTTCAATCAAGCATGAAAATAATAGAACATCACATAATCTTCCATAGTTTTGTCCTAATTCATTTGGATCCATAAGGACTTTTGAACATGATTGTATAGCTTAATCTCAATTTTAGAACTTTTTACTTGGTTAAAATTCCAACGGGTCCACTGTAAATCCAATTTAGACATGCACGCCTTAAAACCAACAAAACAAACACAAAATAAGATTAAATAAAATTTTATGAATTAAAATAATTAGTTATGGGCTTTTGAACCTGATTATACAAATTAACCTCAATTTTAGAACTTTTTACTCGGTTAAAATTTCATCGGGTCCACTGTAAAGACCATTTAGACATGCACGCCTTAAATCCAACAAAACGGCCAAAAATAAGATTAAATAAAATTTTATTTGTTAAAATATTTATTTATGGGCTTTTGAACATGATTATACAGCTTAACCTCAATTTTAGAACTTTTTACTCTGTTAAAATTCCTACGGGTCCACTATAAAGCCCATTTAGACACAAAACGCTTTAAAACCCCAACAAAAGGATGAAAAATAAGATTAAATCACATTTTTGACTTAAAATATATATTTATAGGATTTTGAACATGATAATACAGCTTAACCTCATTTTCATAAATTTTTACTCGGTTAAAATTCTAACAGGTCCACTATAAAGCCCATTTAGACATGCACGCCTTAAACCCAACAAAACTTAAAAATAAGATTAAATCAAATTTTATGAATTAAAATAATTTATGGACTTTTGAAATGATTAAATCAAATTTTAGAATTAAAAAATATTTATTTATGGGCAATTTGAACATGATTAAACCAACTTAAAACGAACACAAATTTAAATAAAATTTTTGAATTTTTTTATTATGGGATTTTGAACATGATTATACAAGTCAAACATCAATTTTAGAACTTTTTACTCGGTTAAAATTTCAACGGGTCCCTTTATAAAGCCCATTTAAAGCCCATTTTAGACATACAGCTTAACCTCAATTTTAAACCTGTTAAAATACCCAAAAGGATGCACGCCTTAAAAAATAAGATTAAATCACATTTTTTGACTTAAAATATTTATTTATAGGATTTTGAACATGATAATACAGCTTAACCTCATTTTCAGAAATTTTTACTCGGTTAAAATTCTAACAGGTCCACTGTAAAGCCCATTTAGACATGCACGCCTTAAACCCAACAAAACGGCTAAAAAATAAGATTAAATCAAATTTTATGAATTAAAATATTTATTTATGGACTTTTGAACATGATTGTATAGCTTAATCTCAATTTTAGAACTTTTTACTTGGTTAAAATTCCAACGGGTCCACTGTAAATCCAATTTAGACATGCACGCCTTAAAACCAACAAAACGAATACAAAATAAGATTAAATAAAATTTTATGAATTAAAATAATTAGTTATGGGCTTTTGAACATGATTATACAAATTAACCTCAATTTTAGAACTTTTTACTCGGTTAAAATTTCAACGGGTCCATTGTAAAGCCCATTTAGACATGCACGCCTTAAATCCAACAAAACGGCCAAAAAATAAGATTAAATAAAATTTTATTTGTTAAAATATTTATTTATGGGCTTTTGAACATGATTATACAGCTTAACCTCAATTTTAGAACTTTTTACTCTGTTAAAATTCCTACGGGTCCACTATAAAGCCCATTTAGACATGCACGCCTTAAACCCCAACAAAAGGATGAAAAATAAGATTAAATCACATTTTTTGACTTAAAATATTTATTTATAGGATTTTGAACATGATAATACAGCTTAACCTCATTTTCATAAATTTTTACTCGGTTAAAATTCTAACAGGTCCACTATAAAGCCCATTTAGACATGCACGCCTTAAACCCAACAAAACGGCTAAAAAATAAGATTAAATCAAATTTTATGAATTAAAATATTTATTTATGGACTTTTGAACATGATTGTATAGCTTAATCTCAATTTTAGAACTTTTTACTTGGTTAAAATTCCAACGGGTCCACTGTAAATCCAATTTAGACATGCACGCCTTAAAACCAACAAAACGAACACAAAATAAGATTAAATAAAATTTTATGAATTAAAATAATTAGTTATGGGCTTTTGAACATGATTATACAAATTAACCTCAATTTTAGAACTTTTTACTCGGTTAAAATTTCAACGGGTCCACTGTAAAGCCCATTTATTTAGACACACGCTTTAAATCCAACAAAACGGACAAAAAATAAGATTAAATAAAAATTTTTTTTAAAATATTTATTTATGGGCTTTTGAACATGATTATACAGCTTAACCTCAATTTTAGAACTTTTTACTGGTTAAAATTCCAACGGGTCCACTATAAAGCCCATTTTTAGACATTTTTTAAACCCCAAAAAAAGGATAAAAAAATAAGACTAAATCACATTTTTTGACTTAAATATTTATTTATGGGCTTTTGGAATTGATTATACAGCTTAACCTCAATTTTAGAACTTTTTACTCGGTTAAAATTCCAACTGGTCCACTTTAAAGCCCATTTAGACATGCACGCCTTAAACCCAAACAAAACTGCCAAACATAATATTAAATAAAATTTTATAACTTAAAATATTTATTTATGGGCTTTCAAACCTGATTATATAGCTTAACCTCATTTTTAGAACTCTTTTCTCGGTTAAAATTCCAACAAGTCCAGTGTAAAGCCCTTTAGAAATGCACGCCTTAAACCCAACAACACGGACACAAAATAAGATTAAATAAAATGTTATGAGTTAAAATATTTGATTAGGGGCTTTTGAATATGATTATATAATTTAAACTCAATTTTAGAACTTTTTGCTCAATTAAAATCCAACAGGTCCACTGTAAAGCCCATTTAGACTTGCACTCCTTAAACCACCAACAAAATGGCAGAAAAATAAGATTAAATCTAATTTTATGAGTTAAAATATAAGATTATGGGCTTTTGCACGTTATACAACTTGAACTCAATTTTAGAACTTTTTACTTGGTTAAAATTCTAAAGGGTTCACTGTAAAGCTCATTTAGACATGCACGCCTTAAAACCCAACAAAACGGTAAAAAAATCAAATTTTATGAGTTAAAATATTTAGTTATGGTCTTTTGAATATGATTATATAGCTTAAACTCAATTTTAGAACATTTTACTTTTTTTACTAAATTAAAAACCCAACAAAGAACATTTTTAGAAATTAAAATATTTAAACCAACAAATTAATCTCAAAATAAGATTAAATAAAATTTTATGAGTTAAAATATTTGATTTATGGGCTTTTGAAAATGATTATATAAAATAAACTCAATTTTAGAACTTTTACTCGGTTAAAATTCCAACGGGTCCATTGTAAATTCCATTTTAGAAAGGAAGGCTTAAAACCCACAACAACACGCGAAAAATAAGATTAAATAAAATTTTATGTGTTAAAATATTTGATTATGGGCTTTTGAATATGATTATATAGCTTAACCTCAATTTTAGAACATTTTACTCGGTTAAAATTTCAACGGGTCCACTGTAAAGCCCACTAAGACAAGCATGCCTTAAACCCCAACAAAACGGCTGAAAAATAAGATTAAATCAAATTTTTGAATTAAAATATTTATTTATGGGATTTTGAACATGATAATATAGCTTAACCTCAGTTTTACAACTTTTTACTCGGTTAAAATTCCAACAGGTCCACTGTAATGCCCATTTAGACATGCACACCTTAAACCCCAACAAAACGGTTGAAAAATAATATTAAATCACATTTTATGACTTAAAATATTTATTTATGGGTTTTTGGAATTGATTATACATCTTAACCTCAATTTTAGAACATTTTACTCGGTTAAAATTCCAACTGGTCCACTTTAAAGTCCATTTAGACATGCACGCCTTAAACCCAAACAAAACGGTCAAACATAATATTAAATAAAATTTTATAACTTAAAATATTTATTTATGGGCTTTCAAACCTGATTATATAGCTTAACCTCATTTTTAGAACTCTTTTCTCGGTTAAAATTCCAACATGCTATAAAGCCCTTTAGACATGCACGCCTTAAACCCAACAACACCGACACAAAATAAGATTAAATAAAATGTTATGAGTTAAAATATTTTATTAGGGACTTTTGAATATGATTATATAATTTAAACTCAATTTTAGAACTTTTTACTCAGTTAAAATTCCAGCAGGTCCACTGTAAACCAATTTAGACTTGCACTCCTTAAACCCCAACAAAAGGATGAAAAATAAGATTAAATCACATTTTTGACTTAAAATATTTATTTATGGATTTTGAACATGATAATATAAGCTTAACCTAAAAATTTTTAAATTTTTTTACTCGGTTAAAATTTAACAGTCCACTTTAAAGCGTATTTAGACATGCACGCCTTAAACCCAACAAAACGGCTAAAAATAAGATTAAATCAAATTTTATGAATTAAAATATTTATTTATGGACTTTTGAATATGATTGTATAGCGTAATCTCACTTTTAGAACTTTTTACTTGGTTAAAATTCCAACGGGTCCACTGTAAATCCAATTTAGACATGCACGCCTTAAAACCAACAAAACGAATACAAAATAAGATTAAATAAAATTTTATGAATTAAAATAATTAGTTATGGGCTTTTGAATATGATTATTAAAATTAACCTCAATTTTAGAATTTTTTTACTCGGTTAAAATTTCAACGGGTCCATTGTAAAGCCCATTTAGACATACACGCCTTTAAATCCAAAAAAGGCGGCCAAAAAATAAGATTAAATAAAATTTTATTTGTTAAAATATTTATTTATGGGATTTTGAACATGATAATACAGCTTAACATTAGTTTTAGAACTTTTTACTCAGTTAAAATTCCAACGGATCCATTGTAAATCCCATTTAGACATGCACGCCTTAAACCCTAACAAAATGGCCGAAAAATAATATTAAATCACATTTTATGAATTAAAATATTTATTTATGGCTTTTGAACTTGATTATACAGCTTAACCTCATTTTCAAAAATCCATACTCGGTTAAAATTTCAATGGGTCCACTATAAAGCCCATTTAGACATGCACGCCTTAAACACAACAAAACGACCACAAAATATGATTAAATAAAATTTTATGAGTTAAAATATTTGATTATGGGGTTTTGAATATGATTATATAGCTTAACCTCAATTTTAGAACTTTTTACTCTATAATAATTCCAACGGGTCTACTGCAAAGCCCATTTCAAAATGCACGCCTTAAACCCCAACAAAATGATCGCAAAATAAGATTAAATCAAATTTTTTGAATTAAAATATTTAGATATGGGATTTTGAACATGATTATACAGCTTAATCTCAGTTTTAGAATTTTTTACTCGGTTAAATTTCCAATGGGTCCACTATAAAGCCCATTTAGACATGTACACCTTAAGCCCCAACAAAATGGTCAAGAAATAAGATTAAATCACGTTTTAAGACTTAAAACATTTATTTATGGGCTTTTGAACATGATTATACAGCTTGACCTCAATTTTGAACTTTTTACTCGGTTAAAATTCTAACGGGTCTACCATAAGGCTCACTTAGACTTGCACGCCTTAAACCCAAACAAAACGACCTTAAAATAAAATTAAATAAAATTTTACGACTTAAAATATTTATTTATAGGATTTTGAACATGATTATATAGATTAACCTCATTTTCAAAACTTTTTACTCGGTTAAAATTCCAACGGGTCCACTATAAAGCCCATTTAGACTTTGACGCCTTAAACCCAACAAAACGGACACAAAATAAGATTAAATAAAATTTTATGAGTTAAAAATTTTGATTATGGGCTTTTGAATATGATTATATAACTTAACCTCAATTTTAGAACTATTTACTCGGTTAAAATTCCAACACGTCCACTATAAAGCCCATTTAGACATGCACTCCTTAAACCCCAACAAAATGGCCGAAAGATAAGATTAAATCAAATTTATGTCTTAAAATATATGATTATGGGCTTTTGAATATGATTATATAGCTTAACCTCAAATTTAGAACTTTTTACTTGCTTAAAATTTTAACATGTCCACTGTAAAGCCCATTTAGACATGCACGCCTTAAACCCCAACAAAACGGTTAAAAATGATTAATCAAATTTTATGACTTAAAATATTTAGTTATGGTCTTTTGAACATGATTATATAGCTTAACCTCATTTTCAGAAATTTTAATTTGGTTATAATTCTAACGGGTCTGCTGTAAAACCCATTTAGACAAGCACACCTTAAACCAAAAAAAACGGCCGAAAAATAAGATTAAAACACATTTTATGAATTAAAATATTTATTTTTTGGATTTTGAATATGATTATATAAGTTAACCACATTTTCAAAAATGTTTACTCGGTTAAAATTTCAATGGGTCCACTATAAAGGCCATTTAGACATGCACGCCTTAAACTCAACAAAACGGCCACAAAATAAGATTAAATAAAATTTTATGAGTTAAAATGTTTGATTATGGGCTTTTGAATATGATTATATAGCTTAACCTCAATTTTAGAACTTTTTACTCGGTTAAAATTCCAACGAGTCTACTGTAAAGCCCATTTAGAAATGCACGCTTTAAACCCCAACAAAACTGCCTCAAAATAAAATTAAATAAATTTTATGACTTAAAATATTTAGCTATAGACTTTTGAACATGATTATAAAGGCTAAAATCAATTTTAGAACTTGTTACTCGGTTAAAATTCCAACGGGGTCCACTATAAAACCCATTTAGACATGCACGCCTTAAACCCCCATTAAAACGGCCAAAAAATAATTATTAAATCAAATTTTATGGCTTAAAATTTTTATTAATGGGATTTTGAACATGATTATATATCTTAAACTCATTTTCACAACTTTTTACTCGGTTAAAATTCCAACGGGTCCACTGTAAAGCCCATTTAGATATGCACGCCTTAAACACCAACAAAACGGCCAAAAATTAAGATTAAATCAAATTTTATGATTTAAAATATTTGATTTATGGGATTTTGAATATGATTATATATCTTAACCTCAATTTTAGAACTTTTTACTCGATTAAAATACCAACATGTCCACTATAAAAACGATTTAGACATGCACGCCTAAAACCAAACAAAAATGCCACAAAATAAGATTAAATCACATTTTATGACTTAAAATATTTATTTATGGGCTTTTGAAAATGATTATATAGTTTAACCTCATCTTCAAAAATTTTAACTCGGTTAAAATTTCAACAGGTCCACTGTAAAACCCATTTAGACATACACCGCTTAAACCAACAAAATGGTCAAAAAATAAGATTATATCAAATTTTATGAATTAAAATATTAAGTTATGGACTTTTAAACATGATTATACAGCTTAATCTCAATTTTTGAACTTTTTACTCGGTTAAAATTCCAATGGATCTGCTGTAAAGCTCATTAAGACATGCACGCCTTAAACCCTAGAAAAATGGCCACAAAATAAGATTAAAAAAATTATGAATCAAAATATTTATTTGTGGGCTTTTGAACATGATTATATAACTTAACCTCATTTTCAAAAATTTTTACTAGGTTAAAATTCCAATGGGTCCACTATAAAGCCCATTTAGACATGCACGCCTTAAGCCCCAACAAAACGGTCAAAAAATAATATTACATCAAATTTTATGGCTTAAAATATTTATTTATGGGCTTTTAAACATGATTATATAGCTTAACCTCAATTTAAGAAATTTTAACTCGGTTAAAATTCCAACGAGTCCACTGTAATACCCATTTAGACATGCACGCCTTAAACCCAACAAAACGACCACAAAATAAGATTAAATCAAATTTTATGACGTAAAATATTTATTTATGGGCTTTTGAACATGATTATAGAGCTTAACCTCATTTTCAGAAATTTTTACTCGGTGAAAATTCCAACGGGTCCGCTATAGAGCCCATTTAGACATGCACACCTTAAACCCCAACAAAATGGCCACAAAATAAGATTAAATAAAATTTTCTGAGTTCAAATATTTAATTATGGACTTTTGAACATGATTATATAGCTTAGCCTCAATTTTAGAACTTTTCACTCATTTAAAATTAAAACGGCTCCACCGTAAAGCCTATTTAGACATGCACGCCTTAAACCCCAACAAAACGACTACAAAATATGATTAAATCAAATTTTATGAGTTAAAATATTTGATTATGGGGTTTTGAACATGATTATATAGTTTAACCTTAATTTTATAACTCTTTGCTTGGTTAAGATTCCAACGAGTTCACTATAAATTCCATTTAGATATGCACGCCTTAAACCCAACAAAATAGAAAAAAATAAGATTAAATCAAATTTTATGATTTAAAATATTTGATTGTGGGCTTTTGAATATGATTATATATCTTAACCTCAATTTCATACTTTTTACTCGGTTAAAATTCCAACGGGTCCACTATAAAGCCCATTTAAACATGCACTCCTTAACACAACAAAACTGCCACAAAATAAGATTAAATAAAATTTTATATTTTAAAATTTTTGATTATGGACTTTTGATTTTGATTATATAGATTGACCTCAATTTTAGAACTTTTTACTCGGTTAAAATTTCAACGGGTCTACAGTAAAGCCCATTTAGACATGCAAGCCTTTAAACCAGCAAAACGACCAAAAAATAAGTTTAAATCAAATTTTATGAATTAAAATATTTGATTATGTGATTTTGAATATGATTATATATCTTAACCTCAATTTTAGAACTTTTTAACAAGTCCATTTAGACATGCATGCCTTAAACCCCAACAAAACGGCCACAAAATAAGATTGAATAAAATTTTACGACTGAAAATATTTATTTATGGGCTTTTGAACATAATTATATAGCTTCATCTCATTTTCAGAAATTTTTACTCGGTTAAAATTTTAACGGGTCCACTGTAAAGCCCATTTAGACATGCACACCTTAAACCCCAAAAGGGCAAAAAAATAAGATTAAATAAAATTTTATGATTTATGATATTTTATTATGGGCTTTTGAATATTATTATATATCTTAAACTCAATTTCATAACTTTCTACTCGGTTAAAATTCCAACAAGTCAACTGTAAATCCCATTTACACATGCACGCCTTAAACCCCAAAAACCAAACGAAAAATCATACTAAATCATAGTTTATGACTTAAAATATTTAGTTATGTGATTTTGAACAAGATTATATAGCTTAACCTCATTTCCAGAACTTTTTACTCAGTTAAAGTTTCAACGGGTCCACTATAAAGCCCATTTAAACATGCACTCCTTAAACACAACAAAAATGCCACAAAATAACATTAAATAAAAATTTATAATTTAAAATTTTTGATTACGGACTTTTGAATTTGATTATATAGATTAACCTCAATTTTAGAACTTTTTACTCTGTTAAAATTCCAACGGAACTAGAGTAAAGCCCATTTAGACATGCAAGCCTTAAACCCAGCAAAACGACCAAAAATAAGATTAAATCAAATTTTATGAATTAAAATATTTGATTATGTGCTTTTGAATATGATTATATATCTTAACCTCAATTTTAGAACTTTTTACTTGGTTAAAATTCCAACGAGTTCACTGTAAAGCCCATTTAGTTATGCACGCCTTAAACCCCTACAAAACGGCCACAAAATAAGATTGAATAAAATTTTACGACTGAAAATATTTAATTATGGGCTTTTGAACATGATTATATAGCTTCATCTCATTTTTAGAAAATTTTACCCGGTTAAAATTTCAAAGGGTCCACTATAAAGCCCATTTAGACATTCACACCTTAAACCCAACAAAACGACAAAAAAAATAAGATTAAATGAAATTTTATGATTTAAAATAATTTATTATGGGCTTTTGAATATTATTATATATCTTAAACTCAATTTCATAACTTTTTACTTGGTTAAAATGCCAACGGGTCAGCTGTAAATCCCATTTACACATGCATGCCTTAAACCCCATAAACCAGACGAAAAATCATATTAAATCACATTTTATGACTTAAAATATTTAGTTATAGGCTTTTGAACAAGATTATATAGCTTAACCTCATTTTCAGAAGTTTTTACTCTGTTAAAATTCTAAGGGTCAACTATAAAGCCCATTTAAGCAAGCACGCCTTAAACTCAACAAAACGGCAACAAAATAAGATTTAATCAAATTTTATGAGTTAAAATAATTGATTATGGGCTTTTGAATACGACCATATAGATTAACCTCAATTTTAAAACTTTTTACCTGGTTAAAATTCTAACGGGTCCACTGTAAAGCCCATTTAGACATGCACTCCTTAAATCCAACAAAACAGCCAAAAAATAAGCTTAAATCACATTTTATAAGCTAAAATATTTGATTATGGGATTTTGAATATGATTATATAGCTTAACCTCAATTTTAGAACTTTTTACTCGGTTAAAATTCCAATGGGTCCACTATAATGCCCATGTAGACATGCACGCCTTAAACCCTAACAAAATGGCTGCAAAATAAGATTAAATAAATTTTATGAATTAAAATATTTAATTGTGGAATTTTGAAATGGTTATACAACTTAAACTCATTTTTAGAAATTCTTACTCGGTTAAAATTCCAACTGGTCCTCTATAAAGCCTATTTAGATATGCACACCTTAAACCCATCAAAACGACCACAAAATAAGATTAAATCAAATTTTAAGACTTAAAATAATTTGTTATGGGTTTTGAACATGATTATATAGCATAATTTAATTTTCAGAAATTTTACTCTGTTAAAATTCCAACGGGTCCACTGTAAACCCAATTTAGACATGCACGCCTTAAACCCCAACAAAACGGTCGCAAAATAAGATTAAATCAAATTTTATTAGTTAAAATATTTAGTTATGGGATTTTGAACATGATTCTACAGCTTAACCTCATTTTTACAACTTTTTACTCTGTTAAAATTTTAACGGGTCCATGGTAAAGCCCCATTAGACATGCACACCCTAAACCCAAATAAAATGGCCGCAAAATAAGATTAAATCAAATTGTTTTGAATTAAAATTTTTATTTATGGGCTTTTGAACATGATTCTACATCTTAACCACAATTTTAGAACTTTTAACTCAAATAAAATTCCAACGGTCCACTATAAAGCCCATTTAGACATGCACGCCTTAAACCCCAACAAAACGGTCAAAAAATATAAGATTAAATCACATTTATTGACTTATAATATTTGATGACGGGCTTTTGAACATGATTATATAGATTAAACACAATTTCAGAACTTTTCACTCGATTAAAATTCCAACGGCTCCACTGTAAAGCCCATTTAGACATGCACGCCTTAAACCTAACAAAACGGCAACAAAAGAAGATTAAATAAAATTTTACAACTAAAAATATTTATTTATGGGCTTTTGAACATTATTATATAGCTTCACCTCATTTTTAGAAATTTTTACTCGATTAAAATTTCAACGGGTCCATTGTAAAGCCCATTTAGACATGCACACCTTAAACCCAACAAAACGGACAAAAAATAAGGTTAAATCAAATTTTATGATTTAAAATATTTTATTATTGCTTTTGAATATGATTATATATCTTAACCTCAATTTCAGAACTTTTTACTCGGTTAAAATTCCAACGGGTTCATTGTAAAGCCCATTTAGACATGCACGCCTTAAACCCCAACAAAACGGTCAAAAATATAAGATTAAATCACATTTTATGACTTATAATATTTGATGACGGGCTTTTGAACATGATTATATATAGCTTAAACTCAATTTCAGAACTTTTCACTCGGTTAAAATTCTAACGGCTCCACCGTAAAGCCTATTTAGACATGCACGCCTTAAACCCAACAAAACGACCACAAAATAAGATTAAATAAAATTTTACGACTGAAAATATTTATTTATGGTCTTTTGAACATGATTATATAGCTTCACCTCATTTTTAGAAATTTTTACTCAATTAAAATTTCAACGGGTCCACTATATAGCCCATTTAGACATACACACCTTAAACCCAACAAAACGGCCAAAAAATAAGATTAAATCAAATTTTATGATTTAAAATATTTGACTATAGGGTTTTGAATATGATTATATATCTTAACCTCAATTTTAGAACTTTTTACTCGGTTAAAATTCCAACGGGTTCGCTGTAAAGCCCATTTAGACATGCACGCCATAAACCCTAACATAACGGCCGAAAAATAAGCTTAAATCACATTTTATGACTTAAAATATTTATTTATGGGAATTTAGAACGTGATTATATAGCCTAACCTCATTTTCAAAACCTTTTTACTCGGTTAAAATTTCAACCGGTCCATTGCAAAGACCATTTATATATTGTCACGGGGCTAGATTTTGACTCTAGCTGATCCGTGCGGCCTTAGACGCCTTCGACGCAAATCAGTCGATTCCTACCCCTAAGTCAGCCTTCAACCAGCCTTGTGAGTACTCCTGCTCGACAACGGCTTCGACAATCACTCCAGGTTTCGATGGATCTCGTCACTGACACCACTTGTGTCGCGGGGCTATACCTTTGCCAGATGAATCGCGTGAACCTTAGTCGCTTTCTCGGTTGAAACGTCGACTAAGTCACCCTGAAGTACCTTGTCACGGTCTTAGGTGAAGATCTCTCGACAAACACCTAACTCAGCCAGGATTCTCGCTCCAGAAGATCAAACACTCCTCTAAGCCCTCGAACGAAAGATCGTTCTAAGCGAAAGCTTAATCAAAGAACAACAGAAAGAGATTGGCAGCTAGAACAACGAAGAACACTCAAGAACAACAAAGAACAATAGAAAGAACACTCAAAGAGTTTTAGAGTAAATGCTTCTTGTATTACTCAAAGTGAAGTATGAAGTAGTGAATGATTTACAAGTGAGGATGGAGCCTCTATTTATAGTTGAACTCCCCTACATCCAACGGCTCAGTTTAAATTACATCGACGATCGAGATTGATCTTATCTTATCTTATCTTATCTGATCAAATCTCAAATTCAAATCTCTAATTATCACAAACATTATCTACACATTATATTCAAATAAATGGATAATGCTTTGACCAAATTACCCTCCTGAATCCTCCATGGATTTGGCTAAGTCTTGTGGGCTTGCGGGCTCTTTAGCATTCTCCAAGTGCCGGGCCAAGTGTGATGGTCTTGGCAAGCCCGTTCCACCGCCAAACCCTCTTTGGCTGATTCTTGCGCCAATGCCTCGGTCCCAAAGGTATGGTCCTCGCCATTCTCCGAGTGCTGGTCCGCATTTGGCATGACCGTTGCATTGCGCACAACCCCCTATTTGTTGCTCGCGCTAATGTCTCGATCCAAAAAGTTTGGTCCGTGACAATCTCCCCCACTTGACTTAGCGACGCCCTCGTCGCTGCACTTGAACGATCCTGGGTAGGGTCAACTTGTTTACTCGTCGATGCCTCGGCTTCATGCAATTCCCCCATATAAACTGCTCGTCTCGCCTCAAACTATCTTTGAACATCGCGTGCTAACACGCCTCTTGATACATCTCCCTTGTAGGAGCACTCTCCCACATACTCTGATTTACCTCGACTCAGACCCATTTGGTCCTGCGGCAAAGACTTGGAAGTCGTCACAACATTGAACACAGACTGAACTCTCAGATTCGTCGACAACTCTGGCTTGCCCCTTTGAACTCTGAAAGGTCTCTTCCAATCTTCTTTTCCCCCGCACTGAAGACTAGGTCGTACTTGACCTACGCTCATCAACAATGGCAAATCAAAACCAAAAACACTAGGAACGTGTTTGAGATGTACCTTCTCCTCGATCACATTTACTCTAAAATGGGTCAGCCCTTCTTTCTCCTTGAAGTCTGGCCCCCTCTGCATTGAACCTTCCTCATCGATGTTCTTTGCATGCATCGGCACTTTCGCCACAAAGTCCGTTGCGCTACTCTGCATCGGCACTTCTTCCCTGAAGTCCGTTGCATCTGGTTGCACCCGCCCTTCTGACTTGAAGTTTGGTGCTCTCTTGCACCGATCCTTCTTCCTTGAAGTTTGGTGCTTTCTCTTGCGTCGACACTTCCTATCTGAAGTTCGTCACTCGTTTCCCACCTTACCCATTGGTGGTGTCTCCACGGTTACTATGTCCCCTAACGGATTGGCCCCCTTCGACTCTAAAATGGTCTCAAAAGCGATGCTCTTTCCCCGAACATCCTCGGCAAGCTCCTCGGTAGCCTTCTCGGACATGGTTACCCCTTTCTGCTTTCGGTCCCCCTTGGCCTTGGCAGAACTCAACATTATCGGATCAAGCGATACAACCTCGCTCTCTTCTGGCTCACTCAACTCCTTGGATGGCTTGACTCGATCCAGGCAATCTCGCAATTTGTGAGGCCCCTTACACTGGTAACACTCTAGTTGCTTCAACTTGCGTCGGCACTTCTTCCTCGAAGTCCTTCGCTTCTTTCCCACCTTGCCCATAGGTGGCATCTTAACGGTTGCTATGTCCCTCGACGGCTCAGCCCCCTTCGACACTGTACTGGTCTCAAAAGCGATGCTCTTTCCCCGAACATCCTCGGCAAGCTCTTTCCCAGCCTTCCCAGACATCTTCAACCCATTCTGCTCATGGTCTCCGCTTACCTTGGCAGAACTAGATAACTCGGAACCAAGTTTCACAGGCTCTTTACTCTTGGCCTTGTCCTGTCCCTCGGACCACTTGGCTTGAAACGGGCATCTTCGCAACTTATGAGGTCCCTTACATCGGTAACACCTCAATTGCCTTGTCTTTACCCTCGGCTTGACAGCTTCCTCACTTGCTATCGCACCAAGTCTCACCACTGGCTGGACTACTTTGGCACTCGTAGTCGAACCACGGTTCTCACTTCGCTTGGCGGCATTGACACTCACAATCGCCCCAAGTCTCATCGCTGGCTGGACTACTTTGGCACTCGTAGTCGAACCACGACTCTCACTTCGCTTGGCGGCATTGACACTCGCAATCGCCCCAAGTCTCGCTACTTCTTCCTTTGACTCGTCTGCTGTCTTTACCATGGCAGCTAGGCGGTTCTTCTCGGGACATCCCCTTATCAAATGAGGACCATTACAGAAGTAGCACTTCAACTTCTTGCTCTCCTTCTTTTCTGGCACGGACTTAGCCTCACCATTCCCCTTGTCTCTCGAACTGGGCCTGGCTGACTCAACACTCGCTTGCTTGCATCCTGCGGGCTCGGTCAGAGGTTCGGCAACAACAAAAGCCTCTGAAAGTCTCTGGGCATCTCCCTGCTCTACTGCGAGCTTTACCCCCGGTCTAAATCCCTCTAAGAAGGT
This sequence comes from Hibiscus mutabilis, assembly GCA_019671005.1. Taxonomy (NCBI): domain Eukaryota; kingdom Viridiplantae; phylum Streptophyta; class Magnoliopsida; order Malvales; family Malvaceae; genus Hibiscus; species Hibiscus mutabilis. Next base: position 37,631,684 of record CM033729.1, read on the forward strand.
CTTGAGCGCATCACATTCGCTCATTGCCGTCTTGCAACTGAGCAGCTCCCTCTTGAGCTCATCCACTTCTTTTCGCAAAGCTTCCATCTCAGCTTCACTCGCATTACTCCCTCGAAATGTCACCAACTTGTTGAGAACTTCTCATGTCTCGTCCTTGAACCGGTCATCTATGGACTCTACCTCGTCAAGACGGGACTCAAAAACACCTTGGGTCTGCTTGGCCTCCTCCTCGGATTTCTCAAGTCTACAAACCCTCTTTCCCAACGACTTCAATTCCACCTTCATTGCCTCCACTGCATCTTGAAGGGAATTATCTTGTTGGTTCAACTTCTCGTACATCGAGTTGAGAACTTCTTGGATCTCCTTCGCGGTTTCTTCCTTGGAAGAATCGTCCGCTTTTTACAAATCCACCATCTTGGCTTCACAAGCACAACTCTCTCGAACTACCTCCAACTCGTTGAGGATGTGTTGCGTCTCGTCATTGAACTTGCCCTCCATGGACTCTAACTTTTCAAGACGTGACTCCACAACACTCCGGGTCTTTTTGGCCTCTTCTCTTAGAGTTTCCACTGCAGCCTCTAAGGAATCGCCACGCTCAGACATCTTCACATCCAAGCCATTAAGAGCCCATTGAACCTCCTCCTGGATCTCTTCTAGAGACTCTAACATCTCAATATCCAACGAACCCAGCTTCTCAAGGTTTACTAACTCTAGCTGTTCAAACACCACCTCGGCCTCCTTCTTGAAGTCCAAGAGTTTATCAACCCAAGCCTCCACAGCTGTTATGAATTCAAGATTCGATTGTACCTTATTTTCAAGACGGTTGCTCCTCACGTCAAATTCGTTCAGAGTCTTTCTTACATCGCCCATAGTCAGTGTCTTCTTCTTTGGTGCCATCTCAATCACCACTTTGCCACGAACTAGTCTGATCCCTGATCACTTCGACTAACTCGAACGCAAATCACCACCACGCTTAACTGCAACTACAAGCTGGAACCCACCACACTTGACTACACCTGCAAGTTGGCTTGAACACAAGTCACTACCACGCTTGACTGCAACTGCGAGCTGGCTCGAACGCAAGTCCCTTCCTCGACTTGCTCGGATAGCACTTATCACGACACTTCTCCAATTCCACCTCTCATGGCTCTCTCTGTTACCAACTCTCACGGCTCTTTCTGATATCAACTATCAGCAAGACTTCGCTCCGATGCCAACTGTCACGGAACCCGCTACCGTCTCTGATAACTTATCACCGCTCAACTTTGATACCAACTATCACCGTTCAGCTCTGATACCAACTATCAGCAGAAGTTCGCTCCGATGCCTACTTCACGGAACTTGGCTACCAACTCTAGCTGATCCGTGCGGCCTTAGTCGATTCCTACGCCTAAGTCAGCCTTCAACCAGCCTTGTGAGTACTCCTACTCGACAACGGCTTCGACAATCACTCCAGGTTTCGATGGATCTCGTCACTGACACCACTTGTATCGCGGGGCTATACCTTTGCCAGACGAATCGCGTGAACCTTAGTCGCTTTCTCGGTTGAAACGTCGACTAAGTCACCCTGAAGTACCTTGTCACGGTCTTAGGTGAAGATCTCTCGACAAACACCTAACTCAGCCAGGATTCTCGCTCCGGAAGATCAAACACTCCTCGAAGCCCTCGAACGAAAGATCGTTCTAAGCGAAAGCTTAATCAAAGAACAACAGAAAGAGATTGGCAGCTAGAACAACGAAGAACACTCAAGAACAACAAAGAACAATAGAAAGAACACTCAAAGAGTTTTAGAGTAAATGCTTCTTGTATTACTCAAAGTGAAGTATGAAGTAGTGAATGATTTACAAGTGAGGAGGGAGCCTCTATTTATAGTTGAACTCCCCGACATCCAACGGCTCAGTTTAAATTACATCGACGGTCGAGATTGATCTTATCTTATCTTATCTGATCAAATCTCAAATTCAAATCTCTAATTATCACAAACATTATCTACACATTATATTCAAATAAATGGATAATGCTTTGACCAAATTACCCTCCTGAATCCTCCATGGATTTGGCTAAGTCTTTTGGGCTTGCAGGCTCTTTAGCATTCTCCAAGTGCCGGGCCAAGTGTGATGGTCTTGGCAAGCCCGTTCCACCGCGCAAACCCTCTTTGGCTGATTCTTGCGCCAATGCCTCGGTCCCAAAGGTATGGTCCTCGCCATTCTCCGAGTGCTGGGCCACATTTGGCATGCCCGTTTCATTGCGCACAACCCCCCTATTTGTTGCTCGCGCTAATGTCTCGATCCAAAAAGTTTGGTCCGTGACAATATGCACGCCTTAAATCGAACAAAACGACCACAAAATAAGGTTAAATCAAATTTTATGATTTAAAATATTTGATTATGTGATTTTGAATATGATTATATACCTTAACCTCAATTTTAGAACTTTTTACTCGGTTAAAATTCAAACAAGTCCATTGTAAAGCCTATTCAGACATGCACGCCTTAAACCTAACAAAATGGCAACAAAATAAGATACAATCAAATTTTATAACTTAAAATTTTTATTTATGGACTTTTGAAAATGATTATATAGCTTAACAACTTTTTTAGAATTTTTTACTCAGTTAAAATTTTAACGGGTCCACTGTAAAACCCATTTAGACATACTCGCCATAATTTTTTTGGAAGACATGGACGCCTTAAACCCCAATAAAGCGGCCACAAAATAAGTTTAAATAAAATTTTATGAATTAAAATAATTAATTATGGGCTTTTGAACAGGATAATATATCCTAACCACATTTTCAGAAAATTTTCCTCGGTTAAAATTCCAACAGGTCCACTAGAAAGCGCATTTATATATGCACGCCTTAAACCCCAACAAAACGGCAAAAAATAAGATTAAACCAAATTTTATGAATTAAAATATTTAGTTAAGGGATTTTGAACATGATTATATAGCTTAACCTCATTTTAGAACATTTTACACGATTAAAATTCCAACAGGTCCACTATGAAAGCCCATTTAAACATGCATTCCTCAAACACAACAAAACTGCCACAAAATAAGATTAAATAAAATTTTATAATTTAAAATTTTTGATTATGGGCTTTTGAATTTGATTATATAGATTGACATCAATTTTAGAACTTTTTACTCGGTTAAAATTCCAACGGGTCTACTGTAAAGCCCATTTAGACATGCACGCCTTAAACCCAGCAAAACGGCAAAAAAAATAACATTAAATCCAATTTTATGAATTAAAATATTTTATTATGTGCTTTCGAATATGATTATATATCTGAACCTCAATTTTAGAACTTTTTACTTGGTTAAAATTCCAACGAGTCCACTGTAAAGCCCATTTAGACATGCACGTCTTAAACCCCAACAAAACGGCCACAAAATAAGATTAAATAAAATTTTACGACTGAAAATATTTATTTATGGGATTTTGAACATGATTATATAGCTTCATCTCATTTTTAGAAAATTTTACTCGGTTAAAATTTCAACGGGTCCACTGTAAAGCCCATTTCGACATGCACACCTTAAACCCAGCAAAAGGGCCAAAAATATTATTATATATCTTAACCTAAATTTCATAACTTTTTACTCGGTTAAAATTCCAACGGGTCAACTGTAAATCCCATTTACACATGCACACCTTAAACCCCAAAAACTAAACGAAAAATCAGATTAAATCACATTTTATGACTTAAAATATTTATTTATAGGCTTTTGAACAAGATTATATAGCTTAACCTCATTTTCAGAACTTTTTACTTAGTTAAAATTCCAACGGGTCAACTACAAAGACCATTTAAACATGCACGCCTTAAACTCAACAAAACAACAACAAAATAAGATTTAATCAAATTTTATGAGTTAAAATATTTGATTATGTGTTTTTGAATATGATCATATAGATTAACCTCAATTTTAGAACTTTTTGCCCAGTTAAAATTCCAACGGGTCCACTATAAAGCCCATTTCGACATGCACGCCTTAGATCCAACAAAACGGCAAAAAAATAAGATTAAATCAAATTTGATAAGCTAAAATATTTGATTATGGGCTTTTGAATAGATTATATAGCTTAACCTCAATTTATTAACTTTTTACATAGTTAAAATTCCAACGGGTCCACTGTAAAGCCCATTTAGATATGCACGCCTTAAACCCTAACAAAACGGCCGCAAAATAAGATTAGATCAAATTTTATGAATTAAAATATTTAATTTTGGAATTTTGAAGATGATTATACAACTTAAACTCATTTTTAGAAATTCTTACTCAGTTAAAATTCCAACGGGTCCACTTAAAGCCTATTTAGATATGCACGCCTTAAACCCAAAAAAACGGCCACAAAATAAGATTAAATCAAATTTTAAGACTTAAAATAATTTTTTATGGGCTTTTGAACATGATTATATAGCATAACCTCATTTTCAGATATTTTACTCGGTTAAAATTTCAACGGATCCATTGTAAAGCCCATTTAGACATGCACGCCTTAAACCCCAACAAAACGGCCGCAAAATAAGATTAAATCAAATTTTATGAGTTAAAATATTTAGTTATGGGTTTTTGAACATGATTATACAGCTTAACCTCATTTATATAACTTTTTATTCATTTAAAATTTTAAGGGTTCCATTGTAAAGCCCATTTAGACATGCACGCCTTAAACCCCAACAAAATGGCCGCAAAATAAGATTATATCAAATTGTTTTGAATTAAAATTTTTAGTTATGGGATTTTGAACATGATTTTACAGCTTAACCACAATTTTAGAACTTTTAACTCGGTTAAAATTCCAACAGCTCCACTGTAAAGCCCATTTAGACATGTAGGCCAGGCCTTAAACCCCAACAAAACGGTCAAAAATAAGATTAAATCATACTTTTTGACTTATAATATTTGATGATGGGCTTTTGAACATGATTATATAGCTTAAACTCAATTTCAGAACTTTTCAATCGGTTAAAATTCCAACGGCTCCACTGTAAAGCTCATTTAGACATGCACGCCTTAATCCCAACAAAACGACCACAAAATAAGATTAAATAAAATTTTACGACTAAAAATATTTATTTATGAGCTTTTGAACATGATTATATAGCTTCACCTCATTTTCAAAAATTTTTACTCGATTAAAATTTCAACGGGTCCACTGTAAAGCCCATTTAGACATGCACACCTTAATTTCATAACTTTTTACTCGGTTAAAATTCCAACGGGTCAACTGTAAATCCCATTTACAAATGCACGCCTTAAGCCCCAAAATCCAGACGAAAAATCAGATTAAATCACATTTTATGACTTAAAATATTTAGTTATGGGCTTTTAAACATGATTATATAGCTTAACCTCATTTTCAGAACTTTTTACTCAGTTAAAATTCCAACGGGTCAACTATAAAGCCCATTTAAACATGCACGCCTTAAATTCAACGAAACGACAACAAAATAAGATTAAATCAAATTTTATGAGTTAAAATATTTGATTATGGGCTTTTGAATATGATCATATAGATTAACCTCAATTTTAGAACTTTTTACCCAGTTAAAATTCCAACGGGTTCACTGTAAAGCCTATTTAGACATACAAGCCTTAAATCCAACAAAACGGCAAAAAAAAGATTAAATCAAATTTTATAAGCTAAAATATTTGATTATGAGCTTTTGAATATGATTATATAGCTTAACCTCAATTTCAGAACTTTTTACTTGGTTAAAATTCCAACGGGTTCACTGTAAAGCCAATTTAGACATGCACACCTTAAACCCCAACAAAATGGCCGCAAAATCAGATTAAATCAAAATTTATGAATTAAAATATTTAATTATGGAATTTCGAACATGATTATACAACTTAACCTCATTTTTAGAAATTTTTACTCGGTAAAAATTCCAACGGGTCCACTATAAAGCCCATATAGATATGCAAGCCTTAAACCCAACAAAACAGCCATAAAATAAGATTAAATCAAATTTTAAGACTTAAAATAATTTGTTATAGGCTTTTGAACATGATACAACTTAACCTCATTTTTATAACTTTTTATTCGGTTAAAATTTTAACGGGTCCACTGTAAAGCCCATTTAGACATGCACGGCTTAAACCCCAACAAAATGGCCACAACATAAGATTAAATCAAATTGTTTTGAATTAAATTTTTTAGTTATGGGCTTTTGAACATGATTATACAGCTTAACCACAATTTTAGAACTTTTAACTCGGTTAAAATTCCAACGAGTCCATTGTAAAGCCCATTTAGACATGCACGCCTTAAACCCCAACAAAACGGTCAAAAAATAAGATTAAATCATATTTTATGACTTATAATATTTGATGATGGGCTTTTGAACATGATTATATTGCTTAAACTTAATTTTAGAACTTTTCACTCGGTTAAAACTCTAACGGCTCATTGTAAAGCCCATTTAGACATGCACGCCTGAAACCCAACAAAACGGCCAAAAAATAAGATTAAATCAAATTTTATGACTTAAAATATTTATTTATTTGCTTTTGAACATGATTATATAGCTTCACCTCATTTTCATAAATTTTTACTCTGTTAAAATTCAAACGGGTCCGCTATAAAGCCCATTTAGACATGCACTCCTTAAACCTAACAAAATGGCCGCAAAATAAGATTAAATCAAATTTTATGATTTAAAATATTTTATCCTAGGCTTTTGAACATGATTATACAGCTTAATCTCATTTTTAGAAATTTTTACTAGGTTAAAATTCCAACGGGTATACTGTGAAGCCCATTTAGACATGCACGCCTTAAACCTCAACAAAACGACCGCAAAATAAAGATTAAATAAAACTTCAATACTTAAAATACTTAGTTATGGGCTTTTGACCGTGATTATAGAGCTTAACTGATACATGAATATGCATAGGAGGACTAGAACGATGCATTGAAGACAAGAACTTGAAACCGTTTCACATGCCCGATCTTTTTGCCTTTGATACTTCAGATTCGAGGAAGAATCCTTTTGAGGAATGTGAGGATGATACATGCATGAGCGCGGTCAAATTACTCGTATTGGACAAGAAGTTGACGTTGTTTGATGCAAACAACAAGGTCCAAAATGATTCATGCTTAGGAGATGTGAAGAGATGCATTTTAGATAAGAAACTGAAACTGTTTTGCAAAGCTGGAGCATCAGCTGACTTCAGATGAATTTTCGGATGGGATCCATGCATTTTTGGGTCGAGTTGTATTCTAACAAATTGACCGTCTTTCAGTTACCTTTCCAATGCATCTGAAATGCATCAATCGGACATCGAAAGCTCGAGATACGTTCATTTTACTGAAGACTGCGTAAGCAAAAAACTGGATACGGGTTAACTACGAGATTTTGTAAATTCAGCCCGAAAGCTAATTTATAAAGCTTTTAGATGAATTAGACTTAGCCCGACCTAATTATTAACATTTAAAGTATGTTTTTAGGGTTTTATATACTTTAGTAACCAGCCACCACTCTCTTAAGCCGTTAGATCAAGTCCAATTTAATGGACCAAATTTCTTTATTTATTTTATTAATTCTTAGCTTTAGGTTAAAGCCATCCTTCATCTATAAAAGGATGATGCTTTCTTCTTTGTTTTTCAGATTTTCATTGGTTAATAAAATGTTCTCTTTTGAGAGTTTAGTATTCTTTGAATACGTGTTTGCAAGTGTTCGAAAAACTTGTCTAGAATCCATCTTCAGCGTTTCAACCGGGTTGATTGCTGTTGATCTTCACGCTCTTGCTTGCCTAGGTAATTGCGACTAGGAGGGTGTGTTAGAGCCGCTTGAGGTTGCTTGCTTGGTTAATTGCGATCAAGAGGGTGCCGAGGACATCAACTTCTATTTTGCCAAGCCATCTTCATCTTCAACCTTCCCACCATCTTCCATAGTTCCATAAATAAAGCTGAAATTTTCAGATTTGTTTTACCTATCTCTTTCTTTATCTTTTTCATTCTTTTCTCTTTTTTTTATTATTCATCATCTAATCTATCATCTTCACCTTGTTTCTTTAATTTTCCAGCCTCGAATCTGAAAATTTCACGTAATGCCCTTCTCTTTTTCTCTTGAATTTTCAGATTTGCCCATACTTTTCTTGATTGTGTATAGAGCTCCTAGTTCTTGCAACAACTTGATTGAAGGCTTCCAAAATCCACAATTGCGCTACTCTATCAATATGTATCAGATTTGGTACGAATCTTGGCAAGAATTTTTGGCGTTTTTGGGTAAAAAACTCGAAAATTAGAGAAAATTCATCTAATCCAAACGAGCTAATTTTGATCTGAAAATTTCTAGATCGGATCTACACCCTTGGAGGAGTTTTCACACAAAATTTCAGAATTGTTTGACTTCGGGAACACCATGAACAAAGTAGATCAAGTTGCTGCACAATTCTGGGGTTTTCGTGTTTTTTATTTTTATTTTTCCCTTCTTAGCCATTAGTTTTCCTTTGTTTTAGATATTTTTATTCTTATACATCTTCTAACCCTTTCTTGTTTCCTTGTGTTAGTAGTACCGAAAGTTGCATATCTTTCTTTCTCTTTGCAACTATAATTCTATTGGTGTCTAACCCTTCTTTGGATTCTTAAAGCACATTAGGGTTCATTGGTAGGATTGACCTTCAACATAACTTTCTTGGAGTGAATAACTGTGAGGATTTGCTTCGTGTTTTTTTTTACTTTTCAGGGTGTCCTTGAGTAATGTATTGTATTTTACCCTTTTGGGAACTCGATGTCATTATTGTTGTCGACTAGATCATTCGGGCTATGATTGTCCAGATAAGTCTTATTTTCAAGAAAAAAAAATTTTGAGAGATATGTTGGTTGAATTCATGTCTTCTAATGATATTGAAATCCATTATCCGAACCATGGTAAAGATGTTACTTATGAGAGTTTCGCCGAAGATATACTTGTGGAAGCCAAAATTCCTCCTACACCACTATCCTTCAATGAAATTCATAATTTTTGTGAAGATGATGTGACAAATGCATTACCTTGTGATCAAAAGAAGTTTCTGAGTCATGAAAAGTCTTCACAAGAATCCATCAAAACGTCTTTTCTTCTATGGTACTTTAATGAACTTCCTCCATCCACCAGTTTAGATTCGGGGACAAATCTTTTTTAGGAGTGGGGGAATGATACATGCATGTGCATAGGAGGGCTAGAACGATGAATTGAAGACAAGAACTTGAAACCGTTTCACATGCTCGATCTTTTTCCCTTTGATACTTCAGATTCGATGACGAATCCTTTTGAGGAATGTGAGGATGATACATGCATGAGCGTGGTCAAATTACTCATATTGGACAAGAAGTTGAATTTGTTCGATGCAAACAACAAGGTCTAAAATGATCCATGCTTAGGAGGTGTGAAGATATGCATTTTAGATAAGAAACTGAAACTGTTTTGCAAAGCTGGAGCATCAGCCGACTTGAGACGAATTTTCGGATAGGATCCATGCATTTCTGGGTCAAGTTCTCTTCTAACAAATTGACCGTCATTCAGTTACCTTTCCAACGCATTTTGAAATGCATCAATCGGACATCGGAAGCTTGAGATACGTTTATTTTACTGAAGACTGTGCAAGCAAAAAACTGGAAACGGGTTAACTACAGGATTTTGTAAATTCATCCCAAAACCTAATTTATAAAGTTTTTGGACGAATTAGACTTAGCCCAACCTAATTATTAAAATTTAAATTATGTTTTTAGGGTTTTAGATACTTTAGTAACCAGCCACCCTTCTCTTAAGCCATTAGATCAAGTCCAATTTAATGGACCAGATTTCTTTGTTTACTTTATTTATTCTTAACTTTAGGTTAAAGCCATCCTTCATCTATAAAAGGATGATGTTTTCTTCTTTGTTTTTCAGATTTTCATTGGTTAATAAAAGGTTCTCTTTTGAGAGTTTAGTATTCTTTGAATACGTGTTTGCAAGTGTTTAGAAAACTTGTCTAGAAGCCATCAATGTTTCAACCAGGTTGATTGTTGTGATCTTCACGCTCCTGCTTGCCTAGGTAATTGCGTCTAGGAGGATGGGTTAGAGCCGCTTGAGGTTGCTTGCTTGGTTAATCGATCAAGATGGTGCCGAGGAAATCAACTTCTATTTTGACAAGCCATCTTCATCTTCAACCTTCACACCATCTTCTATAGTTCCTCCATAAACAAAGTTGGAATTTTCAGATTTGTTTTACCTATCTTTTTCTTTATCTTTTTCATTCTTTTTATTTTCATTCTTATTATTCATCATCTAATCTATCATCTCCACCTTGTTTCTTTAATTTTCCGGCTTCGAATCTGAAATTTTCAAGAAAAATCCTTCTCTTTTCTCTTGAATTTTCAGATCTGCCCATCGATTTCTTGATTGAGTATAGAGCTCCTAATTCTTGCAACAACTTGATTGAAGGCTTAGAGTAGCGCAATCATGGATTTCGAAGCATTCAATCAAGTTGTTACAAGAACTAGGAGCTCTAGACTCAATCAAGAAGAATGGCACAAATCTGGATTTTCAAGAGGAATTGGATGGGCATTTCTTGAAAAATTTAGATTCAAGGTTGGAAATTCAAAGAAACGAAGACAAGAAGAAAGATTAGAAGATGATTAATAAGGATAAAAATAAAAATATTAAAAAAGATTAAGATAAGGATAGATAAAACAAATATGAAATTTCCAGCTTTGTTTATGGATTATGGATTGTGGCGTGGAGGTAGTAGATGAGGATGGCTTGGTGAAATATAAGTTGATGTCCTCGGCACCCTCTTGATTGCAATTAACCAAGCAAGCAACCTGAAGCGGCTCTAACCCACCCTCATAGATGCAATTACCTAGGCAAGCAGGAGCATGAAGATGATCTCCCTCACAAGAACTCAACGATCTTATGTTGAAGATGGCTTCTAGACAAGTTTTCCGAACACTTGCAAACACGTATTCAAAGAATACTAAACTTTCAAAAGAGAACCATTTATTAACCAATTAAAATCTGAAAAACAAAGAAGAAAGCATCATCCTTTTATAGATGAAAGATGGCTTTAACCTAAAGCTAAGAATGAATAAAATAAACAAAGAAATCTGGTCCATTAAATTGGGCTTGATCTAACGGCTTAAGAGAATGGTGGATGGTTACTAAAGTATATAAAACCCTAAAAACATAATTTAAATGTTAATAATTAGGTTGGGCTAAGTCTAATTCGTCCAAAAGCTTTATAAATTAGCTTTTGGGCTGAATTTACAAAATCTCGTAGTTAACCCGTATCCAGTTTTCTGCTTGCGCAATCTTCAGTAAAATGAACGTATCTTAAGCTTCCGATGTCCGATTGATGCGTTGGAAAGGTAACTGAATGCTGGTCAATTTGTTAGAAGACAACTCGACCCAGAAATGCCTGGATCCCATCCGAAAATTCGTCTCAAGTCGGCTGATGCTCCAGCTTTGCAAAACAGTTCCAGTTTCTTATCTAAATTGCATCTCTTCACACCTCCTAAGCATGGATCATTTTGGACCTTGTTGTTTGCATCGAACAAATTCAACTTATTGTCCAATATGAGTAATTTAACCGCGCTCATGCTTGTATCATCCTCACATTCCTCAAAAGGATTCGTCTTCGAATATGAAGTATCAAAGGGAAAAAGATCGGGCATGTGAAACATTTTCAAGTTCTTGTCTTCAATGCATTGTTCTATCCCTCCTATGCATATGCATGTATCATTAACCTCATTTTCAGAAATTTTTACTCAGTTAAAATTCAAACGGATCCACTGTAAAGCCCATCTAGACATGCACGCCTTAAACCCAATAAAACGACCACAAAATAAGATTAAATCAAATTTCATGAGTTAAAATATTTAATTATGGGCTTTTGAATATGATTACATAGCTTAGCCTCAATTTTAGAACTTTTTACTCGGTTAAAATTCCAGTGGGTCCACTGTGAAGCCCATTTAGACATGCACGCCTCAAACCCTAACAAAACAGCCGAAAATAAGATTAAATCAAATTTTATGACTTAAAATATTTATTTATGGGATTTTGAACATGATTATATAGCTTAACCTGATTTTTATAAATTTTTAATCGGATAAAATTCCAACGGGTCCACTGTAAAGCCCAATTAGACATGCAAGCCTTAAACCTAACGAAACGATCACAAAATAAGATTAGATCAAATTTTATGACATAAAATATTTTGTTATGGGCTTTTGAACAAGATTATATAGCTTAACCTCATTTCTAGAACTTTTTACTAGGTTAAAATTCTAACGGGTCCACTGTAAAGCCGAATTAGACGGGCACGCCTTAAACCCCAACAAAACGGTCGCAAAATAAGATTAAATCAAACTTTATGAGTTAAAATATTTAGTTATGGGGTTTTGAACATGATTATACAACTTAAACTTATTTTTAGAACTTTTTATTGGGTTAAAATTCTAATGGGTCCACTGTAAATCCCATTTAGACATGCACCTTAAACATCAACAAAACAGCCGAAAAATAAGATTCAATCAAAATTTATGACTTAAAACTTTTAGTTGCGGGATTTTGAACATGATTATATAGCTTAACATCATTTTCAAAATAATTTACTCGGTTAAAATTCTAAGGGGTCCACTATAAGCCCTTTTAGACATGCTTAAACCCAACAAAACGGCCAAAAATAAGACTAAAACAAATTTCATGACTTAATATATTTGATTATGGGATTTTGAATATGATTATATAGCTTAACCTCAATTTCATAACTTTTTACTCTGTTAAAATTCCAATGGGTCCACTATAAAGCCCATTTAAACATGCATGCCTTACACGCCAAACAAAATGGTTGAAAAATAAGTTTAAATACATTTTATGTTTTAAAATATTTATTTATGGGATTTTGAACATGATTATATAGCTTAACCTCATTTTTAGAAAATTTTAATCGGTTAAAATTCCATTGTGTCCACTTAAAGCCCATTTAGACATGCACGTCTTAAACACAACAAAACAGATACAAAATAAGATTAAATCAAATTTTATGAGTTAAAATATTTGATTATGAGCTGTTGAATATGATTATATAGCTTAAACTCAATTTCAGAATTTTTTACTCGGTTAAAATTCCAATGGCCCACTGTAAAGCCCATTTAGACGAGCACTCCTTAAACCTCAACAAAATGAACGCAAAATAAGATTAAATCAAATTTTATGAGTTAAAATATTTATTTATGGGCTTTTCAACATGATTATACAACTTAACCTCATTTTTAGAACTTTGTATTCTGTTAAAATTCTAACGGGGTCCACTGTAAATCCCATTTAGACATGCACGCCTTAAACCCCAACAAAACGACCAAAAATAAGATTAAATCAAATTTTATGATTTAAAATATTTATTTATGGGATTTTGAACATGATTATATAGCTTAACCTCATTTTTTAAAAAATTAATCGGTTAAAATTCCAACGGGTCCACTGTAAAGCCCATTTAGACATGCACGCCTTAAACCCAACAAAATGGACACAAAGTAAGATTAAATCAATTTTATGACTTAAAATATTTTTATAGGCTTTTGAACAAGATTAGATAGCTTAACCTCATTTCCAGAACTTTTTACTAGGTTAAAATTCCAACGGGTCCACGATAAAGCCCATTTAGACATGCACGCCTTAAACCCCAACAAAACGGCCGCAAAATAAAGATTAAATCAAATTTCATGACTTAAAATATTTAGCTATGGGCTTTTGAAGATGACTATAGAGCTTAACCTCATTTTTAGAAATTTTTACTCGGTTAAAATTCTAACGGGGTCCACTCTAAAGCCCATATAGACATGCACGCCTTACACCCAATAAAACGGCTACAAAATAAGAGTAAATCAAATTTCATGATTTAAAATATTTGATTATGGGCTTTTGAATATTATTATATAGCTTAACCTCAATTTTAGAACTTTTTACTCTGTTAAAATTCCAATTGGTCCACTGTGATGCCCATTTAGACATGCACACCTTAAACCCCAAACAAAATAGTCGAAAAATAAGATTAAATTTAATTTTATGACTTAAAATATTTATTTATGGGATTTTGAACATGAATATATAGCTTAACCTCATTTTTGAAAATTTTAATCAGTTAAAATTCCAACGGGTCCACTGTAAAGCCCATTTAGATATGCACGCCTTAAACCCAACCAAACGACCACAAAATAAGATTGAGTCAAATTTTATGACTTAAAATATTTTGTTATGGACTTTTGAACAAGATTATATAGCTTAACCTCATTTTCAGAACTTTTTACTCTGTTAAAATTCCAAAGGGTCCAATGTAAAGCCCATTTAGACATGCACGCCTTAAACACCAATAAAACGGCCACAAAATAAGATTAAATCAAATTTCATGAGTTAAAATATTTAGATATCGGCTTTTGAACATGTTATACAACTTAACCTTATTTTCAGAAATTTTTACTCGGTTTAAATTTATAACTCAAAGTATTTAGTTACAGGATTTTGAACATGATTATATAGCTTAACCTCAGTTTTAGAAATTTTTACTCGGTTAAAATTCTAACGGGTCCACTATAAGCCTATTTAGACAAGCACGCCTTAAACCCAACAAAACGGCCTCAAAATAAAATTAAAACAAATTTCATGAGTTAAAATATTTGATTCTGAGCTTTCGAATATGATTATTTAACTTAATCTCAATTTTATAACTTTTTACTATGTTAAAATTCCAACATGTCCACTGTAAAGCCCATTTAGACATGCATGCCTTAAACCCCAACAGAACAGGCGAAAAATAACATTAAAATAAAATTTTGTGATCTAAAATATATATTTATGGGATTTTGAACATGATTATATAGCTTAACCTCATTTTTAGAAAATTTTAATCTGTTAAAATTCTATTGTGTCCACTATAAAGCCCATTTAGACATGCACGCCTTAAACACAACAAAATGACTACTGAATAAGATTAAATCAAATTTTATGAGTTTAAATATTTTATTATGGGATTTCGAATATGATTATATAGCTTAAACTCAATTTTAGAACTTTTAACTCGGTTAAAATTCCAACGGGTCCACTATAAAGCCCATTTAGACGTGCGCTCCTTAAACCCCAACAAAATGGCCACAAAATAAGATTAAATTAAATTTTATGAAGTAAAATATTTATTTATGGGCTTTTGAACATGATTATACAGCTTTAACACAATTTTAGAACTTTTCACTCGGTTAAAATTCCAACGGGTCCAGTATAAAGCTCATTTAGATATGCACGCCTTAAACCCCAACAAAACGGCCGAAAAATAAGATTAAATAACATTTTATGACTTAATATATTTATTTATGGGCTTTAGAACATGATTATACAGCTTAACCTCATTTTCAAAAATTCTTACTTGGTTAAAATTCCAACGGGTCCACTATAAAGCCCATTTAGACGTGCAGGCCTTAAACTCAACAAAACGGACACAAAATAAGATTAAATCAAATTTTATGATTTAAAATATTTGATCATGGGCTTTTGAATATGATTATAATATAGCTTAACCTCAATTTCAGAACTTTTTACTCAGTTAAAATTCCAACGGGTCCACTGTAAGGCTCATTTAGACATGCATGCATTAATCCCAACAAAACAGCCACAAAATAAGGTTAAATCAAAATTTATGAGTTAAAATTTTTGATTCTGGGCTTTTGAATATGATTATATAGCTTACCTCTATTTCAGAACTTTTTACTCGGTTAAAATTCCAACGGGTCCACAGTGAAGCCCATTCATTTAGACATGCACGCCTTAAATGTAACCCCCTAAATTTATCCTAATTTCTTAGGTTAAATCTTGAGAGTTAAGTTTAAAAACTTGTCCCTCAAGTTATAAATCTTAGATTTAAAAGTTTTAATTTTACATATTGTTATTAAAGTAACTAAACTCGATAACATTTCATTCATTATAAAACGTAGTCGTTTAACAATGTTTCGATAATTTGATTAAATATCCAAAAATAACCTTATACATGCATGCGTCCATTTAAACCCAAATATAAACAATTCCAAAGTCCGAATTACATAAAGCCCCAATAACAAAATGATAACATCTGAAAGTTTGAAGCAAAGTTCATACTAATGGTAATTTATCTGAGAAAAATATGAGATGCTCCAAGTACCGAGTCGCCTAAGAGTTTGAATATATCTGAAAAAGATACTAAGGGGTGTAAGCTAAAGAGCTTAGTGTGTCTCCAAAGTGCAAACAAGCACAAAACAAAACATTATTAAATTTTCTGATAAAGTCTTTTTGAAAACACATTAAATCATAATAATCCCGATCATAATGAAATGATGTCTGATGCACATGAAATCTCAGTACTCAAACTCCGATACACCGACCTAAGAGTAAGGTTCCCCATAACCTACTCTCTTCATTGTTGCCATCCGAAATGGAACTCAACCCGAAGGATGGAACCACTGATTTGAAACAGAATTCAACTTGAAGGGTGAAGCCGCTGAACTTCCCCGATCATTCCCAATCCATATACCCCCTATGTTATGATGCTGATGTTAAAATATGAATCTCATCCGAAACTTGAATTGTTAAAATTTCAAGTTGCATAAATTTATAAATCTGATGTTTTACAATTTTCATAAATCTGATATTCAGTTAAAACACAGTTCAATATGCTATGCATGATAACTAAAAACTTTCACAAATCACAATACATAACAATCACACAAGATATAAAAATCTCATTTCACACAAGTATGTAGCATAATAAGAAACATAAGTTTATAGCAGAGGAAGAGACACACCTTTAGCGGACAGAAGCTCTAATGCTGAGAAAGACGAGTCTCATGCTCAAGTCTAGCTGAATCAGAACCTATAAGGTACGAATTCTATATTACTATCACTAAGCCACCAACTAAAAAGCAACAACTAATCCATAAACATACTCACGTGAAGGCCCTGAAGAATGCGCATGGTCGGTCTAAACAACTAGAGGTAACTCAATGGCCTCAGAGATGATACCTGAACATGAGAATGCATTTTGGACTAATTTTAAACTTTACTTGTTTTAGGGACTAAACTATAATTTTGATAAGTTAATGATCCAATAATGAAATTAACATACCACAATGCAATTCGAACTATGAGCAGTATGTCTGTAAATTTTCATGTCAATCAGACCACAATAACCAACTCAATCTAAGCTCATAAATTTTAGTGACCAATCTGCACAATATCAAATTTTATTTTAATCTTATAACAGTTTTAACACTACGAGTATCGATACACCATGGGGTCGTATCGATACGGCTGTATACGATTCGGTAAATCGGTTACAAATTTAGGGTAGTCGTATCGATACAAGCCCTATCGTATCGATACGATATGCTTAGCAAAACTTAAGGATTTTACAGATTCAAAAGGTTGTACTGATATAGCTACAACTATATCAATGCGCCTTGACCATGACCATTAAAACGGTTAACTACACAATGCCCATATCAATACGGGGTATTGGTAGTCATCTAATAAATAATTAATAGTATTGGGTTTCGATAAGGCATATCGGTACCGTATCGATATCGAGCTACAGTAATTTTCCAGATGGAATTTCTTTTCCACTTGGCCCATAACCCGAGCCAAGTCCAAACTAATCAAGGACAAGATAAATTCAACCATCCAAGGATTCATAAGCAAAGGATTGTAAGCTGCCATGAAGAAAGAAGAATTTCTTGAAGGAAGTCCACACTTAACATCCTCCAAGAATAATTGGGTCACAAAAACTCAACTTGCTCCACCTTTGGAGATGGATATCCATGAGCCTTTAGATGTCCATTAATTAGCCTTTTATTGTAATTAGACCCAATACTTCTTGCTATAAAAGATTGGGTCAGATTTTTACTTTTAGCCCAAATTAGGATTTATAAGTGTTTTTAGGCCTAGATAGCATTTAAAACAACCACACATGCCTCCTTACCCAAGAACCAATTTCTTGTTGTCTAAGCAAGCCCAAAGACCCTTAAAATTTGTCCAAACAAAGGCCTCATATCAGCTTTTACTTGCTGCCCAAGCAAATCAACTCTTATTAGCCCATTACTTGCCGCCCAAGCAAACAAGCCTTCATCAAGCTTACTTACCGCCCAAGCAACCAGCCCTTATTAGTTTATCACTTGCCTTATCACCCTATCCCTTTTCACACAAGCACAAGGAGTTAAAGTCTATCATTTTTATTATTTTAATTAGATTAGGTTTTCCTTGTTTTAGTAGGAGTTAAATTACTTTGTTTATCCTTCACCTATAAAAGGATAAGCATCCATCATTGTAAGACAGATTTCTTTGATTTATGAAATATTTAGTGAGTTTGTTTTTTCAAGTGTTGATTACTTGTGCCTTCGAAGTCTTCTTCCACATAAGTTCGACAAGTTCTTATGAGGGAGATCATCTTCACACTTTTGCTTTCCTATGTAATTGCGTCTAGGAGGGTGGGTTAGAGCCGCTTGAGGTTGCTTGCTTAGATAATTGCGTCTGAGAGGGTACCGAGGACAAAACAACATCAACAAATCGCAAGCCATCTTCATCTCAAGCTTCACACCATTCCCACAAGCCATAACCAAAGCTGGAAATTTCAGATTTGTTTTATCTATCCTTATCATAATATTTTTCAATCTTTTCATTTTTATCCTTATTAATCATCTTCTAATCTTTCTTCTTATCGTCGTTTCTTTGAATTTCCAACCTTGAATCTGAATTTTTCAAGAAAAGCCCTTGTCTTTTCTC
The DNA here is from genome assembly GCA_019671005.1 of Hibiscus mutabilis. Taxonomy (NCBI): domain Eukaryota; kingdom Viridiplantae; phylum Streptophyta; class Magnoliopsida; order Malvales; family Malvaceae; genus Hibiscus; species Hibiscus mutabilis. The sequence goes on from CM033729.1 coordinate 37,650,466, forward strand.
TTGAATTTTCAGATCTGTCCATAGCTTTCTAGATTTAGTCTAGAGCTCCTAGTTCTTGCAACAACTTGATTGAAGGCTTACAAATCCACAATTGCGCCACATAATCATTTGGTATCAGATTTGGGATGATTCTTGGCAAGAAATTTAGCGTTTTTGGGTAAAAACTCGAAAATTAGGGAAAATTTGTCAAATCCAAACAAGCGAATTTTGAGCTGAAAACTTCCATATCAGATTTACACCATTGGAGGAGTCACCACATAAAATTTCAGAATTTTTTGACACCGGGAACACCTCAAACAAAGTGGATCAAGTTTCAGCAAAATTAGGGGTTTTCCTCTACTTTAACCCTATTTTCGTTATTTTTCTTCAATTTTCGTTATTTTTAGTTTATTTACCTTGTAAAAAGAAAAGGAAAGAAAGAAAAAAAAAAAAAAGAAAAGAAAAGAAAAGAAAAAGAAAATGAAATACAAGTGAAGAAAAGTGAGAAAGTTCATACCTATCCACCAACCACCATCAAGAATCAACAAGATCACCACCACAAAGCATCACATTGAAGTGGATTCAACATTGGATTTCTTCATTCAAGTTGTTTTTGGGTTTTGGGGTTATCATTTTTCTCTACTATTTTTTCTACACTTAGTTTTTTATAAGTTCCTTTGTTTTGCTTTTTCTTTCTTCTATTACGCATTTAACACCTTCTCTTTTCTAGTGTGAGTAGGACTACAAGTTGCATTACAATAATTTTTTCTTGCAACTATATTCAATTGGTGTCAAGCCTTTCATTGGACTCCTAGTACAATTAGGACTCATTGTTTGGATTAAACTCTGATTGTAACTTGTTGACTTGTGGCATGAAGGTCTTTAAAGAGCACAAGATCAGTTTACTTGCCTCGCTAAATATTTATTCCTTGGAGTGTTTAGTGAGATTTCTAGTTTTCTTTTGCTTTTCACCTTTTAAATCGAGTGTTTTAGGATGTCAAAAACGAGAAACGAAGAAGAATCACACGAGGTGACTCTTCAAGAAGTTTCGGATACTCTCAATAAACTTGAACGGACTGTAACATCATTGGCAACCAAGCTCGAGCACACCGATACAGTTGTCACCGCAATCACTCAAACCATTGGGAGATTAGAAACCACAGCTATCGAAAGCGATACTAAGGAGCCTAAGCATCCAAATCTTGTTCCCATTCAGAATAGATGCCAAAACCCCTACATAGGCACAATCCTCGCACAGAGCCGAGACGAGCAACAAACACCTTAGCCAAACCAAAGATCATTGTACCACATTTTCAAGGAAGGAATGACCCTGATGCTTATTGTGACTGGGAAAATTGAATTGATCTTCTGTTCAAGTATTATCAAAGTGCCGAAGAGGATAAAGTTTCACTGTTGACTCTCGAATTCACTAAATATGCATCCATTTGGTGGCCCCAATTGGTCCACAATCGGCGTCTCAATGGAGAAGCCAAGATAAACTCATGGGGAGAACTTAAAGAAGTCATGCAAGAACGATTCGTTCCCCCATTATATCGACGAGTGATCAAACAAAAGTTACAAAGGATCCGACAAGGCTACAGAATTGTTGATGAGTATCTCAAAGAGATGGAATTATTGATGCAAAGAGCCGATAGAGAAGAGGATGAAGAGAATACAATGACTAGGTTTGTTGTCGGACTCAATGACAACATTCTTGAGGTACTTGAACTCAAAACCCACTACACCATTCAAGAGGCATTCCAATTCGCCATGACAATCGAAAAGCACATCAAAGATCGACAACGATATCAACAGAAGAATTATCACTATGATAAAGGTACCACTCAACCTACATCTCATTCTAATTCTTCTAAGCCTTTGCTCGACTCAATTAGACCAAAGCAGAAAATTGAAACATCCAAATCACTGGACAAAACCAAGACCAAAATCCCCATATTGGCAGAAAACACACAAACACTCAAGCAAACTAGAGATATTGTATGCTTCAAATGCAATGGTCATGGACAATATAAAAGAGACTGCCCGAATACAAGACTTTTTCATGTTCGAGAAGATGAGAGCTACTCATCCGAGTCGGAGAAGGAATTGTTTGACAATGAATTCATCGCTGATGATTACTCTAGTAATAAACCTGATCCTACAAGCTTGGTGATTCAACATTCACTTAATATCTAAGCATTTAACGATACGAAGGTACAACGAACAAATATTTTCCACACACGGTGTTTGATCAGAGGTAAATTGTATTCTATCATCATTGATAGCGAAAGTTGTGCGAATGTGGTGAGCATCTATCTAGTTGATGCACTTGACCTACCTTGTCAACACCATCCAAAGCCATATTATCTCCAATGGCTTCATGAAGTGTCAAAATTAAAGGTAAACAAGCATGCCTTAATCAATTTTACTATAAGCAAATATTGTGATGACGTTTGGTGTGATGTTATCCCTATGCAAGCATCTCACTTACTTCTAGGATGGCCTTGGCAATATGTCCGTGATGTGACTCGCCATGGTAAATTAAATTAGTATTCCTTTGTATACCATGGCAAAAAGTATACCTTGGCTCCACTCAATCCAAAAGAGGTGTACAAAGATCATATGCGAATGAAGAAGTGGCCAGTAGTGATAAAAGCCAAATAACTAAAGATGAAAGCCAAATAATTAAAAAAGATGAAAACGAAAAAAGAATGAGAAACAAAAGGCAACAAAAAAAAGTGGCCAGTAGTGATAAAAGCCAAATAACTAAAGGCCCAGGGGTGGTGAGTGATCCTAAATGTGAGAAAAAAATAGTGTCCCAAAATATTTATGGGAGAGAAAAAGAAGTGAGACAAGCCTCTTTCCTTAAACAACCTTGCATCCCCATCCGCTTTAAGGAACAATTTTTTCTATCACTAACAATAACAAACGTTTTCCTAGTGTGCTTGTTTTTCTTTTACAGGACTTCAATCATGTTTTAGGTGATCCACCCGACGGTTTACCACCCTTAAGAGGAATTGAACATCAAATTGACCTAATTCCGGGTTCTTCTATCCCAAATAGACCAGCATATAGATGCAATCCCGAAGAAACCAAGGAGTTAGAAAATCAAGTGGAAGAACTACTCAACAAAGGCTACATTCGTGAGAGTTTAAGGCCCTGTGCCGTCCTATTACTTTTGGTGCCAAAGAAGGATGGGTCATATCGAATGTGTGTCGATTGTCGATCGATCAACCGAATAACCATCAAGTATAGGCATCATATTCCACGATTAGATGACATGCTTGATGAACTTTACGGTGCATGTATCTTCATCGAGATTGATTTGAAGAGTGGTTATCATCAAATTTGAATGAAGGAAGGAGATGAATGGAAAACCGCTTTCAAGACCAAGTTTGGTTTATATGAATGGACAGTCATGCCATTTGGTTTGACCAATGCCCCTAGCACATTCATGAGATTGATGAACCATGTCCTTCGGGAGTTTAGAGGTAAGTTTGTTGTTGTTTATTTCGATGATATTCATATCTACTATTATTCTTTTGATTTACATCTCTTTCATGTGAGATTGGTCTTTAAAGTTCTCTGACAGGAACAATTATTTGCTAACATGGAAAAGTGCGTGTTTTGTAGTGAAAGTCTTACTTTTCTAGGCTTTATATTAAGTGCACAGGGTATCCATGTTGATAATGAAAAAGTCAAAGCAATTTAAGAATGATCCACGCCATCATCCATAACCGATGTAAGATCCTCCCATGGCCTAGCAAACTTCTACCATCGCTTTGTCAAAGATTTCTCTACCATTGCCGCACCATTGACATATATCATCAAAAAAATGATAGGTTTTCATTAGGGTGAGGCATAAGAACAAGCATTCCAAACACTAAAAGGTAAACTTTGTACTGCCCCAATTCTACGTCTTCTCGATTTTCTAACACTTTTGAGTTAGAATGTGATGCCTCCAGTATAGGCATAGGCGCAGTTAAAAGGAGCACATTTGAACTACTCAACTTATGATAAAGAGCTCCTTGAAATAGTTCGTGCACTTGAAGTTTGGCAACACTACTTTCTTCCAAAGGAGTTCATCATACACACCGACCACGAATCATTGAAGTGGCTAAACGGCCAAGGTAATTTGAGCAAGAGACATGCTCGTTGGGTGGAGTTCATTGAAACATTCCCTTATGTGATCAAGTACAAAAAAGGCAAGGATAATATAGTAGTAGATGCACTATCTAGAAGGTATACCCTAATTACTCAAATACATGCTACTATATTGGATTTGAACATATAAAGGAAATGTATCCTAATGATCTAGATTTCAAGAAAATTTATACTCATTGTTTAAAAGGTGCTTTTAACAAGTTTTATCTTGTAGATGAGTTTCTTTTTCGAATAAACAGGTTGTGTATACCACGAGGCTCCATTAGAGAACTGCTAGTCCATGAATCACACTCTGGAGGCTTAATGGGGCACTTTGGCATCTCCAAAACTTTAGACATGGTAATGGAGCATTTTTTTGGCCACATATGAGGAAAACCTTGGAAAAGGTATGCGCATCTTATATCGTATGTAAACAAGCAAAATCCAAGGTAAGTCCTAACGGTTTATATACGCCCCTTCCTATCCCTTCTTCCCCTTGGGTTGATTTATCTTGGACTTTATTCTTGGATTACCTCGTACGAAAAAGGGTCGAGATAGTATTTTTATTGTGGTCGACAGGTTTTCAAATATGGCTCACTTTATACCATGTCATAAAATGGATAATGCAACACATGTAGCTGATCTCTTCTTTAGAGAAGTAGTACGACTTCATGGAATTCCACGCACCATCGTTTTCGATAGAGATGTCAAGTTCATAAGCCATTTTTGGAAGGTTTTTTGGGGAAATATAGGTACCAAACTTCTTTATTCTACTACTTGTCACCCACAGACGGATGGACAAACCGAGGTAATGAACCAGATCTTAAGTGCATTACTCAGAATCGTCGTCGGTAAGAACACAAAAACTTGGGAAGAATATCTACCTTTTGTAGAGTTTGCCTACAACCGTTCTATTCATTCATCCACTAATTATTCTCCACTTGAAGTAGTATATGGTTTTAACCTTAACTACATTAGACCTTGTTCCTTTACCTATTGATAATATTAGCAGCTTATATGGTGAAAAGATAGCGGAGTTGGTTAAATCCATACACACTAAGGAAAAGAAAAGAATGGAGAAAACATATGAAACGTTGCTGCCAAAGTCAATAAGGGTCAACGCCAAGTTGTCTTTGAACCAAGAGATTGGGTTTGGTTGCACATGCGTAAAGAAAGATTTTCAAACCATGGGAAATCCAAATTGGATCCAAGAGGAGATAGACCATTCCAAGTCCTTGAAAGGATCAACAACAATGCATACCGAATTGAATGTGAGTACAACTTTTAATGTTTCTGATCTTTCTCCCTTTGACCTTTTAGATTTGTGGACGAATTCTTTTGAGGAGGAAGGGGATGATGCATGTACCACAAGGCAATTCCAAGGATGAGATGGACTTACTTATCCACTTAGCCCAATAACCCGAGCCAAGTCCAAACTAATCAAGGACAAGCTAAATTCAACCGTCCAAGGATTCGTGAGCAAAGGATTGCAATCTGCCATGAAGAACGAAGAACTTCTTGAAGGAAGTTAACACTTAACATCCTTCAAGAATAATTGGGTCACAAAAACTCAACTTGCTGCACCTTTGGAGATGGATATCCATGAGCCTTTAGATGTCCATTATTTAGCCTTTTATTGTAATTAGACCCAATACTTCTTACTATAAAAGGTTGGGTTAGATTTTTACTTTTAGCCCAAATTAGGATTTACAAGTGTTTTTAGGCCTAGTTAGCATTTAAAGCAACCCACACATGCCTCCTTACCCAAGAACCAATATCTTGTTGTCTAAGCAAGCCCAAATACCCTTAAAATTTGTCCAAACAAAGGCCCATATCAGCTCTTACTTGCTGCCCAAGCAAACCAGCTCTTATTAGCCCATTACTTGCCTCCCAAGCAAATCAGCCTTCATCAAGCTTATTTGCCGCCCAAGCAACCAGCCCTTATCAGCTTATCACTTACCTTATCACCCTATCCCTTGCCGGACATGCACAAGGAGTTAAAGGCTGTCGTTTTTTATTATTTTAATTAGATTAGGTTTTCCTTGTTTTAGCAGGAGTTAAATTATTTTGTTTATCCTTCACCTATAAAAGGATGAAGCCTCCATCATTGTAAGACAAATTTCTTTGATTTATGAAATATTTAGTGAGTTTGTTTTTGCAAGTGCTGATTACTTGTGCCTTCGATGTCATCTTCAACATAAGTTCGACAAGTTCTTGTGAGGGAGATCATCTTCACACTCTTGCTTGCCTAGGTAATTACGTCTAGGTGGGTGGGTTAGAGCCGCTTGAGGTTTCTTGCTTAGATCATCTCAAGCCATCTTTTTCAATCTTTTTATTTTTATCCTTATTAATCATCTTCTAATCTTTCTTCTTGTCTTCGTTTCTTTGAATTTCAAACCTTGAATCTAAATTTTCAAGAAAAGCCATTCTCGTTTCTCTTGAATTTTTAGATCTGTCCATAGCTTTCTTGATGAGTCTAGAGCTCCTAGTTCTTGCAACAACTTGATTAAAGGCTTCCAAATCCACAATGTGCTACTCTATCAGGTACAGATCAAACCGTATTGGTATGCCCTTTAATACAATTCCAAATATGCAAGCTCATACCAATACGCCATTACCTGTATCGGTACAGTAGGGTTTATAATGTATATTTTTATCTGGTTTAATAGCATTTTACCCATCCAAACCATGCCCAAATTTAATGAAATTTTACCAGCAAGTTTATTTCTCCCAATTCTATGAGCATGAAAAGTTTCAAAGCGAAATAGATCCATTTACTATGTTTTTCCTCTTTTAGGCCTATTGTGCATATTAGATCATTTTTAACCATTTTTAAAAGGTCAATCTTAGGCCTATAAAACTACACAAGTCAACCACAATACATACATATCAAAAGGGGTAAAAATGACTTGTGCAACACTTATGCCACCATACTAGGAGTTTATAGAGTTGATATACTTTACTTTATCAACATGGTGACTTGCCAAAAACCTTCCCCAACCCGATCTCGATCTCAAAATCTTCTTAACTTGAAATGCATGAAAGGTGAATGCATTAGGCATACTTTGCCTAGTGAGGTAGTCATATACAATAAACTGACTAAGGTATACATTCTAACATGCTTTTATCTTATAAATAACAATAGTATTATGAACACATATTCCAATGGCAAGTTTACTCAATATCAATGACTAATGCAACAGCAATAATCGATGCAATAACAATGTTCAATATTAAGTCATATTGCATTTTAATAGGTTTCCTTGGATTAACGTAAGGTATATGGATACACGAATTCTTACGCCGCACCAAAATCAATAGTGGTCTAGTCCCTCCTCCACACCAATATGGCTAAAACACATCATACCTTCGCCACACCACATAAAGGCCGTAGCCTAAGGACCGTAGTCCAATTGTACCAATGAGCTCATGAATTCTATGACATGCCAATTGTATCCAATCCTACTCGAATCCAAGGTTCAAAACAATAGTTCGGTAACAATAATTTCAATAGCAATGACTCGGTACAATGATTCGGTAGAAATATTTCAATAATAATGGACCAATAGCCATGTCTTAAGGTCAATAAGCAATAGCAATGATTCAATACAATATCCAACTACAATAAATCATTATCAATGTTCCATTAGCAATATTCAATACTCAATGACCAATGAGTCTATATGCCAATGCTTTAATGATCCCGGTGATAATAACAACAATGCTACATACAATAAATCGATGTAGTACTTACCAATACTTACCAATATAGCCATCAACAATGTTTTTATGCAATATCCTTAATATACAAGGTTGGCAATGCAATAATCAATATTCAAAGGTTCGGGAAAGGCACCTAGCATACTCCTAAGACTCTAACTACACTCACCTTAACTTCCGAAGCTCTCGGATAACGATTCCCTTTTCCCTAGCTTTTGAAGGAGATGGTGGACCTTCCTTTTCCAATTCCCGAGCTAAGTAAAACAATAGGGTAATGTTAGATTCCATATAGCAATATCAAAACCAATTATTCAAACTTGAAATAGCTTTTAGCTACTAGATTTCCATGGATTGAAGCCTTAAAGGATATGGGCTCGATTTAAGTGTTTAATAGCTTCAACTTGAAATTACTCAACAACTGTTCATGGAATTAACAAATCGCTTAGGGGCTTTTACTTACCAAATCAATGGCTATTCAATAGTCTAGAGAAATTAAGGAAAACTTGTACAAACAAGAGTGGTGCCTGTTTAAGCTAGAGGTAGGGGATGACAATGGAGGTGCTTGCTTGTTTTTAGAAAATATGAGAACATGTGGAGATAAAGTCTTGGTGGTGAGATATGTTAGGGGAAAGTATTTTAAACACTTAACTATATCCCAAAGGTTATCCAATAGTTTTCTTTCCCTAAGACGAAACCTTAATTAAAATATACATATATTCTTTTCTTGCTTTTTACTTCTTTTAGGCACAATGATAACTATCATTTCATCCTACTTCAAAAGGATTTCACGTGAAGATGTCTCAAGCAAGTAGGTGAATCATCCTCAAAATGGGAAAATAACGAGGGTAGTCCTTCAACTTTCAAAACTTTACACTTTTGCCCTAAACTTTCATTTCTCACAATTTAGTCACTAAATTGTTTCTAAAGAATTCAATTAGGTCCAAAGTCTTTAAATTGACTCAATTAGAGTCTAGTACGGTATAATTGACTATACAATTTAAAGTTAATTAAAAAATTTGGACCTTCCAATATAGATTTTTCGATCACCGGAACCTAATTTTGACTAGACCAGTTTTTGCGGTGTTACAACTCTCCCTTTAAGAAAAATTCATCCTCGAATTTTTACCTCTCATGATATCATGATCATCTTCCCCTTCCTTGCTCCTCATGTGGTACATCTGTGTAGGAGCCTTGGTTTCAGGTCTGTATGATGCCTTAGACGAGCCATTAAGCCTCCCTAAAGATCCTTGTTTTGCTCCATTGCATCGGAAGAACTAAGCCGAAGATAAAGGATTAGTCGGTGCAGAAGTAGACTTGATTGTATTCTTGGAACAATCACTAATTAGATATCCCATCTTGCCATAGAAAAAGCATGCTTCGGACTTCTTACGGCATTGCCCCATAAGATGCCTATGCTGGCATAAATTGCAAACTGGAAATTATGCCTCTTGTCCAGAACCACCAGTGCTATCAATAGAATTGGTCCTAGGGAAGGACTGGGTTATGGCTTAAGGTCTAGCAATATATTTAGAACGAGAAGGTTGTGAATACACATTCTACTTCGGACCATGATACTTCTCCTTCTTAAAAGACTCAAAGTGATGAGAGTCATCTCGATGTCTCTTCTCAAACTTGCATGATCCACTAGCCTTCTGAGCTTTTGTGCAACTTCAGTAGCTTTAACCCTGTTCATAAGGTCAGGGAAATCGTTAATGCCCAATGCTGTGAACATAGGGTGTAGGTCATCATTCAGTCCATTGGTGAACATTCTACACTTCTCCTCCCCCTTGATATATTTGGTTTCATACCTGCAGTACTTCCAGAAATCATGGATGTACTTTTCCATAAGCTGTCCACCTTGCTTCAAATGAAAGAAGATGTCACGCCTCTCAGCGAGGTAATACTCATTGATGTATTTCTTTCAAAATTCATGCAAGAAGAACTCTCAAGTTACAACTTCTTCAAGGATTGCGAAAGTGGTAGTCTATCACCAATAAAGTGCTTCATCTGCTAGCAGAGCAAAGGCACACTTAAGCTTGTGTTCATTGGAAAGCTGTAGCTACTTAGTCAGGATTCTTAGAATACTGCCCAGCCAATACTCAGCAATTTTAGGATCATCATCATTACGACCAATAAAAGAGTAGGCTCGATGCTGAGGTAGCTTATCAATAGGAGCTTGAGCATTCGGGAAAGCAATGGTAGGGAGTTGGAAAGTCTGCTCAGCCTTCATTGAGGTCATAAATATTTTTGAACACTTTAGCCCTGTTCCTATAGCATTTGGCTTGAGTAGATTGTACTTCGAGGTCAAGGTCTTGTGTCGGAGAATCTTATAAAATTGGAGGGTCTCCCCCTAATCTCCTCACTATGAGTTGAGAGCCGGGGACATGCTCGTCTATACGAGCCTCATTAGAGTCAAACATCTATAAATAAAGAGATCAGGTCAGTAGGCAAGTCACAATATATAATAAATAACTCCTATATGGCATAATGCAATGCAATGACAATACAATAAACTTTAGTTAAGTCTTAGAATCGGCTAAACTCTAGCTCTGATACCACAAATGTAACACCCCCTTCCCGTTCTGGTAGGAATCTGGGTCGGGACGTGTTACTGGTGACTAAACAATGTTCGATACAGTATTTTAGTTGATAAACAGTAAGTGTTCGAAAAGATACAATGATTAATACAATATTGCTGGTAAATTGACGCGATACAGTCTTATACAATTTTGGACTAATTCTAAACTTTTACAAGTTTTAGGGACTAAACTATAATTTTGATAAATTAAGGATCTAATACTGAAATTAACATACCACAATGCAATTCGAACTATGAATAGTATGTCTATAAATTTTCATGTCTATCAGACCTCATTAATCAACAAAATCTAAGCTCATAAGATTTTGTGACCAATCTGTACAATATAAAATTTTATTTTAATCTTATAACAGTTTTAACACACGGGTATCGATACGCCATGGGGTTGTATCGATACGCCTCTATGCGGTTCAGTAAATTAGTTACAAATTTAGGGTAGTTGTACCGATACGGGCCCTATTGTATCAATACGATATGGTTAGCAAAACTTAAGGATTTTACAAATTCAAAAGGTCGTACCGATACGACTACAATCGTATCGATACGCCTTGACCAAGACCATTAAAATGATTAACTACACTATGTCCGTACCGATACTGGGTGATGAATTGATAGTTGTTGTTTTGTCCTCGACACCCTCTTAGACGCAATTATCTAAGCAAGCAACCTCAAGCGGCTCTAACCCACCCTCCTAGATGCAATTACCTAGGAAAGCAAGAGTGTGAAGATGATCTCCCTCACAAGAACTCGATGATCTTATGTTGAAGATGGCTTCTAGACAAGTTTACCGAACACTTGCAAACTCAAAGAATACTAAAATCTCCAAAGAGAACTTTTTATTAATCAATGAAATATGAATTACAATGTGGGCGAAGCCTCCTTTATATAGGCCATGGAGAAGTTCTAATCCTACTAAACTTAAGAATTAAATACAATAAATAAATGCTAAAATCTAATCTCCTAATTAGATAAGAAACTTCTAATAATAAATAAATGCTAAAAATAAAATCCTAATTAAATAAATCTGATCCTAATAGATATTTCATAATCCTATATTGATTTAAATTATAAATAATCAAATAAAATCATGAAAATTCGTAATTATCCAAAAATCTCGTATTAATCCCGTATAGGAATTTCTGCATGTGCTATCTTCACTAAAATAGACGTATCTTGAGATCCAGATGTCCGATTGAGGTGTTTCAAGATGCGTTGGAAACCTAATTTGCATCCGGACAAGTTTTAAGAAGACACGTTGACCCATAAATGCCTGGATCCCATCCAAAAATGCTTCACAAGTTTACTGATGTTTCTGACTTGCAAAGCAGTTTCAACTTCTTTTCCAAGATGATTATTTTGAACCCTCTCATGCTTATATCATTCCCCCACTCCTCAAAAAGATTCGCCCTCGAATCTAGATCGGCAAATGGAGGAAGTTCATCAAAGTATCATGGAAGAGAAGACGCTTGAAGGATCCTTTTGTAGAGTCTCTTTTTGCAATGTAATTTACAAGTTCCTTCTCATTGGGATCATCACGATTGTTCTTTTGGTCGCAAAGTAACTCATTCCTATCTTCAAAATTGTTATTAATGCTAAAAGAGGAATAAGCATAAATAGGATTCTGAAAACATTCAATGATACATTTTGATTGTAAGGTACCTTCGTTGGTGTTTGTCGTTTGATGATTATCTTGAATAGAAATAGTAGGTTCGTCACTGGAAACAAACACACTACTTATAATTTCTTCCTCATCAATAGCCAAGGTTAAACTCTCGATGGTATCGTCTTCCTCATGTTCTTTAGAAGAACAAATTTCTTGATCATGCTCCGGATCACGGATTTCAATATCATTAGAAGACATGAATTCAGACAACATATCTCTCAAATTTTTTTCTTGAAAATAAAACTTATCTGGACAATCATACCCTGAATGATCTAGTCGACAACAATAATGACATCGAGTCCCCAAAAGGGTAAAATCCAATACGTTGCTCAATGACATCCTCAAGAACAACCTGAATCCGATACCAAATGATAGAGTAGCGCAAATTCGAATAAAGAGAAAAACAAAACAAACCAAAATAAAGAACAAATCTAAAAAGTCAGATTTGCTTATGGTGGTGGCGTCAATGGAGGAAACTTGAATATGTGGAGATGGCGTGATGAATTGATAGTTGTTGTTTTGTCCACGGCACCCTCTTAGACGCAATTATCTAAGCAAGCAACCTCAAGCGGCTCTAACCCACCCTTCTAGATGCAATTACCTAGGCAAGCAAGAGTGTGAAGATGATCTCCCTCACAAGAACTCGATGATCTTATTTTGAAGATGGCTTCTAGACAAGTTTACCGAACACTTGCAAACTCAAAGAATAATAAAATCTCCAAAGAGAACTTTTTATTAATCAATGAAATATGAATTACAATGTGGGTGAAGCCTCCTTTATATAGGCCATGGAGAAGTTCTAATCCTACTAAACTTAGGAATTAAATACAATAAATAAATGCTAAAAATAAAATCTTAATTAAATAAATCTGATCCTAATAGATATTGCATAATCCTATATGGATTTAAATTATAAATAATCAAATAAAATCATGAAAAGTCGTAATTATCCAAAAATCCCGTATAGAAATTTCTACATGCGCTATCTTTGCTAAAATAGACGTATCTTGAGATCCAGATGTCCGATTGAGGCATTTCAAGATGCGTTGGAAAGCTAATTTGTAGCCGGACAAGTTTTAAGAAGACATGTTGACCCATAAATGCCTGGATCCTATCCAAAAATGCTTCACAAGTTTACTGATGTTTCTGACTTGCAAAGTAGTTTCAACTTCTTTTCCAAGATGATTATTTTGACCCCTCTCATGCTCGTATCAATACAGCTTCACCTCAATTTTAGAACTTTTTACTCAGTTAAAATTTCAACGGGTCTACTATAAAGCCCATTTAGACATGAACGCCTTAAACCCCGACAAAATGGCCACAAAATAAGATTAAATCAAATTTTTTGAATTAAAATATTTAATTATGGGCTTTTGAACATGATCATACAACTTAACCTCAATTTTAGATCTTTTTACTCGGTTAAAATTCCAATGGGTCCACTGTAAAGCCCATTTAGACATGCACGCCTTAAACCCCAACAAAACGATGGAGAAATAAGATTAAATCACATTTTATGACTTAAAATATTTAGTTATGGGCTTTTGATCATGTTTATATAGCTTAACATTATTTTCAGAAAATTTTACTCGGATAAAACTCCATCGGGTCCACTATAAAGCCCATTTAGACATGCACGCCTTAAATCCCAATAAAACAGCCAAAAATAAGATTAATTTACATTTTATGACTTTAGTTATGGTATTTTGAACATGACTATATAGCTTAACCTAATTTTTAGAAATTTTTACCCGGTTAAAATTCCAACGGGTCCACTACAAGCCAATTTAGACATGCACGCCTTAAACCCAAAAAAACGGCCTCAAAATAAGATTAAATCAAATTTTATGAGTTAAAAATTTTGATTAAGGGCTTTTTTACTATGATTATATAGATTAACCTCAATTTTAAAACTTTTTACTCAGTTAAAATTCCAACGGGTCCACTGTAAAGCCCATTTTGACATGCACGCCTTAAACCCCAACAAAACGAAAAAAAATAAGATTAAATCAAATTTTATGATTTAAACTATTTAGTTATGGGCTTTTGAACATGATTATATAGCTTAACCTCATTGTTGGATATTTTTACCAGGTTAAAATTCTAACGGGTCCGCTGTAAGCCCATTTACACATGCATGCCTTAAACCCAACAAAACGACCACAAAATCTGGTTAAATCAAATTTCATTAGTTAAAATATTTGATTATGGGCTTTTGAATATGATTATATAGCTTAACCTCAATTTTATAACGTTTTACTCAGCTAAAACTCCAATGGGTCCACTGTAAAGCCCATTTAGACATGCACGCCTTAAACCCCAACAAAACGTCTGCAAAATAAAGATTAAATCAAATTTCATGACTTAAAATTTTTGATCATGGGATTTTGAGTATGAACGTGCACGCTTTAAACACCATTTAGACATAGCGCCCTATCGTCAGCTTCTTCAGAACAAGAAAATGAGACCAAATGAAAGCTTCAACAAATATGCACTAAGGTGGTGATGTTCGGCAACCCAAGTCTAGCATTCTATAGCAAAAGAAGAGTTGACTCCCCTGTTCCATGCAACGCTTCCCTCTCCTTTCTTCGATATGATGTTGGAGAGATCAAGAAGAAGATTCGATGATTTTATGACGATTGGAGAGAGGATAGAATACGCAATCCAAGAAGGAAAATTAGGGTCTAAGTCTAAAGACCGAACTGAATAGAAGGTAGATGAAGACAAAGAAGTAAATGAGTGTCAACTCCAAGGTTCTCGTGGCCGTAAAAGAAGAAGATAGACTGACACTTTGAGGTCATCAAGGAAAATTCCCCGGACGAGTGCAAATTTGGAAGTGTTCGAAATATCCATCTTAGACATATGGCCATATTTGGTAGAAGGTCGTTATCTTGCTCCCAGACGATGAAGATTACACATGA
Source organism: Hibiscus mutabilis (assembly GCA_019671005.1). Classification (NCBI taxonomy): domain Eukaryota; kingdom Viridiplantae; phylum Streptophyta; class Magnoliopsida; order Malvales; family Malvaceae; genus Hibiscus; species Hibiscus mutabilis. Next base: position 37,665,491 of record CM033729.1, read on the forward strand.
TCCATCGCCCATAGCTTCGACTCGAGTAGCACATGTGAATTCCACATGGGGGCACTAGGGTATCCCACCAGAAAGTGTAGACCTTTACTAGAGGAGATCAAGAAGCTGATCAATAATGGGACCTTGACACAAGAACTGATCCAGTAGTGGAGAACCGAGGATGGGGGACAAGTTTACATAGTGCTAAGAAAACCAGAGATGTCTCTGCATTAGAAAACTTTGTTGAAGTAATACAAGGAATCAACTTTACTACCTGTAGCCCACATGTGGTAAAGATCTTTTGTGAAGGGGCATGTGTCATGTTTGTTGATTTTCATTCCAATGAAGAACATATTTCGCTTAACATACAATGTTCTTGAAAGCACATAGATGTATATCTTTTCTCGCCGTTGTAGGACACTGGATATCAATTGCAAGATGTGACATTAGTTGGATATTGTGATAACGATGAAGTGTTATCTCCCCAACAGACTCTGGTCAGCAAAGCAAAACTACTACTCTTTCGATGACATTCAAGGATGAAAAACTCCAAATGTTAACCATATAGAGTTGCTTGAAATTGAAACTCTAAAGCGTAATCTTCTATGCATTAAAGAGTTAACAATCAAAACAAGAAACGTGTGTGTGGAGTAAAAGAAAATAACAATATTAGGTGGATTAAATAAAAAGCACTCCTATGTTCGAAACCTGGTAATAGGCTTGTTCGGATAAGAGTATGGAAATTTTGGGGCACTCCGCTGAAGCAATAAGGTTGCAATACACCATCCAAGTCAAGAAACCTTAGCTTCATGAGTGATGGTAATATTTTCAAATCGTGACTATGCCGAGTAACTTGGGGTAATGTTGTTTGCTCCATCGTTGTCTTCAAGACAAAGGACTGTGACGAGTTGATTTCCTCAAACATAATGATAAACGCATGAAAAAAAAGAAGAAAAAGGGGGAAAAGAGAAAAGAAAAAAGAAGAAAGAAAAATGAGAGAAAAATGAACAATAGCATAAGTATAATTAAAAACACACACACCCAGAACTTTATTCTTAGAATGATATTTCTGCGCTCGAGTGGTCAAACAAGTCCACCCTTTCTAAGGTAGGGAAAATAATGAGAATTGAGAAAGAGTAGTGTTTTGCAGCAATGCGGTAATCATGAGGATGAACCGAGTCACCTGGGAAGACTTCACAACCTTGAATCGTCGCAACATTCAAAATCCTTATGGATCCAAGCTATGCTTGAAATGATCATTGAATGGTTGAATCTAAGACGCTCTTGCACTTGATATTCAGAGTTCATATTCTGTTGTTTATTATACTAAGATTTTGATTTCAAAATCCCGTATGTTAATCTAAATGACACTTTTCAGTGGAATGCCTATCAACAAATTGACAATTTAAAGAAACAAAGATTTCCATGTATTGCTTCAGAGATAAGATCCAGAATACAAGGTCGTAGATATTATTGGGCACCTAACTAGAGAAACGACCCATCCATGTATAAGATGAATATGATGACAAGAATATATGTGTTAGACAGCTCAAGAGTAGGAAGCGGGTTTCAGCTATGATGCCTTGGTTGGTTGAAGGAAATGAAGAACGAACTGGGACGAGAATGAGGTCGCAAAATACGGGGAAGGTAAGAGATAAACATTGATTCTCCAGAGAGTTAGAACACAGGGATTGAGAGATGGTTCCCATCAAGAAGCAGTAAGAAGATTGAATTTAGAAATTAAGTTCAGAGCATGGAAGCATTTTGCTCACCCCGATGATGAAATTGACAAATACTGTAAATGTTGGGTCAAAGAATTTGAAGATAGCTGAACTCATGATTGAGTGGGGCAAGGCAGAACATGAAGAATGGCAAGAATCCCTACATGAGAATAATAAAGAGATTAGAATAAGCTTATTTGTGAAATGGGTAGAGACCCCGAAGAAGAAAGACAGTTGCTTGTGCAAAGAGCAAGAGTGGGTATTCAATTGATAAAGGAAAGATTGATGAAAATGAAGATCAAAACTGAGCATATTGCAAAAAGAAAGGAAATAAAGAAATCCAAAAAAATGACTTTTTAGGGCATAGGATTTTAAAACATATTTAAAAGAGAGGGAAGGAGAAAAGAGGAAAAAGAGAAAAAGAGAGTAATGAAGAGAGAGAGAGAGAAGAAGAAAAAAGAAAGAAAAAGAAAGAAGAAAAAAAAGAGAAAAAGAAAAAGAAAAAGAAAAAGAAAGAAGAAGAAGAAGAAGAAGAAGAAGAAGAAGAAGAAGAAGAAGGAAAAAAAGAAAAAAGAAAAAGAAAGCTTTACATTGCATGCATCATATAGATAAGAGGCATGTCAATTTTTGCTTGTTTTAAACAGGTATTTAAAGAATTATCAAAGAGTTTTAAGAAGTATATTTTATTAAAGAAAGAATGATCGACAGCCATAGTAGCGTGACGCTAGATTATGGTAGCCATAGTAGCGTGAAGCTAAATATTAAATCCTTCAAACCATCATTAAGTCCTCCGGGCATGATGAGAAGTCATTCAGGCCATTAATAAGTCTTTTGTGCATGGTGATAAGTCTTTCGGGCCATCAATAAGTCCTCCGGGCATAATGCGGTAGCTATAGTAGAGTGAGGCCAGATGATGGTAGCCATAGTAGTGTGAGATCAGATGATGGTAGCCATAGTAGTGTGAAGCCAGATATTAAGTTATTCGGGCCATCAGTAAGTCCTTCGGGCATGATGAGAAGTCTTTCGGGCCACCAGTAAGTCTTTCGAGCATGGTGATAAGTCCTTCGAGCCATCAATAAGTCATTCGGGCATGATGCGATAGCCATAGTAGCGTGAGGCTAGATGACGGCAACCATAGTAGCGGGACGCCAGATGACGGTAGCCATAGTAGCGTAAAGCTAGATATTAAGTCCTTCGGGCCATCAGTAAGTCCTTCGAGCATGATGAAAAGTTATTCAGGCCACTAGTAAGTCTTTCAAGCATGGTGATAAGTTCTTCAGGCCATCAATAAGTCCTTTGGGCATGATGCGACAGCCATAGTAGCGTAAGGCCAGATGACGGTAGCCATAGTAGCGTGAGGCCAGATGACGGTAGCCATAGTGGCGTAAAGCTAGATATTAAGTCTTTTGGGCCATCAGTAAGTCCTTCGGGCATGATGATAAGACCTTCAGGCCACTGGTAAGTCCTTCGGGCATGGTGATAAGACCTTCGGGCATGATGTCAAGCTTTCCTTTTGAATGTCGAGATGAGTACAAATCGGGGCATTAAAGAGATCAAAGCTTGAAAATTTGGCCGAGGAAGAGTGAAAAGTTTAGAAGAGCTCGTGATTCTAGAGCTGAGGACAGGTAAGTAGGACAAAAATGAGTGCTTTTGGTCTTTGCTTTGTTCTCGTTTCACTAGAACAAGCAAAGAGGGGCAGTTGTAATCACTCATTTTTGTCTGGGTTGTAAATATTATAGTTATATTAAGTAATTATAGTAGTTATTACGTATGTATGCCTGTGCATGTGTGGTAATATGTGGGCATGTATTAATGTCTTTATATTATTGTATGTACGTAAATATATGCATTGTATAATTATTGTATGAATGTGAATATATTTATTCATTATGCGTATTAATGTTTATAGGTGTGTTACGTATGTGAGTGTATTGATAAGTCGTATGAGTATATATGTATGTTTATGTCTACCGTATGTTTTTTCTATATGTGTGTGTACGAATATGTATTATATAGGTATGATTTTTGTTGTTATCACTATTATTGTTATTAATTACTATTATTATTAGAATTATTGGGTCAGAATTTATAATAGACCAAGTATTATAAAAAACCCATACTATATACATTAAATGTCCATTTATATTTACAAAACCCAAACCAAAAATAATAATTTACAAAGGTCCAATTTGTCAGCCCGATCACTTTAATATCCAAAAGCCCTAATTTACATCTAACATAAAAACCCTAATATGATCCTTTATCTTGCAGCCACCCTCACCGTGGCCGTTGGATCAAATCTCAATCCAACGGGCCAGATTGATCCGAGATGACCTTCCATCTGCCGCGTGTGATGTCACTCGTCGTCCAGCTGTCTTCCACGCGCACGTGTTGTGCATGCACTGACCATCCAGATCCTCAGGCGCCATGTGTCGTCGACCCAAGGCATTGATTTTCAAGCAATCTCGGTCGTTGAATCAAATCTGATCCAACGGCCAGGAGTAAATCTGGCCATAACTCTCCAACCCCCTCTGCCGCCATACACCACCCCTCACCGGTTCACCAAATCAGGCGTGCAAGCTCAGAAAAATAGTATAAGAGTCATATCTAAATCATTTATTTTTTGCCTAATCTTGTAAGCAAAGAAATCAGATAAAAAGGCAGGATATATATGAGATGTATTCAACCATTTTGAAAGGAAGATTCAACATCCCAGAAATAAAAGAAAAGAACTTTATTGGTATTTTTTCTCTCTTTTTTTCTTGCATGCATCCAAAAATAATAAAAAATAGAAAAAGGTTAAGCGTTTACCCTCTCGTTTTTGGCCGGCCACCTTGCATGGCGGCCGAGGTGGGTGCCGCAGATGACTGGCACCATTCAAATACTCCTTCGCTTCCTCCTCTTTTCCACCAATACAGATCTAAGGATCTGACTTTCAAAAAAAAAAGCAAATGAACAAACAACGAAAGAAAGGGGTTCGGTTTTAAAAGAAAAAACCTTTGGGTTTAGATTTTATAAAGCAAAAGGGGGCTTTTGTTTTAAAAGTAGGAGGAGTTTTGATTTGGGGTTTTTATAGAACCAGAAGGTGGTGGCCTTTGGTGTTTGGCGGCGGCTGGGGTGGTCGAGCCGCCGTGGTTTCTGGAAAACATAAGGTTATGGGTTGGGGATGATTTGGTTTTAAAACCAGAGAGAAAGGGGGTTAATATTATAGGTTAAAAAATGAATAAAGTTTGAAAATATTCCAGGTTGGGTCCTTTTATAGACTTTAATTTTTTTAAAATGGTATAATTACGGCACTAGTCCCCCCGCATTTTCATTTTTTTTGTTTTTGGCTCGCCGCATGGGTTATTTACACCCTCAGTCCCCCTTTCTTTTTGATTTCTTTCAAATCAGTCCCTGAATCTTATGAAATTAGATTTTAAATGGAGAAATTACGCACTTAGTCATTCCGTGTTTTTGATTTTCTCAGTTTAAGCTTGCCGCATGGGTTTTTTGCACATTCGGTCCTCCTAGGTTTTCTCTATTTTGTAATTAAGTCCATAAATTGGCTTTTGTTTTTGTTTTATTTCTGCCTTTTGATTCTGTTTTTTCTCATTTTAGTCCTTTTGCAGTTTTTTTATTATTGTTAAAATATCATGTTTAAGTATATTTTATTTTGCTTATATATTATGTTCATTAATGTTTTGATGCACATGCTTTTGTGATTATGTTTTAGTTTATTTGCACATAATATGATTTAGTATTTTGTAACATGTATTTTATGTTCATTTTGCATCTTAGATTATTTGGTAGTGTGGTGATTTTAATTATGTGTTAATATATTGGTATATATATGTATGTTATGTAGGTCCCTCGTGTTCATTTCGTATTTTTAGGTCATGTGTTAGTTTAGGAGATATGTTTATGTGTATGTCATACATTTGTTTTTGTTATGATAACGTTTGATATGTTTAAGTATGCTATGGTTAGTTAGTTATTTTTGAAGCATGTTTTTTCGTATATTTTTGTTTATACTTATGTTTTTTATTATGATATGTTATGTCATTCTTGTTCGTGCATTTTATTGTTTTTGTTTAATTTTTGATAGTCATGTTTTTCTTTATCTGTTTTTTATACCATGTCAATGTAAATGTATGTTTTATAATTTGTTTTCTAAGATTGCATAACGGATATATTTTTATCAACGCGATGCCATTTTATTCGAGCGTAAATGTGGCCAGTATCAAACGCAGTGATGGTGGTCTATCTGTTTGCTCTCGAATAACGGGGCCCTTAAAATTTACTCGTACTTATAACCAAATTTTAATTTAATCGTCACTTTAATCCGGAAAGTTTAATATTAATAAAGTAGTAATTATTAAAGTACCAATTTTGGGTGGTGAGGGGTGCTAATCCTTCCCCATCTGTAACTGACTCCCGAACCCAACATTTTTAAAATCTTTGGTTTTACGGTGTCCAGCCTACCTTAGTGGCTGGTGGCGACTCCATTTTTAAATAAAATACGGTTTTTCTTAAAACCTCACGAAAAAATTTTAAATACCCGAAAGACCCCAAATACTTTGAAAACCCCCTTTTTAGCGAAAACAATCTGCCGTAAAAAAGGAAGATCTCTACACACTTATTTCTTCTACTCCTTTTATCATAGTATGTACCTTAAACAAAAATAATAAGTTATTAAAACTTATTTCAATCTATTGATTAAAGTTGAATATTGTCATCAAGATTATAAATGTAACATATTAACTACACAATTAGTCACTTAACTTATACAAAACAATCTATTAAGAATCATGTTGAAGCAAAACAATCCATAGTAAACATATATTCACATAAATATCCATTTAACAATCCATTAACATTTTGTAACTACAAAACAGTTCCTAAATTTCGGATTTATCAAACAGTCCACATAAATTCATGTTGATACAAAACAACTCAATTAGACATATAAACATAATTTCATAGCAAAGCAACCAACATATTCTCATGTTTATACAAAACAATTCAATTAGACATATAAACATAATTTCATAGCAAAGCAACCCACATATTCTCATGTTTATACAAAACAACTCAATTAGACATATAAACATAATTTCATAGCAAAGCAGCCCACATATTTTCATGTTTATACAAAACAACTCAATTAGACATATAAACATAATTTCATAGCAAAGCAGCCCACATATTCTCATGTTTACACAAAACAAATCAATTAGACATATAAACATAATTTCATAGCAAAGCAGCCCACATATTCTCATGTTTACACAAAACAACTAAATTAGACATATAAACATAATTTCATAGCAAAACAGCCCATATATTCTCATGTTTATACAAAACATCTCAATTAGACATATAAACATAATTTCATAGCAAAGCATCCCACATATTCTCATGTTTATATAAACGTAATTTCATATCAAAACAGTCCCAAAACACATAAATACATACATATATGCCTCAAAACAGTTTCTCATGTATTCTTATATTTGCAAAGCAGTCCAAAACACATAAATACATTCATATATGCCTCAAAACAATTTCTCATGAATTCTTATATTTGCAAAGCAGTCCAAAACACATAAATACATTCATATATGCCTCAAAATAGTTTCTCATGTATTCTTATATTTGCAAAGCAGTCCAAAACACATACATACATTCATATATACCTCAAAACAGTTTCTCATGTATTCTTATATTTGCAAAGCAGCCTGAAACACATAAATACATTCATATATGCCTCAAAACAGTTTCTCATGTATTCTTATATTTGCAAAGCAATCCAAAACACATAAATAAATTCATATATGCCTCATTCGAATGATTTAATGAATCAAAGCATGAAAATGTTCTTTTAACAATCTAATCGCAACATGGTTATAAGAATCCATGGAATGATTCTAGCTCCCTAAACAACTTAAAAGAAAACATTATGGTATCTTAGATCGAAAGAAAATGAGAAGGATTCTTACTTCTCAATTCAACAAAGTGGAGGTTTTAACCGATGAAGAAATGGAGCTTCAAAGCAAGCTTTCTTCTTCTTTTTTTTAGTCTTTCTCCCACTAACCTTTTCACTCCCCTTCAGTATTAAGGAAAAGATGAAGATAATGGCTACATTATTTTCCTTAGCCAACTTACACATGCTTTACTTCTAGGTAGACATGTATTTTAACCCCCCCTAAAGTTTGTAGCTTAGCATGCAAACTCCAAGTTTCTTTACTTTTCATTTTAGTCCTACCATAATTGATTATCCATTGCTTCTAAATTCCAATTTGGTCCTAAACCACTTAATTAATCTAATAGATGATACTTCTATAGGAATTTTAACTAGTGCTCTATTGGAGCATACTCCTAAGCCAATTTTTAATATATATTACAATTATTGCTTAAATTTTCAAATTAACAAGGCATTACTTTACTAATTGATCTTTTAAAGGGTAAAATTACTAACCCGGTTTTTAGGGTATTACAATTCTCCCTCCCTCCAAGGAAAATTCGTCCTCGAATTTTCACATTGACCATTTCTAATAAACACTTTATCATGAGGAATCAACCAAGCAAAATCATTCTTATTATCTAATTTCAGAATAATTTTAAGTATTCTGACTCTTAGAATAGAGTAGAAAGATCGTGTTAGCTTCAAGTCACCAATATGGAACAAAAATTTGAACTCCTAGGTGGCATATGCAGAATGCAGACATACAATAGACTTCAGTTTAACCTTAGAATCGGCTAAACCTAAGCTCTGATATCAAAATTGTAACTCCATCAACCTGATTTAGAAGAAAACCGAAATTGAAGATGTCACAACAAGAATTTTCATGAAACACATTATCAAGAACTAAACTTTCAAAGTAAATCAATATAAAAACTAATTTTTTATATTATTATTAAGAGTATTTCAAAATATGTAAATAACCAAGTCATCAAGGAAGCATGTATGCCCCAAAACATTTCCAAACATTACATAGATTTTACAAAGGCAAATATGTGAAGTCTTCATTAAAGACCAAGAGGGATCAAGAACATTTAAACAAGTGATCATACCTTTTTATGGATAATTCGGAACAAGCATATACACATATACATGAGTTACTTAAAACATATATTTGTCTCCTGAATTATCAAGTTGATTTATAATTCTAAGCTTAAACTAGAATTAGTCATATTAGGATAAGGCATTCAGACAAAGCATTTTCATATGTATGTACATAGGGATTCAAATAAAACTTATTCACTTAATTAGTTACTCAAAATAATTAGAAATATATTGCTTACTATGCTATACTTACAATAATACATTAATTTGGTTTATAAACTTTCTTGGTTTCTCCTTATCATAGATTTTCAATGCATAAAATATTTGACACACAAATCATTTAATTTGACGTATCATAATATGAGTTCCTTGCCAAATAAGTATCACTTAACATAGCATCATACGAATCACTTGTTAAATAATGTATTCATACTAATCGAACCAATCGTATATATATATATATATAAACCATCAATCGAACATACAATTACTAAAGTATCAACAAAACTTATATCTTTTCCCAAGCATTTTCAAGAAGATATATATAAGGATTCTATCAAGCATTTAATCAATCCCAAAATTAAACAAGCTTTTAAACCCATACATAAGTCTCATACAAACCATTTAGTTATCACACTCGTTGATAGAGTAACGCAATCTTGGATTTGGAAGCCTTCAATCAAGTTGTTGCAAGAACTAGGAGCTCTAGACTCAATCAAGGAAGTTTGGGCAGATCTGAAATTTCAAGAGAAAAGAGAAGGGATTTTCTTGAATTTTTCAGATTCAAGGCTGGAAATTTAAAGAAAGAAAGACGAGATGAAGGATTAGATGATAAGAAATAAGAATATAAATAAAAAGATGAGAAAAGATTAAGAAGAAGATAGGTAAAACAAATCTGGAAATTCCAGCTTTGTTTATGGAATTATGGAAGATGGTGTGAAGGTTGAAGATGAAGATGGCTTGTGAATTGTTGTTGTTGTTTTGTCCTCGGCACCCTCTTAGACGCAATTATCTAAGCAAGCAACCTCAAGCGGCTCTAACCCACCCTCCTAGATGCAATTACCTAGGCAAGCAAGAGTGTGAAGATGATCTCCCTCACAAGAACTCGGTGATCTTATGTTGAAGATGGCTTCTAGACAAGTTTACCGAGCACTTGCAAACTCAAAGAATACTAAAATCTCCAAAGAGAAGTTTTTATTAATCAATGAAATCTGAATTACAGTGTGGGTGAAGCCTCCTTTATATAGGCCATGGAGAAGTTTTAATCCGACTAAACTTAGGAATTAAATACAATAAATAAATGTTAAAATCTAATCTCCTAATTAGATAAGTAACTTCTAATAATAAATAAATGCTAAAAATAAAATCTTAATTAAATAAATTTGATCCTAATAGATATTGCAGAATCCTATGTTGATTTAAATTACAAATAATCAAATAAAATCTTGAAAATTCGTAATTATCCAAAAATCCCGTATTAATCCCGTATAGGAATTTCTGCATTCGCTGTCTTCGCTAAAATAGACGTATCTTGAGATCCATATGTCCGATTGAGGCGTTTCAAGATGTGCTGGAAAGCTAATTTGCAGCCGGACAAGTTTTAAGAAGACATGTTGACCCATAAATGCCTGGATCCCATACAAAAATTCGTCGCAAGTTAGCTGACTTTCCAGACTTCACAAACAGATTCAGTTTCTTGTCCAAGATGCATTGTTTTTTACCTTCTATGCGTGCATTGTTTTGGCCATTATTGTTTGCATCGAACAAATTCGTCTTCTTGTCCAATATGAGTAATATAACCCCGCTCATGCATGTATCATTCCCCCACTCCTCAAAATGTTTCGTCCTCGAATCTAAATCGGCAATGAGAGAACAATCATCAACTCCAATTGAAAAGGCTTCTTTGTTGTATGTGGAGTGATCTAATTGAGCTCCTCTCAATGGTTCAACAAAATCCTGAAAAAATAAGACAACACTACTCGAACATTTGTAATGACTAGTCAAAATAAAATCACTCGTCGCGTTCTTTTTCTTGTCTTTTTCTTTTGGGCTTTGTGTGACTTTTACCTCATATGTATTTTCACTCACCAAATTTGGGCCATTAATTTGACTTTTTTCACTCTCGGTCTCTTTACTCTCAGGCTTTTGTATCTCACATCTCATATCCCTCTCACAAAATTTATCATCAATGTACAATTTCTGTAGAGGAGAAAGTGTTTCTAACGGAATGATAGGACAAGAATCAAATGAAGGGTTAGAATTACACTTACTTTCTTCGTGGGGAGGTGATGAGAGTATAGCAAGTGGACCTACTACTTCACATGAGGGATTAGAAGCATTGTCATCTTGTATAATGTGTTCACTATCACTATCCTTTTGTTTGGGAGATGGTTCTTCTCCAATATCAACATTTGCACAAATGATAGAAGTAGAAGTACGAAGAGAATCATGTGTACCTTCTGGTTTTGGGATGTCTTCATGGTTGGTTGCCTTTGTGTGGTCAATTGATTCAGCCTTTTGTGCTTCCAATCTTTTTCGTTTTATCCTCTCACACTATTTTTTTGCTTTTGCTATTTCTTCATCTACTTTTTCCGGATCTATTGTAGCAAACGAGAGCTTCTGGCCTTGGTACACAGCCGAGTATCCATTTGTATTGATTCGATGGACAGCGCCACGATCATTTTTCCAAGGTCTTCCTAATAGCAAGTGGGTGACTTCCATAGGAACCACGTCACACCATACATCATCACAATAGCTTCCAAGAGTAAAAGAGATTAAACAACGTTCGGTTACCTTCATATCCAGTCCGCTATTAAACCCTTGAAGATGATACGGCTTAGGGTGTTCTTGGCATGGTAGATCGAGTACATCAACAATGAAGCTACTCACTAAGTTTACACGACTGTCACCATCAATAATTAAAGAACATAGATTACCTTGTATCTTACATCGTGACCGAAAAATATTTATTGGTATACAATAACGAGTGTTGAAAAGAGAATAAAACATCCTAATTGCTTTAAGAATCCAAAGAAAAGGTTAGACACCAATAGAATTATAGTTGCAAGGAGAAAGAAGAGTATGCGTCCTACTAACACAAGGAAACAAGAAGGTGTTAAAAGATGTGTAAGAAGCAATAAAAGCTAAAACAAACGAAAACTAATGGCTAAGAATGAAAGAAAATTAGAAAAACCCCGAAAACCCTATAATTTTGCAGCAAATTGATCAACTTCGTTCGAGGTGTTCCCGATGTCAAACAATTCTGAAATTTTATGTGGTGACTTCTCCAAAGGTGTAGATCTGATCTTGAAATTTTCAGCTCAAAATTCACTCGTTTGAATTTGACGAATTTTCCCAAAATAAAGAACAAATCTAAAAATTCAGATTTGCTTATGGTGGTGGCGTCAATGGAGGAAGCTTGAATATGCGGAGATGGCGTGATGAATTGATAGTTGCTGTTTTGTCCTCGGCACCCTCTTAGACGCAATTATCTAAGCAAGCAACCTCAAGCGGCTCTAACCCACCCTCCTAGATGCAATTACCTAGGCAAGCAAGAGTGTGAAGATGATCTCCCTCACAAGAACTCAATGATCTTATGTTGAAGATGGCTTCTAGACAAGTTTACCGAACACTTGCAAACTCAAAGAATACTAAAATCTCCAAAGAGAACTTTTTATTAATCAATGAAATCTGAATTACAATGTGGGTGAAGCCTCCTTTATATAGGCCATGGAGAAGTTTTAATCCTACTAAACTTAGGAATTAAATACAATAAATAAATGTTAAAATCTAATCTCCTAATTAGATAAGTAACTTCTAATAATAAATAAATGCTAAAAATAAAATCTTAATTAAATAAATATGATCCTAATAGATATTGCAGAATCCTATGTTGATTTAAATTACAAATAATCAAATAAAATCTTGAAAATTCGTAATTATCCAAAAATCCCGTATTAATCCCGTATAGGAATTTCTGCATGCGTTGTCTTTGCTAAAATAGACGTATCATGAGATCCAGATGCCTGATTGAGGCGTTTCAAGATGTGTTGGAAAGCTAATTTGCAGCCGGACAAGTTTTAAGAAGACATTTTGACCCATAAATGCCTGGATCCCATACAAAAATTCATCGCAAGTTAGCTGACTTTCCAGACTTCACAAACAGATTCAGTTTCTTGTCCAAGATGCATCGTTTTTGACCTTCTATGCGTGCATTGTTTTGGCCATTATTATTTGCGTCGAACAAATTCAGCTTCTTGTCCAATATGAGTAATTTAACCCCACTCATGCATGTATCACTCGTGTATTTTAATCTTATTTGAACCCTTTAGTAAGTTCATATACAGTTCTATAATATTTACTCACTAAGTAAACAAATTAGTCAACCAATTATAACTATTTGGACTTTGCCAAGGAATAGATAAGCCATTTACAAATTTTGCAGTGTCTAATGCCATGTTACACCAATTTTAATGATATGCTTCAGTACACCACTATGCCACCATCTAAGGAGTTCAGCTAGGGAAATCTATATCTACTTAGAACTTAAAACAGTGACTTGCAAACTTTCAACACGATCAACCCAAGGATAAATCATACAACCTGCATATGCATGGAAATGAATGCATTAGGTTGATATAGCCTAAGTGAGGCAATGAATCATGAAAGAACAATAATAAAGATATCAACATATAGAGGAAAGGTGAGAAATTCCAAATTTATTAGTAACAATGAAATGTTTAAGTTTTAACTTTAACAGTATTAGGGCTTGTCTCATGAAACTTTATCAGGGTTGATATTCTTTTAAAATAATCAAAAGTCTTTCAGAGTTTTTAGCCTAATTCATTTGAATTTCTTATCGAACTTATCAAAGTTCATACTTATAATACCGGAGTCTTATCAGAGCTTATCGAAGTTCTTATCAAGTTTTCAGAATTCTACAGAGCTTGTCAGAGTTCATATCTTTTAGAACATTTGCCTTGGATCACATTTGAACATGAGTAGCGTTGGTCCGAATTTGACCATATTGGTCTAAGTTACATATAGCTCAAAGCACATAGCAATGGCTAGTGTCAGAACATAACAATCCTATCTTCTCATCTATCCAACCAATTGTCGCCAATCTTCTTATCATCTCCCACGTTACCTCCTACTGTCTCCAATATATCACATATATAGGGTCGTCACCCTTAAGCCGTAGCTCGTGGACCGTAGTCCCAAATTATACCATGTACTATGCCAAAGTGTCCAAGGGCTTCCATTGTATAGGCAACTTAGATATTTTAAGCTTTGTAAAATAGGAGGGTATCTTATGACACAAGTAAACTTACTTGTCTCTTTTCTAATATCATATAGCATAAGATGAGCTTTTAGCTCCTTAGGGTGTATGAGTTCTTATATCCTTAAAGTTTGATATTGATTCTTATTAATACACTTTCAAGGGTTACAGTTGATTTTAATTCAAAACAAAGATCATATATAAGACATACTTTCATTCAAAAAAATTATCAAACATCATAACATAATATGCAATGCCTTTAATGCATTCATGATGCATATGTAATGCATTTCTTAACAATGAAACTTGTCACATGTATGCCACGAAGGTAATCAATTCCAAGGTGCTCTATATGAGCTATGTGAATAAAGAAATGATCAAATGCAATCCATTCATATACATTATATACTTTAATTTCAAATAGGCAATAATCGGAATAACTCCGTGTTATCCGAGACAATTATAACTACATTCACCGTATATTCCAATGTTATGGAATACCTGAACCACAACCACATCCTGCTTCACAATCACTTATTTCTTCTACTCCTTTTATCATAGTATGTACCTCAAACGAAATAATAATAAGTTATTAAAACTCATCTCAATCTATTGATTAAAGTTGAATATTGTCGCCAAGATTATAAATGTAACATATTAACTAGACAATTAGTCACTTAACTTATACAAAATAGTCCATTAAGATTCACGTTCAAGCAAAACAATCCTTAGTAAACATATATTCACATAAATATCCAATTAACAATCCATTAACATTTTTGTTACTACAAAACAGTCCCTAAATTTTGGATTTAACAAAATAGTCCACATAAATTCAAGTTTATACAAAACAACTCAATTAGACATATAAACATAATTTCATAGCAAAGCAGCCAACATATTCTCATGTTTATACAAAACAACTCAATTAGACATATAAACATATTCTCATGTTTATACAAAACAACTCAATTAGACATATAAACATAATTTCATAGCAAAGCATCCCCCATATTCTCATGTTTAAACAAAACAACCCAATTAGACATATAAACATAATTTCATAGCAAAGCAGCCCACATATTCTCATGTTTATACAAAACAACTCAATTAGATATATAAACATAATTTCATAGCAAAGCAGGCCACATATTTTCATGTTTATACAAAACAACTCAATTCGACATAAAAACATAATTTCATAGCAAAACAGCCCACATATTCTCATGTTTATACAAAACGACTCAATTAGACATATAAACATAATTTCATAGCAAAGCAGCCCACATATTCTCATGTTTATCTAAACATAATTTCATATCAAAACAGTCCCAAAACACATAAATACATACATATATGCCTCAAAATAGTTTCTCGTGTATTCTTATATTTGCAAAGTAGTCCAAAACACATAAATACATTCATATGTGCTGTAATATCCCAATTTTTGGGCTAATGACTAAAATGAAATTTTTGAAAGTTTAGGGGTTAAAGTGTAAACTTTGGAAAAGTTCAGGACCAAAGTGTAATTTTGAAAAGTTATGTAATTTAACCCCGTAAATGGATAGTTCACCCCCAAGAGTGGTATTCTATGTTACCAGTTTTTTCATACGAGGCTTATATTATTCGAATTTGGATCGAATAAAATTGTTAAGCGTGCTCAGGCTAGGGAAATATTAGGATGGGTGACCTCCGGGAAGGTCCCATAAAAGTGTTTCTGATCAATATTTTGGAATCAGTAAGAGTAGATAAAATTCGTATGGAATATCGATAAAGGAATTCTAAGAGAAATTGTATTCTATGAAGATTTTTGATAATTATCAGAATAATAGACTGAGTTAGGAAAATTCAGTTTAAGTCCTTGGAAAATGAAGTTTTTATGGGATAATAGAGTTTATTTTCCCGAATATGAAAGTATAGAATTTTCGGAATAAATCTAATAGCTCGGAAAAGGTAAACTCGCAGTAGAAGTATTTTATGGATATCAGTATATCGGATTGAATTGAAATTTTAAAGACAGTTCCGAAGACTATGGAAAATTCATAAAATATTATTTTATGAATATTCTATTAAAATTGGTGAGATTCTAACTAGATATAGTTAGAATATGATGGAGTAGTTATAAAGCTCAAATAAAGAAATTTTAGAAATCATATTGAGTAAAATTCGAATAATTAGATCGAATAAATATAATATATTAAAATTTATGATATTTTAGGAAGGAGGCTGGTTAGAATGGAACCAATTTGGTTCAACTTTTATGGAATGGCAATTTTTAAGTTTTGTTGTAAATAAAGTCTAGTGGAGGGCAAATTGGTCATTTACCATGGATGGCATTTTTGAAATATTTTGAAACTTTGAGGGAAATTTTGGAAGAAGATTTACACATGGATTAAATCATAGCCATTGATTTTTATGAGATTGAATCATGGCCATTAGATTAAAAGGGCAAAATAGTAATTTCACTAGTTAAATGAATTTAAAATTCATTTAATTTTATACATGTGGATTAAATAAGGAGAAGATGAACAAAAGTTCATCTTCTTTCTCTACCATTTCGAAAAGAAGAGAAAACTTGGGAAAAATATTCAAAAAATTTTCTAGCTCAAATTCAAGGCATTTGATCAAGAATTCAAGCAAGGTTGTTTGAGGTAAATTGATCTGCTCTTCATTCTCTACATTTTGATAGTAAAATTTCATGGAATTATGAAGTATTGGATTAGGGTTTAAAGAGAGAGAAATTAGGGTTTTGTGGTTTATGATTGAATTTAAGTAATAGATGATGAATTAAGTTTAGTTTTGATGAAAACAAGCTTGAAATCAAGTTAATTTCATGTTGAAAGTAATAAACCCTAATCTTGAAATTTAGGGTTTCAATTAGGGTTATGGAATTGATGATGAAATTGAAGTATTTGTGATGTTGGAAGCTTAATTTTGAGGTTAGAATAAATAATTTCCCCAATTGAATTTTTAGGGACCATTTCGAAAAGATTGAGAAATTAGGGGAAATTATTGAAAATTTTATTTAAGCCTTAGAATTGATGAATTATGCTTGAAATGGTTTGAAATTGTCATTAGGGACCAAAATAAAAAAAAATTGGAAGTTGAAGGACCAATTTGGCAATTTAGGGAAATTAGGGATTGGTCTTGAATTTATGGAAAATTGATAGAATTGAAGATTCAAGCATGTTATGAAAGTTAATGGATTGAAATGTCAAGAAAGGAAATACGGGGGACCTATTTTGAAATAAAAGTTAGTGAAAGACTAAATTGAATAAAGTTGAAAGTTGAAGGAAATTTTTTTAATGATGTTAGAAATAAATAATTTAATTGTACATGAATTTATGTACAAAAGTGAAGTAGTGACTAAAATGTCACTTTTATAAAGTTTGAGGACTAAAAAGGTAATAAGTCCAAAATGAGTAATTAATTATGGAAATTGTTCAAATTAAGCTTGAACAATTTTTAATGTTCAAAATGGTAACTAAAGACCTAGAGACCATTTTGGCAATAATGTAAAATGTTGGGGAAATTTTCAAAAAAAATTATATTCGAAAAATTATGTTTAAGAATCAAATTAGTAATGTTAGATTTAAGTCGAATACGAGAATGATAATATATATGTTTGATTGGTCTTATACAGTTCTAAAAGAGATCGAAAGAGAACCAGTGAAAAAAAAGAAAGATAAGAACCTCGAGTAAGCTTAGTGAGGCATACTATTCATGGCCCATGTGAGTGCATTTATATGTTTTAAATTGCAATTAGGAAGAGTAGCGAATAGTCGACCTTAATTTAAAAATAGTATTGTCTTATATATATATATATGTTGAGCTTCTGCATGTTGCAATAAAGGTAGATTAAATAGAATATGAAGTATGAATTATTATTCCGAGAAATGATGATGATTTATGTTTCCCATGACCAATTATGTTGAAGTATGAGATATGAAATGTTTATTTATATGATGATCTATGATTACCATGAACATTTATGATGAAGCATGAAACATGAAATGTCTATTTATATGATTAATTATGATGATTTATGATTATCATGAACAATTACGATTAAATATGAATATGAATTTCCTATCTATATGATTGATGATAATTGATTGGTAATGAAAGAAATGCCCAAGTATTGAGTATGAGAGTTTATGGTATAGTTGGCATGCCATAGAGTCTTTAGTAGCTGCACCCTTATGTTCATGTTATCAAACAGATATTGTGACAAAATGATTGTGTCACATACACCTTGGGGACCTACGCCCTTGGTGTGCACCCTGGGGATCTATGCCCACTGTGCCCGAGTGCACTGTCGAGGTGCATTATGTTTATGGGGAGAAAAGAGCGTCCCCGAGTACGTACTCATCTTTACGTTTACGTTTGACACTACGGTGTCATTTCAAGATGACTCACGTACCTCGATCTCATATAGCGTACTTTGGGCAATGATAAAGAATCATGTTACGTATAAGAAACATGTCATGAATATGAACCCTGCTATGTATATGAAATATGTCAAGTATACGAATCATGCCAAGTACATGCATTATGTCATGTATATGAATCATGACATGTATATGAATTATGCCAAATATATGAATCATGTCAAGTACATGAATTATGCCAAGTATACAAGGTATGTCACATATATAAGAAATATGCTATGTATATGAATCATGTCATGTATACAAATTATGTTATGTACATGAATTATGCCATGCATATAAATTATGCCATGTACACGTATCATGTTATGTAAATGAATAAAGTCATGTATATGAATGAAAACACGTATATGAATCATATCATGTATGAAAATCATGTCATGCAAATGAAATATGCCACGTATAAGAATCATGTTATATAAATGGATCATGCCATGAATATGAATCATGCTACGTATATGAACCATGTTATGTATGTGAATCATGTCATGTAGGTGTATCATGTTGCTTATGTGAATTATACCATGTATGTGAATTATGTTATGTATACAAAAACATACCATGTATATGACTTGCTTACGATGATAGAGTATTGGAACCATGATTAAATTAGGAATTTATGACATGTACATTAATAGCTAGTGACTATGGAAACCTAAATAGTATAGTCCTATTTTAGGTGGAGAACTTGTTATGATATCATATGATAAGTAATATTTTACTTTATGTTTATTAAATAAGATTATTACCTCACTAAGTTCATACTTAGCGTGTGTTATTTCACACGTAGGTTCTCTCAAGTAGAGTGACAAGACGAAGCTATTAAATTGGAAAATCAAGTTACATTAGTAATCACGGTACGTACATCTTAAATTATAAGTTTGATGTCTAGTGGGCATGTACATATATGTAGTGGATTTAAATAGACAAACTAATTTGTAATATCTAGATTATATTATGTTTATGCACTATTATAGATGTATGGGTATAGAAAATGGTTTACTATAAGTAGTTATATTTTTGATCTAGTTAAGAATAGTTTAACCCTAATTATTGTGTAGATATTTTAAAATCAAGAAAGGGTCTAGGTAGGGTACATAGTTTTCTCCCTGAACTATATTTTTATGTCAATAACACATTTATAAATTTTATAAAAAATTCAGGGTTAAAACTAGCTGCTATAGACTAACGTAATTTTTAATTCAAAACTGAGAAAGGGTTAAACTATAAAACAAAATTGGTATAGAAAAAAATTTCAAGTCAAGTTTTTCTTAACAACTCTGTAACATATTTAGTGTATATTCGGTCTGCGAGTATACATTAAGGGTGTTACATATGCCTCAAAACAGTCTCTCATGTATTCTTCTATTTGCAAAGCAATCCAAAACACATAAATACATTCATATATGCCTCAAAATAGTTTCTCATGTATTCTTATATTTGCAAAGTAGTCCAAAACACATACATACATTCATATATGCCTCAAAACAGTTTCTCATGTATTCTAATATTTGCAAAGCAGTCCAAAACACATAAATACATTCATATATGCCTCAAAACAGTTTCTCATGTATTCTTATATTTGCAAAGCAGTCCAAAACACATAAATACATTCATATATGCCTCATTCGAATGATTTAATGAATCAAAGCATGAAAATGTTCTTTTAACAATCTAATTGTAACATGGTTATAAGAATCCATGGAATGATTCTAGCTCCCTAAGCAACTTAAAAGAAAACGTTATGGTATCTTAGATCGAAAGAAAATGAGAAAGATTCTTACTTCTCAATCCAACAAAGTGGAGGTTTCAACCGATGAAGAAATGGAGCTTCAAAGCAAGCTTTCTTCTTCTTTTTTTAGTCTTTCTCCCTCTAGCCTTTTCACTCCCCTTCGGTATTAAGGAAAAGATGAAGATAATGGCTACATTATTTTCCTTAGCCAACTTACACTTGCTTTACTTCTAGGTGGACATGTGTTTTAACCCCCCTAAAGTTTATAGCTTAGCATGCAAACTCCAAGATTCTTTACTTTTCATTTTAGTCCTACCACAATTGATTACCATTGCTTCTAAATTCCAATTTGGTCCTAAACCACTTAATTAATCTAATAGATGATACTCCTATAGGAATTTTAACTAGTGGTCCATTGGAGCATACTCCTAGCCAATGTTTAATATATATTACAATTATTGCTTAAATTTTCAAATTGACAAGGCATTGCTTTACTAATTGATCTCTTAAAGGGTAAAATTACTAACCCGGTTTTCAGGGCATTACAAACTTTTTAAAGAGATAGACCATCTCTTCATCTTCACTTTCCTCCTCACTTGAATCTTCTTGATGGCTTGTGGAGGATTTATGAGCTACTATGTTTAGATCTTCGAATCCGAGCTCCTTGATCTTCTTCTCCTTCTCCTCTCTCAATGGCTTGGACATCAACTCATGGGTAAGAAGAAAACCAATTAGCTCATCAAGCTTGGGCTCCTTTAAGTTCTTGGCCTCAATGATGGTCGTCTTCTTGCTCTCCCATGATTCGGGAAGTGAGTAAATCAACTTCCGAATGAGTTTGTCTTTTGAAATCTCCTCTCCAAATCCTTTTAGCTCGTTGATGGTTGTGGAGAAATGGTCGAACATACTCTTGATGTCTTTATCCGAGTCCATCTTAAAGTTTTCATAGTTAAGGTTGAGTAAACCAATCTTTGTCTCCTTCACCTCGTTTGTACCTTCATGAATTACTTCAAGATTATCCCATGCTTCCTTGGCACTCTCACAAGAAGATACCTTTGCATATTCATCTGGGCCTAATGTACAAAATAGAATGTGCAAGGCTTTGCAATTGAGCTCCATCATCTCCTTATCGTTGCCATTCCATTCCACCTGGCTTTTTGTTGGCACGAATAGTCCATCTTCAACAAGATCACATAGACGATAATCATTGGCCTTGATGAAGTACATTGATACGAGCATGAGAGGGGTCAAAATAATCATCTTGGAAAAGAAGTTGAAACTGCTTTGCAAGTTAGAAACATCAGTCAACTTGCGAAGGATTTTTGGATGGGATCCAGGCATTTATGGGTCAACATGTCTTCTTAAAACTTGTCCGGCTGCAAATTATCTTTCCAACGCATCTTGAAACGCTTCAATCGGAGATCTGGATCTCAAGATATATCTATTTTAGCGAAGACAGCGCATGCAGAAATTCCTATACGGGATTAATACGTGATTTTTGGATAATTACGAATTTTCAAGATTTTATTTGATTATTTGTAATTTAAATCAACATAGGATTCTGCAATATATATTAGGATCAGATTTATTTAATTAAGATTTTATTTTTAGCATTTATTTATTATTAGAAGTTACTTATCTAATTAGGAGATTAGATTTTAGCATTTATTTATTGTATTTAATTCCTAAGTTTAGTAGGATTAAAACTTCTCCATGGCCTATATAAAGGAGGCTTCACCCACATTGTAATTCAGATTTCATTGATTAATAAAAAGTTCTCTTTGGAGATTTTAGTATTCTTTGAGTTTGCAAGTGTTCGATAAACTTTTCTAGAAGCCATCTTCAACATAAGATCATCGAGTTCTTGTGAGGGAGATCATCTTCACACTCTTGCTTGCCTAGGTAATTGCATCTAGGAGGGTGGGTTAGAGCCGCTTGAGGTTGCTTGCTTAGATAATTGCGTCTAAGAGGGTGCCGAGGACAAAACAACAACTATCAATTCATCACGCCATCTCTACATATTCAAGCTTCCTCCATTGACGCCACCACCATAAGCAAATCTGAATTTTTAGATTTGTTCTTTATTTTGGTTCGTTTTGTTTTTCTCTTTATTCGAATTTGCGCTACTCTATCATACATTGTCCTATTCTTCCAATAGGTATAATGTTCACCGTTGAAGAAGGGTGGCTTGTCAATGGATTGCGCCATGGAAACCGGTTGACTCGTTAGTTGGTTGAGCCTGTCGGATCACCTAAATAGGATGTTAATCCCTCTCGATTGAGCCTTTCTCTGATACCAATTGTTGGGCTCTATTTCCTTCAACCGTTTGTGTTGCCAAGTGGTGGAGAAGATGTATTTTGGGTGACAGTGGTGGGAAGAAAAAGATAGAAAATTTACACGATGATTTTAAAGTGGTTCGGCTTCCTAAACCAAGCTTACATCCATTACCCTAGCTTCCCACTAAGGATTTCAACAATTCACTAAGAATTCTTCCCCTTTTCTAGGCTTAGGAGGAAACCTTTTACAACCTAGACTCACTCACCAAGTCTAGCATCCAAAGCTCACAAACCGAGCTTTGGGAAACTTCTCCAACAAGAGAAATTCTAAGCAAACTGAAATCCCTCTACAAGGTTTATGTTTGCACTCTAAAGCTCTCACCCAAAACCTAAAACACTTCAGCATATATTGACAATTTAAGCTCACAAGTGTTGTCTATACAAGAATGGGAAATTTAAGCACTAAGACAATTTTTGCATCATAATGTTGTTGACAATAGGTTCATTAGTTGTTCGTGAAGCTTGAAGGTCCCTTTTATACTCCCAAATGAATTCCTAGCCGTTGGAGACCGTTAGGATTGAATTAGAGCTGTTGGGACTTTTCTTTCCCGTAATAAATGCAGTTCTACAGCCTTCGGTATCGGTACGTGGGTAGGTATATCGGTACTGCTACTAGCCATTATGCTAATTTCTGGCTGTGCATATTGGTACGTCTTGGTTCGTTTCGGTATGCCGTATCAGAATGCCATGGACCGTATCGGTACGACCTGCAATTCAAATAACCGTTGGGAAATATTCGTTGGGGTTGGTTGAAAATAGGATCGGTACGATCCTATCTGTATCGGTACGCCAAGGGGCGTATCGGTACAGTTTTTTAGTTCTGGAATTTTCCTGTAGCAAAAACCCTTATCTGTATCGACACGAGGTTTAACCGTATCGGTACGGATGTGCTAAAACATAAATTTGGCTACTTTAAAACGTTTAAAACATTTCCAAAACATCTCAAAAACTTCTCGAACTTATTTTCAACTTGTTTGGACTTAAAACATTTTTAAAATCTTTTCAATTTAGTCCAAAACTATTTTTCAATTATTATATCAAAACAAATATCCTAACATTAACCTCAATTTTAGAACTTTTTACTCAGTTAAAATTCTAACGGGTCCACTGTAAAGCCCATTTAGACATACACGCCTTAAACCCCACAAAATAGATACAAAATAAGATTAAATCAAATTTTATGATTTAAAATATTTGATCATGAGCTTTTGAATATGATTATATAGCTTAACCATAATTCTAGAACTTTTTACTCGGTTAAAATTCTAACGGGTCCACTGTGAACTCCATTTAGACATGCGCGCCGCCCTACACCCCAACAAAACGGCTATAAAATAAAGATTAAATCAATTTTCATAACTTTAAATTTTTGATAATGGGATTTTGAATATGATTATATAGCTTAATCTCGATTTTAAAACCTTTTACTCGGTTAAAACTCCAACGGGTCTACTATATAGCCCATTTAGACTTGCACGCCTTAACACCAACAAAACGTCCAAAAAAATAAGACTAACTCAAATTTTATGTCTTAAAATATTTTTTATTAGCTTTTGAACATTATTATATAGCTTAACCTCATTTTCAGAAATTTTTAACCTGTTAAAATTCTAACGGGCCCATTGTAAGTACATTTAGACATGCACGTCTTAAACCCAACAAAACGGCCACAAAATATGATTAAATC
Source organism: Hibiscus mutabilis (assembly GCA_019671005.1). Classification (NCBI taxonomy): domain Eukaryota; kingdom Viridiplantae; phylum Streptophyta; class Magnoliopsida; order Malvales; family Malvaceae; genus Hibiscus; species Hibiscus mutabilis. Next base: position 37,689,720 of record CM033729.1, read on the forward strand.
AAATTTCACGAGTTAAAATATTTAATTATGGCCTTTTTAATATGATTATATAGCTTAACCTCAATTTTAGAACTTTTACTCGCTAAAATACCAATGGGTCCACTGTAATGTCAATTTAGACATGCACGCCTTAAACACTAACAAAATAGCCATGCACACCTCATTTTCAGAACTTTTACTCAGTCAAAATTCCAACGGGACCACTGTAAAAAACATATAGACATGCACGACTTAAACACCAAAAAAATAGCCGAAAAATAAGATGAAATCAAATTTTATGACTTAAAATATTTAGTTATGGACTTTTGAATAGGATGATATACCTTAACCTCAATTTCAATTTTTTACTAAGTTAAAATTCCAACGGCTCCACTATAATGCCTATTTAGACATGCACACCTTAAACCCCAACAAAATGACCTAAAATTAAGATTAAACCAAATTTAATGAGCTCAAATATTTGATGACGGATTTTGAACATGATTATATAGCTTAAACTCAATTTTAGAACTTTTCACTCAGTTAAAATTCCAACGGCTCCACTATAAAGCCCATTTAGACAGGCACACTTTAAACCCCAACAAAATGGCCAAAAATTAAGATTAAATCAATTTTTAAGACTTAAAATATTTATTTATAGGCTTTTGAACATGGTTATATAGCTTAGCTTCATTTTTAGAAATTTTTACTCAGTTAAAATTCTAGCGGGTCCACTATAAAGCTCATTTAGACATGAACGCCTTAAACCCAACAAAATGGAGACAAAATAAGATTAAATCAAATTCTATGATTTAAAATATTTGATCATGGGCTTTTGAATATGATTATATAGCTTAACCTCAATTTTAAAACTTTTTACTCGGTTAAAATTCCAAAGGGTCCCCTGTAAAGCCCATTTAGACATGCACGCATTAATCGCAACAAAACGGCCACAAATAAGATTAAATTGAATTTTATGAGTTAAATTTTTTTTATTATGGGCTTTTTAATACGATTTTATACCAACGAGTCAACTGTAAAGCCCATTTAGACTTGCACGCCTTAAACCCCAACAAAATGGCCAAAAAATAAGATTAAATCAAAATTTATGACTTAAAATTTTTAGTTATGGGCTTTTGAATATGATTACCTAAATTTTAGAACTTCTTACTCGGTTAAAAATCTAACGGGTCCACTATAAAGCCAATTTAGACATGGACGCCTTAAACCCAACAAAACAGAAACAAAATATGATTAAATCAAATTTTATGATTTAAAATATCTGATCATGGGCTTTTGAATATGATTATACAGCTTAACCTCAATTTCAGAACTTTTTACTCAATTAAAATTCCAACAGGTCCACTGTGAAGCCCATTTAGACATGCACACCTTAAACCCCAACAAAATGGCCGAAAAATAAGATTAAATCAAATTTTATGACCTAAAATATTTAGTTATGGGCTTTTGAACATGATCATGCAGCTTAACCTCAATTTTAGACCTTTTTACGCGGTTAAAATTCCAATCGGTCCACTATAAACCCATTTAGACTTGCACGCCTTAAACCCCAACAAAACGGCCAAAAAATAAGATTAAATAAAATTTTATGACTTAAAATATTTATTTATGGGCTTTTAAACATGATTATATAGCTTAACCTCACTATAAGGCAATTTAGACATGCACGCCTTAAACCCAACAAAACAGTCACAAAATAAGATTAAATCAAATTTCATGAGTTAAAATATTTGATTACGGGTTCTTGAATATGATTATATAGCTTAAACTCAATTTTAGAACTTTTTATTCAGTTGAAATTCCAATGGGTCCACTGTAAAGCCCACTTAGACATGCACGCCTTAAACCCCAACAAAGCGGCTACAAAATAAAGATTAAATCAAATTTCATGACTTAAAATTTTTGAATATGATTATATTGCTTAACCTCATTTTCAGAACTTTTTACTAGGTCAAAATTCCAACGGGTCCAATGTAAATCTCATATAGACATGGACGCCTTAAACACCAACAAAATAGCCGAAAAATAAGATGAAATTAAATTTTATGACTTAAAATATTTATTTATGGACTTTTGAACAAGATGATATACCTTAACCTCAATTTCAGAACTTTTTACTCGGTTAAAATTCCAACGGGTCCACTATAAAGCAATAGACATGCACACCTTAAACCCAAACAAAACGACCATAAAATAAGATTAAACCAAATTTAATGAGTTCAAATATTTGATGATGGGCTTTTGAACATGATTATATAGCTTAAACTCAATTTTAGAACTTTTTACTTGGTTAAAATTCCAATGGCTCCACTGTAAAGCCCATTTGGACATGCACGCCTTAAACCCCAACAAAACGGTTACTTTTTATGAATTAAAAAAATTATTTATGGGCTTTTGAACATGATTATATAGCTTAACCATATTTTCAAAAAAAATTACTCGGTTAAAATTCAAACGGGTCCACTATAAAGCCTATTTAGACATGTTGCCTTAAATACAATAAAATGGACACAAAATAAGATTAAATCAAATTTTATGGTTTAAAATTTTTGATCATGAGCTTTTGAATATGATTATATGGCTTAACCTCAATTTCAAAACTTTTTACTCGGTTAAAATTCTAGTAGGTCCACTATGAAACCCATTTAGACAAGCACGCCTTAAACCTCGACGAAACGGTTGCAAAATAAAGATTAAATCAAATTTCATGCTTTAAATTTTTTATTATGGCAATTTGAATATAATTATAAAGCTTAAACTCATTTTCAAAACTTTTTACTCGGTCAAAATTCCAACGGGACCACTATAAATGCCTTATAGACATGCACGCCTTAAACACCAACAAAATAGCCAAAAAATAAGATTAAAATCAAATTTTATGACTTAAAATATTTAGTTATGGACTTTTGAACAGAATGATATACATTAACCTCAATTTCAAATTTTTTACTAATTTAAATTTCAACAGCTCCACTGTAATTCCCATTTAGACATGCACACCTTAAACCCTAACAAAATGACCTCAAAATAAGATTAAACCAAATTTCATGAGTTAAAAAAATTTGATGATGGATTTTGAACATGATTATATAGCTTAAACTCAATTTTAGAACTTTTCACTCGGTTAAAATTCCAACGGCTCCACTATAAAGCCCATTTAGACAAGCACGCCTTAAACCCCAACAAAATGGCCAAAAATTAAGATTAAATCAAATTTTATGACTTAAAATACTAATTTTTAGGCTTTTGAACATGATTATATAGCTTCACGTCATTTTCAAAAAAATTTACCTGGTTAAAATTCCAACGTGTCTACTATAAAGCCCATTTAGACATGCACGCCTTAAACCCAACAAAACGGCCACAAAATAAGATTAAATCAAATTTTATTAGTTAAAATTTATTATGGACTTTTGAATATGATTTTATACCTTAACCTCAATTTCATAACTTTTTACTCGGTTAAAATTCCAACGAGTCAACGTGAAGCACATTTAGACATGCACACCTTAAACCTTAACAAAATGGCCGAAAAACAAGAATAAATCAAATTTTATGACTTAAATATTTAATTATGGGCTTTTGAACATAATCATACAGCTTAATCTCAATTTTAAAACTTTTTTACTCGGTTAAAATTCCAACGAGTCAATTTTAAAGCCCATTTAGACTTGCACGCCTTAAACCCAACAAAATAGCCAAAAAAAAAGATTAAATCAAAATATATGACTTAATTTTTTTTAGTTATGGGCTTTTGAACATGATTATATAGCTTAACCTCAATTTTAGAACTTCTTACACGGTTAAAATTCAAACGGATCCACTATAAAGCCTATTTAGACATGCAAGCCTTAAACCATTAAAACAAACACAAAATATGATTAAATTAAATTTTATGATTTAAAATATTTGATCATGGGCTTTTGAATATGATTATATAGCTTAACCTCAATTTTAGAACTTTTACTCGGTTAAAATTCCAACAGGTCCACTGTGAAGCCCATTTAGACATGCACGCCTTTATTCCCAACAAAACGGCCAAAAAATAAGATTAAATCAAATTTTATGACTTAAAATATTTAGTTATAGGCTTTTGAACATGATCATGCAGCTTAACCTCAATTTTAGAACTTTTTTCTCGGTTAAAATTCCAACGGGTCCACTATAAAGCCTATTTAGACATGCACGCCTTAATTTTTTTAATATGAATAGTGTAACATGCACGCCTTAAACCATAACAAAACGGCCAAAAAAATAAGATTAAATAAAATTTTATGACTTAAAATATTTTTATGGGCTATTGAACGTGATTATATAGCTTAACCTCGTTTTTAGAAATTTTTACTCTATTAAAATTCCAGCGGGTCCACTATAAGCTCATTTAGACATGCACGCCCTAAACCCAACAAACGACCACAAAATAAGATTAAATCAAATTTAATGAGTTAAAATATTTGATTATGGTCTTATTAATATTATTATATAGCTTAACCTCAATTCTAAAACTTTTTACTCGGTTAAAATTCCAACGGGTCCACTATAAAGCCCATTTAGACATGCACGTCTTAAACCCCAACAAAACGGCCAAAAATAAGATTCAATCAAAATTTATGACTTAAAATATTTATTTATGGGCTTTTGAACATGATTATATAGCTTAACCTCAATTTCAAAAATTTTTACTCGGTTAAAATTCCAACGGGCCACTATAAGCCAATTTAGACATGGACGCCTTAAACCCAACAAAACGGTCACAAAATAAGATTAAATCAAATTTCATGAGTTAAAATAATTGATTATGGGCTCTTGAATATGATTATATAGCATAAACTCAATTTTATAACATTTTACTCGGTTAAAATTCAAACGGGTCCACTGTAAAGCCCATTTAGACATGCACGCCTTAAACCCCAACAAAGCGGATACAAAATAAAGATTAAATCAAATTTCATGACTTAAAATTTTTGATTTTGTAATTTTGAATATGATTATATTGCTTAACCTCATTTTCAGAACTTTTTACTAGGTCAAAATTCCAACGGGTCCACTGTAAATCCCATATAGACATGGACGCCTTAAACACCAACAAAATAGCCGAAAAATAAGATGAAATCAAATTTTATGACTTAAAATTTTTATTTATGGACTTTTGAACAAGATGATATACCTTAACCTCAATTTCAGAACTTTTTACTCGGTTAAAATTCCAACGGGTTCACTATAAAGCCCATTTAGACATGCACACCTTAAACCCCACCAAAACGGCCACAAAATAAGATTAAACCAAATTTCATGAGTTCAAATATTTGATGATGGGCTTTTGAACATGATTATATAGCTTAAACTCAATTTTAGAACTTTTCACTTAGTTAAAATTCCAATAGCTCCACTGTAAAGCCATTTAGGCATGCACGCCTTAAACCCCAACAAAACGGTCACATTTTATGAATTAAAAGATTTGTTTATGTGTTTTTGAAAATGATTATGTATCTTAACCTCATTTTCAAAAAATTTTACTCGGTTAAAATTCAAACGGGTCCACTATAAAGCCCATTTAGACATGCATGCCTTAAATCCAACAAAATGGATACAAAACAAGATTAAATCAAATTTTATGGTTTAAAATTTTTGATCATGAGCTTTTGAATATGATTATATGGCTTAGCCTCAATTTCAAAACTTTTTACTCGGTTAAAATTCCAACAGGTCCACTATGAAACCCATTTAGACATGCACACCTTAAACCCTAATGAAACGGCTGCAAAATAAAGATTAAATCAAATTTCATGACTTAAAATTTTTGATTATGGGCTTTTGAATATTATTATATAGAATAACTTCATTTTTAGAACATTTTACCCAGTTAAAATTCCAACGGGAAACTCTCTCAACCCTTCCTCTCCCCTCTCCTCTTTTTTGCCTCTCTCTTGTGTACACATCTGCCATTCTACCACCGTGAAGAGCCGCTCAGCAACATTGCCATTGTTCTATCGTTCACCACCTTTCTACGCCGGCGATTGAGTTATGATTATGCTTTGGAGTTATGGCTTCAGAAACGTTATTGAGATAGCATTGGGTTGCTATTTTTTGGGTGTCGTTGTTGCCACTTTTCCACGGACTTCGGCTACCCCATCGGATCATAAGTGATCCTTTAGTTTTGAGAGGTGAGTTTCTTCGATCACACCCTTGTAATTTTTATTTCTTCCAATTGGTTGGCCTTGTATGGATGCATATCTTGTACTACTCCATTGATTGCTTAAAAATCTATATATCGGTTTATATTTTCTTCACCTCCTTCCAAATAATATAGGTATTTATAATATACGTTTTGTATAATCTTTTTTATTGCAATGTCGATTGGTTTCCGTTATACTCCAACAGTTCAACTCTACTTGCTTATATTTGGATGCAAGTTTTAGTTTAGTATAAACATCTTTACAAATACTTTATGAAAATTTCAGAACATTTCTATATGATTCCATTTTCTTTACATCTCATTTTTCATCACAATTTGTTCATGCAAAACTTTATCTATAAGTGTGCAATGGAATTCATGTACTTATTAGCAAGAATGATTCTCACGATTCATTCAAATATAGATGATATTTTTATTAATCCATCTACCTTATACAAAATTTCTCTCTTATCCCACTCTACATATCAAGGGAAAGAGTTTATAGGGTGTCCTATGGCATCTAAACTTAATGCCTTTTAAGGCATTTGTCCTGGTCTTTACGACCTTGGTTGAGTTTCTCGAACAATATATGTCAATATAATTGTGATATTTCAAATTCCTTGTTGGATACTCTCTTCATAATTTTATCTTCAAACATTATTATGATAAATTCCATTCTGATTAAAATTGGATAGGACTTCGGAACAAACATAATACCAATATTCGAATACTGTATAAAATCAAATACGGCACAACCACTAATGGATTAATATCTCTTTCCCTCATCACAATTAAATTCCAATTACATATTGCCATTACAAATAATCTTGCACAAATCTTGAAACTAATTTCAAACGCAATTAACACTAGATTCATATATAGAATTATTACCCTACTTACAACTATATTGACTATTTGTTAGGTTATTTGTTTTGATATAATAATCGAAAAATGTTTTTTGGACTAAATTTAAAATATTGAAAAACTAATTTTAAGTCCAAACAACTTGAGAAATATGTTGAAATGATTTTGGAACATTTTTAAGTCAAAAACACAATGTTTATAGGTTCAATATGTCAAAATCAGGCCCCTGGTATCGATACCTTAAGGCCAATATCGATACTCCTTTGCCTGGTATCGATACCCTTTGTTTTCCAGAATTGATTTCTGGTATCGATACCCTACCTTAGGTATTGATACCCTAAGACAAGTATCGATACCCTCTTCAAGGTATCGATACCTCCTCTATTTTTTTCTCTAACGGTTCTTTCCTTTTTAGGTCAGGTATCGATACCCCTGCCCGAGTATCGATACCCTATGCTGCAGAATGCGGATTTGCTTGGAAAAAGATCCCTAATGGCTCGAGATCATCCCCAACGGTCACCAACTGCTAAGAACTCATTTGGGAGTATAAAAAGACCCTTCAAGCACCTAGAACAACTAATGATCTTCAAGTCAACAACATTATGATTGTAAAAGTGTCTTAGTGCTTAATTCTCATTCTTTCATAAACTACACTTGTTGAGCTTAATTGTTAATGTATGCTCAAGTGTATTAGAATTTGGGTGAGTGCTTAAAGAGTGCAAACATCAACCTTGTAGAGAGGATTTCTTGTTTGCTTTATTTCTTTTGTTTGTAAGGATTCCCAAAGCTTGGGTTGTGAGCTTTGGATGCTAGACTTGGTAATTGGGTCTAGGATTGTAAAGGTTGCCTCCTAAGCCTTGTAAAAGGGGAAGAAATTCTTAGTGAATTTGGGAAATCCTTAGTGGTGTGCCAAGGTAGTGGATGTAGAGCTTGTTAGAAGCTTGAACCACTCTAAATCCTTTTGTTCATTGTCTCATCTTTAGCTTCCACCATATACACCCAAAAATTGACTTCTCCACCACTTGGCAAGCAATTCGGTTGAAGGAATTTGAGCCCAACAATTGGTATCAGAGTGAGGCTCAATCGAGAAGGTCTAACAACCTATTAAGGCGATCCGAAAGCTTGATCAACTAACAAGTCAACCGGAGTTAAATGGTGTAATCCATCGACAAGCCACCTTTCTTTGACGGGACCAACTATGCCTATTGGAATACTAGAATGATGTTCTTCATCAAGGCCAAAGATTACAATCTCTGGGACGTTGTTAAAGATAGTCCGTACGTACCACAAAGATGCAAGGCGGAATGGAATGTGGATGATCGCAAGAATATGGAGCTAAATTGCAAGGCTTTGCACATTCTCTTTTGTGCATTTAGCCCCAATATCTATGAGAAGATGTCTTCTTGTAAAGATGCCAAGGAAGTTTGGGACAAGCTTGAAGTCATGTACGAGGGAACAAATGAAGTAAAGGAGACCAAAATTGGCCTCCTCAACCTTGAGTATGAGAACTTCAAGATGGGACCGAAAAAAGACATCACGAAGATGTTCGATAGATTCTCCACCATCACCAATAGACTCAAAGGATATGGAGAAATCATTCCGGAAGAAAAGCTTGTCCGAAAGCTTATCTACTCTCTTCCCGAGTCATGGGACTCAAAGAAGACCGCCATCATCGAAGCCAAAAATCTTAAAGTTCTAAAGCTAGATGAGCTCATGGGGTCTCTTCTTACTCATGAAATCATGAAAAAAAAAAAGAAGAGGAGAAGAAGAAGGAAGAGATAAAGAAGATGGGGAAGAAGAAAATCATGGAGCTAGGCATTAATGTGAATGTCATTGCTCTTGAATCCTCCAAAAGCGATCGAGAAGAATCAAGTGAGAAGGAAAGTGAAGATGAAGAAATGGCCTATCTCTTCAAGGAATTAGCTCGATTCATGAAGAGCAACAAAGAAGAATCCAAGCATGAATCGAAGAAGAAGATGGTGGATTCCCCCAAGTGCTCGAAATGCAAGAAGATGAGGCACACCAAATCCGATTGCCCTCACTTCAACACGAAGGGATCATCATCAAAGAAAGCATATGTGGCTACATGGAGTGATGAAGACTCCACCATGAAGATGAGATAGCCCACCTATGCATGATGGCCCTCCAAGAGGGTGAGGTAACTTCTAACTCATCTAGTTCAAATTCAAATTCATATACTTTTGATGAGTTACAAGAAGCCTATGACAAATTGGTTTTTGAATTTAAAGCCTCATTTTCAAAGAACAAAAAGTAGATTTCAAAATTGAAAAATGAAAATGATTTGCTTATAAATACCAATTTGGAATTTGAAGTAAAATTAAAGGATTTTGAACTTAAAGTTTTGAATTTACAAAATTTGCTTCAAAAGAAAGAAAAAGATTATCAAATTGAAGTAAATGATATTAAGAAAGAAAAAGATTTGATTTCCAATGAACTTCAAAAGAAAAATAATTTGGGAAAATCAAATTTTTATGTAAGACAATATAGTGCCCTAGATTAGAAAAATAATTTGGGAAAATCAATTTTTTTATGTAAGACAATATAGTGCCCCTAGATTTATTAAAGGAAAATGTTTTAGAAGTATTTGGGTCCCAAAAGGACTAAGTACTTCACATAAAAAGGATGAAATTGAAAAATGGATTCCTAAGGGGACTAAACTTTGTGCTACTAATGTCTATGGATCCAAAGCAATTTGGATACCAAAATATTTGTGATTGTCTTGTTTAGGTGTGATGGAGCAATTGATCAACAAGTTGAAGAACCATGAAAGCTCTATGCACACAAGGAAGAACACTTGAAGAAGGAAGGCTTCACATCCTACCTTTGGTTCAAGTGTGGTAAAAATTAGTTGAATTTTATTTATCTTTATTTGATTTATCTTTTTAATTCAACTAGTTTATCATATATGTTGGACTAACATTTGAATGATGCTTGAGTAAGGGGGAGCCAATTTTAAAACAAAACTTATTTTGTCAAAATTTCTAACTCTCCATTGTTATTGATCTTTAACGTTTGAACCATTTTTGATATAACAAAAAGGTGGAGAATGTTTTGAAAAATTGAATTTTCAAATGAATAAGGGGGAGCTTATAAGATTTTTAACATTTAATCACTCATTCAAAATTTATTTTTACTAAGGGGGAGAATCTCAAAAACAATTTTTCAAGTTGGTTTTATTATATCAAAAAGGGGGATTGTTAGGATATTTGTTTTGATATAATAATTGAAAAATGTTTTTGGACTAAATTGAAAATATTAAAAAACTAATTTTAAGTCCAAACAACTTGAGATATATGTTGAAATGATTTTGGAACGTTTTTAAGTCAAAAACACAATGTTTATAGGTTCAATCTGTCAAAATCAGACCCTAGTATCGATACCCTAAGGCCAGTACCGGTACCCCTTTGCCTGGTATCGATACCCTTTGCTTTCTAGAATTCCAGAATCGATTTCTGGTATCGATACCCTAAGACCAGTATCGATACCCTCTTCATGGTATCGATACCTCCTCTATTTTTTCTCCAATGACTTTTTCCTTTTTAGGTCAGGTATCGATACCCCTGCCCAAGTATCGATACCCTACGCTACAAAATGGCAGATTTGCTTGGAAAAGGATCCCCAACGGCTCCAAATCATCCCCAACAGTCACCAACGGCTAGGAACTCATTTGGGAGTATAAAAGGACCCTTCAAGCACCTGGAACAACTATTGATCTTCAAGTCAACAACATTATGATTGTAAAAGTGTCTTAGTGCTTAAATCTTATTCTTTCATAAACTACACTTGTTGAGCTTAATTGTTAATGTATGTTTAAGTGTATTAGGATTTGGGTGAGTGTTTAAAGAGCGCAAACATCAACCTTGTAGAGAGGATTTCTTGTTTTCTTTATTTCTTTTGTTTGTAAGGATTCTCAAAGCTTGGGTTGTGAGCTTTGGATGCTAGACTTGGTAATTGGGTCTAGGATTGTAAAGGTTGCCTCCTAAGCCTTGTAAAAGGGGAAGAAGTTCTTAGTGAATTTGGGAAATCCTTAGTGGTGTGCTAAGGTAGTGGATGTAGAGCTTGTTAGAAGTTTGAACCACTCTAAACCCTTGTGTTCACTGTCTCATCTTTAGCTTCCACCACATACACCCAAAAATTGACTTCACCACTTGGCAAGCAATTCGGTTGAAGGAATTTAAGCCCGCCAGTATTGATACCACTTTGCCTGGTATCGATACCCTTTGTTTTAAAGAATTCCAGAATTGATTTCTGGTATCGATACCCTACCTTTGCTGCCGATACCCTAAGATCAGTATCGATAACCTCTTCATGGTATCGATACCTCCTTTGTTTTTTCTCCAATGGCTCTTTCCTTTTTAGGTCAGGTATCGATACCCCTGCCCGGGTATCAATACCCTATGCTGCAGAATGACAGATTTGCTTGGAAAAAGATCCACAACGGCTCCAAATCATCCCCAATGGTCACCAACGGCTAGGAACTCATTTGAGAGTATGAAATGACCCTTCAAGCACCTGGAACAACTAATGATCTTCAAGTCAACAACATTATGATTGTAAAAGTGTCTTAATGCTTAATTCTCATTCTTTCATAAACTACCCTTGTTGAGCTTAATTGTTAATGTATGCTCAAGTGTATTAGGATTTGGGTGAGTGCTTAAAGAGTGCAAACATCAACCTTGTAGAGAGGATTTCTTGTTTGCTTTATTTCTTTTGTTTGTAAGGATTCCCAAAGCTTGGGTTGTGAGCTTTGGATGCTAGACTTGGTAATTGGGTCTAGGATTGTAAAGGTTGCCTCCTAAGTCTTGTAAAAGGGGAAGAAATTCTTAGTGAATTTGTGAAATCCTTACTGGTGTGTAAGGTAGTGGATGTAGAGCTTGTTAGAAGCTTGAACCACTCTAAATCCTTATGTTTATTCTCTCATCTTTAGCTTCCACCACATACACCCAAAAATCGACTTCTCCACCACTTGGCAAGCAATTCGGTTGAAGGAATTCGAGTCCAACACTATTAATCATAATCATGAAAATAAAATACAAATTCAAATGAAACTATGTCTAATATGGAAAATTCGGTTCATTCTCCTTTTTAGGAGAATTATGCACATATTCAACTACACTATATACAATAATGGATCAACTACTTCTTTTTTCACTAAAAATTCCTTAATTGGATTCTTGGAATTTAATTCAAGTTACTTCATATATTTTCCTTATAACTCCATTATCAATATAATCACTAAAAGATATACAATCAGATATAATTACGATGAAATAATTGACTTATTTAAAAATAATTCAATTTTAAATTCCAACGTAATCACCTCTAGATTTCCATACTCAATTCTAGCCTCTTTTAAAATTACACACGCATCACATTTCCATATTGGATTTAAATTAATTTCAAAATCAACATTTAATTTTCGATTACAGCTAATTCAAAGGAGAGCTTTACACAAATTTAATTACGATGAAATAATTGCTCTTTCATTCATTATTAATAACTGATTATTCACTCTCTTAAGCAAGCTTAATCTTTCATCATATATTCTCCCTTCAAGGAGAATTATGCACATACTCAAATATATTATATACAATAATAGATTATTTTCTCTTTCTTCCCTCCGTAAAATTTCCTTAATTGGATTCATGGAAATTAAATATACATCCTTTGAATATTTTCTTTATAACTTCATTGTCAATCTAGTTAATACAATATATACCTTCTTTGGAAACAAAACTTATTAAACTCCAACGTAATCACTTCTTGATCTCCACATTCAATTATTGACTTATTTAAAATTATACACACAGCATATTTCCTTATGGGACTTAAATTAATTTCACAATCACCACCTAATTTTCGGTTACAATTAATAACAATGAGAGCATTACACAATTCAATATTAAATTCCAACGTAATCATCTCCTGATTCCCACCTCCGCTTATTACCTTAATTATAATTATAAACTCTATAAATTTCCTTATTGGATATAAATTAATTCCACAATCAACATTAATTTCCACATACAATTTTTGGTTACTGCTTTTGTAAGCAGATCCTTATATAAATTTAAATACACCACACACAATGCTGGAATTATTATTCAATCATTCATTATTGATAATCATTATTCCCCCTTGTAAGCAATTTTAAACTTTCATTACATATTCTCATAAGAAATAACATCAAATTAACTTCCCATTTAACTTCAAACGTTCTCATCACCCTCGGGAAATTAATTCTGATTTTATATACTAAAATCAAATTGGATTTATCTTCTTCTAGATTTAATTCAATTTTGAACTTAAATGCAAAATCCTACTTGATTATATCTCTGACTAAATTTAAATTAAATGCTAATTTTGATACTGTCACCCTAAACTGTTCCTTCATTTATTTTCTATTAAATTCATAATCGATTCTGCTAAGGAAATTTTTGATGAATTTACTCCCTCATTAAAGTTTCTTCCAATTTGAAGATAGAAAGTTACTCCCATGAGTGATTTTCTTTTCAAATTAATTTATGAGAGTTACATCTTCTGTAACTGTCTACATGGGAATTAAATTCTATTTACTCTTAAGTTTGATTTCCTTTTACAATTTATTCAGATACTATATCTCTTTTCTCGCATTTTTATTCCACTTCATTACCCCATTTATAATTCGATATAAACTACAACTATTAAATTCTTTCCCCTCCACAATTTATATTGACAACATTTTTTCATTATTGTTAACATTTCCTTAATTTTTTCCTTTGGAGTTATCTTATCCTTAATTCCTCCTTTAATTTTGGATACATACCTTAGATTGGAATTAATTTTATCTCTATCTTTTTTCAATCTAATTTCCTCAGTTTTTATTACCTTTTAACTGTTTTTAAATCTAACTTTGGTTTGACATTATACATGTTCAGCGGTTCTTCAAATTTGAAAATGGAAGTAACACCCATGAAATATTTAGTTACCAATTTAGTTTATGAGGGAGTTACCCCTTTTTTAATCATAATAACATTTTCTCCTTTACCTTTCCTTTTTCATCACCTAATTCTTTTGGATCTATATTCATACTACCATTACATATATTGTTAAATTCAATTCTCTGCAGATTTTTGCCATTAATATTCTCCATTAAAATTCCTTTTGGAAGTCAAATAAGATTACAATCAACATTAATTTTGTCTTGCCTTTTTGGGTAATTCTACTCTTCAACATATTTAACTCCATTATCAATTTTACAAATATTATTTCCTATTCCATTAATATTCTATATTACTTAATTATCTCCATTAGATTTTTACCTACGCACATTTGTCTTATTACTATAAATACCACTTCTAGTCAGCCTCTAAATTCTTCTATATTTTCCAATAACTCCAAGAACAACAAAGCTGGGATGAGCAGCAGAAAAAACTCTTCGGCGGAGGTTGATGTTCAACCCCGCCCCTCCGCCGAGGAAAATAAAAATATTATGTTAGAACTGTCGTGGTCTAAGTAGAACCTGACATTTAAGGCTTTAGGATGAGTTGTTACTAGATTTTATCCTGATTTACTTTTCTTATGTGAAACTCGTCTAAACAAATTTCATAGTGAAAGACTACAAATTTCCCTTAGATGAATGGTTGTTTCCCTGTTGAAAACAATGAAACTTGTTCTGGAATAATAATATCAATGTTGATTTGCTTTTGTACTCAGACCATCATATCGATACTATTATTCGTGTAAATACAACTCATTTCCACTTTTCTAGAATTTATGGCTACGCTAAAACAAGTCAAAAACTAAAAATTGGGAGCTAATTGACACTTTAAGCTCTTCCTCGCCTCTCCCTAGCTAATTGGAGGAAATTTGAATGAGATCCTGTCTGATAACGAAAAATAAGGTGGATGTCACTGTGCCCGCTCACAAATTGACAATTTCAGGGAGTGCTTATCCCGTAATAACCTTTTCGATTGCAAACCGATCAAAGACTGGTTCACTTGGACCAAATTCGCACCTCAAACTACAACCGTTTTTGAACGGCTTGACCATTTTGTTGCTAATTGTAATCACTCATTTTTATTCGGTTTGTAAATATTATTAACGTATTAATATAATAATTAATAAGGTATTATTATTGCATGTATACAGGTTATATTATATGTTTACTATATATGTGATTAATGTGTATAAAATATGTGTGTAATATGTGTAAGCGCATGCATATTATACATACTATGTATGGTGTATGTGTGTCACATGTCACGTACGTTTTAATAATTTATATATGTACTAGGGTGTATTTGGTTATAATTATTTTGTGTCTATAAGATGTATGTATGTGTGTGCTTGGGTGTATGTGATATATATGTGGTTTCACATGTCTCGTTGCACGCGCGAGACTGTTCATTCTCCCTCTGCCACGTGTCGAGATCAGATGCAGCTTTGCTCATTCCAAGGCCAGATCTAGGCCGTTCATTCCCCATGCAATCACAGCCGTTGGATCAGATCTGATCCAACGGTCGTTAGTGGATCTGGCAGGGGACACCACCACCATGACTCTCTCCACGCCGACACCACTCCGTCGTACCACCAACTCAACCACTGCGCTCAGAGAACGTGCAAAACACCAAAACAATGGATTATTAATACCCAAAAATTAGATCAGACGTATTTTTCATGTATGGTTTTCTACCAAAAAACTCAGATGAGAGCAATATATGTAAACGAGCCAAAAGTGTAAAAGGGGATCAGTTTCCAGAAATAAAAAGATACAAAAAGAAAAGTAGAGATTTGTGGGTAATCCTTCTTCTTCTTTCGTCCTTCATGCATGTATATTTCCCAAAAAAAAGATAATATGAAAAAAGATGGGATGTGAGTCTACCTTCGCCATCGGTCCATTCTCTGGTGAGAAGCCCCTATAGGGGTGAATCGGAGTAGGATGCTGACGCTAAAGGGGATGGGTCATTTCAAGAATGTTTTTCTTTCAAAATGGGTTCGGTTTTTTAGATCTAGGTGGATGGTTGTTTTTTTTCTAACATCTAAGGGGAGATCTGGTTTATACATGGCAAAGGGGTTGTTTTGGGTCGACCTAAGGTTTTGCCGTTGCCGACTAACGGCGGCCGGCGGTGGTTCAGGTTATTTTTTTGGGCGGTCGTTTCTTCTGGAAAAACCAATGGAGAGAGCTCTCTCTTAAGGGCAAAAAAAATAAAGGGAAAATGAGATCATGGGCCAGATAATTGGGTTTTATAGACCCGAAATAAAAATAAAATGGTCTAAATGCATCATAAATCCTCCCTTGTCCCCAATATTTTTGTTTTGAGCTCGCCGCATGGGTCAATTACAATTTCGGTCATTTTTCTTTTCTATTTTACTTCAATTTGATCACTAAATTAACCGAAATCAGATTTCCAATGGTTTAATTACCTCATAGACCATTCCGCGTTTTCAAACTTTGCACTTTGAGCTTGCCCCTTGGTCATATTGCATATCCAGTCCCTGCAAGTCTGTTTCAGTTTTTAATTAAATCCCTGAATGTGTTTTTTTTGTTTATTTAATTTTTGCTTCATGATTTTCCTTTTGTTGCATTTTGGACCTTTCTCATGTTTTAATGTTTGTGCCATTTAATTTCTGTCACATGTTGTCAGCAAGTTCATTTTGTTCATACATGCACTAATGTCATGATTATTTGCGTATTTTGGGGTTGTGCTTTCTATGTTGTTTGTCTTGTTTGCTCGTAACGTACATGTTCATTTGGTATGCTTAGTTGACTTGTACTTATTGTGTTTATATTTTGGCATGTATGGATTGTTCACTTTATTTTCAGGTTACATGTTAATATGTTTTTGCTTGCTACGTTTATTTGTGATATTATGTCTTTTTGTGTTTTAATCCGTTCATTCATCGTATGTAGGCTTGTTTTAGATATTGTTTTAGTTTCTTTGTACATCATGTTTTTATGTACCCACATGGATTTTCCTATCCTCGTTTTTTAGGATATATGTTAGTGTATTTCTTGGTGCTATAGAGATGTCATGTTTTTTAGTCTATGCATATAAACTGTGTCACATGTCAAATATCAAGCATTAGTTCTTATTCTAGCATGTTTTCCTCTAGTGCCATACTACGCCATGTGTATGTTATCCATATTTCAGTTGTATGTTGTCTTGATGTGTTCAAGCATGTTGAGGATAATTAATCCAGTTTTGTAAGCACGTTTTTATCTTGTTCGTATTTGCT
Source organism: Hibiscus mutabilis (assembly GCA_019671005.1). Classification (NCBI taxonomy): domain Eukaryota; kingdom Viridiplantae; phylum Streptophyta; class Magnoliopsida; order Malvales; family Malvaceae; genus Hibiscus; species Hibiscus mutabilis. The sequence goes on from CM033729.1 coordinate 37,706,998, forward strand.
TCGTTTTTACCATGCTTTGTCTTTTTACTCGTGTATTTTATTATTTTTGTTTAATTTTGTAATATGCATGCTTTTATATTTTATAGTATCATGCCAATACGAATTGTATGTTATGTCTTACTTTCTAAGGTCGCATAATGGAATATAAATTATCAATGCGGTGCCCTTTTATCCGAGCGCAAACAGGGCCAGTATCAGGCGTAGTGATAGTGGTTGGGCGTTTACTCTCGGATAAAGGGGCCTTTAAAATCTACTCGCACTTATAACCAAATTTTAAATTGATCGTCACTTTAATCTGAAAAGCCTAATATTAATAAAGCGGTAATTATTAAAGTACCAATTTTGGGCGGTGTGAGGGTGCTAATCCTTCCCTATCCGTAACCGACTCCCGAACTCAAAGTTTTTTTGAATCTCTGGTTTTATGGTGTCCGACCTACCTAAGTGGCCGGTGGCGACTCCAATTTCTAAATAAAACGCGGTTTTTTAAAACCCCCATGGAATAAACATTTTATATCCGAAAAATCACAAACACCTCGAAAATCCACTTTTTAGCGAATCGGAGACATCGCTACAGGTTTTATGGTGTCCGGCCTACCTAAGTGGCCAGTGGCGACTCCAATTTCTAAATAAAATGCGTTTTTCAAAACCCTCACAGAATAAATATTTTAATACCCGAAAGACCAACAACACTTCGAAAACTCGTTTTTCTAGCGAAACAGACATCACTACAGATGGCGACTCCGCTGGGGATTATTTTTTGTTTTTCGAAAATAAGAAGAGAGTCAAGCTTTTTAAAATAATTACCGCTTTATTAATATTAGAAATTTCGGGTTAAAGTGACTATTAAATTAACATTCGGTTATAATTGCGCATTTATTTTAACGCATTTAAAATATTGCATATAAACCCGTTTTTTAAGTGGGGGAAAACGCTAATGCTTTCGTGGAGATAACATTCTCCCGTATGGGCCAAGCAAGTACCTTTGGGGCTCGAGTACCTTATGCTTTCGTAAGGATATCGTTCCTTCGTACGGGCATAAGCGAATGGGTCCCCCTGAATTGAACCCGGTTGAAAGGAGCCTATAATGGGTGATGATCGAGGACCTTGTTACTCTAAGTATAGGACAGCGAGGACAATTCGGGTACCTCGTAGAACCAGAACTGCATGTAGAGAACACACATAGAAACCCATCCTGTTAGAGCCATGCGGATAACCTAGGTGTCTTAGATGGAATGTAAATAGGATTGCCTTATTGTTTATCGCATTTAATTTGCCCTTTTATTATGTATTTATCATTTGCGTCCGGTACTGACTTGTTTTCTTTTTTGTTTTGTTTTTGCATATCATCGCATTTGCATTACACAGGGCATTGATTCCCGAGTGGTTTCTCCAATAATAGAAGATTGCTCATGATGGATCAAAGGTTCTTTGACCTGAAGGAAGGGGGTCCAGTTCTAGAGTTCCATCCCGAGACTAGGTGATACATGCATGAGCGGGGTCAAATTACTAATATTGGATAAGAAGCTGAATTTGTTCGATGCAAACAATAAAAGCCAAAACAGTGCACGCATAGGAGGTCAAAAATGATGCATCTTGGACAAGAAATTGAATCTGTTTGTAAAATCTGGAAAGTCAGCCAACTTGTGACGAGATTTTGGATGGGATCCGGGCATTTCTGAGTCAAGTTGTCTTCTAACAAATTGTCCATCATTCAGTTACCTTTCAAACACATCTTGAAATGCATCAATCGGACATCAGGAACTCAAGATACGTCCAATTTACTGAAGACTGGGCATGCAGAAAACTGGATACGGGATTATTAGGGGATTTTGTAAAATTCATCCCAAAAGCTAACATATAAGGCTTTGGACGAATTAAACTTAGCCCAATATATTTATATTCATTTAAATTGATGTTTTTAGGGTTTTATATACTTTAGGAACCAGCCACCCAGCCCTTATCAGCTTATCACTTGCCTTATCACCCTATTCCTTGCCACACAAGCACAAGGAGTTTAAAAGCTGTTATTTTTTTTATTATTTTTAATTAGATTAGGTTTTCCTTGTTTTAGTAGAAGTTAAATTACTTTGTTTATCCTTCACCTATAAAAGGATGAAGCCTCCATCATTGTAAGACAAATTTTCTTTGATTTATGAAATATTTAGTGAGTTTGTTTTTGCAAGTGTTGATTACTTGTTCCTTCGAAGTCTTCTTCAACACAAGTTCGACGGGTTCTTGTGAGGGAGATCATCTTCACATTCTTACTTGCCTAGATAATCGTGTCTAGGAGGGTGGGTTAGAGCCGCTTGAGGCTGCTTGCTTAGATAATTGAGTCTAAGAGGGTGCCGAGGACAAAACAACATAAACAATTCGCAAGCCATCTTCAACCTTCACACCATTCTTCTATAATTCCATAAACAAAACTGGAATTTTCAGATTTGTTTTACCTATCTTCTTTTTAATCTTTTCTCTCTTTTTATTTATATTCTCATTTCTTATCATCTAATCCTTCATCTTGTCTTTCTTTCTTTAAATTTCCAGCATTGAATCTGAAAATTTCAAGAAAATCCCTTCTCTTTTCTCTTGAATTTTCAGATCTGTCCAAACTTCCTTGATTGAGTCTAGAGCTCCTAGTTCTTGCAACAACTTGATTGAAGGCTTCCAAATCCAAGATTGCGCTACTCTATCATTTGGTATCAGAGATTGTGCCTAACTTCCTTGTTCGAGTCTAAAGCCCTAGGTTTGCTTCCAAGCCATCAAATTGAAGGTTACCACGTGCCAAAGCATACTCTATCATTTGGTATCAGATTTGGGATGATTCTTGGCAAGAATTTTGGCGTTTTGGGGAAAAAACTCGAAAATTAGGGAAAATTCGTCAAAACCAAATGAGTGAATTTTGTGATGAAAATTTCCAGATCAGATCTACACCATTGGAGGAGTCACCACAAAAATTTTTAGAATTTTTGGACTTCGGGAACACCTCGAACGAAGTGGATAAATTTTCAGCAAAATTAGGGTTTTCCCCTACTTTAACCCTATTTTCATTATTTTTTCTTCAATTTTCGTTACTTTCAGTAAAAAAAAAAAAAAAAAAAAAAAAAAAAGAAAGAAAAGTGAGAAAGCTCATACCTAGCCACCAACCACCATCAAGAATCATCAAGATCACCATCATCAACCACCACAAGCATCACATTGAAGTGGATTCAACATTGGATTTCTTCCTTCAAGTTGTTTCTGGGTTTTGGGGTTATCATCTTTCTCTACTAATTGTTTTCTACTCTTAGTTTCTTAAGTTCCTTTGTTTTGCTTTTTCTTTCTTCTATTACGCAATTTAACACCTTCTCTTTTCTGGTGTGAGTAGGACTAAAAGTTGCATTACAATCCTTCTTTCTTGCAACTATATTCAATTGGTGTCAAGCCTTTCATTGACTCCTAGTACAATTAGGACTCATTGTTAGGATTAAACTTCGATTGTAACTTGTTGACTTGTGGCAGGAAAGTCTTTAAAGAGCACGAAATCGGTTTACTTGCCTCGCTAAATATTTATTCCTTGGAGTTTTTAGTGAGATTTCTAGTTTTCTTTTGCTTTTCATCTTTTTAAATCTGAGTGTTTCAGGATGTCAGAAACGAGTAACGACGAAGAACCACATGACGTGACTCTTCAAGAAGTTTCAGATACTCTCAATAAACTTGAACGGACTGTAACCTCATTGGCAACCAAGCTTGAGCACATTGATACAATTGTGACCGCAATCACTCAAACCATTAGGAGATTAGAAACCACTGCTATCTCAAGCGATACTAAGGAGCCTAAGCGACCAAATCTTGTTCCCAATCAGAATAGACGCCAAAATCCCTTACATAGGCACAATCATCACATAGAACCAAGACGAGCAACAAACACCTTAGCCAAGCCAAAGATCACTGTACCACCTTTTCAAGGAAGGTATGACCCTGATGCTTATTGTGACTGGGAAAATCGAGTTGATCTTCTATTCGAGCATTATCAATGTCCTGAAAAGGATCAAGTTCCACTGTTGACTCTCGAATTCACTAAATATGCATCCATTTGGTGGTCCCAATTGGTCCACAATCGGCGTCTCAACAGAGAAGCCAAGATAACCTCATGGGGACAACTTAAAAAAGTCATGCGAGAACGATTTGTTCCCCCATTATATCAACGAGAGATCAAACAAAAGTTACAAAGGATCCAACAAGGCTGCAGAACTGTTGATGAGTATCTCAAAGAAATGAACATTGATGCAAAAAGCCGACATACAAGAGGATGAACACGATACAATGACTAGATTTGTTATCGGACTCAATGACAACATTCTTGAGGTACTTGAACTCAAAGCCTACTACACCCTTCAAGAGGCATTCCAATTCGCCATGACAATTGAAAAGCGCATCAAAGATCGACAACGATATCGACAGAAGAATTATCACTATGACAGAGGTACCACTCAACCTTTATCTCATTCTAATTCTTCTAAGCCTTTGCTCGACTCAAGTAGACCAAAGCAGAAAATTGAAACATCCAAGTCACTGGGCAAAACCAAGACAAAAATCCTCATATTGACGAAAAACAACAAACACTCAAACAAGAGGATAGTGATAATGAACACATTACACAAGATGACAATGCTTCTAGTCCCTCATGTGAAGTAGCAGGTCCACTTGCTATACTCTCATCACCTCCCCACAAAGAAAGTAAGTGTAATTCTAACCCTTCATTTGATTATTGTCCTATCATTCTGTTAGAAACACTTTCTACTCTACAGAAATTGTACATTGATGATAATTTTTGTGAGAGGGATATGGGATGTGAGATACAAAAGACTGAGAGTAAAGAGGCCGAGAGTGAAAAAGTCAAATTAACGGCCCAAATTTGGTGAGTGAAAATACATATGAGGTAAAAGTCACACAAAGCCCAAAAGAAAAAGACAAGAAAAAGAACACGACGAGTGATTTTGTTTTGACTAATCCTTACAAATGTTCGAGTAATGCTGTCTTATTTTTTCAGGATTTTGTTGAACCATTGAGAGGAGCTCAATTAGATCACTCCACATACAACAAAGAAGCCTTTTCAATTGAAGTTGATGATTGTTCTCTCATTGCCGATTTAGATTCGAGGACGAATCCTTTTGAGGAGTGGGGGAATGATACATGCATGAGCGGGGTCAAATTACTAATATTGGACAAGAAGCTGAATTTGTTTGATGCAAACAATAAAAGCCAAAATAGTGCACGCATAGGAGGTCAAAAATGATGCATCTTGGACAAGAAATTGAATCTGTTTGTAAAGTCTGGAAAGTCAGCCAACTTGCGACGAGTTTTTGGATGGGATCCGGGCATTTATGAGTCAAGTTGTCTTCTAACAAATTTTCCGTCATTCAGTTACCTTTCCAACACATCTTGAAATGCATCAACCGGACATCAGGAACTCAAGATACGTCCAATTTACTGAAGACTGCGCATGCAGAAAACATGATACGGGATTATTACGGGATTTTGTAAAATTCATCCCAAAAGCTATCATATAAGGCTTTGGACGAATTAAACTTAGCCCAATATATTTATTATCATTTAAATTGATGTTTTTAGGGTTTTATATACTTTAGGAACCAGCCACCCAGCCCTTATCAGCTTATCACTTGCCTTATCACCCTATTCCTTGCCACACAAGCACAAGGAGTTTAAAGACTGTTATTTTTTTATTATTTTTAATTAGATTAGATTTTCCTTGTTTTAGTAGAAGTTAAATTACTGTGTTTATCCTTCACCTATAAAAGGATGAAGCCTCCATCATTGTAAGACAGATTTTCTTTGATTTATGAAATATTTAGTGAGTTTGTTTTTACAAGTGTTGATTACTTGTGCCTTCGAAGTCTTCTTCAACATAAGTTTGACGAGTTCTTGTGAGGGAGATCATCTTCACACTCTTGCTTGCCTAGATAATCGCGTCTAGGAGGGTGGGTTAGAGCCGCTTGAGGTTGCTTGCTCAGATAATTGAGTCTAAGAGGGTGTCGAGGGCAAAACAACATCAACAATTCGCAAGCCATCTTCATCTTCAACCTTCACACCATCTTCCATAATTCCATAAACAAAACTGGAATTTTCAGATTTGTTTTACCTATCTTCTTTTTAATCTTTTCTCATCTTTTTATTTATATTCTCATTTCTTATCATCTAATCCTTCATCTTGTCTTTCTTTCTAATCCTTCATCTTGTCTTTCTTTCTTTAAATTTCCAGCCTTGAATCTGAAAAATTCAAGAAAATCCCTTCTTTTTTCTCTTGAATTTTCAGATCTGCCCAAACTTCCTTGATTGAGTCTAGAGCTCCTAGTTCTTGCAACAACTTTATTGAAGGCTTCCAAATCCAAGATTGCGCTACTCTATCACTAGGCCAGGGACAGCCGAAGAAGAATCATTCAAGGAATCCAGAACAGATTCGCTAAGCAGTGTCAGTTCTGGTGACAAGCAAGATGAAATACAAGAAATAAAGAAGCAGATGTCCGAGATGATGGACCAGATGAATGCTATGATGAAAGGCAAGCAACATGTCGAACTTAGAAAAGATTCGATCGAGGATCAAAATGTGTAACAGAATGGTCAGAATGTCGAGACAGACAACACCGTTAAATATGACAAATTGAATCCCTTTGTGATCAATCACAAGAAGCAGACAAGTAGCATATCTGGGGTAGATACCAAGGGAACATAGGCAAAACCAGGGGAAGCTCGAGAATCTAATGACATCAGAAGGCATTATCCTATACCCATGAGATACACCGAGTTACTTCCGTTGCTTTTCGAAAGGAGCCTTATCATACCAGTGAAGTCTGTACCAAGAAAACTTCCTTATCCGAAGGATTACAACAGTCGTGTCTGGTGCAGCTACCACATAGGCGATTCAAGTCATCACACTGAAAATTGTAGGGCCCTAAAGGACAGAGTTCAAGATCTTATTAGAATGGGAGTTTTGGGTTTCGAAGACGGACAACCCCGATTCTACAGCGAGCCAGCCATTGCCCAAGGGGTAAAGTCGAAGGAGGGTCAATACCCAGCCCAAGGTTCGAGTAACACAGAAGTGGGTCACTCAAGCGGGATAAATTTAGGAGTCAAGAATAAAAGCGTCTCAAAAGATGAACTTGCACGCAAGTACGGCCAGCTCGAGCATGAGAGGCATGATCTGAGCATGAAATTGAAGAGTGTACAAGACGAGTACCAGAAGCTGCACTTTGAATTCAAGAATGTCGGTCTGGGTGACACCGTGGAAGAGTGGGTCAATGGTATGATTCAGCTGAGGAACGGTTCAGAACGCTGGAAGCATATATGCAAGAATAGTAAGAATAAAGTCAGATCATTATCACAGAAGCTGGAAGAAATTGAGGGCCAACGCGACCTTCTCCAAAGTGAGTTGGAAAGCAGTCTGGCCATGAAAGATATCTTGAAATCAAGTCTGCAGTAGGAAATGAATGAATCACAAGTCTTTCAAATGGAAAACGCATCACTCAAAGAACAGGTAGCGAGGCTCGAGACTTCTTTATGTACCAGTGAGATCCGTGCTGGGGCAATGACTGTTAAGCTACAAAAGTCCGAGCAAACAATACAGGAGAAAGACCGGGACATGAAGATGGTTACGACTCAAGCCCGACAAGTAGCTCAACAGGTAGCAGATTTAGCCGATGCAGCAGCACCAATAAGCCATAATATGGATCTAGCGTTGGACCGCGAAGGGAAGCTAACATGGACTGTTGAATGAGGTCAAGACATTAGGTGTCAGGCTCACCGCTATCTGTAAACCCCTAATACGGATGTAATGAAACCTTTTGGTCTGAATGAAAGATGTCCTATAGGGACAAATCACTTGAGGAATTGATGCTTTATTGCATTCATGCATTACATTTGCATCACGTCCTTTGCATTGTTTAATAATTTTATCATTGCATGGCACTTCATCATTTAATACTTGGGGTTCGATAGTAGAATTAGTTGGAAAATGGAACGAACCGAAGAGTCGAGGCTTGACCAGCTAGAAGAAGAAATTGAGAAAGAGCTTAAGAAGAAAGAAAAGATAAATGTTTTCAATACGAGGGAACTCTGCCTAGTCCCTGATTTGGTCATTCCTCCAGATTTCAAGGTTCCCAGATTTGCGCAATATGGCAGAACCAGCTGCCCAAAGATTCACTTTAGGCATAATCTTCTAGGTAGTAAAGAAGTAAAAATAAGAATTAAAAAGGAAAAAATTGAAAAAAAAAAAAAGAAAGAAAGAGAAAAGAATAATAAAAAGTACTCCTATGTTCGAAACCTAGTAATAGGCTTGTTCGGATAAGAGTGTGGGAATTTTGGGGCACTCCGCTGAAGCGATAAGGTGGAGATACATCATCCAATTCAAGAAACCTTAGCTTCATGAGTGATGGTAATATTTTCAAATCGTGACTATGCCGAGTAACTTGGGGCAATGTTGTTTGCTCCATCGTTGCCCTCAAGAAAAAGGATTGTGACGAATTGATTTCCTCAAATAATGATAAAAGCGAAAAAAGAAAAGAAAGAAAGAAAAAGAAAAAGAAAAGAAGAAAAAGAGCAAAAGAAAAAGAAAATGAGGAAAAAGAAAATGAGGAGAAAGAAAGAGAAGAAAAGAGAGAAAATAGACGATGGCATAGGTAAAATTAAAATTCACACCACCTAGAACTCTATTCTTAGAGTAATATTTCTGCACTCGAGTGGTCATACAAGCCCACCCTTTTTGGGGGCAGAGCAGGTAATGAGAATCGAGAAAGAGTAGTATTCTGCAGCGACGCAGTAATCATGAGGATGAACCGAGTCACCTGGGAAGATTTCACAACCTTAAATTACTGAATAGTTGAATCTAAGCCGCTCTTGCACTTGATATCCATAGCTTATATTCTGTGATTTCAAGACCATGTATCTTAATCTAAATGATACCCTTCAGTGGAATACCAATCAACAAATTCACAAGTTAACGCAACAAAGATTCCCATGTATTACTTTAGAGATAAGATCCAGAAGACAAGGTTGCGGATATTATTGGAGCACCTAACCAGAAACGACCCCACAATGCATAGAATGAAGATGATGACAGGAGCATAGGTGTCAAACAACTCAAGAACAAGAAGCGGGTTTCATCCATAATGCCTTGGTTGGTTCAAGAAAATGAAGGACGAACCAGGACGAGAATGAGATTACAAAACACGAGGGACGATAAGAGGTGAACATCGAGTCTCCAAAGAATTAAAGCACAGAGATTGACAAATGGTTCCCGTCAAGAGGCAACAAGAAGATTGAGATTAAGTTCAGAATATAGAAGCATTTTGCTCACCCCGATGACGAAACTAACAAATACTCTGAATGCTGGGTCAAAGGAGTTGGGAGGTAGCCGAGCTCATGATCGAGTAGGGCAATGCAGAACGGGAAGAATGGTAAGAATCTCTTCACATGCATAATATGGAGCTTGTTTGTGAAGCGGGCAGAGACCCCGAAGAAAAAGGCAAGTGCTCGTGCAAAAGAACAAGAGCGGGTACTCATTTAACAAAAATTGACATAAATGAAGATCAAAACTGAGCATACTGCAAAAAAGAAAGGAACAGAGAAATATGAAGAATGACTTTTCAGGGCATGGGATTTTAAATATGTCTAAAAGTAAAAAGAAGAAGAAAAAAGAAAAAGAAAAAGAAAGAAAAAATAGAGATAATTATATCGCGAAAGGGTTAAAAGACACGAATCAGATAAATAACTTATCAAATGACGTACTGCAACAGGAGAGAAGGAAAGAAATATGAGAAATAACCCTCCAGGGCGTAAGACTTTAGAACAGAAAAATGATGATAAAAAGAAGAAAAAGAAAAAGAAGAAAAAGAAAAGAAGAAGAAGAAGAAAGTACGACATTGCATGCATCATATAGATAGAGGCATGCCAATTTTTGCTTGTTCCTAGACAGGTATTTGAAGAATTATCAAATAATTTACCAAAGAAAAGAAAGATCGGCAGCCATAGCGATGTGAGGCCTAGACGTTAATCCTTCGGGTCATCGGTAAGTCCTTAGGGCACGATGTTAAGTCTTCGGGCCACCAGTAAGTCTTTCGAGCATGGTGATAAGTCCTTTGGGCCATCAGTAAGTCCTTCGGGCATGATGCGGCAGCATTAGTAGCGTGAGTCCAGAAAGATCGGCAGCCATAGCGGTGTGAGGCCCAGACGTTAAATCCCTCGGATCATCGATAAGTCCTTCGGGCACGATGTTAAGTCCTTCAGGCCACCAATAAGTCTTTCGAGCATGGTGATAAGTCCTTCAGGCCATCAGTAAGTCCTTCGGGCATGATGCGGCAGCATTAGTAGCGTGAGTCTAGAAAGATCGGCAGTCATAACGGCGTGAGGCCCAGACGTCAAATCTTTCAGGTCATCGGTAAGTCCTTCGGGCACGATGTTAAGTCCTTCGGGCCACCAATAAGTCTTTCGAGCATGGAGATAAGTCCTTCGGGCCATCAGTAAGTCCTTCGGGCATGATGCGGCAGCATTAGTAGCGTGAGTCCAGAAAGATCAACAACCATAGCGGCATGAGGCCCAGATGCTAAATCCTTCGGGTCATTGGCAAGTCTTTCAGGCACGGTGTTAAGTCCTTCGGGCCACCATTAAGTCTTTCGAGCATGGTGATAAGTCCTTCGGGCCATCAATAAGTCCTTCGGGCATGATGCGGTGGGTTTAGTAGCGTAAGTCCAAAGACATCAATAGCATCGTGAAAAAATAAAAAAGAGAGAGAAGAGAAAAAAAAAAAAAAAAAAAAGAAAGAAAAAAAAAAAAAGGAAAGAGAAAGAAGGAAAGAGAAAAACAAAAAGAAGAATGACAAAAAGAACAGAGAAAGAAGAAAAAAGGGAAAAAAAAGAAAAAAGAAAAGAGAAAAGAAAATCGAAGACAAATGTTATATAAAGGAGAAGCCTAAGTTTTCGAGCCCCCAATGAAAGGTTCCATATAGAAAGAGCCCTAACTCCAGAATTTCAAAAAAAAAAGGTGAAGAAGTTCTATATAGGAAGAACTTACGAGACTGAAGATCCAGCCAAGGAAAAATGGAGAGTTCCAGAAGAACACGTGATTTCGAAGTCGTAAGTAGGGAAGTCGGATAAAAATGAGTGCTTTTGGTCTTTGCTTTGTTCTCGTTTCACGAGAACAAGCAAAGAGGGGCAACTGTAATCACTCATTTTTATCCGATTTGTAAATATTATTAACGTATTAGTATAATAATTAATAAGGTATTATTATTGCATGTATACATGTTATATTATATGTTTACTATATATGTGATTAATGTGTATAAAATATGTGTGTAATATGTGTGAACGCATGCATATTATACATACTATGTACGGTGTATATGTGTCACATGTCACCTACGTTTTAATAATTTATATATGTACTAGGGTGTATTTGGTTATATTTATTTTGTTTGTATAAGATGCATGCATGTGTGTGCTTGGGTGTATGTAATATATATGTGGTTTGCATGTGCATGTACTATGTATGTTTGTAGTATGTATAATGTTTGTATACTTATATTAATTAGGTGTGTGAGCAAATATATGATTATATGTGTTTGAATGCTATATGGTATATGTTAATTTGCATGTATGGTTATATGTACATAAATTATATATGTGTATATGTTATTATATTATTATTATTATTATTATTATTATTGGGTTCAAATAAAAAAATAACAGATCTAAAATATAAAACCCATTTATAATAACAGTCGAAGTCCACATAATATTACAAAAAACCCAAAATATAATATAATTTACAAGGCCCATTTTGGCCTGATCCAATATTGTAAAAACCCTATAATATCCTATCTTTTCCTTGCAGCCGTCACCCTCCCAACCGTTAGATCAAGATTTGATCCAACGGTCCAGATGACACTAAGATGATCCAACCGTTCATTCTCCCTCTGCCACGTGTCGAGATCAGATGCAGCTTTGCTCATTCCAAGGCCAAATCTAGGTCGTTCATTCCCCATGCAATCACAACCGTTGGATCAGATCTGATCCAACGGCCGTGAGTGGATCTGGCATGGGACACCACTACCATGACTCTCTCCATGCCGACACCACTCCGCCGTACCACCAACTCAACCACCGCGCTCAGAGAACGTGCCAAACACCAAAACAATGGATTATCAGTACCCAAAAATCAGATCATACGTATTTTTCATGTATGGTTTTCTACCAAAAAACTCAGATGAGAGCAATATATGTAAACGAGCCAAAAGTGTAAAAGGGGATCAGTTTCTAGAAATAAAAATATACAAAAAGAAAAGTAGAGTTTCGTGGGTAATCCTTCTTCTTTTTTCCTCCTTCATGCATGTATATTTCCCAAAAAAAGATAATATGAAAAAAGATGGGATGTGAGTCTACCTTCGTCGTCGGTCAATTCTCTGGTGAGAAGCCCCTGTAGGGGTGAATCGGAGTAGTCTACTTTCAAAATGGGTTCAGTTTTTTAGATCTAGGGGGATGGTTGTTTTTTTTCTAACTTCTAAGGGGAGATCTGGTTTATACATGACAAAGGGGTTGTTTTGGGTCGACCTAAGGTTTTGCATCGCCGACTAACGGCGGCCGGCGGTGGTTCAGGTTATTTTTTTGGGCGGCCGTTTCTTCTGGAAAATCTAAAGGCGAGAGCTCTCTCTTAAGGGCAAAAAAATGAAGGGAAAATGAGATCAGGGGCTAGATAATTGGGTTTTATAGACCTGAAATAAAAATAAAATGGTCTAAATGCATCATAAATCCTCCCTTGTCCCCAATATTTTCGTTTTGAGCTCGCCGCATGGGTCAATTACAGTTTCGGTCATTTTTCTTTTCTGTTTTACTTCAATTTGATCACTAAATTAACCGAAATCAGATTTCCAATGGTTTAATTACCTCACACACCATTCCGCATTTTCAAACTTTGCACTTTGAGCTTGCCCCTTGGTCATATTGCATATCCAGTCCCTGAAAGTCTGTTTCAGTTTTTAATTAAATCCCTGAATGTGTTTTTTTTTGTTTATTTAATTTTTGCTTCATGATTTTCCTTTTGTTGCATTTTGGACCTTTCTCATGTTTGAATGTTTGTGCCATTTAATTTCTGTCACATGTTGTCTGCAAGTTCATTTTGTTCATACATGTACAAATGTCATGATTATTGCGTATTTTGAGGTTGTGCTTTCTACGTTGTTTATCTTGTTTGCTCGTAACGTACATGTTCGTTTGGTATGCTTAGTTGACTTGTACTTATTGTGTTTGTATTTTGGCATGTATGGATTGTTCACTTTATTTTCAGGTTACATGTTAGTATGTTTTTGCTTGCTACGTTTATTTGTGATATTATGTCTTTTTCTATTTTAATCTGTCCATTCATCGTATGTAGGCTTGTTTTAGATATTGTTTTAGTTTCTTTGTACATCATGTTTTTATGTACCCACATGGATTTTCCTATCCTCGTTTTTTTAGGATATATGTTAGTATATTTCTTGGTGCTATAGAGATGTCATGTTTTTTAGTCTATGCATATAAATTGTGTCGCATGTCAAATATCAAGCATTAGTTCTTATTCTAGCATGTTTTCCTCTAGTGCCATACTACTCCATGTGTATGTTATCCATATTTCAGTTGTATGTTGTCTTAATGTGTTCAAGCACGTTGAGGATAATTAATCCAGTTTTGTAAGATCGTTTTTATCTTGTTTGTATTTGCTTCGTTTTTACCATGCTTTTATATTTTATTTTAGTTTAATTTTGTAAATGCATGCTTTTATATTTTATAGTTATGTATCTTGCTTTCTAAGGTCGCATAATGGAATATAAATTATCAATGCGGTGCCCTTTTATCCGAGCGCAAATGGGGCAGTATCAGGCTTAGTGATAGTGGTTGGGCGTTTACTCTCGGATAAAGGGGCCTTTAAAATCTACTCGCACTTATAACCAAATTTTAAATTGATCGTCACTTTAATCCGGAAAGTCTAATATTAATAAAGAGGTAATTATTAAAGTACCAATTTTGGGCGGTGTGGGGGTGCTAATCCTTCCCCATCCGTAACCGACTCCCGAACTCAAAGTTTTTTTGAATCTCTGGTTTTATGGTGTCCGGCCTACCTAAGTGGCCGGTGGCGACTCCAATTTCTAAATAAAATGCGGTTTTTTAAAACCCCCACGGAATAAACATTTTATATCCGAAAAATCACAAACACCTCGAAAATCCACTTTTTAGCGAATCGAAGACATCGCTACAGGTTTTATGGTGTTCGGCCTACCTAAGTGGCCGGTGGCGACTCCAATTTCTAAATAAAATGCGTTTTTCAAAACCCCCATGGAATAAATATTTTAATACCCGAAAGACCAACAACACTTCGGAAACTCATTTTTCTAGCGAAACGGACATTGCTACACTAATACGGCTTGGCTAAATAAGCATCCTAACTATCGTGGAACTTTTGATTTCCATGCAGATTATAACTATTGTTTCATCCTTATGGAGATTGATCACGCTATTACTAATCGCTTTGTGCCTAATGATGATCATTTTCATTTTGAAAACTGTTGGGCGAATAACTCTAATTGTGTATCCATTATTCAAACAACTTGGTCAGCCACTCATGGTTTGGTTGTGGAAAAAATACAAGTTGTCGGCTCTTGACTAAAGGACTGGCAGTCGTACCAACGAATCTCCTCCACAGGTCGCATTGATGATCTAAATAAACATATAAGTTCTTGTCTCTATCGACGTCTTTCCAGTGCCGATGAAGAGACATTCCTAGGGCTAAGTTCGAGCTTTGTTGCCTTCTTGATTCACAGGAAGCGTATTGGGCTCAACGCTCGTGCATCGCTTGGCTTGCCCAAGGAGATAAGAACACCTCTTTCTTTCATACCCGTACGAATAATCAGCGCAAGAAAAATAAAATTAAGGGCTTGTTCAACCACTCTAATATTTGGCGGGAAAATGAGGAAGACATTATGTGATAGAGTAGTGCAAATTCGAATAAAGATAAAAACCAAACAAGCCAAAATAAAGAACAAATCTAAAAATTCAGATTTGCTTATGGTGGTGGCGTCAATGGAGGAAGCTTGAATATGTGGAGATGGCGTGATGAAATGATAGTTGTTTTGTCCTCGGCACCCTCTTAGACACAATTATCTAAGCAAGCAACCTCAAGCGGCTCTAACCCACCCTCCTAGATACAATTACCTAGGCAAGCAAGAGTGTGAAGATGATCTCCCTCACAAGAACTCGATGATCCTACGTTGAAGATGGCTTCTAGACAAGTTTACCGAACACTTGCAAACTCAAAGAATATTAAAATCTCTAAAGAGAACTTTTTTATTAATCAATGAAATCTGAATTACAATGTGGGTGAAGCCTCCTTTATATAGGCCATAGAGAAGTTTTAATCCTACTAAACTTAGGAATTAAATACAATAAATAAATGCTAAAATCTAATCTCCTAATTAGATAAGTAACTTCTAATAATAAATAAATGCTAAAAATAAAATCCTAATTAAATAAATCCGATCCTAATAGATATTGTAGAATCCTATGTTGATTTAAATTACAAATAATCAAATAAAATCTTATCCAAAAATCCCGTATTAATCTCGTATAGGAATTTCTGCATGCGTTGTCTTCGCTAAAATAGACGTATCTTGAGATCCATATGTCCAATTGAGGCGTTTCAAGATGCGTTGGAAAGCTAATTTACAGGCGGACAAGTTTTAAGAAGACATGTTGACCTATAAATGCCTGGATCCCATCCAAAAATGCTTCACAAGTTGACTGATGTTTCTGACTTGCAAAGCAGTTTCAACTTCTTTTCCAAGATGATTATTTTGACCCCTCTCATGCTCGTATCATTCTTGAAAATAAAACTTATCTGGACAATCATACCCTGAATGATCTAGTCGACAACAATAATGACATCGAGTCCCCAAAAGGGTAAAATCCAATACGTTGCTCAATGACATCCTCAACAACGACCTGAATTCGATACCAAATGATAGAGTAGCGCAAATTCGAATAAAGATAAAAACCAAACAAGCCAAAATAAAGAAAAAATCTAAAAATTCAGATTTGCTTATGGTGGTGGCGTCAATGGAGGAAGCTTGAATGTGTGGAGATGGCGTGATGAAATGATAGTTGTTTTGTCATCGGCACCCTCTTAGACGCAATTATCTAAGAAAACAACCTTAAGCGGCTCTAACCCACCCTCCTAGATACAATTACCTAGGCAAGCAAGAGTGTGAAGATGATCTCCCTCACAAAAACTCGATGATCTTATATTGAAGATGGCTTCTAGACAAGTTTACCGAACACTTGCAAACTCAAAGAATATTAAAATCTCCAAAGATAACTTTTTTATTAATCAATGAAATCTGAATTACAATGTGGGTGAAGCCTCCTTTATATAGGCCATGGAGAAGTTTTAATCCTACTAAACTTAGGAATAAAATACAATAAATAAATGCTAAAGTCTAATTTCCTAATTAGATAAGTAACTTCTAATAATAAATAAATGCTAAAAATAAAATCCTAATTAAATAAATCCGATCCTAATAGATATTGCAGAATCCTATGTTGATTTAAATTACAAATAATCAAATAAAATCTTGAAAATTCGTAATTATCCAAAAATCCCGTATTAATCTCGTATAGGAATTTCTGCATGCGTTGTCTTCACTAAAATAGACGTATCTTGAGATCCAGATGTCCGATTGAGGCGTTTCAAGATGCGTTGGAAAGCTAATTTGTAGGTGGACAAGTTTTAAGAAGACATGTTGACCTATAAATGCCTGGATCCCATCCAAAAATGCTTCGCAAGTTGACTGATGTTTCTGACTTGCAAAGCAGTTTCAACTTCTTTTCCAAGATGATTATTTTGACCCCTCTCATGCTCGTATCATTATGGGAATTGTCGTTGACTATTTCTAGGGTCTTTTCACATCTTCTGATCCAAATATTACTCCCCTAATTCTTAACAACATTGCCCCTACCATTACTCCTGAGATGAATGAGGCTTTAACTAGGCCTTTCACTGTAGAAGAAATCCTTCACTCCTTTCGGGACATTAACCCAAGGAAAGCTCCTGGTATTGATGGCCTACCCAGTGGGTTCTACCGACAACACTGGGACACAGTAGGGCAGGATGTCATTAATTTGTGTCTGGACCTTCTCTCCAAGAATGGAGACATGCCTGCTGTAAACTACACTGTCTTAGTCCTGATTTCCAAGGTGACTGAATCGACTACCATGAGACAATTGTGGCCCATTAGTTTGTGCACAGTAATTTACAAGATTGTTGCTAAAGTACGGGTAAGTTGCATGAAATCCATTATTATATTTTGTATTAGTGACAACCAAGCCGCTTCCATACGAGATAGGAACATCACAGATAATATCCTAATTGCCCATGAACTGGTGCATTCCATCAATTTGGGAGAGTCAGGTTCTTTGCAGGGCGCATCTCTTATGTTAGATATGGAAAAGGAATTTGATCGTGTGGAATGGCCCTTCCTCCATCAGGTTATGCTTAAATTGGGCTTTGATGCAACTTGGGTTGCTATTATTATGTGACGTATTACAACTATTTCATTTACTACTAGAGAAAATAATTCTCTTTCCTTGGTGTTTTACCCCAACTGCGGGCTACGACAGGGAGACCCTCTTTCTCCTTTTTTAATTCTCTTTTGTACACAAGGCCTCTTGGCAGTTCTACACGCTGAGCAACAGGCTGGTCGACTTTCAAGGCTTTGTGCTAGTCGACATGGACCACGGGTAAATCATCTGTTCTTCGCTGATGACTGCATGATCTTTATTAGGAACAATACTACATAAGCTTCTTATCTTAAAAATTCCCTTCAGCTCTACACATCTTCCTAGCAGGCAGTGAATTTTGAAAAATCAACAAATTTCTTTAACCCTCGCACTACCCCTGAACACAAACTAGCTGTCCATGATATCCTTCTTGTTAGAGAAGTGAACGATCTGGGGATCTATCTCCGAGTCCCTCTTCTAATTGGGAAAAATAAAACTGCATCCCTAGGGTTTACTCATGACAAGGTGAACTCACGTATGTCTCATTGGGACAAACATCTTCTCTCGTTCAGTGGTCGAAAGGTCTTTATTAAGTCTGTGATCCAATCCCTACCTCAATACGTGATGTCTTGTTACCTTCTCCCCAGAACATTATCGATGATATGACTACGTCTATTAGGTGTTACTGGTGATTGGTGAAAAATAACGAATGAGGATGGCCTCTAATTCCTTGGGATACTGTTTGTACGCCTAAATCAGCAGGAGGTATCGGCTTCTGAGATATGCATCTTTTTAACATTGCCCTCCTTGGCAAACAAATTTGGTGCCTTATCATTGAGCCTAATTCTCTGCTTGCTCAAATTTACAGGGTAAAGTATTATCCCTCTGGGCATATATTAGAGTCTGAGACTAATCGGAGATCTTCTTTTGCCTGGAAAAGTATTCACCAGGCCATGATGCAACTCCACGTCGATTTCTTTAAGAGGACAGGGATGGATAGTAAAATTTGAGTTCACTCTGATAATTTGGGAGGTGCATCCATAATACATCTTTACAGTGATTATAAGGACAACGATGAACTCCCTATTCATTATCACAAATTTATGATTCCCAGGCAGCCTAAATTGGACGAAATAAAAGTTTGACATTATTTTGATTTGGATGATGTGAACACAATTCTTAGCATTTCGATAATTAATGATCAAAATGATACGATTCTGTGGGGCAATCATGACTCCGGTATTTACACGGTTCGATCCGAATACTCATACCTACAACAGCCATCAGCCCCAATTAACAAACCTTCCCATATCTGGAAAATTATGTCCAAGCTACCAGTTCTTCTAAAAATCCCTTCTTTTGGATGGCGTATAGGCCATGGCTCTTCCGACCGACCATAGACTTCAGGCGGTAAATCTTGCCCCAGGACTTTTCCCCCTTTGTCGTATGAACTGGGAAACAACAATTCATGCTTTACGTGAATGCCCAGGTGCAAACAAGGCCCTCCATCCGGCTGGTTGGCCAAGTTCTATCATCTCTAGTAATACAGATTCAACCTTATCGTGACTTGAGGAAGGGGCTGCATGTTTATCGATTTAATCATTTGCACTGTTCCTAACGGTTCTTTGGAACCTATGGAACAGACATAATGATTGGGTCCATAATCATCGTCTCCAGCCCCTTGGCTCATGGTTCTCAACTCCTAGGGCATTCTACGTGACTACGCTGCAGCTACATCAACCACCTTCACCTCCCAACCGAAGGATGAACCTACGCTTGCGCACCCGCGATAGCAACCCCCTGGGATGGGTCCATGAAGATTAACACGGATGGGGCCTTTGATCCTCTCACCAAGGCTACTATCGTGGGTGTTGTGGTGCGCGACTCTAACGGTGCGGTCATTGGAGGGCTTGCTCAGCCTTTGGGCAACTGCGTGGATGTTGCCTTAGCCGAAGCACAAGCGGTTCTTGCTGGCATCATTTTTGCTCATGATCATGGTTGGTCCAATTTGGTAATTGAGAAGGATTCGACTATAGTGGCTAATAAGTTAAATCGGTAATGTACTAATTTGTCTATATTGAACTCATTTATTTAACATGCTTATCTTCTATTTGCCGAAGTAGGTAATTTTAGTATTCATTTTGTTCCTTGGGTGGTGAACAATGTTGCCCACACTCTTGCCTCTAGGGCTCTGAGGTCTATGTCGTCCACCTTTTTCAGTTCAGATTATCCCGATTATCTTCATTCCTTTGTAACTAATGAGATTATTTATCATCAAATTTAATAAATTTAGGTACTCTTTTCCCCATAGGTGCTCACTCAGGGCCTCTTGGCCACGTGTGACTTTAGAGGGTTTTTTAATGAGGCCCACCTTTCTTCAAAAAAAATCCAACGGGTCCACTATAAAGCCAATTTAGAGATGCAAACCTTAAACCCCAACAAAATGACCTCAAAATAAGATTAAACCAAATTTCATGAGTTTAAATATTTTATGATGGGCTTTTGAACATGATTGTATAGGTTAAACTCAATTGTAGAACTTTTCACTAGGTTAAAATTCCAACGGCTCCACTGTAAAGGCCATTTAGACATACATGCCTTAAAAACCAACAAAACAGCCGTAAATAAGATTAAATCACATTTTATGACTTAAAATATTTATTTATGGGTTTTTGAACATGATTATATAGCTTAACCTCATTTTTAGAACTTTATACTCGGTTAAAATTTTAACGGGTCCATTGTAAGCCCATTTAGACATACACGCCTTAAACCCAACAAAACAGCCACAAAATATGATTAAATAAAAATTTATGAGTTAAAGCACTTGATTATGGGCTTTTGAATATGATTATATAGCTTAACCTCAATTTCAAGACTTTTTACTTGATTAAAATTAGAACGGGTCCACTGTAAAGCCCATTTAGACATGCACGCCTTAAACCACAACAAAATTGCCGTAAAATAAGATTATATCAAATTTTATGATTTAAAATATTTATTTATGGGTTTTGAACATGATTATATAGCTTAACCTCATTTTAGAACTTTTTACTCAGTTAAAATTCCAATTGGTCCACTATAAAGCCCATTTAGACATACTTGCCTTAAGCCCAAAAAAAAAAGCCGAAAAATAAGATTAAATCACATTTTATGACTTAAAATAATTATTTATGGGCTTTGAACATGATTATATAGGTTAACCTCATTTTCAGAAATTTTTACTTGGTTAATATTCCAACGGATCCACTATGAGGCTCATTTAGACATGCACTCCTTAATCCCTAACAAAATGGTTGCAAAATAAAGATTAAATCAATTTTCATGACTTAAAATGTTTGATAATGGGCATTTTAATATGATTATATATCTTAACCTCAATTTTAGAACTTTTTACTCGGTTAAAATTCTAACGGGTCCACTGTAAAACCCATTTATACTCGGTTAAAATTTTATGACTTAAAATATTTGATCATGGACTTTTGAATATGATTATATTGCTTAACCTCTATTTTAGAACTTTTTACTCGGTTAAAATTCTACGGGTCCACTTTGAAGCCCATTTATACATGCGCGCCTTAAACCCCAACAAAACGGCTGCATAATAAAGATTAAATCAAATTTCATGACTTTAAATTTTTGATAATGCGCTTTTGAATATGATTATATATCTTAAACTCAATTTTAAAACTTTTTATTTGGTTAAAATTCCAACAGGTCCACTTTAAAGCCCATTTAGACATGCACGGCTTAAACCTCAACAAAATGGCCAAAAACTAAGATTAAATCAAATTTTATGACTTAAAATATTTTGTTATGGGCTTTTGAACATTATTAGATAGCTTAAATTCATTTTCAAAAATTTTTACTCAGTTAAAACTCAAACGGGTCCACTGTAACCCCATTTAGACATACACGCTTTAAATCGAACAAAGCGACCACAAAGTATGATTAAATCAAATTTTAAGAGTTAAAATATATGATTATGGGCTTCTAAATATGATTATATATCTTAACTTCAATTTTAGAACTTTTTACTCAGCTAAAATTCCAACGTTTCTACTGTAAAGCCCAATAAGAAATGCACACTTTAAACCCCCAACAAAACGGCTACAAAATAAAGATTAAATCAAATTTCATGACTTAAAATTTTTTATTATGGGATTTTGAATATGATTATATAGCTTAACCTCATTTTCAGAACTTTTTACTTGGTCAAAATTACAACGGGACCACTGCAAATCCCATATAGACATGCACGTCTTAAACACCAACAAAATAGCTGAAAAATAAGATGAAATCAAATTTTATGACTTAAAATATTTAGTTATGGACTTTTGAACAAGATGATATACCTTAAGCTCAATTTTAGAAATTTTCACTCAGTTAAAATTCCAACGGCTCCACTATAAAGCCCATTCAGACATGCACACCTTGAACCCCAACAAAACGGCCTTAAAACAAGATTAAAACCAAATTTCATGAGTTCAAATATTTGATGATGGGATTCTGAGCATGATTATATAGTTTATCCTCATTTTTAGAAAATTTTAATCGGTTAAAATTCCAACGAGTCCACTGTAAAGCCCATTTAACTGTGCATGCCTTAAACACAACAAAATGACCACAAAATAAGATTAAATCAAATTTTATGAGTTAGAATATTTGATTATGGTCTTTTGAATATGAATATATAGCTTAACCTCAATTTTAGAACTTTTTACTCGGTTAAAATTCTAATGGGTCCACTATAAGTCCGTTTAGACATGCACATCTTAAACCCAACAAAACAGCCACAAAATATGATTAAATCAAATTTTACGAGTTAAAATATTTGATTATGGGATTTTGAATATGATTATAGAGCTTAACCTCAATTTTAGAACTTTTTACTCGGTTAAAATTCCAACGGGTCCGCTGTAAAGCCCATTTAGACATGCACGCCTTAAACCCAAACAAAATGGCCACAAAATAAGATTAAATCAAATTTTATGAATTAAAACATTATTTATGGGCTTTTAAACATGATTATACAGCTTAAACTCAATTTTAGAACTTTTCACTCGGTTAAAATTCCAACGGGTGCACCATAAAGACCATTTAGACATGCACGCCTTAAACCCAAACAGAACGGCCGAAAAATAAGATTAAATCACATTTTATGACTTAAAATGTTTATTTATGGGCTTTGGAACATGATGATATATCTTAACCTCACTTTCAGAAGTTTTTACTAAGTTAAAATTCCAACGGGTCCACAATAAAGCCAATTTTGACATGCACGCCTTAAACCCAACAAAACAGACACAAAACAAGATTAAATCATATTTCGTGATTTAAAATATTTGATCATATTCTTTTGAATATGATTCTATAGCATAACCTCAATCTCAGAACTTTTTACTCGGTTAAAATTTCAACGGGTCCACTATGAAGCCCATTTAGACATGCACGCCTTAAACCCCAACAAAACAGCCGCAAAATAAGATTAAATCAAATTTCATGACTTAAATTTTTTATTATGAGATTTTGAACAAGATTATACAACTTAACCTTATTTTTGAATCTTTTTACTCGGTTAAAATTTTAATGGATCCACTGTAATGCCCATTTAGACACGCACGTCTTAAACCCCTAACAAAATGACCAAAAAATAAGATTAAATCAAATTTTATAACTTAAAATATTTATTTATGGGATTTTAAACATGATTATATAGCTTAACTTCACTTTTTAAAAATTTTACTCGGTTAAAATTCTAATAGGTCCACTATAAGCCCATTTAGACATACACGCCTTAAACCAAACAAAATGACCACAAAAAATGATTAATTCAAATTTAATGAGTTAAAATATTTGATTATAGGATTTTGAATATGATTATATAGCTTAACCTCAATTTTAAAACTTTTTACTTGGCTAAAATTTCAACGGGTCCATTGTAAAGCCCATTTAGACATGCACACTTTAAACCACCAACAAAATGGCTGCAAAATAAAGATTAAATTAAATTTATTGACTTAAAAATTTTTATTATTGGATTTTGAATATGATTATATAGCTTAACCTCATTTTTAAAACTTTTTACTCGGTTAAAATTCTAACGGGACCACTGTAAATCCCATATAGACATGCACGCCTTAAACACCAACAAAATAGCGAAAAATAAGATGAAATCAAATTTTATAAATTAAAATATTTAGTTATGGACTTTTGAACAAGATGATAGACCTTAACCTCAAATTTATAAATTTTTACTCAGTTAAAATTCTAACGGTTCCACTGTAAAGCCCATTTAGACATGCACAGCTTAAACCCAAACAAAACGGCATCAAAATAAGATTAAACCAAATTTCATTAGTTCAAATATTTGATGATGGGCTTTTGAACATGATTATATAGCTTAACCTCTTTTTTAGAAATTTTTAATTGGTTAATATTCCAACGGTCCACTATAAAGCCCATTTAGACGTGCACGCCTTAAACACAACAAAAAGACCACAAAATAAGATTAAATCAAATTTTATGAGTTAAAATATTTGATTATGGGCTTTTGAATATGATTATAGAGCTTAACCTCAATTTTAGAACTTTTTACTCGGTTAAAATTCCAACGGGTCCGTTGTAAAGCCCATTTAGACATGCATGCCTTAAACCCCCAATAAAATGGCCGCAAAATAAGATTAAATAAAATTTTATGAATTAAAAATATTATTTATGGGCTTTTAAACGTGATTATATAGCTTAAACTCAATTTTAGAACTTTTCACTGGATAAAATTCTAATGGGTGCATTATAAAGACCATTTAGACATGCACGCTTTATACCCCAATACAGAACGGCCAAAAAATAAGATTAAACCATATTTTATGACTTAAAATATTTATTTATGGGCCTTGGAACATGATTATATATCTTAACCTCACTTTCTGAAATTTTTACTCAGATAAAATTCCAACGTGTCCACTATAAAGCCCTTTTAGACATGCACGCCTTAAACCCAACAAAACGACACAAAATAAGATTAAATAAAATATTGAGAAATAAAATATTTGATCATATTCTTTTCAATATGATTGTATAACATAACCTCAATTTTAGAACATTTTACTCGGTTAAAATTCCAACTGGTCCACTATGAAGCCCATTTAGACATGCACGTCTTAAACCCCCAACAAAACGGCCGCAAAACAAGATTAAATCAAATTTCATGACTTAATTTTTTTTGTTATGGGATTTTGAACAAGATTATACAACTTAACCTCATTTTTTGAAACTTTTTACTTGGTTAAAATTCCAACGGGTCCACTATAATGCCCATTTAGACACGCACGCCTTAAACCCCAACAAAACGGCCAAAAAATAATATTAAATCAAATTTTATGGCTTAAAATATTTAGTTATGGGCTTTTGAATATGATTATATAGCTTAACTTCATTTTTAGAAATTTTTACTCGGTTAAAATTCTAGCAGGTCCACTAAAAGCCCATTTAGACATGCACGTCTTAAACCCAACAAAACGGCCACAAAATATGATTAATTCAAATTTCATGAGTTAAAATATTTGATTATAGGCTCTTGAATATGATTGTATAGCTTAACCTCAATTTTAAAGCTTTTTACTCGGCTAAAATTCCAACGGGTCCACTGTAAAGCTCATTTAGACATGCACACTTTAAGCCTCAACAAAAGATGGCTGTAAAATAAAGATTAAATTAAATTTCATGACTTAAAATTTTTTATTATTGGATTTTAATATGGTTATATAGCTTAACCTCATTTTCAAAACTTTTTACTCTATCAAAATTCGAACGGGGCCACTATTAATCCCATAGAGACATCACGCCGTAAACACCAACAAAATAGCCTAAAAATAAGATGAAATCAAATTTTATGACTTAAAATATTTAGTTATGGACTTTTGAACAAGATGATATACCTTAACCTCAATTTCAGAAATTTTTACTCAATTAAAATTCTAACAGCTCCACTGTAAAGCCCATTTAGACATGTACAACTTAAACCCAAACAAAACGGCCTCAAAATAAGATTAAACCAAATTTCGTGAGTTAAAATATTTGATGATGGGATTTTGGACATGATTATATAGCTTAACCTCATTTTTAGAAAATTTTAATTAGTTAATATTCCAACGGTCCAATGTAAAGCCCATTTAGACGTGCACGCCTTAAACACGACAAAACGACCACAAAATAAGATTAAATCAAATTTTATATGTTATAATATTTGATTATGGGCTTTTAAATATGATTATAGAGCTTAACCTCAATTTTAAAACTTTTTACTCGGTTAAAATTCCAACGGGTCCACTATAAAGCCCATTTAGACATGCACACCTTAAACCCCAACAAAATAGCCACAAAATAAGATTAAGTCAAATTTTATGAATTAAAATATTATTTATGGGCTTTGAAACATGATTATAGAGCTTAAACTCAATTTTAGAACTTTTCACTCGGTTAAAATTCCAACGGGTGCACTATAAAGACCATTTAGACATGCACGCCTTAAACCCCAACAGAACGGCCAAAAAATAAGATTAAATCGCATTTTATGACTTAAAAATTTATTTATGGGCTTTGGAACATGGTTATATAGCTTAACCTCACTTTCAGAAATTTTTACTCGCTAAAATTCCATTTGGTCCACTATAAAAGCCCATTTAGACATACACGCCTTAAAGCCAACAAACGAACACAAAATAAGATTAAATCAAATTTCATGATTTAAAATATTTGATCATATTATTTTGAATATGATTGTATAGCATAACCTCAATTTTAGAACTTTTTACTCGTTTAAAATTCCAACGGGTCCACTGTGAAGCCCATTTAGACATGCATGCCTTAAACCCCAACAAAACAGCCGCAAAATAAGATTAAATCAAATTTCATGACTTATTTTTTTTTATTATGGGATTTCGAACAAGATTATACAACTTATTTTAGTAAATTGATATGATATAGTCTTATGCATTTTTGGACTAATTTTAATCTTTAACAAGTTTTAGGGACTAAACTATAATTTTGATAAATTAAGGATCCAATACAGAAATTAAACAAACCACAATGCAATTTGAGCTATGAACTGTATGTCTGTAAATTTTCATGTCAATCAAACCTTATTAACCAACTCAATCTAAGCTCATAAGTTTTAGTGACCAATCTGCACAATATCAATTTTTATTTTAATCATATAACAGTTTTAACACTGCGAGTATCCATATGCCATGGGGTCGTATCGATACGCCTCTATGCAATTTGGTAAATCAGTTACAAATTTAGGGTAGTTGTATCGATACGGGCCTTATCGTATCGATATGATATGCTTAGCAAAACTTAAGGATTTTACAGATTCAAAAGGTCATACCGATAGGGCTACAACTGATCGATACGCCTTGACCAAGACCATTAAAATGGTTGACTACACTATACCCGTACCGATACTGGGTATCGGTACGCATCTGATAATTAATTAATATTATTGGGTTTCGATAAGGCGTATTAGTACCGTATCAGTAGTGAGCTACCGTAATTTTCCAGACCATGTCCAAATTTAATAAAATTTTACTAGCAAGTTTATTTAGCCCAATTCTATGAGCATGCAATGTTTCAAAGCTAAATGAATCCATTTACTACGTTTTCCCTCTTTTAGGCCTATTATGCATATTAGATCAGTTTAACTACTTTTAAAAGGTTAATCTTACACCTACAAACATACATAAGTCAACCACAATGCATACATATCAAAAGGGGCTAAGATGACTTGTGCAACACTTATGCCACCATACTAGGAGACTATAGAGTTGATATACTTTACTTTATCAACAAGGTGACTTGCCAGAAAACCTTCACCAGCCCGATCTCAATCTCAAAATCTTCTTAGCCTAAAATGCATGAAAGATGAATGCATTAGGCATACTTTTCCTAGTGAGGTAGTCATATACAATGAACTAACTAAGGTATACATTCTAACATGCTTTTATCTTATCAATGACAATAGGATTATGAACATATATTCTAATGGCAAGTTTACTCAATATCAATGACTAATGCAACAACAATAATCGATGCAATAACAATGTTCAATATTAAATTATATTGCATTTTAATAGGTTTCCTTGGATCGACGTAAGGAATATGGATACGCTAATTCCTATGCAGCAACAAAATCAGTAGTGGTCTAGTCCCTCCACCGAACCAATATGACCAAAACATATCATACATTCGCCGCACCATATAAAGGCCATAGCCTAAGGACTGCAGTCCACCCGTACCAATGAGCTCATGAATTCTATGGCATGCCAATTATATCCAATCCTACTCGAATCCAAGGTTCAATAACAATAGTCCAATAATAATTTCAATAGCAATGATTCGTTATCAATATTTCCATAATAATGTACCAATAGCCATGTCTTAAGGTCAATAAGCAATAGCAATGATTCAATACAATATCCAATGGCAATAAATCAATATCAATATTCCATAACAATATTCAATACTCATGACCAATGAGCCTATATGCCAAAGCTTCAAATGATCCCGATGACAATAACAACAATGTTACGGACAATAAATTGATGTAGTACTTACCAATACTTACCAATATAGCCATCAACAATGTTTTTTCTGCAATATCCTTAATACACAAGGTTAGCAATGCAGTAATCAATATTCAAAGGTTTAGGAAAGGAACCTAGCCTACTCCCGAGACTCCGACTACACATACCTTAACTTCTGAAGCTCTCAAGGCTATTCAATAATGTAGAGAAATCAAGGAAAACTTGTACAAACAAGAGAGGTGCTTGCTTGAGCTAGAGGTAGGGGATGACAATGGAGGTACTTACTTGATTTTACAAAAGATGAGAACATGGGGAAATAAAGTCTCAGTGGTGAGATATGTTAGGAGAAAATGTTTTAAACACTTAACTATATCCCAAAGGTTATCCAACAGTTTTCCTTCCCTAAGAGGAAACCTTAATTAAAAATATACATATATTCTTTTCTTGCTTTTTACTTCTTTTAGGCACAATGATAAGTATCATTTCATCCTACTTCACAAGGATTTCACGTAAAGATGTCTCAAGAAAGTAGGTGAATCACCATCAAGGTGGAATAATAACGAGGGTAGTCCCTCAACTTTCTAAACTTTACACTTTTGCCCCCAAACTTTTAATTCTTACAATTTTGTCACTAAATTGTTTCTAAAGAATTCAATTAGCTCCAAAGTCTTTAAATTGGCTCAATTAGAGTCCAGTACAATATAATTGACTACACAATTTAAAGTTAATTCAAAAATTTGGACCTTCCGATATAGATTTTTTTATCACCAAAACTTTATTCCGACTAGACCAGTTTTTAGGGTGTTACAACTCTTCCCCTCAAGAAAAATTCATCCTCAAATTTTTACCTCTCATGATATCGTGATCATCTTCCTCTTCCTTGCTCCTCATGTGGTACATATGTGTAAAA
The DNA here is from genome assembly GCA_019671005.1 of Hibiscus mutabilis. Classification (NCBI taxonomy): domain Eukaryota; kingdom Viridiplantae; phylum Streptophyta; class Magnoliopsida; order Malvales; family Malvaceae; genus Hibiscus; species Hibiscus mutabilis. The sequence goes on from CM033729.1 coordinate 37,736,064, forward strand.
GCCTTGGTTTTAGGTCTATATAATGCCTTAGATGAGTCATTAGGCCTCCATAAACTAAGCAAGGGATAAAGGATTAGCCGGTAAAGAAGTAAAGTTGATTGTATTCTTGGGACAATCACGAATGAGATGTCCCATCTTGCCATACTTCTTACGACATTGCCCCACAGGACACTTGTGCTGACATAAATTGCAAACTGGGAATTGTGTCTCTTATCCAGAACCACCAATGCTATCAATAGAATTGGTCCTAGGGAAGGACTGGGTTACGGCTTAAGGTCTAGCAATATATTTGGAACGAGAAGGCTGTGAATACACATTCTGCTTCGGACCATGATACTTTTCCTTCTTAAAAAACTCAAAGGGATGAGAATCATCTAGATATCTCTTCTCAGACTTGCCTGATCCACTGGCCTTCTAAGCTTTTGTGCAACTACAGTAGCTTTAACCTTGTTCACAAGATCTTGAAAATCGATAATGCCCAATGCCGTGAACATAGGGCATAGGTCATCATTCAGTCCATTGATGAACATTCTACACTACTCCTCCTCCTTCTTGATATATTCGGCTCCATACCTGCAATACTTGCAGAAATCATGTATGTACTATTCTATAGGCCATCCACCTTGCTTCAAATAAAGGAAGATGTCACGCCTCTCAGCGAGGTAATACTCACTGATGTATTTCTTTCAAAATTCGCACAAGGAGAACTCCTAAGTCACAGCTTCTTCAGGGACTGCGAGAGTGGTAGTCTCCCACCAATAAAGCACTTCATCTGTTAGTAGGGTAAGGGCACACTCAAGCTTGTGTTCATCGGAACACTGTAGTTGCTTAGTCATGATTCTTAGAGTATTATCCAGCCAATACTCAGCAATTTTAGGATCATCATCTTCACGACCGGTAATAGAGTAGGCTCGATGCTGAGGTAGCTTATCAATGGGAGCTTGGGCATTCGGGACAGCAACGGTAGTGGTTGGAAAGTCTGCTCAGCCTTCATCGAGGTCATAAATATTTTGAATATTTTAGCCATGTTCCTATAGCATTCGGCTTGAGAAAATTGTACCTCAGGCTCAAGGTCTTGTACCGGAGGATTTTGTAGAATTGGAGGGTCTCCCCCTAATCTCTCGCCATGAGTTGAGGACCCAGGGACATGCTCGTCTATACGAGCCTCATTAGAGTCAGACATCTATAAATAAAGAGATCTGGTTATTCGACAAGTCACAATATACAATAAATAACTCTTAGGTGGCATAATGCAAAGCAATGACAATACAATAAACTTTAGTTTAGTCCTAGAATCGACCAAACTCTAGCTCTAATACCACAAATGTAATACCCCCTTCCTGTTCTGGTAGAAATCCAGGTTGGGATGTGTTATCGGTGACTAAACAATGTTCGATATAGTATTTTAGTCGATAAATGATAAGTCAGTGTTTGAAAAGATACAATGATCAATACATTATTGCTGGTAAATTGATACGATACAATCTTATGCAATTTTGGACTAATTTTAAACTTTTACAAGTTTTAGGGACTAAACTATAATTTTGTTAAATTAAGGATCCAATATTGAAATTAAACATACCACAATGCAATTCGAACTATGAATAGTATGTTTGTAAATTTTCATGTCAATCAGACCTCATGAACCAACTCAATCTAAGCTCATAAGTTTTAGTGACCAATCTGCACAATATCAAATTTTATTTTGATCTTATAACAGTTTTAACACTACGGGTATTGATACGCCATGGGGTCGTATCGATATGCCTCTATGCAATTTGGTAAATTAGTTACAAATTTAGGGTAGTTGTACCAATGCGAGCCCTATCGGATCGAGACGATATGCTTAGCAAAACTTAAGGATTTTACAGATTCAAAAGGTTGTACCAATACAACTACAACTGTATCTATACGCCTTGACCAAGACCGTTAAAATGGTTAACTACACTGTGTACACATCTGATAATTAATTAATATTATTGGGTTTCGATAAGGTGTATCAGTACCAGTATTGAGCTATAGTAATTTTCTAGATTCCAAATCTCATACTGGTATATCTCGAATGTATCGGTATGCCTTTTAATACAAGTCCAAATATGCAAGCCCGTACCGATACGCCATCACCCGTATCGGTACGGCAAGGTCTATAACGTATATTTTTATCTGGTTTAATAGCATTTTACCCTTCCAAACCATGTCCAATTTTAATGAAATTTTACCAGCAAGTTTATTTAGACCAATTCTATGAGCATGCAAAGTTTCAAAGCTAAATGAATCCATTTACTACGTTTTCCCTCTTTTAGGCCTACTACTATGCATATTAGATCATTTTTAACCACTTTTAAAAGGTCAATCTTAGGCCTATGAGCCTACACAAGTCAACCACAATACATACATATCAAAAGGGGTAAAATGACTTGTGCAACACTTATGCTACCATACTAGGAGTCTATAGAGTTGATATACATTACTTTATCAACAAGGTGACTTGCCAAAAACCTTCACCAACATGATCTCGACCTCAAAATCTTCTAAACATGAAATGCATGAAAGATGAATGCTAGACATACTTTGCCTAGTGAGGTAGTTATATACAATGAACTGACTAAGGTATACATTCTAACATGCTTTTATATTATCAATGACAATAGGATTATGAACATATATTCCAATGGCAAGATTACTCAATATCAATGACTAATGCAACAACAATAATCGATGCAATAAAAATGTTCAATATTAAATCATATTGCATTTTAATAGGTTTCCTTGGATCGACGTAAGGTATATGGATACGCGAATTCCTACACAACACCAAATCCAATAGTGGTCTAGTCCCTCTGCAGCCCCAATATGACCAAAACACATCATACCTCTGCCGTACCACAATAAAGGCCGTAGCCTAAGGACCGTAGTCCACCCGTACAATGAGCTCATAAATTCTATGGCATGCCAATTGTATCCAATCCTACTCAAATCCGAGTTTAATAACAATAGTCTGGTAACAATAATTTTAATAGCAATGATTCGGTAGAATGATTCGGTAGCAATATTTCCATAATGATGGACCAACCATGTCTTAAGGTTAATAAGCGATAGCAATGATTCAATACAATATCCAATGGCAATAAACCAATATCAATATTCAATACTCAATGACCAATGAGTCTATATGCCAAAGCTTCAATGATCCCATGACAATAACAACAATGCTACAGATAATAAATCGATGTAGTACTTACCAATACTTACCAATATAGCCATCAACAATGTTTTTGTGCAATATCCTTAATACACAAGGTTAGCAATGCAATAATCAATATTCAAAGGTTCGGGAAAGGCATCTAGCCTACTCCCGAGACTTCAACTACACTCACCTTAACTTTTGAAGCTCTCAAGGCTCTCGGATAACGATTCCCTTGTCTCTAGCTTTCGAAGGAGATGGTGGACCTTCCTTCTCCAATTCCCAAGCTAGGTAAAATAATAGGGTAATGTTAGATTCCATATCGCAATACCAATAACAACTATTCAAACTCAGAATAGCTTTTAGTACTAGATTTCCCTGGATTGAGGCCTTAAATGATATGGGGTCAATTTAAGTGTTTAATAGCTTCAACTTGAAATTACTCAACAACTATCCATGGAATTAACAAATCGTTTGGGGGCTTTTACTTACCAAATCAATGGTTGTTCAATAGTGTATAGAAATCAAGGAAAACTTGTACAAACAAGAGATGTGCTTGCTTGAGCTAGAGGTAGGGGACTACAATAGAGGTGCTTGCTTGATTTTAGAAAAGATGAGAATATGGGGAGATAAAGTCTCAGTGGTGAGATATGTTAGGGGAAAGTGTTTTAAACACTTAACTATATCCTAAAGGTTATCCAATAGTTTTCCTTCCCTCAGAGGAAACCTTAATTAAAATATACATATATTCTTTTCTTGCTATTTACATCTTTTAGGCACAATGATAACTATCATTTCATCCTACTTCACAAGGATTTCACGTGAAGATGTCTCAAGCATGTAGGCGAATTACCTTCAAATTGGTATAATTACTAGGGTAGTCCCTCAACTTTCCAAACTTCACATTTTGCCCACAAACTTTCAATTCTCACTATTTAGTCGCTAAATTGTTTCTAAAGAATTCAATTAGGTCCAAAGTCTTTAAATTGACTCAATTAAAGTCCAGTACAATATAGTTGAAAACACAATTTAAAGTTAATTAAAAATTTTGGACCTTCTGGTATAGATTTTTTTATCACCGGAACATAATTCTGACTAGACTAGTTTCGGGGTTGTTACAATTTTACTCGGTTAAAATTTCAACGGGTCCACTATAAAGATCATTTAGACATACACGCCTTAAACCCAACAAAACGGACACAAAATAAGATTAAATCAAATTTTATGATAAAATATTTAATCATGGGCTCTTGAATATGATTATATAACTTAACCTCAATTTCAAAACTTTTCTTGGTTGAAATTCCAACGGGTCCACTGTGAAGCCCATTTAGACATGCACGTCTTAAACCCCAACAAAACGCTGCAAAATATTTGATCCTCTTTCACACTATACTCATTTTCACTATACTTTCAACTTGTTTTACAAGGATGAAAGTCAAGGAGTTTTTTTACCTTTCTACCTTCTTTTATTATACATCTTTTATAACTATATAATTACCATTCATGTTTACCTCATGCTTATGTTTAATCAATGCATGCACTTATACATCTTTCCTTACATCATACTCTACACTTGGCATATTAAGTAACATTTCGTGCATGCATATTAAGTAGAACCACATCGTTACTTAGCTTATTATCTTAATTCTTGTTATAAGCATTACTTATGTTCGTTTACTTTGATTATAGGTCATTACAACTCAAGGTACAAGGGGGACATTAAAAGGGCAAGATCATCTCTGATCGTGTAGCTCACAGATAGCTCAACTAGATCAAATCAGCTCCTCACAACTCACTCATTTTAGCTAAAGGAATGCAAGCAACTTTCAGCTCCAACTCAACTCCAATGGCTCGAGGAAAGATCAAGGACACTAGAGGATAAGCTCACCTAGCTAAGGGTAGCTCGTAGCAGCTCAAACAAGCTTGAAAACTAAGTGAAGCTCACTCAGCTATCTAGCTCAGCTCAAGCCAGCTCAGCTCAGCTCAAGCTACGACCCCCAGGTCAACCTCGGAGGGACATGTCTCCTCCCCAAGGGACACAACCGACCAACCTTGGAGGGAACTTGCTTGGCGCCACTATTTTGGAGGGAAAATGGACGACACATGCTTAGAGGGTGGCACCACTCTAGCCGAATCATCACATGCCCTTGTCCGACCATCACAAAGCCCCTACATGCCCATTCGGCCACCTATTCATCCTTGTACATGTCCATTCGACCAACCCTTTGAAAAAATTGTAACACAACTTTCTTGAAATATATTTTATCTTTTGTGAGGTTTTCTCTCAAACTTGTTCTTTTAAGAACTTTATCGACTTATCAAGCTTTGCTTGTGTCATCTCCTATCCTTCCATCTATGCTTCGGGTTCTAGATTCATCTAACCTACGAGTCCAAGTCCCTTACCACCCTCAAAGTCATTCTCTTAAGAAATAGGATTATAGTTTTAGTATAGTTTCTTTCTTTGAATCCTTTGAATATTACCATCCCCTTTCCATTTCCATTTCCATTTCACCATCCTTTTTTCCTATTCATTTCACCATAGCCGAACCTATCCTATACTTAACCATTTCCTTTCTTTCTTCCATTCCTTTAAACACCATGCATCAAACGCTTTCGCAACCATCATTTTCAACATCTTTCCATCTTCCTTTCATCATCAAAACATTCAAATTACAAGGCTTACTTGCATTCATGGTCGGGAACAATCAAAGCTTCTCTCAATAACATCAATTGGAGAGTTGGAGTGTATCATATGGTAATCAGAGCTTTTGGAAGAATCAAGTAAGACCCTATCTTTTGCGATTCATTTTTGTGAAAAAAAGAAAGTACAAAAAAAGAAAAGCAAAATCAGAATTTCTTCTCATCATTCTTAAGGAATTCAAATAGTACAAAAAAAGAATAGTGAAACACAAAGGTGGTGATGGTAAAGCAATGCAAACAAATAACAAGCTTGAAGAAGACATCAAGATTTATTATTTCTCGATCGAGTTGTAAGTGAGTTTTGTGGTACGTTTGTTTTACTTTCTTCTATTTCATTTCATTTCTATTATCCTACCTTTTCATTATTTTCTTTCATTTCTTTTCTTTATTCCTTCTTTTTCTAGTCTAACCTTATTTTTAGCCCAAACGCCATATAGTTTAAAGTTTTTACAGGTTTTGGGTAAGTTCTTTCAAGAACTTGTGATGAGAGAATCGAGCGGTAAAAGGCAAGAGAGTTGTGAGCATAGAAGGGGAAGTAAAAGCTTAATTCCCAAGAGTGAAGCATGAGTGTTTGAGTGGAATGACATCAACTTTCTTGGAGTGACCTAGAGGTTTCTTTCTTTGGTGAGGATTTTAAGTTCTTAATTTCTTTATTTTTACTAACCATGTCACAGTATTCTGAAACTTCAAATCGAGGAGGAAGGCAACAACCCCAAAACCTCTAAACTCAAGCATTGATTCAAGAAATGCAAAGGTTGTTGCGTGCCAAACTTGAACCCATTCATGAAAGGATGGATCGATTGGAAGAGTCACAATGCAATGTTCAAGGCACTACGAGGCAACAATAATTAAACGAGTTTGTGGAAGATAATGAGGAAGAAGTTGAACAAGGATCATAGAGAAATGCTCTGAGATATCAAGGAGGGCGAGCCCAAATTGATGACAATCTCTACAACATTTGAGTCACTATTCCACCATTCTAAGGGAAAAATGATCCGGGGGCATATTTGGATTAGGAAAGCAAAGTGGATCATGTTTTTGAATGCCAGAATTATTTAGAACAGAAAAAGGTACGATTGGCTGCCATGGAATTCATAGATTATGCTCTTATTTGGTGGGACCAATTAACCTTGTCTAGGAGACATAACGGGGAAAAGCTAATTACAACTTGGCATGACATGAAGAGCATCATGCGGAGAAGGTTCATTCCAACCCATTATTATTGGGGCCTTTTTCGCAAGTTGCAAACTCTAAAGCAAAGCAACCAGAGTGTAGAAGATTATTACAAAGAAATGGAGGTTGGAATGATCCGAGTCAATGTTGATGAGGATAGAGAAGCAACAATGGCCAGATTCTTAGTAGGGCTCAATAGAGAAATTGCCAATGTGGTAGAGCTACAACACTACATTGAGATTGATGAGATGGTGCACATGGCCATGAAGGTTGAGCAGCACAACGAAGAAAGATCTGAGAACCAAACCAACACCCAGAAGGCTACACCTTTGAAGATCTGAGAACCAATCAAAACTCCAAAACCAAAGCCAACGATGATGAAAATGGGCCGAGGCAAGCAAGTAGAGAACAAAGAACGCACCAAATGCTTCAAATGTTTGGGACGAGGCAATATGGCTAATCAATGTCCAAACCGTAACACTATGCTACTATTGGACAATGGCGAAGTCACATCAGACCATGAGGATGAAGTTTAGGAGGAATTCGAGCTCAAGGTAGAAGAAATTGAACCAGCTGTGGATGGAGAACTTCTAGTGGTTAAATGGCTCCTAAATGCACAAATGGCCGAGAAAGAACAACAAAGGGAGAATATTTTTCCATACCTGGTGTCATGTTAACAACAAGGTTTGTTTCATGATCATAGATGGCGAAAGTTGCACAAACGTGGCAAGTACAATCATGGTAGAGGAGCTGGGACTGAAAACATTGAAACATCCTACCCCATACAAGCTTTAGTGGCTGAATGATGGAAGCAAATTAAAAGTCACCAAACATGTTCTAATTCCCTTCTCAATTGGAAAATATAAAGATGAAGTTATGTGCGATGTCGTACCTATGCATGCCAGCCATATACTCCTTGGAAGACCATGGCAATATGATAAGAGAACGTTCATGATTGCTATACCAATCACATTTTATGACTTCAAATATTTATTTATGGGCTTTTGAACATGATTATATAGCTTAACCTCATTTTCAAAACTTTTTACTCGGTTAAAATTCCAACATGTCCACTATAAAGCCCATTTATATATGGATGCCTTAAACTCAATAAAACTGACACAAAATAAGATTAAATCAAACTTTATGATTTGAAATATTTGATCAGGGCTTTTGAAAATGATTATATAACTTAAACTCAATTTTAGAACTTTTTACTTGGTTAAAATTCCAAGGGGTCCACCGTGAAGCCCATTCAGACATGCACGCCTTAAACCCCAACAAAACGGCCGAAAAATAAGATTAAATCAAATTTTATGACTTAAAATATTTAGTTATGGGCTTTTGAACATGATTATACAATTTCACCTCAATTTAGACATGAACACCTTAAACCCCAACAAAATGGCCGCAAAGTAAGATTAAATCAAATTTTAAAAATTAAAATATTTATTTATGGGATTTTGAACATGATTATACAGCTTAACCTCAATTTTAGAACTTTTTACTCGGTTAAAATTCCAACGGGTCCACTGTAATGCCCATTTAGACATGCACGCCTTAAACCCCAACAAAAAGGCTGGAAAATAAGATTAAATCACATTTTATGACTTAAAATATGCAGTTATGGGCTTTTGATCATGATTATATAGCTTAACGTCATTTTTATAAATTTTTACTCAGTTAAAATTCCAACGAGTCCACTATAAAGCCCATCTAGACATGCACGCCTTAAACCTTAACAAAACGGCTAAAATATAAGATTAAATCATATTTTATGACTTAAAATATTTAGTTTTAGTATTTTGAACATGATTATATAGCTTAACCTCATTTTTAAAAATATTTACCCAGTTAAAATTTCAACGGGTCCACTATAAGCCAATTTAGACATGTACGCCTTAAACCCAACAAAACGACCACAAAATAAGATTGAATCAAATTTTATGATTTAAAATATTTGATTAAGGGCTTTTGAATATGATTATATAGCTTAACCTCAATTTTAAAACTTTTTACTCGGTTAAAATTCCAATGGGTCCATTGTAAAGCCCATTTAGACATGCACGCCATAAACCCCAACAAAACGGCCAAAATAAGATTAAATCAAATTTTGTGACTTAAAATATTTAGTTATGGGCTTTTTAACATGATTATATAGATTAACCTCATTTTCAAAAAAAATTATTAGGTTAAAATTCGAACGGGTCCACTATAAGCCCATTTAGACATGTATGCCTTAGACCCAACAAAACGGCCACAAAATATGTTTAAATCAAATTTCATAAGTTAAAATATTTGATTATGGGATTTTGAGTATGATTATATAGCTTAAACTCAATTTTAGAACTTTTTACTCGGTTAAAATTCCAACAGGTCCACTGTAAAGCCCATTTAGACGTGCACGCCTTAAACCCCAAAAAAACGGCTAAAAAATAAAGATAAAATCAAATTTCATGAATTAAAATTTTTATTGGCATTTGAATATGATTATATAGCGTAACCTCATTTTCAGAAGTTTTTACTCAGTTAACATTCTAACGAGTCCACTATAAAGCCCATTCAGATATGCACGCCTTAAGCCCAAACAAAACAACCTCAAAATAAGAGTAAACCAAATTTCATGAGTTCAAATATTTGATGATGTTCTTTTGAACATGATTATATAGCTTAAACTCAATTTTAGAACTTTTCACTAGGTTAAAATTCCAATGGCTCCACTGTAAAGCCCATTTTGACATGCACGTCGTAAACCCCAACAAAACGGCCAAAAATAAGATTAAATCACTTTTTATGTGTTAAAATATTTATTTATGGGCTTTTTAATATGATTATAAAGCTTACCTTCATTTTCAGCAATTTTTACTTTGTTAAAATTCCAACAGGTCCACTGTAAAGCCCATTTAGACATGCACGCCTTAAAACCCAACTAAACGTCCGAAAAATAAGATTCAATCAGATTTTATAACTTAAAATATTTAGTTATGGGATTTTTAACATGATCATACAGCTTAACCTTGATTTTAGAACTTTTTACTCGATTAAAATTCCAATGGGTCCACTATAAAGCCATATAGACGTGCACGCCTTAAACCCCAACAAAACTGCCGAAAAATAAGGTTGAACAAAATTTTATGCCTTAAAATATTTTGTTATGGGTTTTGAACATGATTATATAGCTTAACCTCAATTTCAAAATTTTTTACTCTGTTAAAATTACAACGGGTCCACTATAAGCCCATTTAGACATGCACGCCCTAAACACAACAAGACGACCACAAAATAAGATTAAATCAAATTTAATGAGTTAAAATATTTGATCATGGTCTTTTTAATATGATTATACAGCTTAACCTCAATTCTAAAACTTTTTACTCGGTTAAAATTCCAACGGGTCCACTATAAAGCCCATTTGGATATGCAAGCCTTAAACCTCAACAAAACGGCCAAAAAATAAGATTCAATCAAATTTTATGACTTAAAATATTTATTTATGGGCTTTTGAACATGATTATATAGCTTAACCTCAATTTCATAATTTTTTACTCGGTTAAAATTCCAACGGTTCCACTGTAAAGCCCATTTAGACATGCACGCCTTAAACCCCAACAAAACGTATGCAAAATAAAGATTAAATCAAATTTAATAACTTAAAATTTTTGAATATGGGCATTTGAATATGCTTTTATAGCTTAACCTCATTTTCAAAACTTTTTACTCGGTTAAAATTCCAACGGGTCCACTGTAAAGCCCATTTAGACATGCACACCTTAAACCCCAACTAAATGGCTCCAAATAAAGATTAAATCAAATTTATGACTTAAAATTTTTTATTATGGGCATTTGAATAATATTATATAGCTTAACCTATATTTTAGAACTTTTTACTCGGTTAAAATTCCAACGGGTCCACTGTAAAGCTCATTTAGATATGAACACCTTAAACCCCAACAAAATGACCTCAAAATAAGATTAAACCAAATTTCATGAGCTCAAATATTTGATGATGGGATTTTTGAACATGATTATATAACTTAAACTCAATTTTAGAATTTTTCACTCGGTTAAAATTCCAACGGCTCCACTATAAAGCCCATTTAGATATGCACGCCTTAAACCCCAACAAAACAGCTAAAAAATAAGATTAAATCACATTTCATGAGTTAAAATATTTATTTATGGGCTTTTGAACATGATTATATAGCTTAACCTCAATTTCAAAACTTTCCACTCAGTTAAAATTCCAACGGCTCCACAATAAATCTCATTTAAACATGCACGCCTTAACCCCCAACAAAACAGCCAAAAAATAAGATTAAATCACATTTTATGACTTAAAATTTTATTTATGGGCTTTTGAACAAGATTATATAGCTTAAACTCATTTTTAGAAATTTTTACTCGGTTAAAATTCTAACGAGTCCGTTATAAAGCACATTTAGAAATGCACGCTTTAAACCCAATAAAATGGCCACAAAATAAGATTGAATCAAATTTTATGATTTAAAATATTTGAACAAGGGCTTTTGAATATGATTATATAGCTTAACCTCAATTTCATAACTTTTTACTTGATTAAAATTCCAACGGGTTCATTGTAAAGCCCATTTAGACATCACGCCTTAAACCCCCAACAAAACAGCTGCAAAATAAAGATTAAATCAAATTTCATGACTTAAAATTTTTGATTATGGGCATTTGATATGATTTTATAGCTTAACCTCATTTTCAGAAATTTTTACTCGGCTAAAATTCCAACGGGTTTACTGTAAAGCCCATTTAGACATGCACACCTTAAACCCCAATAAAACGGCTCCAAATAAAGATTAAATCAAATTTCATGACTTAAAATTTTTTATTATGGGCATTTGAATAATATTATATAGATTAACCTAATTTTCATAACTTTTTACTCGGTTAAAATTCCAACGAGTCCACTGTAAAGCTCATTTAGATATGCACACCTTAAACCCCAAAAAATGACCTCAAAATGAGATTAAACCAAATTTCATGAGTTCAAATATTTGATGATGGGATTTTTGAACATGATTATATAACTTAAACTCGATTTTAGAATTTTTCACTCGATTAAAATTTCAACGGCTCCACTATAAAGCCCATTTACACATGCACGCCTTAAACCCCAACAAATAGCCAAAAAAATAAGATTAAATCACATTTCATGACTTAAAATATTTATTTATGGGCTTTTGAACATGATTATATAGCTGAACCTCAATTTTAAAACTTTTTCACTTGGTTAAAATTCTAACGGCTCCACAATAAATCCCATTTAAACATACATGCCATAACCCTAACAAAAAAGCCGAAAGATAAGATTAAATCACATTTTATGACTTAAAATATTTATTTATGAGCTTTTGAACATGATTATATAGCTTAAGCTCAATTTTAGAAATATTTACTTGGTTAAAATTCTAACGAGTCTATTATAAAGCTCATTTAGAAATGCACGCCTTAAACCCAACAATACGACCACAAAATAAGATTGAATCAAATTTTATGATTTAAAATATTTGGACAAGGGCTTTTGAATATGATTATTATCTTAACCTCAATTTCAAAACTTTTTACTTGATTAAAATTCGAACAGCTCCACTATAAAGCCCATTAGACATGCACGCCTTAAACCCCCAACAAAACGGGTCCACTGTGAAGCCCATTTAGACATGCACGCCTTAAACCCCAACAAAACGACTGCAAAATAAAGATTAAATCAAATTTCATGACTTAAACTTTTTTATTATAGGAATTTGAATATGATTATATAGCTTAACCTCATTTTCGGAACATTTTACTCGGTTAAAATTCCAATATGTCCACTATAAAGCCCATTTAGAAATGCACGCCTTAAACCCCAACAAAATGACCTCAAAAAAAGATTAAACCAAATTTCACGAGTTCAAGTAGTTGGTGATGCGATTTTGAACATGATTATATAGCTTAAACTCAATTTTAGAACTTTTCACTAGGTAAAAATTCTAATGGCTCCACTGTAAAGCCATTTAGACATGCACACCTTAAACCCCAACAAAACGGACGAAAATAAGATTAAATCACATTTTATGACTTAAAATATTTATTTATGGGCTTTTAAATATGATTATATCGCTTAACCTCATTTTCACAACTTTTTACTTAGTTAAAATTCAAACGGGTCCATTATAAGCCCATTTAGACATGCACGCCTTAAACCCAACAAAACAGCTACAAAATAAGATTAAATCAAATTTATGAGTTAAAATATTTTATTATGGGCTTTTGAATATGATTATATAGCGTAACCTCAATTTTAAGACTTTTTACTCGATTAAAATTCCAATGGGTCCACTATAAAGCTCATTTAGACATGTACGACTTAAACCCCAACAAAATGGCCGTAAAATAAGATTAAATTTAATTTTATGACTTAAAATATTTATTTATGTGCTTTTGAACCTGATTATATAGCTTAACCTCATTTTAGGACTTTTTACTCGGTTAAAATTCCAACGGGTCCACTATAAAGCCCATTTAGACTTGCACACCTTAAACCCAACAAAACAACCATAAAATAAGATTAAATCAAATTTTATGAGTTAAAATATTTGATTATGGGCTTTCGAATATGATTATATAGCTTAACCTTAATTTTAGAACTTTTTACTCGGTTAAAATTCCCACGAGTCCACTGTAAAGCCCATTTAGACACGCACACCTTAATTTTTTTGAGAAAAGGATGGGCCTCATTAAAAACCCCACTAAACCTGCGCCAGGCCAATGACCCAGTGGGGCTCCTAAAATGAGAAAAGAGTGCCTAGAAGATCTATTATAAAGAATAGGATGACAAGTCATCGCGTACAATAGATGAGATGATCTCGGGACAAAACGAGTCGAAGGACAAAGGGGAGGAGGAACGAAGGGCCCAGGAAGCTAGGGTATGAGTGGCTAAATTCGTAGTACGCAGTACATAAGAGATTTTAAAGCAAGGCCCATGAGAGCGCAAGATATCTTGGGCCAAAGCGAGAGAACTGAAGAGGAGGGATAAATCAGCCATAGGTTGTATGGTCTTGTTCACAACTGTAGCTGAATCAGACTCAATAAGGACGTTGGGCCACCCCTTCTCAAGAGCCAACTGAAGTCCAAAAGTTAGGGTTACGACCTCAGCAAAGGATGCATCCACGCAGTAGCCAATAGAACGAGCAAGACCGCTAACAATCGTCCCGTGCTCGCTCCAAGCAATGATACCAATAAAGGCCGATTGAGTGGAAGGATCGAAACTGCCGTTAACATTTACTTTGATATGGCCAACAAAAGGCGGCTTCCAGCTTTGCACGGAAAGGGCAGATGAACTGGGAGTCTTTTGTAAGGCGGAAAGCTTATTCGCCACACGATAGTCACGGTGGAGGCATAGTAGTGGATACCAAAACCCAGATAGGCCGTAAGTGATTCTCATGGATCCAATCATTCCTTTGCTGCCAGAGATACCACAGTACAACAAGAAAAGGCTGAAGAGTCCAGCGATAGCAAATTGGCGGCTTCTTCAAGCCAAGTGAGGGTAGTGTCTGTCTGACTAGAGACAAGGTCGCGAGGGAAACCTGCTAGGAGAATGGCTTTAGTCGAAACAAGACAATCACAGAGGGCATAAAGAGTCATTTTTGATTCGTGCAATCACAAGGGGCAGGAGCCAAGGGAGAGACCCACATCTCGGAGTCGACTGCCCGTAGGAAGTTCTTCACGACCAATTCGCCATGCAAAAGTACGAACTTTGGGGATAATCGGAAGCTTTGAAAAAAGTTTCCATATCCGCGAACGTGAGGTCATTGAGTGGGTTGGACGCTACAAATAGAGATATCCAGACTGTACAGAATAGAGTCCTGAATCGTGATTCCCCTAGAGAAGGGTGTCTGGGCGATTGGTAGAGATTGAAACATGTAGAATAGTATCCACATCTTGAGCTAAAAGCACATCACAAACCAGACGATCATTCATACTAGGTTGTCCTGGGATCATCAAATCACGACACTGGACCGGTAGTTCGTCATTGTCGGCAATGTTGTCCGAGAGGGAGATAGGCGAAACGCCCTCTAATGATCCTGATAAAGGCGAACCGAGCTGTCTGTACCCAAAGTCCAAAAGAAATCATCACGCAATTAAGCCAAAACTTTATACAGCCCTTTCCAGGCAAAAGAAGCATGTTTCTGAGGAGAAGGGGCACGGAAGATGTTCCCATATGGATAATACTTGGACATAAAGACACGTAAGAGAAGAGAGCCCGAGTCCAAGATAAAGTGCCATATTTGCTTTCCAAGAAGGGCAATATTAAAACGATGCATGTCCCTAAAGCCAAGACCTCCGGTAGATTTAGGGGTACACACGTTGGCCCAAGAGACAAGAGGCTGACCACGCCTGTTGTTCTAGCCTGACCACCAGTAGCTACACATAGAATGAGTCATATCGTCAATAAGGTTTTGCGAAAGTAGGTAACAGGACAGAAAATACTGAGGCAAAGCTTGTGCGATAGACTTGAGAAAAACTTCTCGTCCACTGTAAGAGAGCATGTGCTTGGTCCAACTAGTGACTCGGGTGCCAACTCTATCTCGTAGGAAGCCAAGGGCGTCAGACTTGTTACATCCAATTTGAAGAGGAATTCCCAAGTAAGTGACGGGTCATCAACTTCTCGTACCCTAAGAATATCGTGGACAACTGTTTTGAAGTTGGGGGAGTAGACGGACTGAAGAAGATGGTATACTTATCAAAGTTAACACATTGACCAGAGGATGAGGCATAGGATTGGAGAATACTCTTAAGGCATTAGGCTTTACAAAGCTCATTCCTCGGGAAAACTAAACTATCATCCGCATAAAGTAGATGGTTCACAGTAGGCCCATAATGGCTGGCACGGAGAGACCACAGAGACAACCCTCTCTTTGCGCGGCCAGGAGAGTGGCAGAAAGGCCCTGCGTGCAAAGAAGGAAAATGAAATGAGAGAGGGGGTATCCCTGCCTTAAACCACGCTGAGGCCAAAAAGCGGTCGTGAGTTTCTCGTTCACACAGGTAGAGAAAGTAATCGAGGAAACACATCGAAGAATAAGATCTACCCAAGGCGTGGCAATGCCCATTCTGAGCATGACAACACGGAGAAATGACCATTCCACCATATCAAAGGCTTTCTCTATGTCCAACATTAGAGCGGCACCCCGAGTGGCTGCAGATCGCGGAGTGTTCAAGGAGTGGACGATCTCATGGGCCACGAGAATATTGTCTGAGATTATTCGCCCTTTCACAAAGGCAGCCTAATTCTTACTGATGCAAAGGGGGATGATGGGCTTCAGGCGGTTGACAAGGACTTTTGCCACAGTTTTGTAGATCACTGTGCACAGGCTAATGGGCCAAAGTTGCTTTATAGTAGTCAGTGTCGGAATCTTGGGGATAAGGACAATGACCGTATGGTTCACAATAGCTAAGTCTGGATCACCGCCGAGGAGGTCCAGGCAAAGCTTAATGAAGTCAGGTCGGATCATATCCCAATGTTGATGAAAAAACCACTTGGTAGGTTTTCAATTCTAGGTACCTTTTTTGGGTTAATATCCCAAAAGCATCAACGACTTCATCCTCCATGAAGCCCCGAGTTAGCTATCTATTCATATCAATTGTGATCACCGGGAGAATGTTAGCCAAGAGGCTGGGGTCAGCAGATGGCGAGGATGATGCAAAAAGTCCTTAAAAATAGTCGGTAACAACCTTCATAACAACCTCAGAGTAATCTTTCCGAGATCCATCCGCATCATTGATGCCTGCAAGGTGATTTTTTCGGCTATGTCCCAAGGCTCGGGCATGGAAATATGAGGTATTGCAGTCACCCTAAGCGAGCTAAGTGACACGGGATCTTTGGGCCCAATAGGCCTCCTTCTAATCTAGCAAGTGATAGAGCTCGCATTTGGCCACAAGAAAAACCTCTATATCGCTGGTGGAAAGGTGGCGATTGAGACGAGTTAATCTGCTTCTGAAGTTCTACAATCCGAATGTTGCCAGGATCTCAAGGCCTCATCAACCGCAGCAACCTTGTCAACCACCGATCCCATCGTGTGTCTCCAGGTAGTGTGCACTATCGCAATGCACTCTTTCTCACGAGCCCAATAGTCCTCAAAGCAGAAGAAGTCATCATGTGAACTGGGGCATGATCTGGGCTTAGCCCAAGTCGTATCCAAGAGAAGGAAGTGGTGATCTAAATAAGCAATGTATTCGGAGCAAATTAAACCCCCAACAAAATGACCACAAAATAAGATTAAATCAAATTTTTTGACTTAAAATATTTAGTTATGGGCTTTTGAACATGATTATACAACTTAACCTCATTTTTAGAAATTTTTACTCGGTTAAAATTCCAAGGTTCCACTGTAAAGCCCATTTAGACATGCACGCCTTAAACCTAACAAAATAGCCACAAAATAAGATTAAATCAAATTTTATGAGTTAAAATATTTTATTATGGGCTTTGGAATATGATTATATAGCTTAACCTCATTTTTAGAAATTTTTACTTGGTTAAAATTCCAACGGGTCCATTATAAGCTCATTTAGACATACATGCCTAAACCCAACAAAACGACCACAAAATAAGAATATATCAAATTTCACGAGTTAAAATTTTTGATTATGGGCTTTTGAATATGATTATATAGCTTAACCTCAATTTCAGAACTTTTTACTCGGTTAAAATTCCAATGGGTCCATTGTAAAGTCCACTTAGACATGCACGCCTTAAACGCCAACAAAACGACCACAAAATAAGAATATATCAAATTTCACGAGTTAAAATTTTTGATTATGGGCTTTTGAATATGATTATATAGCTTAACCTCATTTTTAGAAATTTTTACTTGGTTAAAATTCCAACGGGTCCATTATAAGCTCATTTAGACATACATGCCTTAAACCCAACAAAACGACCACAAAATAAGATATATCAAATTTCACGAGTTAAAATTTTTGATTATGGGCTTTTGAATATGATTATATAGCTTAACCTCAATTTCAAAACTTTTTACTCGGTTAAAATTCCAACGGGTCCATTGTAAAGTCCACTTAGACATGCACGCCTTAAACCCCAACAAAACGGCTACAAAATATAGATTAAATCAAATTTCATGACTTAAATTATGGGATTTTGAATATAATTATATAGCTTAACCTCATTTTTAGAACTTTTTACTTGGTTAAATTCCAACGGGCCCACCGTAAATTCCATATAGACATGCACGCCTTAAACACCAACAAAATAGCCGAAAAATAAGATGAAATCAAATTTTATGACTTAAAATATTTAGTTATGGACTTTTGAACAAGATGATATACCTTAACCTCAATTTCAGAACTTTTTACTCGGTTAAAATTCTAAGGGGTCCACTATAAAGCCCATTTAGACATGCACACCTTAAAACCCAACAAAACGACCTCAAAATAAGATTTAACCAAATTTCATGAGTTCAAATATTTGATGATGAGCTTTTGAACACGATTATATAGCCTAAACTCAATTTTATAACTTTTCACTCGGTTAAAATTCCAACGGCTCCACTGTGAATACGATTATCATAGGATTTAAAATAAGATTAAATCAAATTTTATGATTTAAAATTTTTTATCATAGGACTTTGAATACGATTATATAGCTTAACCCTCAATTTTAGAAATTTTTACTCAGTTAAAATTCCAACAGTTCCATTGTGAAGCTCATTTACATATGCACGCCTTAAACCCCAACAAAACAGCTACAAAATAAAGATTAGATCAAATTTCATGACTTAATATTTTTTATTATGGGCATTTGAATATAATTATATAGCTTAACCTTATTTTTGGAACATCTTACTCGGTTAAAATTCAACGGGTCCACTATAAAGCCCATTTAGACATGCACGCCTTAAACCCCAACAAAACGACCTTAAAATAAGATTAAACCAAATTTCATGAGTTCAAATATTTGGTGATGCACTTTTGAACATTATTATATAGCCTAAACTCAAATTTAGAACTTTTCACTCGGTTAAAATTCCAATGGCTCCACAGTAAAGCCCATTTAGACATGCACACCTTAAACCCCAACAAAACAGCCGAAAAATAAGATTAAATCACATTTTATGACTTAAAATTTTTATTTATGGGCTTTTGAACATGATTATATAGCTTAACCTTATTTTCAAAAAAATTTACTCGGTTAAAATTCTAATGGGTCCATTATAAAGCCCATTTAGACATGCATGCCTTAATCCCAACAAAACGGACACGAAATAAGATTAAATCAAATTTTATGATTTAAAATTTTTGATCATGGGCTTTTGAATATGATTATATAGCTTGACCTCAATTTTAGAACTTTTTACTCGGTTACAATTCCATTGGGTCCACTGTAAAGCCCATTTAGACATGCACGCCTTAAACTCAACAAAACGGCCACTAAATAAGATTAAATCAAATTTTGTGAGTTAAAATATTTGATTATAGGCAACTTAACCTCAATTGTAGAACTTTTTACTTGGTTAAATTTCCAAGAGGTATGGTTTTCATCTGGAACAATGTTGCGGAGGCATCACAGCTTAAAGAAATCCTTCGTCTCTATGCCTCTTCCTCTGGTCAAGCGGTTGACTTTGAGAAGTCAACAATCTTCTTTAGTCATCGCACTTCCTTGGCTTATATGCAGGAGGTCCATGGCCTTATTGGGGTTTGAGAGGTGGATGACCCAAGGATCTATCTCGGCATTCCCCTCTTGATCGGACAGAATAAATCGCCATCTTTAGGGTTTGATAGGGACAAGGTGAACTCACGTATATCTTCTTGGGACAAACATGATACATGTATGGGGGGCTAAAATGATGCATTGTAGCCAAAGAGTTGAAGCTGTTTTATAAGTCTGGAATTTCAGCTGACTTGCATCGAAATTTCGGATGGGATCCGGGCACTTCTGAGTCTACATGTCTTCTTCAAACATATTCCTTTGTCTCTTAGCTTTCCAACGCATCAATCCGACATCGTGATCTCAAGTTATGTCCATTTTAGTGAAGACTGTGTGAGCAAAAATCTCTATACGATTTTATCACGGGAAATATTATTTATTACGAATTTTCAATAATTTTATTGATTATTTGTACTTAAATTTAATCTAGGACTCTTTATGAAGATATTTAGATGATTTAGGATTAGATTTGTTATTTATTTATTAGTTTTTTAGGTTAGATAAAATATGTTTATTTATTTTATTATTATCTTTACTTTTCCTAATTTAAGTTGAACTCTTCATTTGTAGCCTATTTAAAGGCATATTTGCTTCACTAATAAGAACAACATCATGAATTTATGAGTTGCAAAAACCTTTGGCCATGGGCCATTTTGTTTTCAAGGTAGATAGATTTGCCTTGTTATTTTTCGTATTAGAAATCTTCTTCAAAGTAAGTTCGTCAAGTTCTTGTAATGGAGATCATCTTCACACTCTTGCTTGCCTAGGTAATTGCATCTAGGAGGGTGGGTTAGAGCCGCTTGAGGTTGCTTGCTTACATAATCATGTCTAAAAGGGTGCGAGGACAAAATATCCTACAACATCTATCTCGTCATCATCCATTCATCGGAGAGATTCGTGTCGTTTGCAGGTGTTTGCCTATTCAATTGCGATAGGAGGGTGCCAAGGACAAATCTATCCAACACCGCCACCATCAAATTCATCCTATCTCGCTTTCTACATCAAGATCATGCTTTATTATCGGTTTGCTGAACATGGAGTTTGGGGTTTTCTCGGATCATATTAGTGAGTTTGCTAGATTAATTGTGATCTAGAGGGTTCCTAGATTTTGAGGTAATTGGTATCAGAGCCTTGGTTTAGGTGTTTAAAACAATTATCTTTTACTGTTGTTTTAGTAGTTGAGAAAAAAGAAAAAAATATATAATTCTCTATATAGATCCTAGTTTTAATATTTCATTCCTGGAGACATCTCAAGAGATTTGAAGGTTGTGATCGACAACTCTTAAGATTCGGGGCGAATCATTTTCAACAGGGGGAGAATGATATATGTATGGGGGGCTAAAATGATCCATTGTAGCCAAAGAGTTGAAGCTGTTTTATAAGTCTGGAATTTCAACCGACTTGCATCGAATTTTCGGATGGGATCCGGGCACTTCTGAGTCTACATGTCTTCTTCAAACATATTCCTTTGTCTCTTATCTTTCCAACGCATCTTGAAACGCATCAATCCGACATCGGGATCTCAAGTTATGTCCATTTTAGTGAAGACTGTGCGAGCAGAAATCTCTATACGATTTTATCACGGGAAATATTATTTATTACGAATTTTCAATAATTTTATTGATTATTTGTACTTAAATTTAATCTAGGATTCTTTATGAAGATATTTAGATGATTTAGGATTATATTTGTTATTTATTTATTAGTTTTTTAGGTTAGATAAAATATGTTTATTTATTTTATTATTATCTTTACTTTTCCTAATTTAAGTTGAACTCTTCATTTGTAGCCTATTTAAAGGCATATTTGCTTCACTAATAAGAACAACATCATGAATTTATGAGTTGCAAAAACCTTTGCCATGGGCCATTTTATTTTCAAGGTAGATAGATTTGCCTTGTTATTTTTCGTATCAGAAATCTTCTTCAACGTAAGTTCGTCAAGTTCTTGTAATGGAGATCATCTTCACACTCTTGCTTGCCTAGGTAATTGCATCTAGGAGGGTGGGTTAGAGCTGCTTGAGGTTGCTTGCTTAGATAATCATGTCTAAGAGGGTGTCGAGGACAAAATATCCTACAACATCTATCTCGTCATCATCCATTCATCGGAGAGATTCGTGCCGTTTGTAGGTGTTTGCCTATTCAATTACAATTAGGAGGGTGCCAAGGACAAATCTATCCAACACTGCCACCATCAAATTCATCCTATCTCATTTTCTACATCAAGATCATGCTTTTATTATCGGTTTTCTGAACATGGAGTTTGGGGTTTTCTTTGATCATATTAGTGAGTTTGCTAGATTAATTGTGATCTAGAGGGTTCCTAGATTTTGAGGTAATTCTTGGATCCTGGCTTCCGTATCCAAACATCTCCTTTCCTTAATACATGATGTCATGCTATCTTTTTTCCTCAGAACCTTATCGATGATATGACTAAGTCTGTGAGGTGTTACTGGTGGTCCAGAAAGAACAATAAATGTGGCTGGCCTTTGATTGCTTGGGACCCTATTTGTTCCTCTAAGTCGGTAGAGGGTGTTGGCTTTCGGGATATGCACCTCTTTAATGTTGCCCTCGTAGGCAAACAAATTTGGCATTTAATCACCCAGCCTAATTCCTTGCTTGCTCGGGTCTACAGGGCCAAATACTTCCGTCCAGAAATATCTTAGAGGCTGGGACTAACAAGAGGGCTTCTGATACATGTACCACAAGGCAATTCCAAGGACAAGATGGACTTACTTTTCCACTTGGCCCAATAACCCGAGCCAAGTCTAAGCTAATCAAGGACAAGCTAAATTCGACTGTCCAAGTATTCGTGAGCCAAGGATTACAAGCTGCCATGAAGAAAGAAGAATTTCTTGAAGGAAGTCCACACTTAACATCCTTCAAGAATAATTGGGTCACAAAAACTCAACTTGCTGCACCTTTGGAGATGGATATCCATGAGCCTTTAGATGTCCATTAATTAGCCCTTTTTATTGTAATTAAACCCAATACTTGTTACTATAAAAGATTGGGTCATATTTTTTATTTTTAGCCCAAATTAGGATTTACAAGTGTTTTTAGGCCTAGTTAGCTTTTTAAACAGCCCACACATGCCTCCTTGCCCAAGAACCAATTTCTTATCATCTAAACCAGCCCAAATACCCTTAAATTCGTCCAAATAAAGGCCCTATCAACTTTTACTTGCTGCCCAATCAAAACAGCTCTTATCAGCCCATTACTTGATACCCAAGCAAACCAGCCTTCATCAAGTTTACTTGCTGCTCAAGTAACCAGCCCTTATCAGCTTATAACTTGCCTTATCACCCTATCCCTTGCCACACAAGCACAAGGAGTTTAAAGGTTGTTATTTTATTATTATTTTTAATTAGATTAGGTTTTCCTTGTTTTAGTAGAAGTTAAATTACTTTGTTTATCCTTCACCTATAAAAGGATGAAGCCTCCATCATTGTAAGACAGATTTTCTTTGATTTATGAAATATTTAGTGAGTTTGTTTTTGCAAGTGCTGATTACTTGTGCATTCGAAGTCTTCTTCAACATAAGTTCGACGAGTTCTTGTGAGGAAGATCATCTTCACACTCTTGCTTGCCTAGATAATCGCGTCTAGGAGGGTGGGTTAGAGCCGCTTGAGGTTGCTTGCTTAGATAATTGCGTCTAAAAGGGTGCCGAGGACAAAACAACAACAACAATTCACAAGCCATCTTCATCTTCAACCTTCACACCATCTTCTATAATTCCATAAACAAAGCTGGAATTTCCAGATTTGTTTACCTATCTTCTTCTTAATCTTTTCTCATCTTTTTATTTATATTCTTATTTCTTATCATCTAATCCTTCATCTCGTCTTTCTTTCTTTAAATTTCCAGCCTTGAATCCGAAAAATTCAAGAAAATCCCTTCTCTTTTCTCTTGAATTTTCAGATCTGCCAAAACTTCCTTGATTGAGTCTAGAGCTCCTAGTTCTTGCAACAACTTGATTGAAGGCTTCCAAATCCAAGATTGCGCTACTCTATCAGCTTCCTTCGCGTGGAAAGGAATTCACCAGGCCATGTGGAAACTCCTCCTCAGGTTTTTTTGGAGGTCAAGGGTGTGATGCGCTCCAACTCTCTAATTGATGTTGTTGAGAGAAGCTTGATTGTTCCCTACCGTAAATGCAGGTAAGCCTTGTAATCTGAATGCTTTAAGATGATGAAAGGATGGAAAGATGATGATAGTTTAGTGATGTGATCCTATTTCACTCACTACTCATTTTCACTATACTTTCAACTTGTGTTACAAGGATGAAAGTCAAGGGATTTTTTACTTACTTTCTTCACATCTATTATAACTATATAATTATATTATTTCTAAACATGCATGTACATATACTTACAATTCATGTTTACCTCATGTTTATGTTTAATACAATGCTTAGTGTATTCGGGTACCATAACATCTTTCCTTACATCAAACTCTACACTTGGCATATTAAGTAATGTTTCATGCATGCATATTAAGCAGAACCACATCGTTACTTAGCATATTATCTTAATTTTTAATATTACTTATATTTGTTTACTTTGATCATAGGTCATCACAGCTCAAGGTACAAGGGATACATTAAAGGGCAAGCTCATCTTTGATCGTGCAGCTCAGGGTTAGCTCAACTAGCTCAAATAGCTCCTCACATGCTCACTCATTTTAGCAAAAGGAATACAAGCTACTTTTAGCTCCAATTCAGATCCAATAGCTCGAGGCAAGCTCAAGGAAACTAGAGGATAAGCTCACCTAGCTAAGGATAGCTCGTAGCAGCTCAAACAAGCTCGGAAACTAAGTGAAGCTCACTAGTTAGCTAGCTCAGCTGAAGCCAGATCACTCCTAGCTCGATCAGCTCATCTCAGCTCAAGCTACCACCTTCATGTCAAACCCAAATGGCATGACCCCTTCCCAAGGGACACAACTGACCAGCCTTGGAGGGAACATGCTTGGAGCCAACTTTTTGAGAGAAAATGGGCGACATTTGCTTGAAGGAAGAGACACCATTCAAGCCAAAACATCACCAGCCCTTTGTCGAACCAACACAAGGCCCCTACATGCCTATTCGGCCTATTTTTTACCCTTGTACATGCCTATTTGGCCACTCCCTTGAAAAACTATAAATAGGGGTTCATTTTGCACTTTGTATCACACAACTTTCATATTCAATACAATTCCTTTTGTGAGGTTTTCTCTCAAGCTTGTTCTTTTAAGAACTTTATCGACTTATCAAGCTTTGCTTGTGGCATCTCCTATCCTTTAATTTATACTTCAGGTTCTAGGTTCATTTAACCTACGGGTCCAAGTCTCTTAAGAAATGGGATTATACTTTTTAGTATAGTTTCTTTCTTTGAATACTATTATCCCTTTTCATTCCATTTCACCATCCTTTTCTTTCCCATTCATTCACCATAACTGAAACAACCCTACACTTAAGCATTTCCTTTCTTCCTTCCATTTCCTTACACACCACACATCAAACACTTCTTCACCCTAAACTATAATCATCTTTCCTACTTCATTTCACTTTAAAGCATTCGAATTACAAGGCTTACTTGCATTCACGATTGGGAACAATCAAAGCTTCTCTCAACAATATCAATTGGAGAGTTAGAGCGTATCATATGGTATCAGAGCTTTTGGAAGAATCAACTAAGCCCCTATCTTTTGTGATTTCATTTTTGTGATAAAAAAGAAAGAAACTACAAAAAAAGAAAAGCAAAATCAGAATTCCTTCTCATCTTCTTAAGGAATTCGAAGTACAAAGAAAAAAAGAATAGTGAAACACAAAGGTGTTGAAGGCAAAGCAAAGCAAACAAACAACAAGCTCAAAGAAGACATCAAGATCGATTGTTTCTCGATCGAGTTGTAAGTGAGTTTTGTGGTACATTTGTTTTACTTTCTTCTATTTCATTTCATTTCAATTTTTCTTATAACCTACCTTTTCATCTTTCTTTCTATTCCTTTACTTTCATTTCCTTTCTTTTTAGCCTAACCTTCTTACAGCCCAAACGCCATATAGTTAAAGTTTGACATGTCTTGAGTAAGTTCTTTCAAGAACTTGTGACGAGAGAATTGAGTGGTAAAAGGAAAAGGAGTTGTGAGCACATAAGGGGGAGTAAAAGCCATATTCCCAAGAGTGAAATACGAGTGGTTGAGTGGAGTGACATCAATTTTCTTGGAGTGACCGAGAGATTTCTTGCTTTGGTGAGGGTTTAAGTTCTTAATTTCTTTTTTTTACTAACCATGTCACAGCATTCTGAATCTTCAAACCGAGGAGGAAGGCAACAACCCCAAAACCTCCAAAATCAAGCATTGATTCAAGAAATGCAAAGGAATAGCGTGTCGAACTTGAACCCATTCATGAAAGGATGGATCGGTTAGAGGAGTCACAAGGCAATGTTTTGAGGCATTAGGAGGCAACATCAACTAAACGAGTTTGTGAAAGATAATGAGGAGGAAGAAGGTAAACAAGCATTATAGAGAATTGCTCAGAGATATCAAGGAGGGCGTGCCCAAATTGATGACAATTTCAACAATATCTAAGTCACTATCCCACTGTTCTAAGGCAAAACTGATCGGGAGGCATATATGGATTGGGAAAGCAAAGTGGATCATGTTTTTGAATTCAAAAATTACTTGAAATAGAAAAAGGTACGATTGGCTGCCATGGAATTCATAGATTATGCTCTTATTTGTTGGGACCAATTAACCTTGACTAGGAGACGTAACGGGGAAAGGCCAATTACAAATTGGCCTGACATGAAGAGCATCATGCAGAGAAGGTTCATTCCAACCCATTATCATCGGGACCTTTTTCACAAGTTGCAAACTCTAAAGCAAGGCAACCGGAGTGTAGAAGATTATTACAAAGAAATGGAGGTTGCAATGATCTGAGCCAATGTTGATAAGGATAGAGAAGCAACCATGGCTAAATTCTCAGCGGGGCTTAATAGAGAAATTGCCAATGAGGTGGAGCTACAACACTACATTGAGATTGATGAAATGGTGTACATGGCCATGAAGGTTGAGCGGCAACAACGGAAAAAGATCACCGCAAGGGGTACTAATACCAATAGTCCCCAAGTGAAACCAAACCAACACTTGGAATGCTACACCTTTAAAGATCCGAGAACAAGTCGAGACTCTAAAACCAAAGCCAGCTATGGTGAAAATAGGCCGAGGCAAGTAAGCGAAAAACAAGGACCGCATAAGTGACATTAAATGCTTCAAATGTTTAGGACAAGGCTATATAGCTAATCAATGTCCAAACCGCAATACTATGCTACTATTGGACAATGGTGAAGTCGCATCAGACCATGAAGATGAAGTTCAGGAGGAATCTGAGCTCGAGGAAGAAGAAATTGAACCAGTTGTTGATGGAGAACCTCTAGTGGTCTAATGGCTCCTGAATGCACAAATGGTCGTGGAAGAACAACAAAGGGTGAACATTTTCTATACCCGGTGTCATGTGAATAACAAGGTGTGTTTCATGATCATAGATTGCAGAAGATGCACCAACATTGCTAGCCCAATCATGGTGGAAAAGTTGGGTTTGAAAATGTTGAAGCATCCTACACCATACAAGCTTCAATGGCTGAATGACGGAGGCAAATTAAGGCCACCAAACAGGTTCTAATTCTTTTCTCAATTGGCAATTATAAAGATGAAGTTTTGTGCGATGTTGTACCAATTCATGCAAGCCATTTTCTCCTTGGAAGACCATGGCAATATGATAAGAGAACATTTCATGATTGTTTCACCATTCGCTACTCTTCAAGCATGAGGGAAAGAATATTGTTCTTACACCACTTGCTCCAAAGCAAGTATAGAATTATCACAATCTGATGAAAACGAGTATGGATGATTGGAAGAATGAACGGACCAAGCAAAACCCAAGGAGTAGAAACAAAGAAGATCAATGCTTATACTAGCATTGAAATAAAAAGGGAATGTCTTTTGACACGCCCTTTGATCGAGATAGTTTTTTCTAACCCTTCACAAGAAAATTTATTTTCTTCTGACTTTCAAGTTAACAAATGAAGGAAGCAAACCAGAGAAGGATGTATACAAGGATTTGATTATCCCAATGGCAAAAGATTGTCCAAAGATGAGAGGCTTCAATTTGAGGACAAGTCGCCTAAAAGAAGGGGGATGATGTGATCCTATTTCACTCACTACTCATTTTCACTATACTTTCAACTTGTGTTACAAGGATGAAAGTCATGGGAGTTTTTACTTACTTTCTTCACATCTATTATAACTATATAATTACATTACTTCTAATAATGCATGCACTTATACTTACCATTCATGTTTACCTTATATTTATGTTTAATATAATGCTTAGTGTATTCGGGTACCATAACATCTTTCCTTACATCGTACTCTACACTTGGCATATTAAGTAATGTCTCATGCATGCATATTAAGTAGAACCACATCGTTACTTAGCATATTATCTTAATTTTTATTATTACTTATATTTGTTTAATTTGATTATAAGTCATCACAGTTCAAGGTACAAGGGATACATTAAAAGGCAAGCTCATCTTTGATCGTGTAGCTCATGGTTAGCTCAACTAGCTCAATAGCTCCTCACAAGATCACTCATTTTAGCTAAAGGAATGCAAGCTACTTTCAGCTCCAATTCAGCTTCAATAGCTCGAGACAAGCTCAATGATACTAGAAGATAAGCTCACCTAGCTTAAGGCAGCTCGCAACAGCTCAAACAAGCTCGAAAACTAAGTGCAGCTCACTCAGCTAGCTAGCTCAACTCAAGACAACTCACTCCTAGCTCGATCAGCTCATCTCAGCTCAAGCTACCACCTTTAGCTCAACACCCAAAGAGCACGACCCCTTTCCAAGGGACACAACCGACCAGCCTTTGAGGGAACATCCTTTTGTGACGTTTTCTCTCAAACTTATTCTTTTAAGAACTTTATCGACTTATCAAGCTTTGCTTGTGGCATCTCCTATCCTTCTATTTATACTTCAGGTTTTTAGTTCATCTAACCTACGGGTCCAAGTCCTTTACCACCCTCAAAGTCATTCTCTTAAGAAACGAGATTATACTTTTTAGTATAGTTTCTTTCTTTAAATCCTTTGAATACTATTATCCCTTTTCATTCCATTTAACCATCATTTTATTTCCCATTCATTCACCATAACCGAAACTACTCTACACTTAACCATTTCCTTTCTTTCATCCATTTCCTAACACACCACACATCAAACGCTTCCGCACCCTAAACTATATTCATCTTTCCTACTTCATTTCACTTCAAAGCATTCAGATTACAAGGCTTACTTGCATTCACAGTCGGGAACAATCAAAACTTCTCTCAACAACATCAATTGGAGAGCTGGAGCATATCATTTAGGGTGCAAAAGCGTATGATGCGTGGTGTGTAAGGAAATGGATGAAAGGAAGAAATTGTTAAGTGTTTTGGGTAGGTTCGAATAAGTGAATGGAAATGGAAAGAAAGGATGGTGAAATAGAATGAAAAGGGATGGTAGTATTGAAAGGATTCAAAGAAAGAAACTATACTAAAAAGTATAATCTCGTTTCTTAAGAGAATGACTTTGAGGGTGGTAGATAGGACTTGGACCTTTTGGTTATATGAACCAAGAACCTGAAGTAAGGATGGAAGATAGGAGACGCCACAAGAAAAGCTTGATAAGTCGATAAAGTTCTTAAAAGAACAAGTTTGAGAGAAAACCTCACAAAGGATAAAATATATTCAACGAAAATTGTGTTACAAAGGTGGCCGAATGACCCTATTTATAGTTTACAAAGAGGTATGGCCAAAAGGCCATGTGCCTATTCGGCTAGGGTGAAAACTCCCTCCAAATTCGTCTGTGTCTCCCTCCACAAGCCATGCAACCATTCGGTAGAATGGTGCCTCCCTCCATGCATTTCCCTCCAATTTTGTGGCACCCAAACTTATGTTGCCTCCATGGTGTTCGAACATGTCTCTTGGGAGGGGGCGTGCATTTTGGGTGTTGAGATGAAGGAAGTAGCTTGAGCTGAGTTGAGTTGATCGAGCTAGGAGAGAGCTGGCTTGAGCTGAGCCAGTTGTTAGCTGAGTGAGCTACACTTAGTGTTTGAGTTGAATTGAGCTGCTACGAGCTTCCCTTAGCTAACTGAGCTTGTCCTTAAGTGTCCTTGAGCTATCTCGAGCTAATTGGAGCTTGTTTGGAGCTGAATGTGCTTGTATAAGCTTGAACCGGATTGCATGAGCTAGTTTGAGCTTGAATTGAATATTGCACTCCTTTATTGATCTTTTTGAGCTTTCACAAGCTTCCCTTGAGCTAGGTGAGCTTCCCTTATATGTCTTTGACCTGACTCAAGCTGATTGGAGCTGATGGAGCTTGTTTAAGCTGAACCGAATTGATTGAGCTAGAATGAGCTTAGGTGAGCTACCCTTCAATCTTCCTCTTTGTATGTGTAAGCTAAATATGAGCTATAAACAAGGCAAACAAAACATAATGAATACTTATAATAGGAAATAAGAAATAAGTTTAATATAGTATAAAGATGTGAAACATAGGTTAAGCATGAATATCATATACTTATGCAAATGAATGATAACATATGATAATTCAAATATATCCTAATATGCAAAAACATGCTTATAACAATATTTAATGCATAAATAAGGTAATAAAATATAAAGTAAGGTAAAACTCCCTTAGAATTACCCTTGAGGATCTTCAATGATATAATCCAGTAGGTAGATGTTTGTATGGATGAATTCCTTCGTCTTCTTTGCTAATGGATAGTCACTTTCAAGAAACACCTCCTTTGAATAGTCATCTTTAAGATACATATCCTTTAGATAGGCATCTTCAAGGGATACGTCTTGCAGTACTTCAAGAGGTTCATCTTTTGGATAATCATCTTGAAGAGACACATCCTTTGTAACAACTATGGGTGAATTTTGCATGGTAG
This sequence comes from Hibiscus mutabilis, assembly GCA_019671005.1. NCBI lineage: Eukaryota > Viridiplantae > Streptophyta > Magnoliopsida > Malvales > Malvaceae > Hibiscus > Hibiscus mutabilis. The sequence goes on from CM033729.1 coordinate 37,766,828, forward strand.
GGAAAAACTTCAGTTCATCTTCTTTTCGTAAAATCTTCCAACAATGCTTTAGAAGCAAACCAATGTGATGTGATCCAAATCAACACTAACCTTCTCCGTGATTTGTTCACATCGTTGAAGGACTTCAAGACTGATTCTGAGGGAGTTCTTCCTTACTTCATTCTTTATTACCTTATTTATGCTTTATATAATGAATGCATTTACATCCTATTATTTGTATATGGTTTTCATGCACAGCATATGATCCAAATCTTTATACTTAGTTAAATCATGTATATGTTATGTTTCACAACTTTATCTCATCATTTGCTTAAGCATGCAACATGTTTCCATTACATTTCTAACTTATTCATAACTAATCCTATTGTTTTCATGTCACTTATAGGTACAAGGGATGATAAGGCAAGCTATGACAGCTCATTCTAGCTCAATCAATTCGGTTCAACTTAAACAAGCTCCAATCAGCTCGAGGCAGCTCAAAGGCATATAAGGGAAGCTCACCTAGCTCAAGGGTAGCTCATGGAAGATCAAGAACTTTAATGAAGGAGTGCAAGATTCGGTCACCTCAAACCAGCTCATTTCAGCTCAAGGTTAGCTTGACCAGCTCATCTCAGCTCAAGCTTCCAACAACAGCCCAACACCTCAAGGGACATGTTCCCTCCCAAGAAACATGCCTATCACCCTTGGAGGGAACACAAAGTGGCGCCATTTCCTTGGAGGGAAACTTGAATTGGGTGGCAAATCAGCCTTGGAGGGAGACACCATCACCATTCGACCTAAATTGAAGAATCATGCCTTTGTGAACCAATTTTTGCCCTTAGCCGAATAGGCACCTACCTTTTCAGCTACAGCCCTTAGAATACTATAAATAGGGCTTTGGATTTCATTTGTAACACACAACTTTCTTTGAATATATTTTATCTTTTGAGAGGTTTTCTCTTAAACTTGTTCTTTTAAGAACTTTATCGACTTATCAAGCTTTGCTTGTGGCGTCTCCTATCTTTCCATCTATACTTCGGGTTCTAGGTTCATTTAACCTACGGGTCCAAGTCCCTTACCACCCTCAAAGTCATTCTTTTAAGAAATGAGATTATACTTTTTAGTATAGTTTCTTTCTTTGAATACTATCATCCCTTTTATTTCCATTTCACTATCCTTTCTTTCCATTTCACTATCCAAAGCTATCAACATCTTTCCATCATTTCCATCAGCTTAAAGCATACGGATTACAAGGCTTACTTGCATTCACGGTTGGGAACAATCAAAGCTTCTCTCAACAACATCAATTGGAGAGTTAGATGTATTATTTGGTATTAGAGCTTTTGGAAGAATCAAGTAAGCCCCTATCTTTTGTGATAAAAAAAGAAAGTACAAAAAAAAGAAAAGCAAAATCAGAATTCCTTCTCATCATTCTTAAGGAATTTGAATAGTACAGAAAAATAGAATAGTGAAACACAAAGGTGGTGAAGGCAAAGCAAAGCAAAGCAAAGCAAACAAACAACAAGCTTGAAGAAGACATCAAGATTGATTGTTTCTCGATCGAGTTGTAAGTGAGTTTTGTGGTACATTTGTTTTACTTTCTTCTATTTTATTTCATTTTTATTCTATTTATAACCTACTTTTTTCATTTTCTTTCCATTCCTTATTTTCATTTCCTTTATTCCTTTCTTTTTTAGCCTAACCTTATTTGCAGCCTAAACGCTATATAGTTAAAGTTTGACAGGTCTTGAGTAAGTTCTTTCAAGAACATGTGATGAGAGAATCAAGTGGTAAAAGACAAGAGAGTTGTGAGCACAGAAGGGGAAGTAAAAGCCATATTCCCAAGTGTGAAACACGAGTGCTGACTGATTGATTGACATCAAATTTTCCTTAGAGTGACCATGAGGCTTTTGTGTGTGTTGGTGAGGTCTAATTTGTTTTTTTTTTCTTTTATTTTCACTAACCATGTAATAGGATTCTTTCAACAATCCATCAACCCTAGGTGGAGGAGAAAATGAGATCCAAGACGTGCTAGATGATCAACAACGATCAAACATCTTTAAAAAATGATTCCATGTAAATGGTAAAGTGTGTTTCATGATCATTGACAGTGGGAGTTGTACCAATATTGCTAGCACTTTGATGGACATGAAAATTGGTTTGACAACAACGAAGCATCCAAGTCCGTACAAGATTCAGTGACTTAATGATGATGAAGAAATCACTATCATCGAACAAGTTGTCATTTCTTTTTCCATTGGAAAATACAAGGATAAAGCAATTTGTGATGTGGCACCCATGCATACCATCCATCTATTATTGGGAGGGCCTTGGCAATATGACAAGCAAGCAATCCATGATGGTTTCACCAATCGTTTCTCCTTTACATATGAAGGCAAGAAGATTACCTTGGCACCCCTTACTCCAAAACAAGTACATGAAGAAACAAGTACATGAAGACCAAATGCACTTGAAAAGAAGCCTTGAATCCATGAAGGAGAAAATCAAAGAGAATGCAATGGAGGAAGGACATTTTGAAGAAAAACAAACCGATGGAGTTGAAAAGGGAATGGTTGAAAGTGAGAGTATGGATGCAATAAAAGTTGGAGTTGAACATAAGAAAGTTGAAAAGAATGAGTTTGGAGATGAAGAGGAAAAAGAAAAACATATTTTACCTAACTCTACTTTTTCTCCTATTCTAATACATGCGCGGTCTAATTACTCATATTGGACAAGAAGTTGAAGTTGTTCGATGCAAACAACAAGGTCCAAAATGATCCATGCTTAGGAGGTGTGAAGAGATGCATTTTAGATAAGAAACTAAAATTGTTTTGCAAAGCTGGAGCATCAGCCGACTTGAGACGATTTTTCGGATGGGATCCAAGCATTTCTGGGTCAAAGTTATCTTCTATCAGATTGACTGTCATTCAATTACCTTGCTAACGCATCTTGAAATGCGTCAATCAGACATTAGAAGCTCAAGATATGTTCATTTTACTGAATACTGCGTAAGCAGAAAACTGGATACGGGTTTAACTACGAGATTTTGTAAATTCAGCCCAAAAGCTAATTTATAAAGCTTTTGGACGAATTAGACTTAGCCCAACCAATTATTAACATTTAAATTATGTTTTTAGGGTTTTATATACTTTACGAACCAGTCACCCTTCCAATTTAATGGACCAGATTTTTTGTTTATTTTATTCATTCTTAGCTTTAGGTTAAATCCATCATTCATCTATAAAAGGATGATGGTTTATTCTTTGTTTTTGAGATTTTCATTGATTAATAAAAAGTTCTCTTTTGAGATTTTAGTATTCTTTGAATACGTGTTTGCAAGTGTTTGGTAAACTTGTCTAGAAGCCATCTTAACGTTTCAACAGGGTTGATTGTTGTTGATCTTCACACTCAGGGTTGCCTAGTCAATTGCAATTAGGAGGGTCGGTTAGAGCTATATCATGGATGATACATGTACTACAAGGCAATTCCAAGGACAAGATGGACTTACTTTTCCACTTGGCCCAATGACCCGAGCCAAGTCTAAGCTAATCAAGGACAAGCTAAATTCGACCGGCCAAGTATTCGTGAGCCAAGGATTACAAGCTGCCATGAAGAAAGAAGAATTTCTTGAAGGAAGTCCACACTTAACATCCTTCAAGAATAATTGGGTCACAAAAACTCAACTTGCTGCACCTTTGGAGATGGATATCCATGAGCCTTTAGATGTCCATTAATTAGCCCTTTTTATTGTAATTAAACCCAATACTTGTTACTATAAAAGATTGGGTTGATTTTTTTATTTTTAGCCCAAATTAGGATTTACAAGTGTTTTTAGGCCTAGTTAGCTTTTTAAACAGCCCACACATGCCTCCTTGCCCAAGAACCAATTTCTTATCATCTAAACCAGCCCAAATACCCTTAAATTCGTCCAAATAAAGGCCCTATCAACTTTTACTTGCTGCCCAATCAAAACAGCTCTTATCAGCCCATTACTTGATACCCAAGCAAACCAGCCTTCATCAAGTTTACCTGCTGCTCAAGTAACCAGCCCTTATCAGCTTATAACTTGCCTTATCACCCTATCCCTTGCCACACAAGCACAAGGAGTTTAAAGGCTGTTATTTTATTATTATTTTTAAGTAGATTAGGTTTTCCTTGTTTTAGTAGAAGTTAAATTACTTTGTCTATCCTTCACCTATAAAAGGATGAAGCCTCCATCATTGTAAGACAGAGTTTCTTTGATTTATGAAATATTTAGTGAGTTTGTTTTTGCAAGTGCTGATTACTTGTGCCTTCGAAGTCTTCTTCAACATAAGTTCGACGAGTTCTTGTGAGGGAGATCATTTTCACACTCTTGCTTGCCTAGATAATCGTGTCTAGGAGGGTGGGTTAGAGCCGCTTGAGGTTGCTTGCTTAGATAATTGCGTCTAAGAGGGTGCCGAGGACAAAACAACAACAATAAATCGCAAGCCATCTTCACCTTCAACCTTCACACCATCTTCCATAATTCTATAAACAAAGATGGAATTTTCAGATTTGTTTTATATTTGCACCTAACTTCCTTGTTCGAGTCTAAAGCCCTAGGTTTGCTTCCAAGCCATCAAATTGAAGGTTACCACGTGCCAAAGCATACTCTATCATTTGGTGTAGATCTTTTCTCTTGAATTTTCAGAACTGCCCAAACTTCCTTGATTGAGTCTAGAGCTCCTAGTTCTTGCAACAACTTGATTGAAGGCTTCCAAATCCAAGATTGCGCTACTCTATCATTTGGTATCAGATTTGGGACGATTCTTGGTAATAATTTTGGCATTTTTGGGGGAAAAACTCGAAAATTAGGGAAAATTCGTCAAAACCAAACGAGTGAATTTTGAGCTGAAACTTTCCAGATCAGATCTACACCATTGGTGGAGTCACCACAAAATATTTCAGAATTTTTGGAGTTCGGGAACACCTCGAACGAAGTGGATAAAGTTTCAGCCAAATTAGGGTTTTCCCCCAACTTTAACCCTATTTTAATTATTTTTTCTTCAATTTTCGTTATTTTCAGTTTATTTACCTTGTAAAAAGAAAAAAAAGAGAAAAAATAAAAAAGAAAAAAGAAAAGAAAAGAAAGAAACGTGAAGAAAAGTGAGAAAGCTTATACCTAGCCACCAACCACCATCAAGATCACCACATCAACCACCACAAGCATCACATTGAAGTGGATTCAACATTGGATTTCTTCCTTCAAGTTGTTTCTGGGTTTTGGGGTTATCATCTTTCTCTACTAATTTTTTTCTACTCTTAGTTTCTTAAGTTCCTTTGTTTTTCTTTTTCTTTCTTCTATTACGCAATTTAACACCTCTTTTCTGGTGTGAGTAGGACTAAAAGTTGCATGCCAATCCTTCTTTCTTGCAACTATATTCAATTGATGTCAAGCCTTTCATTGAACTCCTAGTACAATTAGGACTCATTGTTAGGATTAAACTCTGATTGTAACTTGTTGACTTGTGGCAGGAAGGTCTTTAAAGAGCACGAGATCGGTTTACTTGCCTCGCTAAATATTTATTCCTTGGAGTGTTTAGTGAGATTTCTAGTTTTCTTTTGCTTTTCACCTTTTTAAATCTGAGTGTTTCAGGATGTCAGAAACGAGTAACGACGAAGAACCACATGAAGTGACTCTTCAAGAAGTTTCAAATACTCTCAATAAACTTGACGGATTGTAACCTCTTTGGCAGCCAAGCTTGAGCACACCGATATAGTCGTAACCGCAATCACTCAAACCATTGGGAGATTAGAAACCGCTGCAATTGCAAGCGATACTGAAGAGCCTAGGCATCCAAATCTTGTTCCCATTCAGAATAGACGCCAAAACCCCCTGCACGGGCACAATCCTCGTATAGAGCCGAGATGAGCAACAAACACCTTAGCCAAACCAAAAATCACTGTACCACCTTTTCAAGGAAGGTATGACCCTGATGCTTATTGTGACTGGGAAAATCGAGTTGATCTTCTATTCGAGTATTATCAATGCCCTGAAGAGGATCAAGTTCCACTGTTGACTCTCAAATTCACTGAATACGCATCCATTTGGTTCGCAATCGGCGTCTCAATGGAGAAGCCAAGATAACCTCATGGGGAGAACTTAAAGAAGTCATGCGAGAACGATTTGTTCCCCCATTATATCGGCGAGAGATCAAACAAAAGTTACAAAGAATCTGACAAGGCTACAGGACTGTTGATGAGTATCTCAAAGAGATGGAATCATTGATGCAAAGAGCCGATATCCAAGAAGATGAAGAGGATACAATGACTAGGTTTGTTGTCGGACTCAATGACAATATTCTTGAGGTACTTGAACTCAAAACCTACTACACCCTTCAAGAGGCATTCCAATTCGCCATGACAATTGAAAAACGCATCAAAGATCGACAAAGATATCGACAAAAGAATTATCACTATGACAAAGGTATCACTCAACCTTTATCTCATTCTAATTCTTCTAAACCTTTGCTCGACTCAAGTAGACCAAAGCAGAAAATTGAAACATCCAAGTCACTAGACAAAACCAAGACAAAAACCCCCATGTTGGCGGAGAACACACAAACACTCAAACAAACTCGGGAGATTGTATGCTTCAAGTGCAACGGTCATGGACACTATAGAAGAGACTGCCCGAATACAAGACTCTTTCTTATTCGAGAAGATGGGAGCTACTCATCCGAGTCGGAGAAGGAGGAATTTTCTGACAATGAATTCATCGCTGGTGGTTACTCCAGTGATGAACCTGATCCTAAAAGCTTGGTGATTCAACGTTCACTTAATATCCAAGCAATCGACGATACGGAGATGCAAAGAACAAATATTTTCCACACAAGATGTTTGATCAGAGGCAAACTATATTCTGTCATCATTGATAGCGGAAGTTGTGCGAATGTGGTGAGCAGCTATCTAGTTGATGCACTTGACCTACCTTGTCAACGCCATCCAAAGCCATATTATCTCCAATGGCTTCATGAAGGGTCAGAATTAAAGGTAAACAAACGTACCTTAATCACTTTTACTATGGGTAAATATTGTGATGACGTTTGGTGTGATGTTATCCCTATGCAAGCATCTCGATTACTTTTAGGACGACCGTGGCAAGTATGACCGTGATGTGACTCACCATGGTGGTAAGTTAAATAAGTATTCCTTTGTATACCATGGCAAAAAGTATACCTTGGCTCCACTCGATCCAAAAAGAGGTGTACAAAGATCAGATGCGGATGAAGAAGTTTTGTGAGGAGATGGGAATAAAAAAAGATGAAAAAAAAAAAAAGAATGAAAAACAAAAGGCAAATACAAAAGAGGCCAGTAGTGATAAAAGCCAAATAAGTATAGGCCCAGGGTGGTGAGTGATCCTAAATGTGAAAAAAAGAGTGTCTCAAAATATTTATGCGAGAGAAAAAAGAAGTGAGGCAAGCCCCTTCCTTAAATAGCCTTGCATCCTCATCCGCTTTAGGGAACAATTTTTTCTATCACTAATAATAACAAAAGTTTGCCTAGTGTGTTTGTTTCTCTTTTGCAGGACTTCAATGATGTTTTAGGTGATCCACCTGACGGTTTGCCACCCTTAAGAGGAATTCAACATCAAATTGACCTAATTCCGGGTTCTTCTATTCCAAATAGACCAGCATATAGATGTAATCCCGACGAAACCAAGGAGTTAGAAAAGCAAGTGGAAGAACTACTCAACAAAGGCTACATTCGTGAGAGTTTAAGCCCTTGTGCCGTTCCAGTACTTTTGGTGCCAAAGAAAGATGGTTCATATAGAATGTGTGTCGATTGTCGGCCGATCAACCGAATAACAATCAAGTATAGGCATCCTATTCCACGATTAGATGACATGCTTGATGAACTCTACGGTGCATGCATCTTCACCAAGATTGATTTGAAGAGTGGTTATCATCAAATTCGAATGAAAGAAGGAGATGAATGGAAAACCGCTTTCAAGACAAAGTTCGGTTAGCACATTCATGAGATTGATGAACCATGTCCTTCGGGAGTATAGAGGTAAGTTTGTTGTTGTTTATTTCGATGATATTCTTATCTACTCTTCTTCTTTTGATTTACATATCTTTCATGTGAGATCGGTCTTCGAAGTTCTCCGAAGAGAACAATTATATGCTAACATGGAAAAGTGCGTGTTTTGTAGTGAAAGTCTTAGTTTTCTAGGCTTTATAGTAAGTGCACAGGGTATCCATGTTGACAATGAAAAAGTCAAAGCAATTCAAGAATGGCCCACGCCATCATCCATAACCGAGGTGAGATCCTTCCATGGCCTAGCAAGCTTCTACCGTCGCTTTGTCAATGATTTCTCTACCATTACCGCACCATTGACAGATATCATCAAAAAAATGGTAGGTTTTCATTGGGGTGAGGCACAAGAACAAGCCTTCCAAACACTAAAAGGTAAACTTTGTACTGCCCCAATTCTTCGTCTTCCCGATTTTTCTAAAACTTTTGAGTTAGAATGTGATGCCTCCGGTATAGGCATAGGTGCAGTTCTTTTACAGGAAAAACAACCAATCGCTTACTTTAGCGAGAAGTTAAAAGGAGCACATTTGAACTACTCAACTTATGATAAAGAGCTCCTTGCATTTGTTCGTGCACTTGAAGTTTGGCAACACTACCTTCTTCCAAAGGAGTTCATCATACACACCGACCACGAATCATTGCAGTGGCTTAACGGCCAAGGTAATTTGAGCAAGAGACATGCTCGGTGGGTGGAGTTTATTGAAACATTCCCTTATGTGATCAAGTACAAAAAAGGTAAGGATAATGTTGTAGCAGATGCACTATCTAGAAGGTATAGCCTAATTACTCAAATGTATGCTACTATATTGGGATTCGAACATATAAAGCAATTATATCCTAATGATCCAGATTTCAAGGAAATTTATACTCATTGTTTAAAAGGTGCTTTTAACAAGTTTTATCTTGTAGATGGGTTTCTTTTCCGAATAAACAGGTCGTGTATACCACAAGGCTCCATTAGAGAATTGCTAGTCCATGAATCACACTCCGGAGGCTTAATGGGGCACTTTGGCATCTCCAAAATGTTAGACATGATAATAGAGCGTTTTTTTGGCCACATATGAGGAAAATCGTGGAAAATGTATGCGCATATTGCATCGTATGTAAACAAGCAAAATCCAAGGTAAGTCCTAACGGTTTATATACACCCCTTCCTATCCCTTCTTTCCCTTGGGTCGATTTATCTATGGACCTTATTCTTGGATTACCTCGTACCAAAAAGGGTCGAGATAGTATTTTTGTTGTGGTCGACAGGTTTTCAAAGATGGCTCACTTCAAACCATGCCATAAAACGGATGATGCAACACATGTAGCCGATCTCTTCTTTAGAGAAGTAGTACGACTTCATGGAATTCCACGCACCATCATTTCCGATAGAGATGTAAAGTTCATAAGCCATTTTTGGAAGGTTTTGTGGGGAAAGATAGGTACCAAACTTCTTTATTCTACTACTTGTCACCCATGACGGATGGAAAAACCGAGGTAACAAATCGGATCTTAGGTGCATTACTCGTAATCTGTTGTCGGTAAGAACACAAAAACTTGGGAAGAATATCTACCTTTTGTAGAGTTTGCCTACAACCGTTCTATTCATTCATCCACCGGTTATTCTCCATTTGAAGTAGTTTATGGTTTTAACCCCTTAACTACATTAGACCTTGTTCCTTTACCTATTAATAATATCAGCAGCTTAGATTTAGTAAAAGAAAGCGGAGTTAGTTAAATCCATTCACACTAAGGAAAAGAAAAGAATGGAGAAAACATATGAAAATATTATTGCCAAAGTCAACAAAGGCCGATGCCAAGTTGTCTTTGAACCAGAGATTGGGTTTTGTTGCACATGCGTAAAGAAAGATTTCGAACCATAGGAAATCCAAATTGGATCCACGAGGAGATGGACCATTCCAAGTCCTTGAAAGGATCAACAACAATGCATACCGAATTGATCTACCAGGTGAGTATAATGTGAGTACAACTTTTAATGTTTCGATCTTTCTCCCTTTGATGTTTTGATTCGTGGACTAATCCTTTTGAGGAGAGGAGGGGATGATACATGTACCACAAGGCAATTCCAAGGACAAGATGGACTTACTTTTCCACTTGGCCCAATAACCCGAGCCAAGTCTAAGCTAATCAAGGACAAAGCTAAACTCGACCGCCCAAGTATTCGTGAGCCAAGGATTACAAGTCGCCATGAAGAAAGAAGAATTTCTTGAAGGAAGTCCACACTTAACATCCTTCAAGAATAATTGGGTCACAAAAACTCAACTTGCTGCACCTTTGGAGATGGATATCCATGAGCCTTTAGATGTCCATTAATTAGCCCTTTTTATTGTAATTAAACCCAATACTTGTTACTATAAAAGATTGGGTCCGATTTTTATTTTTAGCCCAAATTAGGATTTACAAGTGTTTTTAGGCCTAGTTAGCTTTTTAAACAGCCCACACATGCCTCCTTGCCCAAGAACCAATTTCTTATCATCTAAACCAGCCCAAATACCCTTAAATTCGTCCAAATAAAGGCCCTATCAACTTTTACTTGCTGCCCAATCAAAACAGCTCTTATTAGCCCATTACTTGATACCCAAGCAAACCAGCCTTCATCAAGTTTACTTGCTGCTCAAGTAACTAGCCCTTATCAGCTTATAACTTGCCTTATCACCCTATCCCTTGCCACACAACCACAAGGAGTTTAAAGGCTATTATTTTATTATTATTTTTAATTAGATTAGGTTTTCCTTGTTTTAGTAGAAGTTAAATTACTTTGTCTATCCTTCACCTATAAAAGGATGAAGCCTCCATCATTGTAAGACAGATTTTCTTTCATTTATGAAATATTTAGTGAGTTTTTTTTTTGCAAGTGCTGATTACTTGTGCCTTCGAAGTCTTCTTCAACATAAGTTCGACGAGTTCTTGTGAGGGAGATCATCTCCACACTCTTGCTTGCCTAGATAATCGCGTCTAGGAGGGTGGGTTAGAGCCGTTTGCTTAGATAATTGCGTCTAAGAGGGTGTCGAGGACAAAACAACAACAACAATTCACAAGCCATCTTCATCTTCAACCTTCACACCATCTTCCATAATTCCATAAACAAAGCTGGAATTTCCATATTTGTTTTACCTATCTTCTTCTTAATCTTTTCTCATCCTTTTATTTATATATTCAAGAAAATCCCTTCTCTTTTCTCTTGAATTTTCAGATCTGCCCAAACTTCCTTGATTGAGTCTAGAGCTCCTAGTTCTTGCAACAACTTGATTGAAGGCTTCCAAATCCAAGATTGCGCTGCTCTATCAATGGAGGTTGACTATTCAATTGTGAATATGAGGGTTTCGCGGGACATCTATCAACCATCATGCCATAACCATCTTCTTCTTCAACTCCATTGTTCCAATCTCCATAAACAAAAGCTGGAAATTTCTATCTTTTTCAATCTTTTTATTTTCATTCTTATTATTCATCATCTAATCTATCATCATGTTTCTTTAATTTTCTAGCTTTAATTTTGAATTTTTCAAGAAATCCCCAACTAGTTTCTCTTGAATTTTTAGATTTGTGCCTAACTTCCTTGTTCGAGTCTAAAGCCCTAGGTTTGCTTCCAAGCCATCAAATTGAAGGTTAACACATCCCTAGGCAACCTCTTATCATTTGGTATCAGATTGGCCTAATTCTTGGGCAAAATTTTGACGTTTTGGGGTGAAAATCCAAAAAAGAGAAAAATCGAAAACATCAAACGAAGGTATTTTGAGCGCAAAATTTCCAGATCTGATCTACACCGTTGTAGGAGTCCCACACAAAATTTCATAATTTTTGGAGATCGGGAACACCTCAAACAAAGTGGATCAAGTTGCTACAAATTTTAGGGGTTTCGGGTTTTCAGATTTTCTTTTATTCTTAACTATTAGTTTTCCTTTGTTTTAGCTTTTTTTTATTCTTATACATCTTCTAACACCTTCTTGTTTCTTGTGTTAGTGGAAATTTTAAGAGTTGCATAAATTCCTTCTTCCCTGTCACACCCCAACTTTCCCCCAATTAAAAATCCCCAAATCATAAAATCCCTAATTCCTAAACCCTAATTTTTGGGGAAATTTAAATCTAAAATCCTAATTTAATTTCAATGGCTAAATTGTAAAATTTGGAACTTTAGTGGCCACTGTGTAACGCGAGGGAAGTTGGGGCCTAGGGTTGTAATTTACCCACTTTGGCAAGGGTATTTATACCCCATTATAAACCCTAGCAGCCTCATTTTCCTCATTTTTGAGAATCAGCCCCACCCTCATCCCCAAAATCCTCTAGAATTTTGCAAACCCTCACCCCTTGCTCCAGCCAAGCTCCGACAAGCCCCTAGACGTCGTCCGTTCGTCGATCTAAAACTGTTAGCTTGCTCCCCTCTCCATCACGATCGAAACCCATCCTTGGTTTTCTATTCGTGCTCGGCGTTAGCAGCCGAACTACCTTTGGATTCGTTCGAAACCCCCTTGCGCTGTCATTTCCTCCGCCATTGTAGCGCATTGTGTTTGGGTAAGTGTGCGAGTGGGTTTTACCTTGTGCGTTTTTATGTGTGTGGGTGTTTCGGGAATTCAAGGGTTTATGGTTGTGGTTGAAATTGACCATATTGGTCATCGTATGGTTGTCGGTGAGCCACCTCCTCGGTTGTCATTTTTTATCGGCACCATTGTGTTGTCCAACCACCGCCGCTTAAGGGTTCTGGAAACCTTAGAACCTGTTACCATAAAGGATGAACCCCTTAGGTGGCATTTGGGCTTGTGGGTGTGGGTAGAGTTGGGCTTAAACCGATAAGCTTGGAGAGCCTAAGAGAGTAGCAAGCCCAAATGTGGTGGGAAAATCGAACCGAACCGGCTCAGACCTTGACTAAAGCAGCGAACCGGACCGTTGACCCGTGACCCGAGTTGATGTCAGCGTTGACTTTTTGGCTAACGTCGGCATTGACCTTTTTTGCTGATGTCAATGTTGGCTTTTTGGCTAATGCCAGTGCTCACTTTTTGATGACCCCAGCGTTGACTTTTTCGGCCTAAGTTAACTTCACGCTTTTCGACGTTCTAATTCCAAATCCACTGCCCGTTTTCCCAAATTCAAGCCCGAAAGACTATTTTTCTATCTACAATTAATTATAGTTGGTATTTTGAGAATTTTGAATATTAGAATCTGATCAAATATTATTGTGTTCAAATGACATTGACTCGGAGCCTGAGAACCTTCCTCCTCTTCTACCTGTTCGACCTTCTCTGCACAGCCTGTGAGTTCTGCTTGTGAGTATAGTTCGTTATTGATTAAGTTAGTGTGGCATAGTAGTAGTAAATATTTATGTTTGTTGACCTCATAGGTGTTGACACTATCTGACCTAATACTAGAGCTGAGAGTGGGAGACGTCACTCACGACGTTGAGTTATTAGCTACCTAAGGTGTGTGATAGAGTAGCGCAATCTTGGATTTGGAAGCCTTCAATCAAGTTGTTGCAAGAACTAGGAGCTCTAGACTCAATCAAGGAAGTTTGGGCAGATCTGAAAATTCAAGAGAAAAGAGAAGGGATTTTCTTGAAATTTTCAGATTCAAGGCAGGAAACTTATAGAAAGAAAGATAAGATGAAGGATTATATGATAATTAAAAAGAATATAAAAAGAAGATTAAAAAAGATTGAGAAGGAGATAAGTAAAACAAATCTGAAAATTCCAGCTTTGTTTATGGAATTATGGAAGATGGAGTGAAGGTTGAAGATGAAGATGGCTTGCATTGTTTTGTCCTCGACACCCTCTTAGACTCAATTATCTAAGCAAGCAACCTCAAGTGTCTCTAACCCACCCTCCTAGGCGCGATTATCTAGGCAAGCAAGAGTTTGAAGATGATCTCCCTCACAAGAAATCGTCGAACTTATGTTGAAGAAGACTACGTAGGCACAAGTAATCAGCACTTGCAAAAACAAACTCACTAAATATTTCATAAATCAAAGAAAATCTCCCTTACAATGATGGAGGCTTCATCCTTTTATAGGTGAAAGATAGACAAAGTAATTTAACTTCTACTAAAACAAGGAAAACCTAATCTAATTAAAAATAATAAAAAATAACAGCCTTTAAACTCCTTGTGCTTGTGTCGCAAGGAATAGGGTGATAAGGCAAGTGATAAGCTGATAAGGGCTGGGTGGTTGGTTCCTAAAGTATATAAAACCCTAAAAACATCAATTTAAATGATAATAAATATATTGGGCTAAGTTTAATTTGTCCAAAGCCTTATATGTTAGCTTTTGGGCTGAATTTTACAAAATCCCGTAATAATCCCGTATCCAGTTTTCTGCATGCGCAGTCTTCAGTAAATTGGACGTATCTTGAGTTCCTGATGTCCGATTGACGCGTTTCAAGATGCGTTGGAAAGTAACTAAATGAAGGACAATTTGTTAGAAGACAACTTGACTAAAAAATTCCCGGATCCCATCCGAAAACTCGTCCCAAGTTGGCTGACTTTCCAGACTTTACAAACAGATTCAATTTCTTGTCCAAGATGGTTTTTAACCTCCTATGCGTGCACTATTTTGGCTTTTATTTTTTGCATCGAAAAAATTCAGCTTCTTTTCCAATATTAGTAATTTGACCCCGCTCATGCATGTATCAGTGTGTCTCTTCTTGTGCTATATCATTTTTGTGCTCTATGTTATGCGTTCATGTTGTATATGTGACTGACCGGATAATCTGTGAATTATGGTATGTTTTGAATGATGGAATGTCACGCATCAAATATCAGAATTGGACTAAATTAATATCGGACATATATCGTATGCACTCAGATATACACTCAGATTTAGAAAATAAAAATCAGAACATGTCATATCATTTGGGTCGGGAAATTGTACGGGGAAGTTCAGTGGGTTCACCCTTCGGGCTGAATTTTTCTTCGGATCAGTGGCTTCACCTTCGGGTTGAGATTCCACTTCGGATGGTGACGATGTAGTTGGAGTGGTTCTGGGGAACCTTACTCTTCGGATGGTGTATGGAGATGGGTGCATGACATCACATTTATGTCTCTTATTATATGCATATGTATAATGAAATGACTATTAAACTATGTTTGTCGCTCAGATTTCTGTTATGTGTTTTGAGCTTCACTTTAGAGACACGCTGAGCTTCATAGCTTACTCCCCCTAGTTCTTCTTTCAGATACTCAGGCTTAGGCGTATGGTACTTGGAGGATTTCATTTCATCGGACTTTATCTTATTTTATAGTATGATTACTCAAACATTTGGTTTTATCTATTATTATTATTTCGAATATTTTGTATTTGGGACTTGGGACATGCATTATTTGAATTTCTTTCAGATTTTATAACAGCTTTTGGAATTTTGCTAAACGACTATGTTTTATTTAATTGATATAATTTTGTGGGTCTGATCTTTTATACTTAAGTTGTAATTTGAATTATTAAACCTAAAAACCTTTCTTGAGGGACACGTTTTTCAAACTTAACTTCCAAGTTTCGACTTAAGAAATATGGTCAAATTTAGGAGGTTACATTTAGTGGTATCAAAGCCAGGTTCAACCCTCTGACTGTGTGGCTCTCATAAAATTTTTAACCGAAAATGATTTTGCATGCATACTAAATATTTTTGGGCAAAACGGGTATTTCTAATAAATATAATGTTTTAAAGATTATGTTATTTTAAATAGAAACTCTAAGTACCGACTCTAACTTAGGATTATCTTCTTTGTGATAGACTACTATGCCACCTCGTAGGAGTTCTAGATTAGCGACTGGACGTGGTCGTGCCAGAGGTCGTTCTACTGCTGTTGAGAGTGATGCTCTGCCTCCTGCGGATCTGCCATAGGATCAGGATGAGGTACACGATGCTGATGTAGAGGAACAACCTGGGGATCAAGCTGAAGCTCGAAATACAGCACCTGGCTAACGGACGTGGAGTGTTACTCCACGTGATTTCGAGGATAGTGAGACACTGGGCATGGATTCTGTTACAGTGCAGAGGGAGTTGCTTCGTTACCTATACCAGTCTGAGGGTGTGAGGAAACCTATATCTACCGAGTTCTTAGCTGCTAGATGACCATGTTTGATGGCAAGTTGGGTACAAACCCGGCTGATGCAGAGTATTGGCTGAAGAAACTTCAGCATTTGTTTGTTGAGATAGAGTATCCTGCCGACCGAAAATTGAGAGTTGTTGTATCATTGTTGTAGGGTGAGGCCCAGAACTGGTGGGAGGCAGAGGAAAAAGTTGTTCTAGCCAGTCATATTTCATGGGAGTTTTTCAGACAGTCATTTCAGGACTGGTATGTTGGACCTGAGTATCTAGCAAAGTGTCGTGATGACTTTATGAATCTTGAGTAGAATGATATGAGGGTTAATGACTATGAGATAAAGTTTTTGAGGCTTCTCCGGTATGTTCTGGGACTTGTTACTATAGAAAAAAAGAAGTGTGATTGGTTTCTAAGAGGGTTGCGTTTTTCTATCAAGACCGGGGATGCTTTACATTAGGATAAAGAGTATAAGGAGATCACCCAGCGGGCCAGAACTGCTAAGCGGATAGAATTAATGAAGAAACAACGAGAGTCTCAGGGTAATGATCGGGCCAAGAGGCAGTCGACCGCATCAGTTTAGCACAGCCAGGGGAATCAGTCTAGGAAGAGGACTAGAGACGAGTATGACCATTGTCCCGACCATTTTTGAAAATCGGTAATGTGTAAAAATAGTCTGACGATTGTTTTTTTGGAAAATTAGGGTTTTCTAACCATTTTTAATTAAGTCTTGAAAATTTAGGATTTTTCGTATTAAATTTGATTTTCCTTTATTTATCCTTGAAAAAACATTTTGGAGTTGCCACTGATCACTTCGTACTAGACCGGACACTAAAAAACAAACCAGAGATTATGTCTTAAAAATTGGGTTCGGGAGTCAGTTACGTGTAGGGAAGGATTAACACCCATACGAACGCCCGTTATCGGCACTTTTAATTTTACGTGGCATTTTGAATAATTATTTGAATTTAATTTATCACATAATTATTCACTGAATTTAAATTCTGAATGCAGATATCCTTTTATAAGGAAATTCATTTTGTTCAAATACGAGATTAAAAGCACCCCGTTAGGTGGCACCCATATTCGTATTTAAAAATTAATTTCCAACATAAAAGGTTTTTAATGAATGATATCTTATTGTCTTGTCAATTTTAAGTACTATTCCTAAAAAAGGGCTCTAATCAATTAATTGTTTAAAACTATGAATATTAATTAATTTAATGGCTTTTATGAGAAAATGCCAATTTCTTGAACACCATCCATATATGTAAAGCCCTTAAATTAATCATATTCTTAATTAATTAATTAATTCTTCTAATCGATTGAAGTTCTAGTCCTAATTAAGGCCCTAACAATTTATTATTTACTTATAAGTGAAAATGCATATCAAATATACACCTTTATGACCAAGGTTGAGATAACACCCCATTGTAAATAATGGAACATCATCCAGATTTCAACCTCAAAGATTCTATTCGATATACATTTAATTAACTACAATGTATCATAATTATAATTGTCAAATGTTAATTAAAGAAGTAAATTAATTTCCAATTATAAGTGTAAATATATGAAATATATTCATTAAAATCCATGTTGAGATAACACCCCATTGTAAACAATGGAACACCATCCAAATTAGGATTTTAAAGTTTATTTTTAATTACTACAATTATCTTACCTAATTCAATTATTGAAATCCTAATTAAAGAAACCTAACTAAGGCTCTATATTAATTAAACTAAGTGTATTTAAATTGTCTAAACAATATTCTATATGCTCAATTTTAAAAATATACATCATATATATAAGTTAAATGCATTTAATTAGATAAAACAAATAAATTAATGACTAGTTTAAAGTAAATGAAACAAAAAGCTCAAACTATTATTAATGGACCAAATTGAAATAATTACAAAATTGTAAGCCCAAATTACAAAGCCCTAGTGACCTAATTGAAACATTGTAAACCTAAGGGGTACAATTAAGGGGGATGGGGGACTAAATTGAGAAAAATACAAAGGTTTGGGGTCAATTTAAGAGAGATAGGGACTGAATTGAACAAAACAAAGTTTTGGGCCAAAACCAAATGGTATTCGTGTAAAAACACACGGGTTACCATCCCGACCCGGATTCACTTCGCGGGTCTTCCTGTAATCCCCTTGACCTGGTCTAACCGCCAGACCAAATTGAGGAAGCTACCTTAGGTTTGCCGCAGCAAACCGAAGAGATTCAACAAAACTCTGTCCATTTTTTTCTTTTTATCTTGTCTAGATGCCAATTATTAGTCTTACGTGTACATGCATCACTCGGGTATAACCCCACCTCAATCGGGCATCATTTTGACATCCAATTGATCACATTTGCAATTTAGGGACCAAATTGTAAATACAGGAAATTTCCAGGATTTAAGCCACCAATCTTTAATTAGTTAGGTTCTGATCATTCATCTCAAATGGATCATTCAAGCTCATACAATCGCATGGACAAGATTCAGGGACTAGAATGCAAAGAAAGCAAAACTGCCAAGCCAACATCACCGTACCGATACGCATAAAATGCCAGTACTGATACACCATGGCATGTATCGATACGCCATAACAAACTTACCTAACTTTTGAATCATTTTAATATACGTACCGATACGCTTACATGGGTATCGGTACACGAGTTTGGATTAAAAAAGTGAAATTCCATAGGCTAGAACGTGTACCGATACACCATTACCCGTACCGGTACGCTAGGCCAAAAATCACCTAGACGTACTGGTACTCCCTTACGCGTAGTGATCCCTCAGGCCAGAAAATGCCTAGCAGTACCGATACGGTCCCCCGCGTATCGGTACGCATGGACCTGTAATGCCACAATTTGTTGGTTTTTCATCTCAAACCATTCCAACATGCTTATAACACCATACCAACATGCCATGCGTATCACAAGCCAACTAGCAACTTCATTCCTACAACACAACAAGTATCAAACATCAAAAGGGAATCTATAGGCATGCTTCCTAATGTCCATTCAAGCAACATGTCAAAAAGGTAAACCATCATCAAAACAAACTTTAAAGGCCTTTTACAACCGAAGAGCAACTAAAGAAATATGCTCAAACAGGGAGTTCCACAAAACATCTCCCAAAACACAATAGGTACCCCTTTGCCCTTATTCATTATAGTCTAAACCAAGACATATTTTGGAAACAAGTCTTGCCAAGATCCCCTTGCTTCTTGCTGCCTTCCAAGACCTTAATTATCTACATTGATGGACAACAACAGCGTAAGCATGCAAGGCTTAGTCGAATGCTCAGAACAACCACCATCAATGCATTTAAAACCATTTATTTAACATCATCCTTTAAAAACATCATCATCATGCCCCTTTTGAAAACATGCACTTTATATCATTAAAACCAGCATAATAAACCATATGCTACATGTATCATTAATCAACTTTAAATCCCATTGCTAACCCTCCACTTAAGCCTTCCCATGAATTACTACCAAATGCAAAGCTTAAGAGAAACATGTATAAATCACATTATACAACATAAGACATTTCAATGATACATTAACAATTATATTGGCTTTCAAGTGATCAATAACAAGTCCATTAACAAAAGAGTTCATTGGATACACGGATTCAACAAGTGTTAACCCAACACTTCAAGCCATCTCAACCGGAATAGCGATACAATTACAATCGCGGTACATTAACATCCACCCCAATCATCGGTTAGACGCTTAATCCACTAACGGGAGTATTCGGTACCGTTTAACCCCTCTATCGTTAGGTTACTTGGATGGAGTATTCAGTACACTGTATAAACCCCTCGACATCCAAGGCGACTTATTTACAGTGCACTCAATCCTATGGCCGGCCAACTATATCCGATAACCATTTTAAAACCACATCTCTTGCCAATATAATTAACCATTTCAACATTTACCTCACTGTTTTTAACAAGCATTAAACCATGCCATTTATCCAAAGCAACAACCATGCTTTAAAACACAAGTATAAACCATACTTACAAGGATCACTTACCATGTGCATCATTCAGCATTTCATGCTTAAAACCAGTGTATCAAATACTTTAAAACATGCTTAAACAATAGGTAACATGTAAATTAAAACAACTGCATAAAACCGTCAAACACTAGCACGACATAGAGAGTAAAACCACTTTACTTACTTTTGAGTCTAGGTAAGCATTTCAAGCTCTACCTTAACTCCCAAAACTCTGTTCCAAAACATCAAAACTCTTTAAACCATGTTTTCACTCATCGATACGCGAAACTTTGATTCACCGACACGCAAACAAGCATCCGAAGTCTCCTACGCTTCTCCAAACATCTCCGGATCAACCTCTCGTGTTTTTACCACACAACAACAGAGGATTATTAATGCATCATAATGCATTCTAAACACAGCAAACACAATCCTTCTCGGATTTCCACAACACCCTCACAAATAACCCTCCACAACAATCGAAATCAAGACCAAAGCACTTCGATTCACAACCCAGCCAACATCTATCAACCTAGCATCATTGTCAACATCAAAACACATCTAAAAATAGATCCAAGACAACCTACCACGTCCAGCAACCTAACAACCATAATTTCAACACAAAACCTCAAAACTAACAACCTAAACAAATAAAGACTCTTATGTTTCAGGATTACATTGATAAAAATCACTTATCAACATTGTTAAACATCCAAAATATGAGTCAAATCACCATTACATACTGGAAATCAGATTCAATTCGCGAATCAACACATTTCCCCCAAAGATCTCATTAAATCATTAGAAGATCATCAAAATCAGATTAGAAATGCAAAAGCAAGGATCAAATGCTTGGGAATTTCAATAAAGAACCATACAATAGAGGAGATCTCGGACCTTACCCCTATTGTGAAGTTTCTCCCTCAATTGATTTGTGAAAAGCTAAGAAATCACAAGATTAATGTGAGATTTTGTATAAACAATCTTTGTAAAACAATTTGGAACAATAAAATCAAGTTAGAAACCACCTCACCTCTAGAAATTTGATGAAATCTGAGTGTTTGGCTGAAGAAAGAATAGAGAGAAAAAGTTGAGAGAAAAATGACGTGATTTTTGTTTAAAAAAAGATAACCACCTTTTTAACAAAATCCAATTTAATTATTAATTAAAGCACATGTTTAAATTAATTAAATTAATGGAGAAACCTTCATAAACAAATTGGTAAAATAGCTCCTTAAAGATTCTAAGTATTTGACCCTTTTCATTTTAGTCACTAGAAAATCATAGTTTTCAAAACTTTCATTTTGGTCACTAACCAAAATGTCCCACCTTCCAAAAGTAATTTTTCAAAATTGATTCCACCACTATTAAATATATAATTAATAATGATTTTTAAACATTTTCCCATAATTTTTCCAACACCGAAAATATACGATCTTAAAATTGACTCGAATCTCTACTCTGATCCACCAAACCATCTAATAACCCACTAAACCGCTAAGCCCTAAAACCGGGGCGTTACACTTCCCATACCCGCTGCCAAAACGGCAGCATTTTGGTTAGGCTATAAAAGCCTTGTTTCAAGGCTTAGCCTTCATTTCCGTCCTCCCCACTCTCTCTCATGCTTCTCTCTCTCCCCAAAATCCTCTCAATTTATAACACCAAAACCCCAAAAAAAATAGTCTAAAATAGATCAAAACCCAATGTTCGTCCAAGATTCAAAGTATGTTCTTCATTTTTCACCCTTTTAATCCGACACAAACACCTAAACACATCGTTTAATGTTTCTTTTGGATCAAACTCCTAAAACCATATGAGTTCAACCTCAACTCTTCAACATTCCCTCCTTTGATCCACTTCAAACTCCTAAACACATTCATTTCGTGTTTGTCTAAGTTCAAACACCCAAATTCCCTTAAAACTCAACCCTACTTCATATTCTTTTCCACCTTCAATCCATCATCGCCACCATAAACCATTATCGACCTGTTCGCCGGTCGCCGGAGGCGGTGCTGAACTCCACCGGCCATCGTCTTCGATTACCTTCTTCCCCACTTCAATCACCGTCAGCCACCGCCAGTAACCTCTGGCCACCGTTTGGTTCTGGCTGGCCGCTGTGAGGTGATTTCCAACTGCCATGCTGAAACCCTAAAACGCTAAAAAACTCATTTTTCACCACCATTTATGATACATACATGAGCAGGGTTAAATTACTCATATTGGACAAGAAGCTGAATTTGTTCGATGCAAACAATAATGGCCAAAACAATGCACGCATAGGAGGTCAAAAACGATGCATTTTGGACAAGAAACTGAATCTGTTTGTGAAGTCTGGAAAGTCAGCTAAATTGCGACGAGTTTTCGGATGGGATCCAGGCATTTGTGGGTTGAGTTGTCTCCTAACAAATTGTTCGTCATTCAGTTACCTTTCCAACGCATCTTGAAACGCGTCAATTGGACATCGGGAACTCAAGATACGTCCAATTTACTGAAGATTGCGCATGCAGAAAACTGGATACGGGATTATTACGGGATTTTGTAAAATTCAGCCCAAAAGCTAACATATAAGGCTTTGGACGAATTAAATTTAGCCCAATATATTTATTATCATTTAAATTGATGTTTTTAGGGTTTTATATACTTTAGGAACCAGCCACCCAGCCCTTATCAGCTTATCACTTGCCTTATCACCCTATTCCTTGCCACACAAGCACAAGGAGTTTAAAGGCTGTTATTTTATTATTATTTTTAATTAGACTAAGTTTTCCTTGTTTTAGTAGAAGTTAAATTACTTTGTCTATCCTTCACCTATAAAAGGATGAAGCCTCCATCATTGTAAGACAGATTTTCTTTGATTTATGAAATATTTAGTGAGTTTGTTTTTGCAAGTGCTGATTGCTTGTGCCTTCGAAGTCTTCTTCAACATAAGTTCGACGAGTTCTTGTGAGGGAGATCATCTTCACACTCTTGCTTGCCTAGATAATCGCGTCTAGGAGGGTGGGTTAGAGCCGCTTGAGGTTGCTTGCTTAGATAATTGCGTCTAAGAGGGTGCCGAGGACAAAACAACAACAATAAATCGTAAGCCATCTTCACCTTCAACCTTCACACCATCTTCCATAATTCTATAAACAAAGCTGGAATTTTCAGATTTGTTTTACCTTTCTCTTTTGCAATCATTTTATGTATATTCTTATTTTTTATCATCTAATCCTTCATCTTGTCTTTCTTTCTTTAATTTTCCAGCCCCAAATCTGAAATTTTCAAGAAACCCCCAAATAGTTTCTCTTGAATTTTCAGATCTGCCCATACTTTCCTTGATTGAGTCTAGAGCTCCTAGTTCTTGCTACCACTTGATTGAAGGCTTCCAAATCCAAGATTGCGCTACTCTATCATTTGGTATCAGATTTGGGACGATTCTTGACAAGAATTTTGGCGTTTTTGGGTGAAAAACTCAAAAATTAGGGAAAATTCGTCAAATTCAAATGAGCGAATTTTGAGCTGAAAATTTCCAGATCAGATCTACACCTTTGGAGGAGTCACCACATAAAATTTCAGAATATTTTGACTTCGGGAACACCTCGAACGAAGTAGATCAAGTTGCTGCAAAATTCTAGGGTTTTCGGGGGTTTTCTAATTTTCTTTCATTCTTAGCCATTAGTTTTCGTTTGTTTTAGCTTTTATTGCTTCTTACACATCTTCTAACACCTTCTTGTTTCCTTGTATTAGTAGGACTAAAAGTTGCATACTCTTCTTTCTCCTTGCAACTATAATTCTATTGGTGTCTAACCTTTTCTTTGGATTCTTAAAGCAATTAGGATGTTTTATTCTCTTTTCAACACTCGTTATCGTATACCAATAAATATTTTTCGGTCACGATGTAAGATACAAGGTAATCTATGTTCTTTAATTATTGATGGTGATAGTCGTGTAAACTTAGTGAGTAGCTTCATTGTTGATGCACTCGATCTACCATGCCAAGAACACCCTAAGCCGTATCATCTTCAAGGGTTTAATAGCGGACCGGATATGAAGGTAACCGAACGTTGTTTAATCTCTTTTACTCTTGGAAGCTATTGTGATGATGTATGGTGTGACGTGGTTCCTATGGAAGTCACCCACTTGCTATTAGGAAGACCTTGGAAAAATGATCGTGGCGCTGTCCATCGAATCAATACAAGTGGATACTCGGTTGTGCACCATGGCCAGAAGCTCTCGTTTGCTACAATAGAGCCGGAAAAAGTAGATGAAGAAATAGCGAAAGCAAAAAAACAGTGTGAGAGGATAAAACGAAAAAGATTGGAAGCACAAAAGGCTGAATCAATTGACAACACGAATGCAACCGACCACGAAGACATCCCAAAACCAGAAGGTACACATGATTCTCTTCATACTTCTACTTCTAACATTTGTGCAAATGTTGATATTGGAGAAGAACCATCTCCCAAACAAAAGGATAGTGATAGTGATAGTGAACACATTAGACAATATGACAATGCTTCTAATCCCTCATGTGAAGTAGTAGGTCCACTTGCTATTCTCTCATCACCTCCCCACGAAGAAAGTAAGTGTAATTCTAACCCTTCATTTGATTATTATCTTATCATTCCGTTAGAAATACTTTCTCCTCTACAGAAATTGTACATTGATGATAAATTTTGTGAGAGGGATATGGGATGTGAGATACAAAAGACTGAGAGTAAAGAGGCCAAGAGTGAAAAAAGTCAAATTAATGGCCCAAATTTGGTGAGTGAAAATACATATGAGGTAAAAGTCACACAAAACCCAAAAGAAAAAGACAAGAAAAAGAACGAGACGAGTGATTTTGTTTTGACTAATCATTACAAATGTTCGAGTAGTGTTATCTTATCTTTTCAGGATTTTGTTGAACCATTGAGAGGAGCTCAATTAGATCACTCCACATACAACAAAGAAGCCTTTTCAATTGAAGTTGATGATTGTTCTCTCATTGCCGATTTAGATTCGAGGACGAATCCTTTTGAGGAGTGGGGGAATGATACATGCATGAGCAGGGTTAAATTACTCATATTGGACAAGAAGCTGAATTTGTTCGATGCAAACAATAATGGCCAAAACAATGCACGCATAGGAGGTAAAAAACGATGCATCTTGGACAAGAAACTGAATCTGTTTGTGAAGTCTGGAAAGTCAGCTAAATTGCGACGAGTTTTTCGGATGGGATCCAGGCATTTGTGGGTTGAGTTGTCTCCTAACAAATTATCCCTCATTCTGTTAACTTTCCAACGCATCTTGAAACGCGTCAATCGGACATCGGGAACTCAAGATACATCCAATTTACTGAAGAATGCGCATGCAGAAAATTGGATACGGGATTATTACGGGATTTTGTAAAATTCAGCCCAAAAGCTAACATATAAGGCTTTGGACGAATTAAACTTAGCCCAATATATTTATTATCATTTAAATTGATGTTTTAAGGGTTTTATATAGTTTAGGAACCAGCCACCCAGCCCTTATCAGCTTATCACTTGCCTTATCACCCTATTCCTTGCCACACAAGCACAAGGAGTTTAAAGGCTGTTATTTTATTATTATTTTTAATTAGACTAGGTTTTCCTTGTTTTAGTAGAAGTTAAATTACTTTGCCTATCCTTCACCTATAAAAGGATGAAGCCTCCATCATTGTAAGACATATTTTCTTTGATTTATGAAATATTTAGTGAGTTTGTTTTTGCAAGTGCTGATTACTTGTGCCTTCGAAGTCTTCTTCAACATAAGTTTGATGAGTTCTTGTGAGGGAGATCATCTTCACACTCGTGCTTGCCTAGATAATCGCGTCTAGGAGGGTGGGTTAGAGCCGCTTGAGGTTGCTTGCTTAGATAATTGCGTCTAAGAGGGTGCCGAGGACAAAACAACAACAATAAATCGCAAGCCATCTTCACCTTCAACCTTCACACCATCTTCCATAATTCTATAAACAAAGCTGGAATTTTCAGATTTGTTTTACCTTTCTCTTTTGCAATCTTTTTATGTATATTCTTATTTCTTATCATCTAATCCTTCATCTTGTCTTTCTTTCTTTAATTTTCCAGCCCCAAATCTGAAATTTTCAAGAAACCCCCAAATAGTTTCTCTTGAATTTTCAGATCTGCCCATACTTTCCTTGATTGAGTCTAGAGCTCCTAGTTCTTGCTACAACTTGATTGAAGGCTTCCAAATCCAAGATTGCGCTACTCTATCAATTTAACCCTAACAACTACCTAAATCATCAGATTCACCCTTCTTCCCCTTAAAATTACCCAGCTCTCACTTTTCAACTCCGACTTGCACTCACCACTCACCGACCACTGAAGGGAAGTTTCGGCCACCCTAAATCCTTTATTTTAGCCACTTTTTTAGACTTAAAATCTAAAACTAATGCTTTTTTGTTTTTGCAGGAATAAAAAATGAAGAGGAATATACCTCTGTAACGTCACCATGGTGACTCCAGTGACCAATGATCTTCCCGATAACGGCGAACTTCGTGGCAGTTTGGCTTCTAACGGTGGTTGGTCTCCCAAGGTAACTCTCTCTCCCCTCATTATTATAGTATTTATTAGTACTATTTTATTATTAATTATCATTATTAGCACTTAATGAAGTATGACAATCTTTCTCCTTTATTTAATGGGGTTAACTTGGTGACATCAGCAATGCTAGTTGGATCCAGATTAGATGGGAGAAAACCACAATCTGTGGCATGGTCAATGGACGAATAAGTGTAGCGATGTCTTTTTTTATCGCTAAAAAAACGAGGGTTTTCGAAGGTGTTTGTGATTTTTTTAGATATAAAACGTTTATTCCGTGGGGTTTAAAAAATCACATTTTTATTTAAAAATTGGAGTCGCCACCGGCCACTTAGGTAGGCCGGACACCATAAAACCAGAGATTTAAAATTATTGGGTTCGGGAGTCGGTTACGGATGGGGAAGGATTAGCACCCCCACACTGCCCAAAATTGGTATTTTAATAATTACCGCTTTATTAATATTTAATTTTCCGGGTTAAGGTGACAATTATTTAAAAATTCAGTCATAATTGCGAATAAATTTTAAGGGCCCCGTTATCCGAGAGTAAACACCCAACCACTATCACTACGCCTGATACTGGCCCCGTTTACGCTCGGATAAAAGGGCACCGCATTAACAATTTATATATCATATGCAATCTTAGTGGCAAAAATATAAAACATGGCAGATAATTTAAAGATAGTAAATATTCACATAACAGAATACTAATCTAACATAAATAAAATACGTAATTAAAACACACATATACATATCAAGCTTAACAGTAGATAAAAACAAATTTAACATGTCACAATAACAAGGCATGAATAAATACGTGTATGGACAAAAACATATATTTCAAGAAGACATACATATTAGAAATAAAACACATTTCAACACATATAAAGCAATATATTATACATAAAAAGAAAATATACTAACACGTAACCTAAAAGTCAGGAAAACATACAATACGTACTAAAATACAAAACATGTTGTATACGAGCCGACTAGAACATAATATGCATAATACAAATAACCGAACAAATACATAAAGATACATAATCATCATAAACTTAACACACATATACATGTAAACATAAAAATGCAAGGCATATACGAGGAATATATAATAAGGCAAAAGACTACATTAACATATACGATTATAATACGAACATGAATATTTACATGGAAACAGGACTGAAATGAAAAGAAATAAACATTAGTGGCAGAAATTAAAGGACAATAATATGCTATTTAAGGACGAAAATGCAAATAAGACCAAACTTGAAAGGACTGAAACTGTAATTAGACCAAGGGGCAGACCCGAAATGAAAAATTCAAAAACGCGGGATGGTTAAAGGGGTAATTTTACCATTTAAAAACTGATTCAGTGTAATTTAGGGACTGGATTGCAATATTTTGAAATATAAGGGGGATTGGAATTGTAATTATACCATGTGGCAAGACATAAACGAAAATATTGAAAGCGCGGGGGGATTTATTACGTAATTTACCCATTTCACAAAATAAAAACACCTATAAATACTCTATTTTCGGCTTTATCCCAAATTTTCCCCATTTTTTCATTTCGTCCGTTTTATATTAACCTTCATCCTTTCATTTTTCTCTCAACTCTCCCTGATGAACCCAGAATCCGGTGGCCGACCGCCGTCTTCTCCGCCGCCGGCCACCGCTAGCCGGCACCGGCGAGCCCCAAAAAACACACCAAAACGAACCTCTCCTTACCCTCGACACGAATCCGAACTTGGATTTGGAGAAAAAGCCTTCATTCGTCCTAGATCTAAGAAATACGAAACGAAAAAACCCCCATTTTTTATTTTCAACCCAAAACAAAACGAAAAGGGCCTCCCACTCCCTTCAGTTCACCATGTTCGGCTTGGGAAAGCCGAAGAGGCTTATCACTGGTGAGGGGAGATCCACCGACGATGATGGTAACGACTTCTAACCCTCTCTTTTTTATTTACTATGTATATTTTTTTTGTATGCATGCAACAAAGTAAGAAAAGAGACGAGTATTTACCACTGAAGACTTTTTTTGTATTTTTTCTTTCGATTACAACTTGGCTCTTTTGATTACCACTCGTGCTTTACAAAATGTTTGTTTCATACATATATCTTGTCTTTTGGTTTGGTACAAGTAATATATTATTTATTTCAGATCTGGACTGCTACTGACATAATATTTCTTTTCTGGTGTTTTGACATGTCTGAGCGCGGTGGTTGAAGATCATGGTGAGGCATGGTGGCGGTGTGGGGGTTCTGTCTTCAGCCAGAGGTGTTCTCGGCCGTTAGATCATATTTGATCTAACGGTAGGGCTGGCTTGAAGGACGAACGGCCCAGATGAAGCCTCGATTGGTGAAACGGCTCCAGATCGTGACACGTGGGGCTCAGCAGTCGAGGTGTTATAGCGCGTGGAGCTCACGCACGCGTGGGATATCGAAGAGTCTGCGCATGGACCGCACGCGCGCGTGGCACTCGAAGCGTCCAGACGTGTAGTGCACGTGGCTGGCAGATATTTTATCTTGGCTTGATCATGGCCAACCGGGCCAACCGGGCCTTGTAATAATATTAGACTTCAGATTTGTAATGGACTTGAACTATCAATTTATTCATTTGGGTTTAACATTTTTTGTTTTTGGATTTCATTTTATATTAGCCCAATAATAATAACATTAGTTATAATTATAACAGGAATACACATACAACAATACATACGTATATACCTATGCAAACGTTAATTAATATAACATACTAGCATACATACATATACAATCATATACATAATTAACATAACATCTACACACATTATTCGTAAAAACAAATATGCTCGTACTAAATACAGATACATACGCGACACACATACACCGTATTTAATACGTATACATACATAGTTTATAATATACATGCACATATATATTAATAACACTCATGCACATAATAAACATATAATATAATATAATACAATGTATACATGCAACACTAATATACTAATAATTATACTAATATGTATTTACAGACCAGATAAAAATGAGTGATTACAGTTGCCCCTCTTTGCTTGTTCTCATGGAATGGGAAACAAAGCAAAGATTCATAAGCACTCATTTTTATCAGACTTCCCTGTTTGTAGCTTTGGAAACACGTGTTCTTTTGGAACTCTCCACTCTCCCTTAGCTGAATCTTCAGGCTCGTAAGTTCTTCCTATATAGAGCTTCGTCGCCTTCCGATCTTGGAGCTACAGGCTCTTCCTATATAGAACCCTTCGCTCTGAAGCCTCGAGTTATGAGTCCCTCCTATATAGAACTTTTCACTTCGAGACAGTAAAGCTTGGAGTCTTTCCTATATAGAACTCTTCGCCTTCAATGCTGGTTTCTCCTATATAAAACCTTTTGCGCCGCTGATGGATTCTTACGACTGGGAGTTCCTCCTATATAGAACTGCTAGTCTTCAAACCCTATAGCTGTAAGTCCTTCCTATATAGAACTTTTGGCGTCTAAAATCTCAGAGCTACAGGTTCTTCCTATATTGAACCTTTCACTCTAAGACAGTGAAGCTCGGAGCCTTTCCTATATAAGACTCTTCGCTTTCAAACACAACAAGATTTCCTATATAACCCTGTGTGTCATGGGTGAATTCATTCGACTGGGAGTTCTTCCTATATAGAACTGCTAGTCTTCACCCTGGAGCCGTCGGTCCTTCCTATATAGAACTTTTGGCGTCTGAAATCTTGAAGCTACGGATTCTTCCTATATAGAATCTTTTACTCTAAGACATTGAAGCTCGGAGCCCTTCCTATATAGAACTCTTCGCTTTCGACACAGCAGGATTTCCTATATAACCTTGTGTGTCATGGGTGAATTCCTTCGACTGGAGTTCTTCCTATATAGAACTGCTAGTC
This sequence comes from Hibiscus mutabilis, assembly GCA_019671005.1. Classification (NCBI taxonomy): domain Eukaryota; kingdom Viridiplantae; phylum Streptophyta; class Magnoliopsida; order Malvales; family Malvaceae; genus Hibiscus; species Hibiscus mutabilis. The sequence continues at coordinate 37,797,353 of CM033729.1, forward strand.
TTCACCCTGGAGCTGTAAGTCCTTCCTATATAGAACTTTCAGCTTCCGAAGCCTCGGAGGGGAGGATTCTTCCTATATAGAACCTCTCTCTGGAGCTTGGAAACATATGCCTTTTGTATGTGAAACCACTGTCTTCTCATTTGGGATTCACACCACGATGGCCATCGATGTCTCTTTGAATCCGCATATACCTGTCTGAGATAAAACAAAATGCTATGACAAATGAATTGACATGCTCCTAATCCTAGTGATGTCTGACTATTCATGATGCATGAGTGTCAATATCTTGGTGGGCTTGTTTTGGTCCTTATTCGATCTGGTTGTTCACTTTCTCCTTTTTCACGTGCGTTGATACCCTACTTCACTGTCAGGTTCAACCGTTCCAACCTTTCTTTTTCTCCATTTATGACTTGGAATTCTAAAGTGCCCTTTCGGATTTTCGCTTTAGAGAGTTTTTTTTAGGGGTGCCCTTCTGGGTTTTCACCTAAGAGATCTCTCTTGTTATCTCACATGCTATCCTTGAATAGACAGGACGTACGCCATTGGTCATCCTATCCGGTTGTTTGAAGCTTTTCGCCTTCCCTATCAACAGCCGCTATGTAGGGAGCTAGAGGACGAAGTTAACATTATTTTCTTTAATCACCTGCATTTCTAAGGTTAGATCACAGTAATGCTCAGAAATCTCTTGTTTTACCATAAGCCTATGTTAGCTTATTTGCCTGAAATTAACAAGAAGGCAAGGAATGGATGCTCAAAAACACGATTTTATTACGATTAAGGGCTTGGGATATCTTAAAAGAGGTATGACACACATGAGAAAGAAGAAAAGTTAAGTATGAAATACAAGATCCCTCATTATCTTCGATATGAATGATACATGATCCTGTCGACCGGCGTAGAATTTTTGCCTGAAGCTTCCTCTTCATGATGTTCATGGGGATACCCTTCTCTTCGGATATTCAGTTTCTTTCAATTTACCCGAGCCGCCCTTTACGGGTTTTCAACTCAGGTCCTTCCTCTACTTCAAGACGCCCGATTTCGGTTTTTCGCCCTAAGCTCTCCATTTTTGTTCTCTTTCTTATTATTTCTTTTTATTTTCATTTTTTCTTTTTTCAAAGATAGTATTTCTTAACGGTATCAGAATTTACAGGGTTTTTCAACTCGTCTCCATCCATTTCTGTTAGGATCAGGGCTCCTCCTAAGAAGGCCTTTTTTACAACGTACGGTCCTTCCCAGTTGGGCATCCACTTTCCTCGAGCATCTTTTTGGATTGGGAGGATTTTCTTGAGCACCAGATCCCCTTCTTTGAATTCTCTTGGGCTCACCTTTTTGTTGTATGTCTACATCATCCGCTTTTGGTACATCTGACCATGACTAATGGCCTTTAATCTCTTTTCGTCAATGAGATTTAGCTGGTCGAGTCTGGCCTGCACCCATTCGGCTTCTTCCAATTTTACTTCGTTTAAGACCCGGAGAGACGGGATCTCTACCTCGATGGGAAGTACTGCTTCGGTACCATACACCAAGGAGTAAGGTGTTGCCCCCGTTGATGTGCGAATAGACGTCCTATAGGCGAAAAGGGCAAACGACAACTTCTCATGCCAATCCATGTAGGTATCCGTCGTCTTTGCTATGATCTTCTTTATGTTCTTGTTTGCTGCTTCCACGGCTCCATTCATTTTAGGACGATAGACTGTGGAATTATGGTGTGTTATCTTGAATTGAGTGCACACGTCCGTCATCATTTTGTTATTCAGATTGGAAGCATTGTCGGTGATGACCCTTTCTGGCAATCCGTATCGACAAATAATCTCCTTCTTTAAGAACTTACACACTGTAGTCCTTGTGATGTTGGCGTAGGACGCTGCCTCTACCCATTTAGTGAAATAGTCTATGGCGACCAAAATGAAACAGTGTCCATTGGAAGCTTTCGGATGAATCTGCCCGATGACGTCCATGCCCCACGCCGCAAAAGGCCACGGAGAATTCATGGTGTGTAAAGGCGATAGGGGTGCGTGAATCTTGTCAGCGTAGATTTGGCATTTGTGGCATTTCCTGGCGTAATCGATACAATCTCCCTCCATGGTCAACTAGAAATAACCATATCTCATGATTTTTCGAGCTATAGACAGCCCGTTGGCGTGCGTTCCACAGAGCCCGTCATGTACTTCGGCTAAAATATCTTTCGCCTCCCGGGCATCCACACATCTCAGCAATGTTTGATCGTGACTTCTCCTATATAGGATCTCCCCATCTAGGACATACCTTGTTGCCATTTTTCTGAGTGTTTTTCTATCATTGTCGTTTGCCCCTTCTGGATACTTTCAAAGCTTGACATATTGCAAGATGTCATTGTACCATGGGTTTCCATCAATCTCTTCCTGTACATTACAACAATGAGCAAGCCTTTCAAACGTTCGCATCTCAATGGGCTTCATTTCTGCCCCGGTGTTTGTTTTGAACATGGACGCCAAGGTTGCCAAGGCATTTGCCATCTGATTTTCTTCTCGGGGCAGGTAATTGAAGCTGACCTTTTCGAACTCTTTGGTGAGCTCTTGGATCAATTCGTAATATTTGACCAACTTCGGGTCCCTGGTTTCCCATTCCCCGCGCAATTGGTAAATTACTAAGGATGAATCTCCGAACACTTGAAGTTCCTTAACCTTTCTCTCAATAGCTGAGTTCAGTCCCATAACGCAAGCTTCGTATTCAGCTATATTGTTAGTGCAGAAGAATTCCAATCTGCTGGTGAAATGATAATAGACGTCCTCAGGAGAAATTAGCACTGCTCCTATCCCATGTCCAAGGGCGTTAGAGGCTCCATCGAAGTAAAGTTTCCATGATTTATCATCTGAAACCTCTTCTTCGGTTGTAATGCACATCAAGTCTTCGTCCGGGAAATTAAAGTTTAGTGCCTCATAGTCATCCGAAGCACAACTAGCTAGGAAATCTGCTACGACACTCCCCTTTACGGCTTTCTGGTTAACGTATACAATATCGAATTCGGATAAGAGCATCTGCCATCGGGCCATCCTTCCCGTTAGTGATGGTGCTTCCATTAAGAACTTCAACGGGTCTAGCTTGGATATCAACCAAGTAGTATGGTACAACATATACTGTCTAAGCCGCTTAGTAGCCCAAACTAGAGCACAACATAGCTTCTGCACTGCGGGTACTGCGTTTCGTAAACATTGAATTTCCTGCTTAGGTAATAGATGGCTTGCTCATTTTTTCTTGACTCATCGTGTTGCCCCAATACGCATCCCATTGAATTATCAAAAACTGTCAGGTATAGAATTAATGGTCGACCTGGTACTGGTGCGACTAAAATTGGAGCATTTGTCAAGTACTTTTTGATCTTTTCTAGGGCTCTTTGACATTCCTCATCCCACACACCAGGATTATTCTTTCTAAGAAGTCTAAAGACCGGGTCACATTGGTCGGTTAATTGGGAAATGAAACGAGAGATATAATTCAACCTCCCCAGGAAACTGCGAACTTCCTTCTGAGTGTGGGGTGGTGAGAGATCCTGGATGGCTTTCACTTTATCTGGATCGATCTCAATCCCTCTTCTGCTTACCATAAACCCTAGGAGTTTTCCAGAAGTAACGGCGAAGGTACACTTGGCAGGATTGAGCCTCAGTTGGTACTTCCATAGTCTTTGGAATAGTTTTCTCAAGTTCTGTAGGTGCTCTTCCTCTGTTCGGGATTTGGCAATCATGTCGTCTACATATACTTCTATTTCTTTGTGCATCATGTCATGGAAAAGAGTCACCATTGCTCTTTGGTATGTTGCCCCCGCGTTCTTTAGCCTAAACGGCATCAATCGATAACAAAAAATGCCCCACATGGTTATGAACGTAGTCTTCTCCATGTCGTTAGGGTCCATTTTATCTGGTTGTACCCTGAGAAGCCGTCCATAAATGAAAACCATGAGTGTCCTGCAGTGTTGTCAACCAGCGTGTCAATATGTGGTAAGGGGAAGTTGTCTTTAGGGCTGGCTCGGTTCAGATCCCTATAATCTACACACATACGAACTTTCCCGTCTTTCTTTGGTACCGGTACAATGTTTGCAACCCATCCGGGGTATTTGGCTACCTCCAAGAACCCAGCATCAAACTGTTTTTTTACTTCCTCTCGGATCTTTAACAACATATTTGGTCTCATTCTCTGAAGTTTTTACTGTATTGGTTTGCACTCCGATTTTGTTGGCAATTTGTGCACCACTATGTCGGTATTCAACCCTGGCATATCTTGATAAGTCCAGGCAAAGACATCCTTGAATTCCTGAAGTAGGGTTATCGATTCGTGCTTGGTTTTTGAGGAAATCGTTCCTACTTTTATTTCTTTTCTCTCTTCTTCAGTCCCCAAGTTTACAACTTCTGTTTCTTCTTGGTGGGGCATGATCTGCCTTTCTTCATTGGCCACCATTCTCTTTAACTCTTATGGGACCTCACTTTCTATCTCATCATATCCTTCCTCAATTCCCTCTGAGACCTCAGGGCATTCAAAATTCACTCCAGGATTGGATCCGATATTATTCATATCGTCAATCATGAGCGAACTGCATTAAATGAGAATGAATTGTATTGGGAAGGAGATGGCTTTATATGAAGGAAATGAACATGAAGAATGCATGAATGAAACAAATGAAACTTTGGTCATTTAGGAAAGTGGGGATATTTTCATTTCAATCAAAAAGTTAACATAGGTGCCCCATACAAGAGATCCTCATTGTTTACGGGCAAAAACAAAACGTTGATTCAGAGCATTACTCTGATCTATTCCTAAAAAATACAGGTAGATCAATGCAGCTCCAGTTATCGAGTGTTTCCCCGGGACGGCAGGGGCGGATATTGGTCAATATTTTGCTGCCTCGGTCTTTTCCAGCTATCATGTTGATGTACATCCCTCCAAATAATTCACTGAGTATCTCCTCCTGGTTGAGTACGTCGTTTTCCTTAATTGCCTCTTCAACCTCTTGACCTGGCTGATAGAATCCTCCGGAGACAAAAGTGGTTTTTAAACTAGGAAAGGACATTGGTCTCCACGGAATGTCCTCTCCTTTAAATCTGGCTTTTCTTTGCTCCTCCTTTCTTTTATATTCCTCTTTCCTCTGTTGGACACTTGGATGATAACCCAGCCCAAAACGATCCTTCTTGGTTATCATATTCTTGGCTCTTAGGTTTCCTTGTAATTTCTTCCCCAGCCCCTTTCCTATTTTGGTACAATTAGATAACCTGGGGTAGGGGATCCGACTTCCCTCTGAAATGAATGTGGCATTCACTAGTTCTAATTCTCGGAATGAGCATTCTGCAGCATCTTCATCATTTTGAATATAGGGGGCATCTGATGTCACGGAAGCAACAATCTCCTGCTCAGCCTCTACTGTGACCAATTTACCTTCGACTACAAATTTTAATTTTTGATGCAATGATGAGGGGACAACTCCTGCGGAGTGGATCCATGGTCTTCCCAACAATCAGCTGTAATATGGTTTTATGTCCATTAACACAAAATCGATCACATATTCAGTTGGTCCGATCAATAGGGGCACCTCAATTTTCCCTATTGTTCCTCTTTGCGTACCATCAAAAGCTCTTACCAAATTGTGGCAGGGCTTTAGGTGCGAACCATCTATTGGTAGTTTTTGCAGGGTCACCATAGGCAAGACGTTCAATGCTGACCCGTTGTCGATCAGTACGCCCGGTACTACATACCCTTTGCAGTGGGTAGTGATGTTAAGGGCTTTGGTGGACCCCATTCCTCCCTCAGGGATCTCATCATCACTGAACGTTATATGATTATAGGCAGTGATATGCCCCACTATCCTGTCCAGATTCGTCACAGAAATATCTTGGGGCACAAAAGTTTGATTTAGTACTTTTAGTAGCGTCTCCTGGTGCTTTTCTAAACTCAAGAGTAATTCCAGTACTGTGATCCTGGCTGGTTGCTTTCGTAGTTGTTCCACTACGTTGTACTCGCTATGTCTTAAGAACTTCAGAAATTCTTTGGCCTGGGCCAGTTACCGGCTCATTCATCTTTGGGGGAGGTTCTTCTCCAAATATCTGCGTGGGGCTAACTGCTGTATTCTTCCCCTTATCTTTTTCAGCTGCAAAGCCTCAGAGGAATAACATCTGTCGCTCCTTGTGAAATGGCCGGCCTCACCAACGTTTACATCGCTCTGGCTTTGTTGGTCTTTCAGCGTAGGCTCCTTTACCTGACCATGTTCTAGTTTTTCTGGCGTGGTCACATTTACAGCATAATTCCAGGGGGTTTTCCGCATATCTTTGAATGGGAATGGGGATGGTGCTGAAATAATGATCCTGGGACTTATCTTGCTGGTTTCTCCTTGGGAGGCACCTGCATTCCCACACAACGCCACAATATTCATAATGTTAATATGGTTGCAAGAAAATAAATGCATGTATAATGATGCGAATGTCATGATGCAATGCAGATAAGGTACTGATTCCGCTGGTAATCACCCTTTTGAACTACTTCCACGGGAATTAAAGGATCTAGATTACAATAGAGTTCGTATTACAAAATAAAGATCCCTAGTACAAAAGATCTAATTACAACACAAAGCCCTATAGATAAGCCCTAGCTCTATCTCCTAATTTTCCAATTGCCCTGAGCAACTTGAGGAACCTGGGAGCTTCTTCCATTTCTGGGACTATGAAAGGTCGGAGTGTTTTAGCCTCGATAGCCAAATCATTCACATGCCTGGCGACTCGCTGTATGTCCACCATCAAGTTTGCGTAATATTGGTCCCTATCCTGTACCATTCGGGCAGCGTCACGCAATCTCTTTTGCCAATAGGTGTCCCCTCCGGCTGTAGCCTCCTCGAACACACTAATTCTTTCCTTGTAATCCTCAACAGTTGCTTCGAGGGACTTAATTCGTGCTCGTAACACGCCCACTTCGCGCTCTCTTTCTTGTAGCTCAGTGAAGCTATTTCTCTGGCAGTACATTCGAAATGAGTGTTCAACTTCTGCCACCTTTCCTTTTAATTCGCCATTCTGACTTTGGCTTTGCTCCAGACTTTGAATGGTGTCATCGTACAATTTTTGCATTTCTAACAGTCTATTCCGGCTACTCATAGACTTTCTTTTCCATACGGCGACGCTTTCTCTCTCATGATGGACAACTTGTTTTCCCTTACTGATTTCATGCCTGAATCTTTCCTTTTCTTGATCAATGGCCTTCTTGGCGGACCGTTTTTCTTCCTCCATAGCCAACCGACAGCTTTCTATCTCTTTCTCGATCGCTCTCTTGCTGATTTCTCGTTCCTCTTCCACCAAACGGATGCCATTCATTCTTTCTCTTTCCACAACTATGAATTGACTCCGGCCGGCCTTCTGTATTTTTGCTTGTAGTAGAAGGGCATCTTTTTGATAAAGAGCATTCTTGTCGCTCAAATCTGCATTTAATTTCTTCAACTGCCTAATGATCCCGTCCCGCTCGTCAACCTCTAAGCTTGCCTTATAGAGCTCGCTCGCATGTTGAGTCTGTTGGATGTCTATTTTCCTTTTAATTTCTTCGAGTTCATTCCGTAAGATGTCAGCTTCAGACAGTACCATCCTTGTAAGCTCTTCGAGTGACACTACTGGTCCTTGATTAGATTCGGGAATCATATCGTTTATCCTCAAACGTCTCCAAAGATCGTAGTCTGGGGTGGTCATGTACTCGGTGTCTCCTTCCACCCTAATCCGGTAACAATGGTCCCAAGCCCTCATGATAGTCTGAACTTTCTCTTTGAACTCCCCTTTGAAAAGAAATTTAGTTCGACTTAACTCGGCGGTGTTGGGAATGAACTGTCGCGATCCGAATTGTCGGGACACCAGAAGTGGGGCACAAGCAATCCCTCCATGTAGTCCCAACATCATCAGCCAATTGAAATCACCACAACTATATAAAAAGTAATTAACTATACCGAGCCACGGGACCCTCCACTCTATGTCCTCGCCTTGGATATTCCTGAAGAAACCGGCCCATTTTCTTGTTTTCAAGTCCTCTCGCCACTCTTTTGTTAAGTATTCTCGTAAAGGCAAAAAATCTCGGAAGGATATTCCCGGCAGAACCCTCGTCGGTGTCTTCCACATGTGGCTCTGAATCCATACCTGTAACAGTTGTGCGCATCCTCGAAACGCCCTTCTTCGTGCTTCCGACTGGCATTTAGAGAAATAAAGGTCTCGGCCAAAATAGCTGTTACTGGGTTTGCTCGTCGTTTTATCCGCTCAAACAAATCTAGAATGGCCATATCTATGTTTCCCAAAATTCTTGGGAAGATCACCAATCTATATATTCCCAAGGCAAGCATGTCTGACTCTATCTCCTCATCTGGATGTGCAGGTAGGATGTCTCGAATGTTTTCCCATGCAAATACTGTACTATCTCCTCGAAGTCGGATCAAGCCATTGACCCAATCGTCGCTCATTCCGGTAAAGGTTTTGAGCTTGGAAGTGTAATTCTGATTCCTCAGAGGTTTTGCGTAGATCCAATCTTCCTGAACATTTTTATGATTAAGAAGAGCGGTGTATTCTTCTACTGTGGGCATCATGTCCTGTCCATTGATGGTGAAGCAGCAAAAGGCAGGATTCCAGAACTGAAAAATGGCTCGGAGTAGGGGCTGGTTGACTCGGATGTACATCAACTGTGCAATGTCACCATAACTATCACGAAATCTATCTTGTAATCTCTGGTCCCATTCTTCCCAGATACTTTGAACATCCCCTAAGTTGTTCTGTTGAAGACTCACATAGGTGTACCCGGCTATCACGCGTTCACTTGGTAAACTGTCCCCTTGGGCCTTCTGGCTGACTTCTGACCAATGTCTAACAGACAAGTTGAGTTCCTCTTTTCTAAGACACCTTTTTTCCATGGTGAAAGACTTTCTGATCGGGTAAACCACTTGATCCAGTACCTTTATGTAATGCGAATGTAATAATGCATGAAAAAATAGCCAAAAAAAGAAACAAGTCAGTACCGGATAGAATTAATAAATACACAAATAAAAGGACAAATTAAATAAGGTAAACAAACAAAAGCAAAGAAACCTATTTATTCGTCTAAAACACCTAAGGTTATACGCATAGCTCTAAAGGGGTGGGTTTCTCTATGTTCTCTACATGCAGTGTTCGTGCTAAGAGGTACCTGAATTGTCCTTGCTGTCCTCTACTAAGAGTAGCAAGGCCCCCGATCATCACCCATTATAGGCTCCTTTCAACCGGGTTCAATTCAGGGGGACCCATTCGCTTATGCCTGCACGAAGGAACGATATCCTTACGAAAGCATAAGGTACTCGATCCCTGAAGGTACTTGCTAGGCCTACACGGGAGAACGATATCTCCACGAAAGCATTAGCGTTTTCCCCCCACTTAAAAAAAATGGGTTTATATGCCAAATTTTAAATGCGTTAAAATAAACGCGCAATTATAACCGAATGTTAATTTAATAGTCACTTTAACCCGGAATTTCTAATATTAATAAAGCGGTAATTATTTTAAAAAGCTTGACTCTCTTCTTGTTTTCGAAAAACGAAAAATTGTCCCCAGCGGAGTCGCCATCTGTAGCGATGTCTTTTTTTTATCGCTAAAAAAACGAGGGTTTTCGAAGGTGTTTGTGCTTTTTTTGGATATAAAACGTTTATTCTGTGGGGTTTAAAAAATCACATTTTTATTTAAAAATTGGAGTCGCCACCGGCCACTTAGGTAGGCCGGAAACCATAAAACCAGAGATTTAAAATTAATGGGTTCGGGAGTCGGTTACGAATGGGGAAGGATTAGCACCCCCACATCGCCCAAAATTGGTACTTTAACAATTACCGCTTTATTAATATTGAATTTTCCGGGTTAAGGTGACGATTATTTTAAAATTCGGTCCCGTTATCCGAGAGTAAACGCCCAACCACTATCACTACGCCTGATACTGGCCCCGTTTACGCTCGGATAAAAGGGCACCGCATTAACAATTTATATATCATATGCAATGTTAGTGGCAAAAATATAAAACATGGCAGATAATTTAAAGACAGTAAATATTCACATAACAGAATACTAATCTAACATAAATAAAATACGTAATTAAAACACACATATACAGATCAAGCTTAACAGTAGATAAAAACAAATTTAACATGTCACAATAACAAGGCATGAATAAATACATGTATAGACAAAAACATATATTTCAAGAAGACATACATATTAGAAATAAAACACATTTCAACACATATAAAGCAATATATTATACATAAAAAGAAAATATACTAACACGTAACCTAAAAGTCAGGAAAACATACAATACGTACTAAAATACAAAACATGTTGTATATGAGCCGACTAGAACATAATACGCATAAATCAAATAACCGAACAAATACATAAAAATACATAATCATCATAAACTTAAGACACATATACATGTAAACATAAAAATACAAGGCATATACGAGGAATATATAATAAGGCAAAAGACTACATTAACATATACGATTATAATACGAACATGAATATTTACATGGAAACAGGACTGAAATGAAAAGAAATAAACATTAGTGGCAGAAATTAAAGGACAATAATATGCTATTTAAGGACGAAAATGCAAATAAGACCGAACTTGAAAGGACTGAAACTGTAATTAGACCAAGGGGTAGACCCGAAATGAAAAATTCAAAAACGCGGGATGGTTAAAGGGGTAATTTTACCATTTAAAAGCTGATTCAGTGTAATTTAGGGACTGAATTGCAATATTTTGAAATATAAGGGGGATTGGAATTGTAATTATACCATGCGGCAAGACAGAAACGAAAATATTGAAAGCGCGGGGGGATTTATTACGTAATTTACCCATTTCACAAAATAAAAACACCTATGAATACTCTCTTTTCGGCTTTATCCCAAATTTTCCCCATTTTTTCATTTCGTCCGTTTTATAATAACCTTCATCTTTTCATTTTCTCTCAACTCTCCCTGATGAACCCAGAATCCGACGGCCGACCGCCGTCTTCTCCGCCGTCGGCCGGCACCGGCGAGCCCCAAAAAACACACCAAAATGAACCTCTCCTTACCCTCAACACGAATCCGAACTTGGATTCGAAGAAAAAGCCTTCATTCGTCCTAGATCTAAGAAATACGAAACAAAAACCCCCTTTTTTTATTTTCAACCCAAAACAAAACGAAAAAGGTCTCCCACTCCTTTCAGCTCACCATGTTCGGCTTGGGAAAGCCGAAGAGGCTTATCACTGGTGAGGGGAGATCCACCGACGAAGATGGTAACGACTTCTAACCCTCTCTTTTTTATTTACTATGTATATTTTTTTTGTATGCATGCAACAAAGTAAGAAAAGAGACGAGTATTTACCACTGAAGACTTTTTTTGTATTTTTTCTTTCGATTACAACTTGGCTCTTTTGATTACCACCCGTGCTTTACAAAATGTTTGTTTCATACATATATCCTGTCTTTTGGTTTGGTACAAGTAATATATTATTTATTTCAGATCTGGACTGCTACTGACATAATATTTCCTTTCTGGTGTTTTGACATGTCTAAGCGCGGTGGTTGAAGATCGGCATGGTGAGGCATGGTGGCGGTGTGGGGGTTCTGTCTTTGGCCAGAGGTGTTCTCGGCCGTTAGATCAAATCTGATCTAACGGTCGGGCTGGCTTGAAGGACGAACGGCCCAGATGAAGCCTCGATTGGTGAAACGGCTCCAGATCGTGACACGTGGGGCTCCTCAGTCGAGGTGTTATAGTAGTGCGTGGAGCTCAGGCACGCGTGGGATATCGAAGAGTCTGCGCGTGGACCGCACGCGCGCGTGGCACTCGAAGCGTCCAGACGTGTAGTGCACGCGGCTGGCAGATATTTTATCTTGGCTTGATCGTGGCCGTTGGATCAGATCTTGATCCAACGGCCCATAGTTATCTGCAGACAAAATAATTATAATTAAATAGAGTTTGGATTTGGGCCAACCGGGCCTTGTAATAATATTAGACTTCAGATTTGTAATGGACTTGGACTATCTATTTATTCATTTGGGTTTAACATTTTTTGTTTTTGGATTTCATTTTATATTAACCTAATAATAATAACATTAGTTATAATTATAACAGCAATACACATACAACAATACATACGTATATACCTATGCAAACGTTAATTAATATAACATACTAGCATACATACATATACAATCATATACATAATTAACATAACATCTACACACATTATTCGTAAAAACAAATACGCTCGTACTAAATATAGATACATACGCGACACACATACACCGTATTTAATACGTATACATACATAGTTTATAATATACATGCACACATATATTAATAACACTCATGCACATAATAAACATATAATATAATACAATGTATACATGCAACACTAATATACTAATAATTATACTAATATGTATTTACAGACCAGATAAAAATGAGTGATTACAATAAGAGAGCACCACGTGGACCAGTTTGGGCGGGGAAAAAGGGATCAGATCAGTTTTGTGCTTGTTGGGCTGGCAATGGGTTGTAAATTTTGTAATTGGCCAGGAAACACAATTATATGGGTTTGTGGATATGTAATTGGGCTTTTGGATTTGTTAAAGGGCATTGGGCATGTAAATGGACATTTTTAATATTTGGACTGATTTTGGATTATTATTTATTTATTTATTTATTATATATTTGGCCTTATTTCAATATATTCAAAACCCGGACAAAATATGGGTATGACAACCTCAGTGTTACTCCAGAGCTAGACCAGTGACATCTACTATTCCGACTGCCAATGTTGGAAGTTCGTCTAATTCTCGTGTGGGGTGCCACAGCGTTCTTTTTGCAAGAAATGACATCCAAGCGAGTGTAGGAGGCAGTCTGGGGCTTGTTTCTGATGCAGATCTTTTGAGCATCTTTTTAGAGATTGTCTGGTGGCACCTTTATCTGCCTATTTTTCGAGTCAGTCACAGACATCTGTCCAGACTCTTAGTAGAGGGAGAGGTCATGGTAGATATGCTATTTTGAGTAATACTAGTAGGGGTATGCCTGCTCAAAGTAAAGGATCAGCTGGTTTAGGGGCAAGCCAGCCAGGGTTGGTTTATGCTACCATGAGCCATGAGGATCTAGATAAGGCAGATGTTATTGTTGGTACCTTTTCTATTCACTCTATCTCTTACTTTGCACTGTTGGATAATGGCTCTACTCATTTGTATGTAGCGAGTTCTGTATCTAGGGGTCTTGAAATTCCTGTTGAGGATGTTGTTAATGTTGTCACCTTACATAGTCCGGCAGGTGACCCTGTGGTGGTTTCTAGGGTGTATAAAAATTATCCTCTTGAGATTCAAGGGGAAATCTTTTCGGCTAATCTGATGGGGTTACCTTTTGGGGAGTTCGATCTAATTCTCGACATATACTGGTTGTCTGCTCACCGAGTCAATATGGATTGTTAGAGGAAAAGAGAAACTATAAAAGCTTCTAATGACAGGGAGATAGTTTTTTTTGGAGAACATCGAGTTTTCTATCTAATGTAATATCGGCTCTTAAAGCCGAGAAGATGATCAAGAAGGGGTCCATTGCCTACCTTGCTTACATTCTTGATCCGAGACAGTCTAACTTTGGGATGGATAAGATTCGGGTTGTGAGAGACTTTTCTGATGTATTCCCGAAAAAATTGCCTGGTGTTCCGCCAAAGCGTGATTAGATTGAGTTTAGCATCAAATTTTATCCGGGCATAGCTCTTGTGTCTATGGCACCTTACCGGATGGCACCAAAAGAGCTTAAAGAATTAAAAGTTCAGTTGCAAGAACTGCTAGGCAGGGGATTTATCTGACCTAGTGTTTCTCCGTGGGGAGTCCCTGTTCTTTTTGTTAAGAAGAAAGATGGGACACTTCGGCTGTGTATCAACTACCAAAAGCTTAATAAGCTAACAATCAAGAACAAGTATCCCCTTCCTCGTATTGATGAACTTTTCGATCAATTCCGGGGAGCTAGGTGTTCTCTAAGATAGACTTGAGATCTGGTTACTACCAACTTAAGGTTAAGGATTCTGATGTTTTTAAAATAGCTTTTCGGACACGTTACGATCATTATGAGTTCCTTGTGATGTCCTTTGGGTTGACTAACGCTCATGTTGCCTTCATGGATATGATGAATAGAGTGTTTCAACCCTATCTTGACCAGTTTGCCATAGTATTTATAGACGATATTCTGGTTTAGTCTAAATATGAGGTTGAGCATGAGGAACATCTCCGGATTATTTTGTAAACTCTGATGGAGAAATAGTTTTATGCAAAATTTAGTAAGTGTGAATTCTGGTTGTCAGAGGTGATGTTTTGGGTCATATCATTTCTGTTGAGGGTATTCGGGTTGATCCGAAGAAGATCGAGGCTATCATGAGTTGGAAGCAACCCAAGAATGTTCCTGAGATTCAAAGTTTCTTGGTTTAGCTGGCTATTAACAGAGGTTTGTTGAGGGTTTCTCGATCATTATAGCTCCATTGACTAAACTTCTGAGGAAGAATATTCCTTTTGACTGGTCTGAGGATTAACAGACTAGTTTTGAGAAGCTTAAGACCGTGTTGGCTGAAGCACCGGTTCTAATTCAGCCTGACTAGGAAAGGCTTACACAGTATATAGCAATGCTTCTCACAATTTATTGGGTGTGTCCTGAGGCAAGATGGTAAGGGTTATGCTTTCAGACAATTGAAACCGCTTGAGTTCAACTACCCTACCTTGAGCTTGCTGCTGTGATCTTTGCTCTCAAGATTTGGAAACACTATCTCTATGGAGAGAAGTGTTATATCTTCACGAACCATAAGAGTCTGAAGTATCTCCTCACTCAGAAGGATTTGAACATGAGACAACGACGTTGGTTAGAGCTTATTAAAGACTATGACTGTGAAATTGAGTATCATCCAGGCAAGGCTAATGTTGTTGCCGACGCCTTGAGTCTTAATGCCATTTTAGATTTGAGAGCCATGTTTGCTCGGATGAGTTTGTATGAGGATGGTAGTCTCTTGGTAGAACTTCAAGTTATTCATACTCTAATTTCTAATATTCGAGCTAAGCAACCTAGTGATCCGTTCTTGATGCACCGTATAAGGGAGGTTGAAGAAGGTACAGCTCGGGATTTCTCTATTGACTAGGATGGTGTATTATGTTTTCAGGGCCGATATTGTATTCTGAGGAATTCTGCTTGAAGCAGGTTATCCTTCCCGAAACCCATGATAGTCCCTACTCTATGCATCCCGGTGGGGACAAGATGCATAAGAATCTTTGTGAGAGATACTGGCGGAAGGGCCTGAAGAGGGATGTTGTTGGGTTAGTGTCGAAGTGTTCGACTTGCCAAAAGGTAAAAGCAGAGCATCAACGTCCGTCTGGTTACTTCAGCACATTAAGATTCCTCAGTGGAAATGGGAGCTTGTGAGTATGGATTTTGTTAGTTGTCTTCCTTTGACTCCTTCAAAGGAAGACTCTATCTGGGTTATTGTTGATCGGTTGACTAAGTTTGCACACTTCAATCCTATTCGGATTAACTATTCTTTGAGTAGGTTAGCTAAGCTCTACATCTTGGAGATTGTTAAACTTCATGGGGTACCTTTGTCTATCATTTTTTATCAGGACCCAAGGTTCACAACAAAATTTTAGAGGTCTTTTCACACTGCTTTGGGTACTCAATTGAATTTTAGCACTACTTATCATCCGCAGACTGATGGCCAATCTGAACGGGTAATCCAGATTCTTGAGGATATGTTGAGGGGTAGTGTTGTGGATTATAGAGGCAGTTGGGAGGATTTTCTTACCGCTTGCAGAATTCACCTGCAATAATAGCTATCAGGCTAGTATCAAGATGGCACCATATGAGGCTCTATATAGGCGTAAGTGTCATACACCTAATGGTTGGACTGAGCTTAATGAGCACAAATTGTTGGGACCGGATATTGTTCATAAGGCTGAACAAACTATTAGATTGATTCGGGATCGGCTTAAGGCTGCTTTTGATAGACAAAAGTCTTATGCCGATTTGAGACGTCCGGATATTGAGTATGAGGTTGGAGATGAGGTTTTCTTGAAAGTATCTCCGTAGAGGAAGGTACTTCGTTTCGGTTGGAAAGGCAAACTGAGTCATCGTTTCATCAGCCCTTACCCTATCATTCATCGGGTTAGACCAGTTGCCTATCAACTTGATTTAGCACCTGAGCTTAATCGTATTCATGATGTCTTCCACGTCTTTGTATTGAGACGCTGTCATATTGACCCGTCTCATATTATTCCTGTGGAGGAGATTGAGATTCGTCCTGACTTGCGTTTTGAGGAAGAGCCAGTTGAGATTCTTGCTCAGGACAAGAAGGTTCTCCGGAGGAAGACCATTAAGATGGTCAAGGTCTTGTGGCGTAATCATGGTCATGATAAGGCTACGTGGGAGCCCAAGGCCGTTGTCAAAGCTCAGTATCCATATCTCTTTGATCCAGGTAAATTTCAAGGCCGAAATTTCTTTTAAGGAGAGGAGAGTTCTCACACCCCAACTTTCCCCCAAATTAAAAATCCCCAAATCATAAAATCCTTAACTCCTAAACCATAATTTTTAGGGAAATTTAAATCTGAAATCCTAATTGAATTTCACTGGCTAAATTGTAAAATTTGGAACTTTAGTGGCCATTGTGTAACGCGGGGGAAGTTGGAGCCTAGGGTTGTAATTTACCCACTTTGGCAAGGGTATTTATACTCCATTATAAACCCTAGCAGCCTCATTTTCCTCATTTTTGAGAATCAGCCGCACCTTCATCCCCAAAATCCTCTAGAATTTTACAAACCCTAACCCCCTTGATCCGGCCAAGCTCTAATGAGCCCCTAGAAGTCGTCCGTTCGTCGATTTAAAACCATTAACTTACTCCCTTCTCCATCATGATCGAAACCCATCCTTGCTTTTCTATTCGTGCTTGGCGTTGGATACCAAACCGCCTTTGGATTCATTTGAAACCCCCCTTACGCGACCATTTTCTCCACTGTTGTCGCGTGTTATGTTTGGGTAAGTGTGCCAGTGGGTTTTAAATTATGCGTTTATGTGTGTGTGGGTGTTTCGGGAATTCAAGGGTTTATGGTTGTGGTTGAAATTGACCATTTTGGTTATCGTATGATTATCGGTGAGTCGTATCCTCGGTTGTTATCTTTTGCCGCTATTGTTAGGTTGTTCTGTCGCCGCCGTTGTGTTGTCCAACTGCCGCCGCTTAAGGTTCTAGAAACACTAGAATCTGTTACCACTAAGGATGAACCCCTTAGGTAGTGTTTGGGCCTGTGTGTGGGTGTGGGTAGAGTTGGGCTTAAACTGAGAAGCTTGGAGAGCCCAAGAAAGAGCAGTAGCAAGCCCAAATGCGGTGGGAAAACTGAACCGGCTTAGACCTTGACCAAAGCAGCGAACCGAACCATTGACCCATTGACTCGTGACCTGAACCATTACCCAACCTTAGCTAACGTTAGTGTTAACTTTTTGGCTGACGTCAGCGTTGACCCGTTGACTCGACCCGTTGACCAGTGACCGACTCAAGCTGACATCAGTGCTAACTTTTTGGCTGACGTCAGTGTTGACCCTTTTTTGCTGACGTCAATGTTGGCTTTTTGGCTGACGTTAGTGTTGACTTTTTGATGATGTTAGCGTTGACTTTTTCGACCTAAGTTGACTTTACATTTTTTGACATTTTTGATTCCAAATCCGCTACCCGTTTTCCAAAATTCAAACCCGAAAGACTATTTTGCTATCTACAATTAATTATAGTCGGTATTTTGAGAATTTTGAATATCGAAATCTATTCGAATATTATTGTGTTCAGGTGACGTTGATTTGGAGCCTGGCAACCTTCCTCTTCCTCCACATGCTCGACCTCTTTCTGCATAGCCTGTGATTTCTACTTGTGAGTATGGTTCGTTACTAATTAAGTTAGTGTGGCATAGTAGTAGTAAATAATTATGTTTGTTGACCTCGTAGGTGTTGACTCTTTTCGACCTAATACTAGAGCTGAGCGTGGGAGACGTCACTCACGACATTGAGTTATTAGCTGCCTAAGATGTGTCTCTTCTTTTGTTATATTATGTTTGAATGATGGCATGTTATGTATCAAATATTAGAATCAGACTAAATTGATATCAGACATATATCGTATGCACTCGGATTAAATTAATAGATCAGATATACACTCGAATTCGGAAAATAAAAATTGGGACATGTCATATCATTTGGGTTTGGAAATTGTACGGGGAAGTTCAGTGGGTTCACCCTTCGGGCTGAATTTCACTTCGGATCAGTGGCTCCACCTTCGGATGGTTACGATGTAGTTAGAGTGGTTCTGGGGAACCTTACTCTTCGAACAATGTATGGAGATGGGTGCATGACATCACATTTATGTCTCTTATTATATGCATATGTATAATGAAATGACTATTAAACTATGTTTGTTGCTCGGATTTCTGTTATGTGTTTTGAATTGCACTTCAGAGACACACTGAGCTTCATAGCTTACTCCCCTAGTTCTTCTTTCAGATACTCAGGCTTAGGCGTACGGTTCTTGGAGGATTTCATTCCATCAGACTTTATCTTATTTTCCAGGATGATTACTCAGACATTTGGTTTTATTTATTATTATTTCGGATATTTTTTATTTGGGACTTGGGACATGCATTATTTGAATTTCTTTCAAATTTTATAATAGCTTTTGGAATTTTGCTAAACGACTATGTTTTATTTAATTGATATAATTTTGTGGGTCCGATCTTTTATACATAAGTTGTAATTTGAATTATTAAACCTAAAAACCTTTCTTGAGGGACAAGTTATTCAAACTTAACTTCCAAGTTTTGACTGAAGAAATTATGTCAAATTTAGGAGGTTACACTGCAACTCAATTCAATTGGTGTCATACCGTTCCTTGGACTCATAGAGCCTTTGTTTCGAGTGAATAATGGCGAGGATTTGTTTCATTTTTATTTCTTTTTTGTGATTTTTCAGGATGTCGCATAAAAGATCACCAAATACTACATTGCAATATCTTTCCAAAATAGAATTGTATAAAGAACTACATATATTGAAGCTGAGTCGAGGGTATTCTAGTTTTGATCAAGATGTTATACGTGCTGAACTTCAATGACGTGCCAGATATGATGTTGATAAGTATTATGTTGAACAACCTCGGTAACGTTATACTTATGCTCAATACAATCGTGATGATGATGGGTATTATATTGAACAACCTTGGCAACGTTCTACTTATGCTCGATACGATTGTGATGAAGTTGAGTATAAAGAGAAGTATTCAAGTCATGGTGTTGCATGATCTGGAGAAAAGAAACGAACAAGAGACCCTGGAATCCTTGGCTAATTGTTTACAAAAATTAAGACAAGTGCTGGAACGCATCGATGGGGAATCGCAAACCAACATAGTATAGCGGGATGTTACACAAGATCCAGTCCACACAAGATCCACAGATGAGGAAGAAATTTGTTCTTTTGAAGAACATGAGGAAAACGTTACTACTCAAAGTTTAACCTTGCCCAATGACGAGGAAAAAATTATCTATGCCGAAGAATGGAGGGAAGAAGCTACCTTGCCGTGTTATGACGAAGAAGATGGTCATCATCAAACGGCAAACACATACGAAGGTACCCCACAATCAACAAGCATAATTGATTGTTTTTAGAATTCTATTTATGCTTGCGAGTTCTCTTCTAGCATTGGTAACGATTTTGAATATGAGAATGAGTTGCCTTGTGACCAAAAGAAGAATGATAATGACACTGCCAATGAGAAGGAATTCGTATATCACATTGCAAAAGGAAACTCAAAACAAGAATCCTTCAAGATGAGTTCTCTTCATGGTACTTTGATGACCTTATTCCAATCATCGATTTAGATTCGAGGGTGAATCTTTTTTAGGAGTGGGGAATGATATATGCATATGCATAGGAGGGCTAGAATGATGAATTGAAGACAAGAAGTTGAAACCGTGTCACATGGCCGATCATTTTCCCTTTGATACTTTAAATTCAAGGACGAATCCTTTTGAGGAAAGAGAGGATGATACGTGCATGAGCACGGTCAAATTACTTATATCAGACAAGAAGTTGAAGTTGTTCGATGCAAACAACAAGGTCCAAAATGATCCGTGCTTAGGAGGTTGAAGAGATGCATTTTAGATAAGAAACTGAAACTGTTTTGCAAAGCTGGAGCATCAACCAACCTGAGACGAATTTTCGGGTGGGATCCAGGCATTTCTAGGTCAAGTTGTCTTCTAACAGATTGACCGTCATTCAGTTATCTTTCCAATGCATCTTGAAACGCATCAATCGAACATAAGAAGCTTAAGATACGTTCATTTTACTAAAGACGGCGTAAGCAGAAAACTAGATTCGGGTTTAACTACAAGATTTTGTAAATTCAGCCCAAATGCTAATTTATAAAGCTTCTGGACGAATTAGACTTATCCCAACCTAATTATTAACATTTAAATTATGTTTTTAGGGTTTTATATACTTTAGGAACCAACCACCCTTCTCTTAAGTCGTTAGATCAAGTCCAATTTAATAGACCAGATTTCTTTGATTATTTTATTCATTCTTAGCTTTAGGTTAAAGCCATCCTTCATCTATAAAATTTAATGCTTTCTTCTTTGTTTTTGAGATTTCCATTGATTAATAAAAATTTCTCTTTTGATATTTTAGTATTCTTTGAATATGTTTGCAAGTGTTCGGTAAACTTGTCTAGAAGCCATCTTTAGCGTTTCAACCGGGTTGATTGTTGTTGATCTTCACACTCCGGGTTGCCTAGTAATTTGCAATTAGGAGGGTCGGTTAGAGCCATATCACGTAGGTTTCCTATTCAATTACGAGTAAGAGGGTTCCGCGAGACATCTATCAAACCATCACGCCATAGCCATCTTCTTCTTCAACTCCATTGTCGCCATCTCCATAAACAAAGATGGAAATTTTCAGATTTGTTTTATCTATATTAATTTCTATCTTTTTCAATATTTTTATTTTCATTCTTATTATTCATCATCTAATCTATCATCTTCACCTTGTTTCTTTAATTTTTCAGCTTTAATTCTAAAATTTTCAAGAAACCCCCAACTAGTTTGATACATGCATGAGCGGGGTCAAATTACTCATATTGGACAAGAAGATGAATTTGTTCGATGCAAACAATAACGGCCAAAGCAATGCCCGCATAGGAGGTTAAAAACGATGCATCTTGGAAAAGACACTAAATCTATTTGTGAAGTATGGAAAGTCAGCCAACTTGCAATGACTCTTC
The DNA here is from genome assembly GCA_019671005.1 of Hibiscus mutabilis. NCBI lineage: Eukaryota > Viridiplantae > Streptophyta > Magnoliopsida > Malvales > Malvaceae > Hibiscus > Hibiscus mutabilis. Next base: position 37,818,663 of record CM033729.1, read on the forward strand.
CGATAGGATCCGGGCATTTTTGGGCAGAGTTATCTGCTGGTGAATTGACCTTCATCCAGTTACCTTTCCAACGCATTTTGAAACTCATCAATCCGATGTCGGGAACTCAAGACATGTCCATTTTACTGATCATTAACATTTAAATTATACTTTTAGGGTTTTATATACTGTAGGAACCAGCCACCCTTCTCCCAAGCCGTTAGATCAAGTCCAATTTAATGGACCAGATTTCTTTGTTTATTTTATTCATTCTTAGCTTTAGGTTATATCCATCATTCATCTATAAAAGGATGATGCTTTCTTCTTTGTTTGACAGATTTTCATTAACTAATTAAAAGTTCTCTTTTGAGATTTTAGTATTCTTTGAATACGTTTTTGCAAGTGCTGATAACTTGTGCCTTAGAATTCTTCTTCAACATAAGATCGTCGAGTTCTTGTGAGGGAGATCACCTTCAAACTCTTGCTTGCCTAGGTAATTGCGTCTAGAAGGGGGTTAGAGCCGCTTGAGGTTGCTTGCTTAGATAATTGCGTCTAAGAGGGTGTTGAGGACAAAACAATATCAACAAATTGCAAGTTATCTTCATCTTCAACCTTCAGGCCATCTTTCATAATTCCATAAATAAAGCTGTAATTTTTAGATTTGTCTTACCTATATCTTTCTCAATGTTTTTAATTTTTTTATTTATATTGTTTTTTCTTATCATCTAATCCTTCATCTTATCTTTCTGTCTTTAGTTTTCCAGCCTCGAATCTGAAATCTTCAAGAAAAGCCCTTCTATTTTCTCTTGAATTTTCAAATCTGCCCATAGCTTTCTTGATTGAGTCTAGAGCTCCTAGTTCTTGCAACAACTTGATTGAAGGCTTCCAAATCCACGATTGCACTACTTTATCATTTGATATCAAATTTGGGACGATTCTTGGCAAGAATTTTGGCATTTTGGGTGAAAATTTTGAAAATTAGGGGAAATTCGTCAAATTCAAACGAGCAAATTTTAAGCTAAAATTTCCAGATTAGATCTATACACCTTTGGAGGAGCCACCACACAAAATTTTAGAATTTTTGGACTTCGGGAACACCTCGAACAAAGTAGTTCAAGTTGCTGCACAATTCTAGGGTTTTGGGGTTTTCTAATTTTCTTTCATTCTTAACCATTAGTTTTCATTTGTTTTATCTTTTATTGCTTATTGTACATCTTCTAACACATTCTTGTTTCCTTGTGTTAGTAAGGACTAAAAGTTGCATACTCTTCTTTCTCCTTACAACTATAAATTCTATTGGTGTCTAAACTTTTCTTTGGATTCTTAAAGCAATTAGGATTTTTTATTCTCTTGACAACACACGTCATACTATACCAATAAATATCTTTCGGTCACGATGTAGGATACAAGGTAAACTATGTTATTTAATTATTGATGGTGACAGTCGTGTAAACTTAGTGAACAGCTTCATTGTCGATGCACTCAATCTACCATGCCAAGAACACCCTAAGTCGTATCATCTTCAAGGGTTTGATAGCGTACCAGATATGAAGGTAACTGAACGTTGTTTAATCTTTTTTACTCTTGGAAGCTATTGTGATGATGTATGGTGTGACATGGTTCCTATGGAAGTCACCCACTTTCTATTAGGAAGACCTTAGAAAAATGATCGAGACGATGTCCATCGAATCAAAACAAATGGATACTCGGTTGTGCACCAAGGCCAGAAGCTCTCGTTCGATTCAATAGAGCCGGAAAAACATATGAAGAAATAGTGGAAGAAAAAAACAGTGTGAGAGGATAAAACAAAAAAGATTGGAAGCACAAAAGGCTGAATCAATTGACCACCCGAAGGCAACCAACCATGAAGACGTTCCAAAACCAGAAGGTACACATGATTCTCTTCGTACTTCTACTTCTAGCATTCGTGCAAATGTTGATGTTGGAGAAGAACCATCTCCCAAAAAAGAGAATAGTGATAGTGAACACGTAGACAAGATGACTGATAGAGTAGCGCAATCTTGGATTTGGAAGCCTTCAATCAAGTTGTTGCAAGAACTAGAAGCTCTAGACTCAATCAAGAAAGCTATGAAAAAAATCTAAAAATTCAAGAGAAAAGAGAAGGGCTTTTCTTGAAAATTTCAGATTTAAGGTTGGAAATTCAAAGAAACAATTACAAAGTGAATGATTAGAAGATGAATAACTAGAATAAAATTAAAAATATTGAAAAAGATTGATAAAAAGGTTAGATAAAACAAGTCTGAAATTCCCAGCTTTGTTTATGGCTTGTGGAGATGGTGTGAAGATTGAAGATGAAGATGGTTTGCGAATTGTTGATGTTGTTTTGTCCTCGGCACCCTCTTAGACGCAATTATCTAAGCAAGCAACCTCAAGCGACTCTAACCCACCCTCTTAGATGTAATTACCTAGGCAAGCAAGAGTTTGAAGATGATCTCCCTCACAAGACCTTCCTGCCACAAGTCAACAGGTTACAATCGGAGTTTAATCCAAACAATGAGTCCTAATTGTACTAGGAGTCCAATGAAAGGCTTGACACCAATTGAATATAGTTGCAAGAAAGAAGGATTGTAATGAAACTTTTAGTCCTACTCACACCAGAAAAGAGAAGGTGTTACATTGCGTAATAGAAGAAAAGAAAAAGCAAAACAAAGGAACTTAAGAAAAACTAAGAGTAGAAAAAAAAATTAGTCGAGAAAGATGATAACCCACAAAACCCGGAAACAACTTGGAGGAAGAAATCCAATGTTGAATCCACTTCAATGTGGTGCTTGTGGTGGTTGATGATGGTAATCTTGATGATTCTTGATGGTGGTTGGTGGCTATGTATGAGCTTTCTCACTTTTATTTCTTTTTCTTTTCTTTTCTTTTCTATTTTTCATCTTTTTTTTCTTTTTACAAGGTAAATAAAATGAAAATAACGAAATTGAAGAAAAATAATGAAAATAGGGTTAAAGTAGGGGAAAACCCTTAATTTTGCTGAAACTTGATCCACTTTGTTCGAGGTGTTCCCGATGTCAAAAAAATCTGAAATTTTATGTAGTGACTCCTCCAATGGTGTAGATCTGATCTGGAAATTTTCAGCTCAAAATTCGCTCGTTTGAATTTGACGAATTTTCCCTAATTTTCGAGTTTTTCACCCAAAAACGCTTAAATTCTTGCCAAGAATCGTCCCAAATCTGATACCAAATGATAGAGCAGCGCAATCTTGGATTTGGAAGCCTTCAATCAAGTTGTTGCAAGAACTAGGAGCTCTAGACTCAATCAAGAAAGCTATGGGCAGATTTCAAAATTCAAGCGAAAAGAGAATAGCTTTTCTTAAAATTTTCAGATTCAAGGTTGGAAATTCAAAGAAACAATTACAAAGTGAATGATTAGAAGATGAATAACTAGAATAAAGTTAAAAAGATTGATAAAAGGTTAGATAAAACAAATCTGAAATTCCCAGCTTTGTTCATGGCTTGTAGAGATGGCATGAAGATTGAAGATGAAGATGTTTTTCGATTTGTTGATGTTGTTTTGTCCTCAGCACCCTCTTAGACGCAATTATTTAAGCAAGCAACCTCAAGCGGCTCTAACACACCCTCCTAGATGCAATTACCTAGGTAAGCAAGAGTGTGAAGACGATCTCCCTTACAAGAACTCGTCGAGCTTATGTTGAAGAAGACTTCGAAGGCACAAGTAATCAACACTTTCAAAAACAAACTCACTAAATGATCCATAAATCAAAGAAATCTGAAAAACAAAGAAGAAAGCATCATCCTTTTATAGATGAAGGATGGCTTTAACCTAAAGCTAAGAAAGAATAAAATAAACAAGCAAATCTGGTCCATTAAATTGGACTTGATCTAAAAGCTTAAGAGAAGGGTGGCTTGTTCCTAAAATATATAAAACCCTAAAAACATCAATTTAAATTATAATAAATACATTAGGCTAAGTTTAATTCGTCCAGAGCCTTATATGTTAGCTTTTGGGCTGAATTTTACAAAATCCCGTATCCAGTTTTCTGCATGCGTAGTCTTCAATAAATTGGACATATCTTGAGTTCCCGATGCCCGATTGACGCGTTTCAAGATGCAATGGAAAGGTAACTGAATGACAGAGAATTTGTTAGAAGACAACCCGACCCAGAAATGACTAGATACCATCCAAAAACGCGTCCCAAGTTGGCTAACTTTCCATACTTCACAAACAGATTCAGTTTCTTGTCCAAGATGCATCATTTTTGACCTCCTATGCGTGCATTGTTTTGGCCTTTATTGTTTGCATCGAACAAATTCAGCTTCTTGTCCAATCTGAGTAATTTAACCCAACTCATGCATGTATCATTCCCCCACTCCTCAAAAGGATTCGTGCTTGAATCTAAATCGACAGTGAGAGAACAATCATCAACTTCAATTGAAAAGGCTTTTTGTTGTATGTGGAGTGATCTAATTGAGATCCTCTCAATGGTTCAAAAAAATCCTGAAAAAATAAGACAACACTACTCGAACATTTGTAATGATTAGTGAAAACAAAATCACTTTTCACATTCTTTTTCTTGTATTTTTCTTTTGGGCTTTGTATGACTTTTACCCCATATGTATTTTCACTCACCAAAATTGGGCCATTAATTTGACTTTTTTCACTCTCGGCCTCTTTACTTGCAATCTTTTGTATCTCACATCCCATATCCATCTCACAAAAATTATCATCAATGTACAATTTCTGTAGAGGAGAAAGTGTTTCTAACGGAATGATAGGACAAGAATCAAATGAAGGGTTAGAATTACACTTACTTTCTTTGTGGGGAGGTGATGAGAGTATAGCAAGTGGACCTACTACTTCACATGAGGGATTAGAAGCATTGTCATCTTGTCTAATGTGTTCACTATCACTATCCTCTTGTTTGGGAGATGGTTCTTCTCGAACAATAAAAATTCTTGTATTTGAGCAGTCTCCTTTATAGTGTCCATGACCGTTGCACTTGAAGCATACAAGATCTCAAGTTTGCTTGAGTGTTTGTGTGTTTTCCACCAACATGGGGATTTTTGTCTTGGTTTTATCCAGTGATTTGGATGTTTCAATTTTCTGCTTTGGTCTACTTGAGTCGAGCAAAGGTTTAGAAGAATTAGAATGAGTTGAGTGGTGCCTCTATCATAGTTATAATTCCTCTGGCGATATCGTTGTCGATCTTTGATATACTTCTCGATTGTCATGGTGAATTGGAATGCCTCTTGAAGGGTGTAGTAGGTTTTGAGTTCAAGTACCTCAGGAATGTTGTCATTGAGTCCGACAACAAACCTAGTCATTGTATCCTCTTCATCCTCTTGGATATCAGCTCTTTGCATCAATGATTTCATCTCTTTGAAATACTCATCAACAGTCTTGTAGCCTTGTCGGATCCTTTGTAACTTTTGTTTGATCTCTCATCGATATGATGGGGGAACAAATCGTTCTCGCATGACTTCTTTAAGTTCTCCCCATGAGGTTATCTTGGCTTCTCCATTGAGACGCCGATTACGGACCAATTGGGACCACCAAATGGATGCCTATTCAGTGAATTCGAGAGTCAACAGTGGAACTTGATCCTCTTTGGGACATTGATAATACTTGAACAGAAGATCAACTTGATTTTCCCAGTCAAAATAAACATCAGGGTCATACCTTCCTTGAATGGTGGTACAGTGATCTTTGGCTTAGCTAAGGTGTTTGGAATCTATTATGAATGGGAACAAGATTTGGACGCTTAGGCTCCTCAGTATCGCTTGCGATAGCAGTGGTTTCTAATCTCCCAATGGTTTGAGTGATTGCGGTCACAACTGTATCGGTGTGCTCAAGCTTGGTTTCCAATCAGGTTACAGTTCGTTCAAGTTTATTGAGAGTATCTAAAACTTCTTGAAGAGTCACCTCATGTGGTTCTTCGTCGTTACTCGTTTCAGACATCCTGAAACACTCAGATTTAAAAGGTGAAAAGAAAAAGAAAACTAGAAATCTCACTAAACACTCCAATGAATAAATATTTAGCGAGGCAAGTAAAATGATCTCGTGCTCTTTAAAGACCTTCCTGCCACAAGTCAACAGGTTACAATCGGAGTTTAATCCAAACAATGAGTCCTAACTGTACTAGGAGTCCAATGAAGGCTTGACACCAATTGGATATAGTTGCGAGAAAGAAGGATTGTAATGCAACTTTTAGTCCTACTCACACCAGAAAAGTGAATGTAACACCCTCTTCTCGTATTTGTTACCAAACACGAGTCGATAATGTCACAAAATAAGTTTAAACAAATTTCATCACTTCAAACAAATCTGGCAGCTCGCATTGTCTCTAAACAAAAAAATTTATAAAATTTTATAGACACCCAAAGTTCATTTTGTAAGTTTTTAATTAAACTAGATTCATCAAGCTTTCAAACCATGTAAATTATTAATTCAAATTCATTAAACAAAAATTCAAATAAAATGTTAAATTCACGTCACAGTACAGTCTTGCGAAAAATCTGCTGTCCTGTTTTTTATCTTTAATCGAATAAAAATTCATAAACTTTTACACGGAACTCGAAATCAGTCACCGTTTGTTTTAAAAGAAACTAGACTCAATTTGTAGTTCATACATATAAGTTTCATTTTCTAATTCAATCTATAGAATTTATAGCAATTTTTCAAACTTACTGCCTAAAACAGAGTTTCTGGACAGTTTTCATTTAGCTCCATCATAAGCTTACTAACTACTCAAAAACCATCTCAAATCATATACTAGTAATTCTAAACCATATTTAAGTTATAAATATACAAACTAATGTGTAGTTTAAAACCTCATTTACACAAAATATGCAAATTCGTTGTTATACATGCCACTACTCAAAATATGATATCGGGTGTCAAAGAATTACTAAGATAACCTGTAATCTCCCTTCGATCTCGGGGTGATGCCAAAACGTTCCTGGTTATGAACCACATTATCAACCTACGTGTGCACAGATATAATACACACGCTAGGTATAACTTAGTGAGGCATTATAAGTAATCATAAAATCAAGTAATAAAATAAATGAAATCATGGTTAAGCAAGATCATAATAAATCTTCTTTTGGTTCAAAACCATCATATATAAGAAAATAGTGATTTTCATATACTATAACTTCGTAATTGGCCCAAGAATTGTATAAAGAGAAACTAAAGTAAGCAAGGTCTGTACTCCTTGAGCACTGGTCACCAAAGTGACGATAAACATATAGACACATAAGTGTCAGCATCATATAGGCACATAAGTGCTGATAAACATATAGGATTCGAAGATCGGTGTGTAGCTACACGTAGTCCTTGACTACTGGACCTCTAATGGCATGTCACTATATTGTAACTCTCTATCATTACTTGGGCAATAAATCCATATCATATACTTGTAAATTATCATCTATAAACAATTCATATATCACCATTATTCAATAACAATTTGCCATAACAAAACATAATAGAGCAGTTCCATACCCCATTATGTACTAACTTTTTTCTTTACCTGTAAAATAGCATATAACTTATACAAAAACCATGTTATCATTTTAATAAAATCAAGTCAATAGAATTCTTGAAATTAATCAAAACATATTTAAAACATATGAATGCACTCACCTTATATGCCTCACTAGCTACTTATACCAAAATGTATCTATTCTGAAACTTCTTCTTTGTCTTTCAACTTGTTTCGATCACGAGCTTGCTTGTTATCAGTATGTAAATTGAATACATAACACAAGAAACTTTTGAGTACATACTCATACTATACAAATAATGGAAAGTAACTAAAATAACTATCCATTATGCACAAAATTACTTCTATAGAACTTTCTATATTCGAATCAATTTTCTTCACACTTTTCCATAATTCCTTAATTTTTTTTCCAAAATACTCATTTTAGTCCCTAAGGACTCTTTTAAGTTTCAGACCATCATTTTCAACTTTAACCTTCACATTTATCATCCTTTACACTTTAGGACCCAAACTTTAAAATTTTACATATTGGTCCTCAAGGTTGCCGAAAATTCTAAAATAGTCTCAAAGTCAATATAAACTTCAAAATCAACATTCCAATCACTTAACTTAAATTTCCAACAAAATATACTTCAAAAGCAAGATTGACAATCAAATCCCTAAACTTTCCAAATTTTACATTTTGGTCCCTAATGCAAAATAATTAGGGATTTACATTCCAAACGCCTTATATCATCATAATAAATCATTCTTCCTTCAATCACACTCCAAAATTTTCTAACTTGACATAAACCCTAATTTTCCATCTTTCAAGAACATAGAAATTTCTTCATCCAAACAACATAATCAAGCTTGTATAACATCTTTTTCATAATTTCCATCGTCAAAATAATTTTGCCATAATTTCCCCTAAAGATTGCAAGATAGCCGAATGATCACTAGCTCAATTTCCATGGAATTTTCATCATTTGAACCATGAAAACAACATCACAAGCATGTTTCCAACAAGAAAAACCATTAAAATTCAAGATTCCATCATGCTCTTCATCAACCCTAAACCCCAAACTCAACTTAGAGACATGAAAACTATACAAAACTTATACCAAAAGATAGAGAATTTAATGGAGAACAATTTCTTGTTTCATGTCTCAAACTCAAATCTAACCATGGAAGCTTAAAAATTGAATAGAAAAATTCTTACCTATATTCTTGAGTGAAATCGGTAGCTTGGGGAGAAGAAGAGATAATTTTTCGAAGTTTTCCTATCATATTTTAATGCTAAATGGCATTATATTTGCCTTATTTAATTAATAAAAGCCTTTAAAAGTCAAAAGACTATTATAACCTTGAATTATAACCAATCACAAGCCAACACTTGTTTATTCTTATCCATAATAATCATAAATAATCAAAAAGTAAGGGTGAAATGACCATTTTGCCCTTAACGAACCAACTTATCTTCAAAAATGCCATTTTCACCTATTTCACCAAATACTGCATAGAATCGAATTTAAATCGAATAAAAATGATTCAAAAACCATAATATCATGTTCTTCTAGTCTTTCTAAGACTTCCATAAAATTTTCATAATTTTCCAAATTCGAATAATCATTCGAATTAATTTCTGAAACTTATCCTTTTTATAGTTTTTCACACAAATCCCGTACCAAAAATCTAATTCCACCAAAATTCTTATACCGGGATAAACTATTCATTTTTTATATAAAAATAATTATTGGGAAAAATACCATGTTGGTCCTTAAAATTTTCCCAACTTTCCACTTTGACCACCAAACTTTGAAATTTTACATTTTAGTCATTGAACTAAAACCACCAAACTTTAATTCTTTTTATTTCAGTCACTATGCAAATATTGGGGTATTACAATTCGCCCCCTTAAGAAAATTAATCCTCGAATTTTAAAATGTACCTGTTTTAAAAAGATGCGGGTATTGCTTTTCCATTGACTTCTTCGTTTCCCAAGTGGCTTCTTCCACTTTATGATTCCGCCAAAGAACTTTTACTAATGGAATAGCTTTGTTTCTCAATTCTTTAACTCCATGAGCATGAATCCTCACTGGTTCCTCCTCATGAGTCAAATTTGGTTGAATTTCAACCTCTACTGGCGATATCACATGAGAAGGATCTGATCGATACCTTCTAAGCATCGATACATGAAATACATTATGAATCTTACTCAAATTTGGATGCAAAGCTAACTGATAAGCCACAAGACCAACTTTCTTCAAGATTTCATAAGGGCTAATAAACCTCGGACTTAATTTTCCTTTCTTTTCAAATCTGCATAAGATTTCTGTCGATCTGAAGCTTTCTTGAGGTTGTCTTGTATTATTCTCACCTTGTCCTCAACATTTTTAACCAGATCAGGTCCAATTACCTTGCGATCTTCGAGCTCAAACCAATTAAAAGGTGTTCTGCATCATCTACCATATAAAGCTTCATAAGGAGACATCTTTATACTTGCTTGGTAACTGTTATTATAAGCATATTCAACAATAGGAAAATATTTCTCCCATGAACCTTCAAACTCGAGTATACAATCTCTAAGCATATCTTCAAGAATTTGAATAATTCTTTCAGATTGGCCATCTATTTGAGGGTGAAAGTAGTGCTAAAATTCAATCAAGTTCCCAATGCCTCGTGTAAAGAACTCCAAAATCTTGAAGTAAACTTCGGATCTCTATCTGATACAATAGAAACAGGCACGCCATGCAACCGCACAATCTCTTTGATATACAAATCTGTATACTTATTCATTGTGTAATATGTCCGAACGGGAATAAAATGGGCAGACTTTGTCAATCTATCAACTATCACCCAGATAGAATTCTTTTTGCTCGGAGTCATTGGTAACCCAGTTACAAAATCCATAGTGATATTTTCCCATTTCCACTGTGGAATAGCTATCGGTTGTAGTAATCCCGATGGCACTTGATGTTCGGCTTTCACTTGTTGACATGTCAAGCAATTAGCCACAAATTCTATCATTGTTCTTTTCATACCTGGTCACCAATATCTGCTTTTCAAATCTTGATACATTTATTACCTCCCGGATACATTGCCAATGGACTATAATGAGCTTCATATAATAATTCTCGTTTCAATTCTACACTATCATTGATATATACTCTATCTCGATAATAAAGGCATCCATTGATTTTAACTGTATAGCCATTGACCTCACCACTTTCCATTTGTTTCAAGATTGCTAAGCATTTTTCATCCTTACTTTGAAGTTTTTAATCCGAGCTGTCAAAGTAGATTTAAGCTATAATTCTGCAATCAAAGCACCATCTTCTCGCAACGCCAACTGAGTATCCAAAGTTCTCAAAGCAGCAGATGTCTTCCGACTCAAAGCATCAGCAACAACATTTGCCTTTCCTGGGGTGATAATTAATAACAAGATCATAATCTTTGATTAACTCGAGCCATCTTCTCTGTCTCAAATTCAAATCTTTCTGTGTCATTAAATACTTTAAACTTTTGTGATATGTATAAATATAACATCGCTCACCATACAAGTAGTGACGCCATATTTTCAAAGCAAAAACTACTGCGGCCAATTCTAGATCATGAGTCGGATAGTTCCTTTCATGTGTTTTTAACTGTATAAGGTAAAATCCTTACCCGATTCTGGTTGCACAAGTACTGGTGCTTCAGTTAAAATCTACTTCAATTGCCCAAAGCTCTACTGAAACTTATCAGTCCAAACAAAAGGTACATCCTTCCGTAATAGCTTAGTAATCGGTGCAGCAATCATAAAAAAACCTTTCACAAAACGTCTATAATATCCTGCTAACCCCAAGAAACTGCGAACCTCAATAACATTCTTGGGAGGATTCCAATCAATAGTGGCCTGGACCTTTTTAGGATCAACCCGAATTCCTTCGACCGAAACAATATGACCCATGAAAGATACTTCTGGTAACCAAAATTCACATTTAGAGAGTTTAGCATACAGTTCCTTCTCTCTTAATGTCTGCAATACTATCCGCAAATGAGCATCATGTTCTTCCTCGGTCTTCGAATAAATTAGTATATCATTAATAAACACTACAACGAACTGATCCAAGTACGGCTGGAACACTCTATTCATCATGTCCATGAAAGCTGCAAGAGCATTAGTGAGACCAAAAGGCATAACCACAAATTCATAGTGTCCATACCGTGTCCGAAATGCTATTTTTGGAATATCCTCATCCTTGACTTTTAATTGATAGTAACTCGACCGAAGATCAATTTTAGAAAACACAGCTGCTCCTTTCAATTGATCAAATAGATCACCAATCCTCGGTAAAGGATACTTGTTTTTGATCATCACTTTGTTCAGCTGACGATAGTCAATGCATAACCGCATCGATCCATCTTTCTTTTTAACAAAAAGAACGGGTGCTCCCCAGGGCGATACACTAGGTCGTATAAAACCTCGATATAAAAGATCTTGCAATTGAGCTTTAAGCTCCCTCAACTCTATTGGAGACATCCGATAAGGCGCCATTGATACTGGTTTAGTATCGGGTAAAACATATATTCCAAATTTCACCTCTCGATCTGGAGGTAATCCCAGCAAGTCTTCGGGAAACACATTAGGGAACTCTCGAACTGTAGGAATATTGTTAATGTCTGTCTTTGATGAATTAGCATCTACAACATGAGCTAAGTAAGCCTGGTATCCCTGATACAACAATCCCACCGCCTTCATTGATGATATCACATTACTCATACAATTTGATCCTTCGCCAACCACTATGATTTCTGCACCTTTCTTACTTTTCAATACTAGTCATTTCAAACGACAATCCACAATAGCATGGTAAGCATATAACCAGTCCATGCCCAATATAATTTCAAAATCATGGAATGGTAATTCCATCAAATCAAATGGGAATTTAATTCCTTGAATCACTATCGGGCACTGTTTGCAAATTTTACTCACCCGAGCACTATGGCCAATAAGATTGGTTGCGAAGACATCACTAGACGTAGGTTCCAAGGTAATCCTCCTATCTTGGACTAACTTAGAACTAACATATGAATGAGTAGATCTCGGATCTATCAATACAATTACATGTTCATTAAAAAACTGGAAAGTACCTGTAACAATATCTGTTGCATCCATATCATTCTCAGTGCGGATGTGGTAGACTCTCGCTGAAGTCTTTAATTCCTTGTTTGAAGCAGCTTTAGATGCTCTTAGATGATTAACTCTATAAGACTTTTGACTAACCTGATATTTTCCCTTCTGGTTCTAAACTACTGATATTTCTGACTTATCTGGCCTATTGCCACTTCTCGGACAATCTTGAAGGAAATGATCAGCAACACCACAACCAAAGCAAGCTCCTGTAACCAATCGGCATTGTCCATGATGGAATTTTCCACAATGATCACATTGATGTTTCCTCGAATCCCCTGTCTTTGTAGCAAAAACCTGTGAACCTTTGGACTTTCCCGATCCAAATCTTTGTTTGTTGCTCTGATATGAGCCCTTGCCTTGCTTAGGTGATGATGAACCAAAAGGTCCTCTATAACTTCTTTTCTGAGATTGTACATCCTGAGCTGCTAGCTTTTCTAGTCGAACTTTTTCCATCCCTTTTGCTCGGTTGATAGCATCCTAAAATCTAGTGATATCCATAGCAATCAACACCTCTTTATAATCAGGATCCAATCCTTCAATGAAGTAGGTGGTACGATCCTTCTTAGTAGGAGTCGACTTTGAGGCAAAACGGCTCAATTTTGGTAAATTCACATTCATATTCGTATACTGTCTGGTCCCCTTGTTTGAGATTCAGAAATTCACTCCTCATTTCTCGGATAAACATGTCTCCGATATACTTGTTGCGAAACTCTCAGAGGAAAAATTCCCAAGTGATCTCTTCCCGAGGAAAAGTGGTGATGTTTGACCACCAGATACGAGCCTGTCCCTTAAGTAAAGACACAAGTCCCTCTAACTTTCTCTGATCATCATAGTGCAATCCTTTGAGCATAATCTTTAGATTATTGAGCCAACAGTCTGCAGCAATAGGATCTCCATCAACAAAATCTGGTGCTCACAAATCCTTTAGCTCTTTAGCAATAGAAACTCAGGGAGGACGATTAATTATCATCTCCAAAGCTTGTAGGAAGTTTCCCTGATCCTGTACTGGCATTCTAGGTTGAACCGGTACATTCTCCGCAGGTTGTGCTAAAGGCGAAGCAAAACTAGCTTCTTGTCCAACCTCAGCAACATTTTGACCCTCTATATGGGTCGCCTGACGTGAACCCTCACTCTCAGACATCTTTACTCATCATATAACATTTAACATTAGTAAGCAGGGGCATCAACTATAGAAATGTCATCATTAGTAATTTAAGACATCCTAGTGGTATGTACACGCTTTTCAACTCATAACACACTCAATTTAAAACCAGAACCGGCTAAACCTGTAGCTCTGATACCAACAAATGTAACACCCTCTTCCCGTATTTGTTACCAAACACGAGTCGATAATGTCACAAAACAAGTTTAAACAATTTTCATCACTTCAAACAAATCTGGCAGCTCGCACTGTCTCTAAACAAAAAAATTTATAAAATTTTATAAACACCCAAAGTTCATTTTGTAAATTTCTAATTAAACTAGATTCATCAAGCTTTCAAACCATGTATATTATTAATTCAAATTCATTAAACAAAAATTCAAAGAAAATGTTAAATTTACGTCACGGTACAGTCTTGCGAAAAATCTGCTGTCCTGTTTTTCTGACCTTTAATCGAATAAAAATTCATAACTTTTTACACAGAACTCGAAATCAGTCACCGTTTGTTTTAAAAGAAACTAGACTCATTTTTTAGTTCATACATATAAGTTTCATTTTCTAATTCAATCTATAGAATTTATAGCAATTTTTCAAACTTACTGCCTAAAATAGAGTTTCTGGACAGTTTTCATTTAGCTCCATCATAAGCTTACTAGCTACTCAAAAACCATCTCAAATCATATACTAGTAATTCTAAACCATATTTAAGTTATAAATATACAAACTAATGTGTAGTTTAAAACCTCATTTACAGAAAATATGCAAATTCATTATTATACAAGCCACTACTCAAAATATAATATCGGATGTCAAAGCATTACTAACATAACCTGTAATTTCCCTTCGATCTCGGTGTGATGCCAAAACATTCCTGCTTACGAACCACGTGATCAACCTACGTGTGTACATACATAATACACACGCTAAGTATAACTTAGTGAGGCATTATAAGTAATCATAAAATCAAGTAATAAAATAAATGAAAACATGGTTAAGCAAGATCATAATAAATCTTCTTTTGGTTCAAAACCATCATATGTAAGAAAATAGTGATTTTCATATCCTTTAACTTTGTAATTGGCCCAAGAATTGTATAAAGAGAAACTAAAGTATGCAAGGTCTGTACTCCTTGAGCATTGGTCACCAAAGTGATGATAAACATATACACATAGGCACATAAGTGATGATAAACATATACACATAGGCACATAAGTGCTGATAAACATATAGGATCCGAAGATCGGTGTGTAGCTACACGCAGTCCTTGACTACTGGACCTCTAATGGCATGCCACTATACTGTAACTCTCTATCATTACTTGGGCAATAAATCCATATCATATACTTGTAAATCATCATGTATAAATAATTCATATATCACCATTGTTCAATAACAACAAAACATAATAGAGCAGTTCATACCCCATTATGTACTAACCTTTTTCTTTGCCTGTAAAATATCATATAACTTATACAAAAACCATGTTATCATTTTAATAAAATCAAGTAAAGAGAATTCTTGAAATTAATCAAAACATATTCTAAAACATATGAATGCACTCACCTTATATGCCTCACTAGCTACTTATACCAAAACGTATCTATTCTGAAACTTCTTCTTTGTCTTTCAACTTGTTTCAATCACGAGCTTGCTTGTTATCTGTATGTATATTGAATACATAACACAAGCAACTTTTGAGTACATACTCATACTATACAAATAATGGAAAGTAACTAAAATAACTATCTGTTATACACAAAATTACTCCTATAGAACTTTCTATATTCGAATCATTTTTCTTCACACTTTTCCATAATTCCTCATTTTTTTCCAAAATACTCATTTTAGTCCCTAAGGACTCTTTTAAGTTTCCAACCATCATTTTCAAGTTTAACCTTCACATTTATCATCCTTTACACTTTAGGACCCAAACTTTAAAAAATTACATATTGGTCCTCAAGATTGCCGAAAATTCTAAAATGTTCCCAAAGTCAATATAAACTTCAAAATCAACATTCCAATCACTTAACTTAATTTTCCAACATAATATACTTCAAAAACAAGCTTGCCAATCAAGTCCCTAAACTTTCCAAAATTTACATTTTGGTCCCTAATGCAAAATAATTAGGGATTTTCATTCCAAACACCTTATATCATCATAATAAATCATTCTTCCTTCAATCACAATCCAAAAATTTCTAACTTGACATAAACCCTAATTTTCCATCTTTCAAGAACATAGAAATTTCTTCATCCAAACAACATAATCAAGCTTGTATAACATCATTTTCATAATTTCCATCGTCAAAATAATTTTGCCATAATTTCCCCTAAAGATTGCAAGATAGCCGAATGATCACTAGCTCAATTTCCATGGAATTTTCATCATTTGAACCATGAAAACAACATCACAAGCATGTTTCCAACAAGAAAAACCATTTAAATTCAAGATTCCATCATGCTCTTCATCAACCCTAAACCCCAAACACAACTTAGAGACATGAAAACTATACAAAACTTATACCAAAAGATATAGAATTTAATGGAGAACAATTTCTTGTTTCATGTCTCAAACTCAAATCTAACCATGGAAGCTTAAAAATTGAATAAAAAATTCTTACCTATATTCTTGAGTGAAATCGACAGCTTGGGGGAGAAGAAGAGATAATTTTCCAAGTTTTTCTATCTTATTTTAATGCCAAATGGCATTATATTTGCCTTATTTAATTAATAAAAGCCTTTAAAAGTCAAAAGACTATTATCGACTTTCTTTGAATATATTTTATCTTTTGTGAGGTTTTCTCTCAAACTTGTTCTTTTAAGAACATTATCGACTTATCAAGCTTTGCTTGTGGCGTCTCCTATCTTTCCATCTATACTTCGGGTTCTAGGTTCATCTAACCTACAGGTCCAAGTCCCTTACCACCCTCAAAGTCATTCTTTTCAGAAACAGTATTGTACTTTTTAGTATAGTTTCTTTCTTTGAATCCTTTGAATAATACCATCTCTTTTATTTCCATTTCACTATCCTTTCTTTCCATTTCCATCCATCTATCCAAAACCTACGCTACACTTAACCATTTCCTTCCATTCGTCCATTACCCTATGCACCACCATCCAAACGCTTTCGCACCCAAAGCTATCAACATCTGATATACTCTATCCTTGATGTTGTTGTAGACGGCCTTTGATTGTAGGATCTAGAAAGGCAAGAAGTGATTCCTGCAAAGTAAGATAGGCTTATATGGAAGTTGAAGTAAGGTGATAAGGGATGTGCGAAAGTATGATGAAGTTGGGCAGATTTGGTGAAGTGTAGTGGGCAGTTTATGTAGGGTGAATTGGGCGAGATGATGGATGAAGGATAGTGATAATGGTAGGGTGAAGTTTGGGCGATATTATCTTAAAAAATGAAGGAAGAAACTAGGCTATAGAGAACCTAACCCCGAACCTTACAGATGTCTTTAAGGGGTGGTAGAAAGGACTTGGACCCGTTGGTTATAAAGAACCAAGAACCCGAAGTACCAAGATGGACAGAAAGGTTGACGCCACAAGGACAAGTACTTGATAAGTCGATAAATTTCAATGAAGAACTAGAAGAGAGAAATTCTCACAAAAAGAAATTTTATAAGATGAACGTGATGTCTTACAAATGAAAATTAGCACTCAATTTATAGGGGATGAAGAGACATGGCCAAAAAGGCCTCTAAACTATTCGGTTGAAGTGGTGACTCCCTCCAAAGGCTTAGGGCTTGTTCAGCTGAAGTTGAGTCTCCCTCCAAATGGTTTTGGTGCACAAACATTTGAATGAAAAGATGTAATTTCATGTATGAAATTCCAGCCCGCACTTCCTTCAGTAATCTGGACATATCTCAAGCTCCCGATATTGGATTGACGCGTTTCAACATGTGCTGGAAAGTTAAGAGATAGGAGAACAAGTTTCATGCAGACTTTTCAACCCAGTTATGCTTGAATCCTGCTCGAAATTGGCAAACAATGTGATTGACGTTTTTTGTGATGAATCTGCCCACTGAAGAGTGATTTGGTTGGAACTCTTCATTTTGGCGCCCTCATTGATAGAGTAGCGCAATCTTGGATTTGGAAGCCTTCAATCAAGTTGTTGCAAGAACTAGGAGCTCTAGACTCAATCAAGCAAGTTTGGGCAGATCTGAAAATTCAAGAGAAAAGAGAAGGGATTTTCTTGAATTTTTCAGATTCAAGGCTGGAAATTTAAAGAAAGAAAGATGAGATGAAGGATTAGATGATAAGAAAGAAGAATATAAATAAAAAGATGAGAAAAGATTAAGAAGAAGATAGGTAAAACAAATCTGAAAATTCCAGTTTTGTTTATGGAATCATGGAAGATGGTGTGAAGGTTGAAGATGGCTTGCGAATTGTTGATGTTGTTTTGTCCTCGGTACCCTCTTAGACTCAATTATCTAAGCAAGCAACCTCAAGCGGCTCTAACCCACCCTCCTAGACGCGATTATCTAGGCAAGCAAGAGTGTGAAGATGATCTCCCTCACAAGAACTCGTCGAACTTATGTTGAAGAAGACTTCGAAGGCACAAGTAATCAGCACTTGCAAAAACAAACTCACTAAATATTTCATAAATCAAAGAAAATCTATCTTACAATGATGGAGGCTTCATCCTTTTATAGGTGAAGGATAGACAAAGTAATTTAACTTCTACTAAAACAAGGAAAACCTAATCCAATTAAAAATAAAAAAAAATAACAGCCTTTAAACTCCTTGTGCTTGTGTGGCAAGGAATAGGGTGATAAGACAAGTGATAAGCTGATAAGGGCTGGGTGGCTGGTTCCTAAAGTATATAAAACCCTAAAAACATCAATTTAAATGATAATAAATATATTGGGCTAAGTTTAATTCGTCCAAAGCCTTATATGTTAGCTTTTGGGCTGAATTTTACAAAATCCCGTAATAATTCCGTATCCAGTTTTCTGCATTCGCAGTCTTCAGTAAATTGGACGTATCTTGAGTTCCTGATGTCCGATTGACGCGTTTCAAGATGCGTTGGAAAGGTAACTGAATTAAGGACAATTTGTTAGAAGACAACATGACTCAGAAATGCCCGGATCCCATCCAAAAACTCGTTGCAAGTTGGCTGACTTTCCAGACTTTACAAACAGATTCAATTTCTTGTCCAAGATGCATCGTTTTTGACCTCCTATGCGTGCACTGTTTTGGCTTTTATTGTTTGCATCGAACAAATTCAGCTTCTTGTCCAATATGAGTATTTTGACCCCGCTCATGCATGTATCATTCCCCCACTCCTCAAAAGGATTCGTCCTCGAATCTAAATCGGCAATGAGAGAACAATCATCAACTTCAATTGAAAAGGCTTCTTTGTTGTATGTGGATTGATCTAATTGAGCTCCTCTCAATGGTTCAACAAAATCCTGTAAAAATAAGACAGCACTACTCGAACATTTGTAAGGGTTAGTCAAAACAAAATCACTCGTCGCGTTCTTTTTCTTGTCTTTTTCTTTTGGGCTTTGTGTGACTTTTACCTCATATGTATTTTCACTCACCAAATTTGGGCCGTTAATTTGACTTTTTTCACTCTCGACGACCTCTTTACTCTCAGTCTTTTGCTTCTCACATCCCATATCCCTCTCACAAAATTTATCATCAATGTACAATTTCTGTAGAGGAGAAAGTGTTTCTAACGGAATGATAGGACAAGAATCAAATGAAGGGTTAGAATTACACTTACTTTCTTTGTGGGGAGGTGATGAGAGTATAGCAAGTGGACCTACTACTTCACATGAGGGATTAGAAGCATTGTCTAATGTGTTCATTATCATTATCCTCTTGTTTGAGTGTTTGTGTGTTTTCCGTCAACATGAGGATTTTTGTCTTCGTTTTATCCAGTGACTTGGATGTTTCAATTTTCTGCTTTGGTCTACTTGAGTCGAGCAAGGGTTTAGAAGAATTAGAATGAGATAAAGGTTGAGTGGTACCTCAGTCGTAGTGATAATTCTTCTGTCGATATCGTTGTCGATCTTTGATGCGCTTTTCGATTGTCATGGTGAATTGGAATGCCTCTTGAAGGGTGTAGTAGGTTTTGAGTTCAAGTACCTCAAGAATGTTGTCACTGAGTCCGATAACAAACCTAGTCACTGTATCCTCTTCATCCTCTTGTATGCCGGCTCTTTGCATCAGTGATTCCATCTCTTTGAGATACTCATCAACAGTTTTGTAGCCTTGTCGGATCCTTTGTAACTTTTGTTTGATCTCTCGTTGATATAATGGGGGAATGAATCGTTCTCGCATGACTTTTTTAAGTTCTCCCCATGAGGTTATCTTGGCTTCTCCATTGAGACGCCGATTGCGGACCAATTGGGACCAACAAATGGATGCATATTCAGTGAATTCGAGAGTCAACAGTGGAACTTGATCCTCTTTGGGACATTGACAATGCTCGAATAGAAGATCAACTCGATTTTCCTAGTCACAATAAGCATCAGGGTCATACCTTCCCTGAAAATGTGGTATAGTGATCTTTGATTTGGCTAATGTGTTTGTTGCTCGTCGCGGCTCTGTGCGAGGATTGTGCCTATGTAGGGGGTTTTGACGTCTATTCTGAATGGGAACAAGATTTGGACGCCTAGGCTCTTCTGTATCGCTTGCAATAGCAGTGGTTTCTAATCTCCCAATGGTTTGAGAGATTGTGGTTACGACTGTATTGGTATGCTCAAGCTTGGTTGCCAATGAGGTTACAGTCCGTTCAAGTTTATTGAGAGTATCTGAAACTTCTTGAAGAGTCACTTCATGTGGTTCTTCGTCGTTACTCATTTATGACATCCTGAAACACTCAAATTTAAAAGGTAAAAAGCAAAAGAAAACTAGAAATCTCACTAAACACTCCAAGGAATAAATATTTAGCGAGGCAAGTAAACCGATCTCGTGCTCTTTAAAGACCTTCCTACCATAAGTCAACAAGTTACAATCGGAATTTAAT
The DNA here is from genome assembly GCA_019671005.1 of Hibiscus mutabilis. NCBI lineage: Eukaryota > Viridiplantae > Streptophyta > Magnoliopsida > Malvales > Malvaceae > Hibiscus > Hibiscus mutabilis. The sequence continues at coordinate 37,839,436 of CM033729.1, forward strand.
CATAACAATGAGTCCTAATTGTATTAGGAGTCCAATGAAAGGCTTCAGACCAATTGAATATAGTTGCAAGAAAGAAGGATTGTAATGCAACTTTTAGTCCTACTCACACCAGAAAAGAGAAGGTGTTAAATTGCGTAATAGAAGAAAGAAAAAGCAAAACAAAGGAACTTAAGAAACTAAGAGTAGAAAAAAATTAGTAGAGAAAGATGATAACCCCAAAACCCAGAAACAACTTGAAGGAAGAAATTCAATGTTGAATCCACTTCAATGTGATGCTTGTGGTGGTTGATGATGGTGATCTTGATGATTCTTGATGGTGGTTGGTGGCTAGGTATAAGCTTTCTCACTTTTCTTTATTATTATTTTTTTAATTTTTTTCACTTTTTTTCTTTTTACAAGGTAAATAAACTGAAAATAACGAAAATTGAAGAAAAAAATAATGAAAATAGGGTTAAAGAAGGGGGAAAACCCTAATTTGGCTGAAACTTTATCCACTTCGTTCGAGGTGTTCCCGAACTCCAAAAATTCTAAAATTTTGTGTGGTAACTCCACCAATGGTGTAGATCTGATCTGGAAAGTTTCAGCTCAAAATTCTCTCGTTTGGTTTTGACGAATTTTCCCTAATTTTCGAGTTTTTTTTCCCAAAAACGCCAAAATTCTTGCCAAGAATCGTCCCAAATCTGATACCAAATGATAGAGTAGCGCAATCTTGGATTTGGAAGCCTTCAATCAAGTTGTTGCAAGAACTAGGAGCTCTAGACTCAATCAAGCAAGTTTGGGCAGATCTGAAAATTCAAGAGAAAAGAGAAGGGATTTTCTTGAATTTTTCAGATTCAAGGCTGGAAATTTAAAGAAAGAAAGACGAGATGAAGGATTAGATGATAAGAAAGAAGAATATAAATAAAAAGATGAGAAAAGATTAAGAAGAAGATAGGTAAAACAAATCTGAAAATTCCAGTTTTGTTTATGGAATTATGGAAGATGGTGTGAAGGTTGAAGATGGCTTGCGAATTGTTGATGTTGTTTTGTCCTCGGCACCCTCTTAGACTCAATTATCTAAGGCAAGCAGCCTCAAGCGGCTCTAACCCACCCTCCTAGACGCGATTATCTAGGCAAGAAAGAGTGTGAAGATGATCTCCCTCACAAGAACTCGTCGAACTTATGTTGAAGAAGACTTCGAAGGCACAAGTAATCAGCACTTGCAAAAACAAACTCACTAAATATTTCATAAATCAAAGAAAATCTATCTTACAATGATGGAGGCTTCATCCTTTTATAGGTGAAGGATAGACAAAGTAATTTAACTTCTACTAAAACAAGGAAAACCTAATCCAATTAAAAATAATAATAAAAAAATAACAGCCTTTAAACTCCTTGTGCTTGTGTGGCAAGGAATAGGGTGATAATAAGGCAAGTGATAAGCTGATAAGGGCTGGGTGGCTGGTTCCTAAAGTATATAAAACCCTAAAAACATCAATTTAAATAATAATAAATATATTGGGCTAAGTTTAATTCGTCCAAAGCCTTATATGTTAGCTTTTGGGCTGAATTTTACAAAATCCCGTAATAATCTTGTATCCAGTTTTCTGCATTCGCAGTCTTCAGTAAATTGGACGTATCTTGAGTTCCTGATGTCTGATTGACGCGTTTCAAGATGCGTTGGAAAGCTAACTGAATGACAGACAATTTGTTAGAAGACAACCTGACTCAGAAATGCCCGGATACCATCCAAAAACTCGTTGCAAGTTGGATGACTTTCCAGGCTTTACAAACAGATTCAATTTCTTGTCCAAGATGCATCGTTTTTGACCTCCTATGCGTGTACTGTTTTGGCTTTTATTGTTTGCATCGAACAAATTCAGCTTCTTGTCCAATATGAGTAATTTGACCCCGCTCATGCATGTATCACTCATGCTTTCCCTCCACGTGTTTTCCGCCCAAATTCAAGTTTGCCTCCAATTAGCTAGGGACATGTTCCTTAGGGGGGGACATGACCCTTGAAGTGATGAGCTAATATGTGTAGGTGGAGCTGAAATGAGCTGGTTAAGCTTGGAGTGAGATGAATTGAGCTGAGCTAGCTAGCTCAAAGAGCTAACTCAATCTTCAACCTGATTTGAGCTATTCTGAGCTGACTTTAAGCTAGGTGAGCTGGTCCTTCAAGCTTGTGAGCTCCTTTAGAATGTTCTCCTTAAGTTTTGAGCTGATCCGAGCACTCCTAGTAGCCGTGAGTTAATCTGAGCTCCTAGTGATGTCCTTGAGCTAATCAAAGCTGTCCTTAAATTCCTTGAGCTAATCCAAGCTGTCCTTAAACTCCTTGAGCTAATTTGAGCTCCTTGTAAGGTCTTTGAGCTGTTCCGAGCAGTACTTTCATCTATAGTACCTAAAGAAACAATAGCCAAATGTGTGAGCTGAAATGAAGCTAAAATATGATGCACACTTAAGTTTAAAGATGCAATGCAATGCAAACATACTTAAATGACTTATATAACTAAATAAAGATGTGAATCATAGGTTATTCTTGAATATCATATATTGTGCAAATAAATGATAACATATGATCTTTAAGTATTTCTAATATGCAAAAGCATGCTTATAACATTATATAATGCATAAAGAAGATAATAAAAGATGAAGTAAGGTAAAACTCCCTTAGAATCAGCCTTGAGGATCTTTAATGGTGTGATCAAATCATGGATATCCCCTTCTTTGAAGCGATTTATCCCCAAATTGATAAATGGTTTGAAAAGGAAGTAGATAGATATTTGAATGACGGAATCCTCTTTCTCTCTCGTTAATGGACAGTCATCTTCAAGAAGTAACTCCTTCGAATAGTCATCTTCAAGATACATGTCTCTTACATAGGCATCATCAAAGGACACAACTCTTGAATTATCAAGGGACAAATCCTATGGAACGTCAAAGAGCACATTTGTTGGTCCTCCGAAAGTCATGTTTCTTGGATCATCATTTTGAAAAGATATGTCCTTTGGGATAACCTTTTGAATGATGTCTTTTGAGTGGATGGATGGTCCTCTTTTCACTTTCTTGATTTGAACAAACCTCGGTGGGTGTTGCACAGTAGGAAACAACCTTGAACCAACTTCTTCCCATGCATATCTCCAAAAATGATCAAGTAACGTAGCAACGTCAAATGAAATAATCACTTTTGAAACTTCATGTAATTAAACATTCCTTTTGTTTCCTCGCATCTTCTGGTGTAGTTCCCTTTTGAAATTATATATTCTTTTGTTTCCTTCAATCACAAGTAGTTTAGTAGAAAGAAGAATCAGATTTACAAGATTAGATAAAACAAACCCAACAATGGTCATGGATAGTGGTTAATGCTTGATGTTCTTGACGATGGATAATATACTCGAGATATCTTTTGAAGCTTTCCTTTCATCAACCTGTAAAAATGAAAAATCAAGAATAAAAGGAAAAGAATTGTTAGATAAAATTTGCTTCTCATTCTCCTTTTCTTCCCCCGCATTCTTTCTCTTTATTTTCAACTCCAACTTGTTTTTCATCCACAATCCCAATCTCCAATTGTTCTTCTTCATTGGTTTCCTCATTGTTTTCTTCTTCCTTCTTGCTCTCCTTCCAAGCTTCTATTGTAACACCCCCACCCGGTTTAGTAGCAAATCGGTTCGAGGGCGTTACTGAGAACACTAGAAACACAAATAATTTAAAACTTTTCAAGAACTCATCTCTAGTAGGCGATATGAATGATTAGCAAGAAAGCAACCTAGACAATTACTTTTGATCATACAGGCAAGACATGTTTATCATTCTTGTACATTATATGCCAACCCTTGATTAGTCATTTTTAAGTTACATTCAAAGATTAATAACTACTTAGTCATGTAGTCATATGTAACATTCAAATAGCATTCTTAACTAGCAAGGCATTCACAATCAAGTATACTAGCATGTCTATCATATTATTCATCTAGGTTACCACTTAGCTTATTCATTTTCAAATCTACATTCATGTGATCATATGAACTTTCAATTAACATACCTAGACTAGCATGTTTCATTTTAACTCAATCTCATTACATTCAAGACATGTAAATATTTCATGCCAAGTTTGACTAAACACAATTATATATACATGAAGTCGAACATATCTCAAGCAAGCATATCATGTTTCATAGATATTATAGGTCATTAATGGGATTGATTACCTTTAATTGTTCATTCAAGGTTAATTGCTATTTAGGCATGTGAACAAGCAAGGCATTCAAATGGCCTATATAGACTAGAACATTTTCGTTTCAATCCAACATTCCATTTAAGTCATGTAAATATTTCATGTAGGTTTAACTAGTCATACTTTTATGTACGTACATTCAAAAATAACTTCAAGTAAGCATGTGATATAACACTCCTTATCTACATGGCATTCACAAGCTCAAGTATAACAATAAACATTTCCATCGTTCATTTTAGTACATATATGTGCAACAAGACTCATTCATTCACATGAAATTTTAACATTTACACATAGAGTTCTAGCTACCAAGTTGACAACATTAAAGGCCAACTTCATACAAATATACAAAAGATCTTTCAAGTATCAAAATGCATGACTTAGCTTAACCATATACAAATCTAGGTGACACCAACTACTAGGAGCATTACAAACAAGTATGGATTCATACTTATGCTTTGATTGTGCCTTACTTCAAGCTCGAGAAATCTGACTTCGGGATCAAGCAATTCACCTTGAAGCACCTAACCTATGGTTTGGGAAGAGAGGAAACGAGAGTGATAAGAACGATATGTACTTAGTGAGGTATTACTAGTTCTAACCAATTATTATGTCATGTCTCCATTAATCAAGTAGCCCTATTAAGGTTTATAGCATTTCAGGTCAAGCAAAAATCATGAACTCATGTATCATCATACTTATGGCAATCAAATATCAAGACAAGAAAATGTTAAGTAACCATTTTATCAAGCAATTAAAGCAGTATGGTAAGCTTATCAAGTAATTATCAAGTAAACATTTTCTAGTATCATTCGAATAGCAAGATAGCATGACAAGCAAAATCATAGATCACCATTCAATCTTCAATCATTTCAAGTCAATCGATAGCATATTTAGGCGAATCACAACATTTCCAAGTCAAGTAACATAATCACAATTTATTTCAAACTTATCACTCAAGATATGTTCACAAGTTATACACATTGATTCAAGTGAGAGTATAATTCCATTTCGAGTAGCATTTCATGTAACAAGTTTATCAAGTGTACAAGTATACATTTTAAGTAGAATGTAAGCCTTAATTATTGCTTGTTTACTTTCTTTAATTTAAGCCTTGTTACTTAACTGTCCATTATACATGTTTATACATTCTTGTAAATGCAAAACAATCCATGATGACCTCTAATTTATTCAAATCTGTCCGTTTTACATGTTTATACATTTTAACATTTCAAGACAGCTCATAATTTGATCACACATTGACAAAACTATCCATATAGTATTCTTATACATTTTAACATTTCAAGACAGCTCATATTTTCATGTACAAGGTATACATGGCAGCAACATTCAAGTTTTACATGTTAATCACATTAAACAGTTCATATTTTCATGTACAAGGTGTACATGACAGCAACACTCAAGTTTTACATGTTAATCACATAAAACAGTCCATATTTTCATGTACAAGGTGTACATGGCAGCAACACTCAAGCAATACACATTTCTATCAAATCAAGTATAACCATAATGCATTTCAAGCTTTTCATTCAAGACAAGTTTACAATAATACTCATGAATTCAAGTAAGATCAAGATCTATTTCAAGTAATAATCATGTGGCAAGAAGTTCGAGTATACAAGTCAAGTAACCAATAGTTCAACTTTACATGTTTGTCATTTCAAGAATACATGTCAAGTAATCCAAGTAGCAATTCAAGTATTCAAGAGTACATGTCAAGTAATAAGCTATTCATGTTTGCAAGATAAGAAATCAAGAAATTAATATATTAGCTCATTTATATTCTTTTAATACAATCCTTGGTTTATAGTTTGTCTTTGAAAGAATACATGTCAAAGTAATCCAAGTAGCAATTCAAGTATTCAAGCATACATATATGTCAAGTAATACAAGTAAACTAATCAAGTAGACATTAGCTCCAGTGAGACCATAAGCCATTCCAAGTAGCAAATCATACAATACAAGGTCCAAGCATAGGCAATTATCATTTCAAGAGTTTCGTGCCAAGATTCAAGTATTACATGTCAAGCAATTTGAGTATTTCAAGGATTCATGTCAAGATTCAAGTATTCAAGATTTCTTGTCAAGTCATTTAAGTATTTCAAGATATAATTCAAGTATTCAAGATTTTCTTTTGAATTTCTTATTCAATTTCTCAATAAGGTTCATATTTTTTTAACATGTTTGCCTTAGATCACAGTTGGTCATGAATAACATTGGTCCGTGTTTGACCATAAAGGTCCAAGTGATATTTAGCTCAAAGCACGTAGCAATGGCTAATATAGGAAACATGAAATCCTATACTTCTCACTATCCAACCAACTGTCGCCAATCTCCGTACAACTCCCCCGTTACCTCCAACTGTCGCCACTAACATATTACATGTAATGGGGCGTACCCCTGAGCCATGGCTCATGGACCGTAGTCCCAAGTATACCATGCATCATACCATTGTATCCAAGGACTTCCATTGTAGGCAATTTAAGTCTTTTTAATCTTTAAACTTTTATTAGAGGGGTATTCTTATACTTTAAAGCTTGTTGTTGTTTCTTATGTTTTATTCTTTCATGTTCAAGTCGAGACAATTCATATTCGAGAATTACATTCAAGCAAGTTATAGTAATATCATTCTTAGCCCTTAGGCTAGTTGAGCCTTAGCTCTTCAATTACTTTTCACGTTTTCAAGTGTTTCATGTTGAAGGCAAGACAATTCATGTTCAAGGATCACATTCAAGCAAGTTATATCAAGGTCAAGCTTAGCCCTTAGTCCAATTGAGTCTTAACTCATCATTTTGCAAATTTAACTTGTTATTCAAGTAACATTTTACATATGCCATCTTAGGCATCAAGCAAGGTCTTTATTTCATGACTTAATTCATGTTATCAAGTATTTTCATCATAGAGATCCATACAAGCAAACATTCGATGGTTCACACCCAAGGTATCAAGAAATCAAACATTTACATCATAGAGCACTATCAAGCAAGCATTCGAATACAAGCTTAGCCTACTCAATTCAAGTAATTTAACATGTACAAACATTATACATACTTCACAAGCTAAACTTAGCCACATTACATTTCAAGTCTATCATTCAAAACATATTTGCAAGTAGTATACAACGAATCAAGTAAGATCAAGATTTTCTAGTAACCATTTGAAAGAATCACAACCAAGGCAAGAAATCAAGCATTTGTTTATACTTTCTTTTAATCGATTTATCAAGATCCATGTCACTATTATTCACAATTTTAGCTTAAACCCTTCTTCCCTTTTTATTCATATTCAAGTTAAATTAAGTTCATTATCATGGCATATCAATAGCAAGAAGGTAGTCATGAATATTTGGTTAAGACCTAAGTCCTAACCCTATTGTAAACTACACTCATAATACTCCAAGCTTAGCTAGTCTAGGATCCAAACTCCTTTGTGGTTGCCACTAGCTTGGCCACTCCTTTCTTCCTCCACAAGATTTACTCCTTGCTTCTAACAATTCATACAATTAAATACATATCAAACAAGGTACATTCATTTCTTCAAAACAAGGCAGCAATACACATAATTCATTCATTTCAAAACATCAAGGCTGCTGCTGCTACTGCCTGGCAGCTTGTGCACTGCTTACTAAAATATGCATAACTTTCATTCCGTGCGTCAGAATTTCAATTGGTTTACACCGTTGGAAAGCTAACTTAATTGTCCTTATAACCATATAGGCCTTGAATTTTAATTCTTTTCTAATTAATACAGTTTTTTGTTTAAAGACAGGACAATTTGCAATTCTGGACAGTTTGCACTGTCCTTAGTGTTTCATTTCTACAATTCATTCTACAATCCAGAATTGAGTTCTGTTTTCTCCTAATGATTTTACACATGTTAAGGCATTGTCCATAAAATTTTCAGCCTTAAATTCATTTTACACAATTTATAGTGATTTTTCAAAATTACTGCCCAGAACAGAGTTTTCTGGGCAGATTTCACTAGGCTTGATTTTAGCTTCATTAGCAGTCCCTTTTACTAGCTAAACTGATTTCCCCTGATTCTAAATCACCAAAACAGATCTTATCTTTTCCATTAGAAAATATTAATCCAATTCTCACGTGTTCATATATATAATTTCATCGAACATCCCCTATATGCTCCTATAACAGTCTCGTTTCACGCTCATACATATACATGCTCAAACATTCAAATTTTTGTATCTAACAAGCCTGGTCATACAATTTCAACTTTAACTCAAACCATAGAATCATACAATGATTTATTATCAAGTTATTTGACATCTTAATCTATGTTACAACTTTACAAAGTCATGGATATACATCATGTTCATCACTCGCATATCACTAAAATACTTATGAATGCATATACAAAATTTCACAAGAGAACATATAATCATTCTAAAAAACTACATGCATGGCTCAAATCAGTCCACACATTATAATGTTACCACAAAACAGTCCCATTTTGTCATATATTCATAAGTTCATATCAAATCAGTGGTGCTAATCGAATGATCAAGGAAAATTCATGACATGCATTTATCTTTACATCAATACATAGCTTGTATAAGAAATCTATAAACCAAATTCTTAAGTCAATTCTGATTAAGGGAATGAGAGGAAGTATTTTTACCCTTCTCCAATGCTTGTACGAGTTAATACATAAGGAAATTGGTTAGAAATGGTCTAGTTTCTCCTTAAATCTCCATGGATGAGTTTTCTTTTCTCACTCTCTCTATGTTCGGCTACTAGAGAAGAAGATGATTCAATTGTTTTATTCTCTACTAAAATCACCAAAATGCCGTGAACCCCTTCAATCTTAGTCCACCTAGCATGTTCTTGGGGTTACATGTGTCCAAGGCCACTACTTAAACATTCATTGCATGCAATCCCATTTTGTTACCCTTAATTCAGTTTGGTCCTTCTATAAGTGCCTATGTACTTTCTTTTTCTTATAATTTGGTCCTAAATATATTTGTTTAACTTAAAAGGTTTCACAATGATATGATTATTTTAAGAATCATTCCAACCAATTCGAGCTATATTCGAATTAACATCAAAAAAATTATAAGTCATATTTTGGGGTATTACATCTATCCTATTGCTCAATTGAATCTGATCATGATGTACTTGGCTTGGGTTTAAAGGTGTCAAAATGAACTTCTTTCCTTTGAACATGAAGGAGTAACGATTAGTGAATCCGTCATGGGTGGCTCTTTTATCAAACTGCCATGGTCGCCCTAACAAGAGGTGACTTGCACTCATGGGCACTACATCACACAAGATTTCATCCTTGTAATTTCGAATTGAAAATGGAACTTGTACTTGCTTGTTGACCTTTAGTTTGCCTCCATTATTCAACCACTGTAATTTGTAAGGATTCAGGTGTTCAGTGGTCTTTAAGCCAAGTCGTTCAACCATTATAGACTGGCCACATTGGTGCAACTTCCTCCATCGATGATCATGGAGCATATTTTGTCACTCACATGGCATCGGGTGTAGAAGATGTTCTCCCTTTGCCGATCATCATCCTAAGCCTTTTAGGCTTAATGTTCTTTTAACAACAAGAACCCTGCTGGAAGTAGATGGAAAAGAATCTTGTGCCATTTGTTAGTGATGAATAAGAAAATGAAAAGACCTTATGATACGGAAGCCAGGATCCAAGAATTACCTCAAAATCTAGGAACCCTCTAGATCACAATTAATCTAGCAAACTCACTAATATGATCCGAGAAAACCCCAAACTCCAAGTTCAGCAAACTGATAATAAAGCATGATCTTGATGTAGAAAACGAGATAGGATGAATTTGATGGTGGCGGTGTTGGATAGATTTGTCCTTGGCACCCTCCTAATCGCAATTGAATAGGCAAACACCTGCAAACGGCACGAATCTCTCCGATGAATGGATGATGACGAGATAGATGTTGTAGGATATTTTGTCTTCAGCACCCTCTTAGACGCGATTATCTAAGCAAGCAACCTCAAGCGGCTCTAACCCACCCTCCTAGATGCAATTGCCTAGGCAAGCAAGAGTGTGAAGATGATCTCCATTACAAGAACTTGACGAACTTATGTTGAAGAAGACTTCTAATACAAAAAATAACATGGCAAATCCATCTACCTTGAAAATAAAATGGCCCATGGCCAAAGGTTTTTGCAACTCATAAATTCATGATGTTGTTCTTATTAATGAAGCAAATATGCCTTTAAATAGGCTACAAATGAAGAGTTCAACTTAAATTAGGAAAAGTAAAGATAATAATAAAATAAATAAACATATTTTATCTAACCTAAAAAACTAATAAGTAAATAACAAATCTAATCCTAAATCATCTAAATATCTTCATAAAGAATCATAGATTAAATTTAAGTACAAATAATCAATAAAATTATTGAAAATTCGTAATAAATAATATTTCCCGTGATAAAACCGTATAGAGATTTCTGCTCGCACAGTCTTCACTAAAATGGACATAACTTGAGCTCCCGATGTCGGATTGATGCGTTTCAAGATGCGTTGGAAAGCTAAGAGATAGACGAATATGTTTGAAGAAGACATGTAGACTCAGAAGTGCCCGGATCCCATCCAAAAATTCGATGCAAGTCGGCTGAAATTCCAGACTTATAAAACAGCTTCAACTCTTTGGCTACAATGTATCATTTTAGCCCCCCATACATGTATCATTCTCCCCCTGTTGAAAACGATTCGTCCCGAATCTTAAGAGTTGTTGATCACAAACTTCAAGTCTCTTGAGATGCCTCCAGGAATGAAATATTAAAACTAGGATCTAAATAGAGAATTATATATTTTTTCTTTTTTCTCAACTACTAAAACAACAGTAAAAGATAATTGTTTCAAACACCTAAACCAAGGCTTTGATTACCAATTGATACGGAAGCCAGGATCCAAGAATTACCTCAAAATCTAGGAACCCTCTAGATCACAATTAATCTAGCAAACTCACTAATATGATCCAAGAAAACCCCAAACTCCAAGTTCAGCAAACCGGTAATAAAGCATGAGCTTGATGTAGAAAATGAGATAGGATGAATTTGATGGTGGCGGTGTTGGATAGATTTGTCCTTGGCACCCTCCTAATCGCAATTGAATAGAGAAACACCTGCAAACGGCATGAATCTCTCCGATGAATGGATGGTGACGAGATAGATGTTGTAGGATATTTTGTCCTCGGCACCCTCTTAGACGCGATTATCTAAGCAAGCAACCTCAAGCGGCTCTAACCCACCCTCCTAGATGCAATTACCTAGGCAAGCAAGAATGTGAAGATGATCTCCATTACAAGAACTTGACGAACTTATGTTGAAGAAGACTTCTAATACGAAAAATAACAAGGCAAATCCATCTACCTTGAAAATAAAATGGCCCATGGCCAAAGGTTTTTGCAACTCATAAATTCATGATGTTGTTCTTATTAATGAAGCAAATATGCCTTTAAATAGGCTACAAATGAAGAGTTCAACTTAAATTAGGAAAAGTAAAGACAATAATAAAATAAATAAACATATTTTATCTAACCTTTAAACTAATAAATAAATAACAAATCTAATCTTAAATCATCTAAATATCTTCATAAAGAATCCTAGATTAAATTTAAGTACAAATAATCAATAAAATTATTGAAAATTCGTAATAAATAATATTTCCCGTGATAAAACCGTATAGAGATTTCTGCTCGCACAGTCTTCACTAAAATGGACATAACCTGAGCTCCCTATGTCGGATCGATGCGTTTCAAGATGCGTTGGAAAGCTAAGAGATAAACGAATATGTTTGAAGAAGACATGTTGACTCAGAAGTGCCCAGATCCCATCCGAAAATTCGATGCAAGTCGGCTGAAATTCCAGACTTATAAAACAGCTTCAACTCTTTGGCTACAATGTATCATTTTAGCCCCCCATACATGTATCACCTTACCAGATTGCACTCAACAAAACCTCACAGTTCACTCCAAAGAAAAAAATGCACTCCACTCACTCTCGTTTTTGCACTCTCGGATGTTATTTGGCTTTTATTATCCCCGTCTAATCTCACACTCTCAATTTGACTTTTCCACTCCTTTCTCTCTTGTAAAGTTCTTTAAGGAACTTACTCAAGACTTAGGCAAGTATTGTATCTTGTGCGTCGTTGAAATGTTAGTTTTAAAGGAAAAGGAAAAGAATATGGTGTAAAGGTAAGTTTAGAATAGGAAAAGAAAAGAAGAAAGGGTTACTTACTTGGAATAAAACTCACAACCTTCCTTGAACAATAATCAAAGTCTTGAAGAAGATAGCTTCAGGCTTGATGTTGAAGATGACGTTGTTGTGCTTTTTCACCCTTGAACTTGTGCTATCCAAACTTTCCTTTCTCTTTTTTGTACTTTTTTCACTTTTCGAATCTGTTTTCTTTTTCTTTCTTTTTTCAAATTGAAATAACAAAGGATAGTCACTTATAATTTCTTCTTTTTTTGAATTGGGCTTCACTTGATGCACTTGCTTCTTCCACCAAAAGCTCTGATTACCAAATGATATACTCCATCCTTGATGTTGTTGTAGATGTCCTTTGATTGTAGGATCTAGGAAGGCAAGCAAGTGATTCCTGCAAAGTAAGATAGGCTTATATGGAAGTTGAAGTAAGGTGATAAGGGATGTGCGGAAGTATAATGAAGGCATAAGCTCGTGATAGCTCAAGGACCTTACAAGGAAGCTTGAAATAGCTCAAGAAGCGTAAGAACAGCTTGGAACAGCTGAAGGAGATTCAAAGCAGCTCGGATTAGCTCAAGGAGCCCAATGATAGCTCATGGCAGCTCGAGGACAAAGGGAAGCATACTAAGGAAGTTCACAAGCTTCAAGGACTAGCTCACCTAGCTAAGGGCAGCTCATGGAAGCTCAAAACATCTCGAAGATTAAGCTAGCTCATTCAGCTAGCTAGCTCAGCTCAATCCAGCTCATACCAAGCTCAACCAGCTCACTTCAGTTCCACCTACACATGATAGCTCACCACCTCAAGAGTCATGTCCCCTCCTAAGGAGTATGTCCCTACACTTTGGAGGGAAACTTTGAAAATGGGCGGCAAATACATGGAGGGAAAGCATAAGTGCTCCAAAACGAAGAGTTCCAACCAAATCACTCTTCATTGGGCAGATTCATCACCAGAACGTCTGTCAGATTGTTTGCCATTTTCGAGCAGGATACGAGCATAACTGGGTCAATAAGTCTTCATGAAACTTGTTCTCCTATCTCTTAGCTTTCCAGCACATGTTGAATCAAGTCAATCCGATATTGGGAGCTCAAGATATGACCAGATTACCGAAGGAAGTGTAGGCTGGAATTTCATACGAGAAATTACAACTTTTTAAATGTTTGTGCGCCAAAACCGTTTGGAGGGAGACACAAAGATGGCCGAATCATTACCAGCCCTTTGGAGGGAGACACCTACCTATTCGGCCACCCCTTCACCTATGTAATGCCTTTTCGGCTACACCCCTAGAAAACTATAAAAAAGGGCCTTTCATGTCATTTGTAAGACATCTTATCTCATTCATATCAATTAAATTACCTTTGTGAGAATTTTCTCTCTTTTAGTTCTTTTTAGAACTTTATCGACTTATCAAGTACTTTGTACTTGTGGCGTCAACCTTCCTTTCCACCTTGATACATCGGGTTCTTGGTTCTTTATAACCAATGGGTCCAAGTCCTTTCTACCATCCCTTAAAGACATCTATAAGGTTTGGGGTTAGGCTCTCTATAGCCTAGTTTCTTCCTTGATTATTTAAGATACTACCTTCACCTTTCCATCCATTTCCATCACCATTTTATACACCATTCATATCATCTTCCGCAGCCACCATTCACATACTTTTCATTCTTTCAAGCCGTCTTACTTTGCAGGAATCGCTTGCTTGCCTTCCTAGATCCTACAATCAAAGGCTGTCTCCAACAACAACGAGGACGGAATATATCACATTGGCTCCAACCCCTTTGCCTCACGGTTCAAATTCTTAGGGCATTCTTCGTGACTGTGCAGGGGCTACAATAACTAGCTCCACCACGTGGTCGGCGGACAAATTGACCCTTGCACTCGCATTGGTAGCCCTCATGGAATGTTGAAGGTTAACATAGATGGGCCTTTTTATCCTCTCACCAAGACTGCTGTCGTGGGTGCTGTGGCATGCGATGCTTAGCGATACAATCATAGGAGGGATTGCTCACCCCCTGGGAAGCTATTTGGATGCTGCATCGACTGAAGCATAAGTTGTCCTTGTTGGCCATTCATCTCAGTTGTGATCGGGGTCGGTCTAATTTAGTTATTGAAATAGACTAGGCCATGGTGGCTAATAAAATAAATTGACAACGTAATGATTTGTCTCCTCTAAGGTCTTTTATTGAACAAGCTCGCCTTCTGCTTGCCGATGCAGATAATTTTAGTGTTCGTTTTGTTCATAAGGTGGTTAACAATGTTGCCCACACCTTGGCCTCTAGGGCTTTGCGGACCTTGTCATCCATCTCCTTTGCTACGGATTACCTTGATTATTTGCACTCTTTTGTTACTTATGAGATTTATTCTCATCCAAGTTAATATATTTGGGTACTGATACATGTATGGAGGCCTAAAATGATGCATTGTAGCCAAAGAGTTGAAGTTGTTTTATAAGTCTGGAATTTCAGCCGACTTGCATCGAATTTTCGGATGGGATCTGGGCACTTTTGAGTCTACATGTCTTCTTCAAACATATTTGTATGTCTCTTATCTTTCCAACGCATCTTGAAACGCATCAATTCGACGTCGGGAGCTCAAGTTATGTCCGTTTTAGTGAAGACTATGCAAGTAGAAATCTCTATACGGATTTATTACGGGAAATATTATTTATTACGAATTTTCAATAATTTTATTGATTATTTGTACTTAAATTTAATCTAGGATTCTTTATGAAGATATTTAGATGATTTAGGATTAGATTTTTTATTTATTTATTAGTTTTATAGGTTTGATAAAATATGTTTATTTATTTTATTATTATCTTTACTTTTCCTAATTTAAGTTGAACTCTTCATTTGTAGCCTATTTAAAGGCATATTTGCTTCACTAATAAGAACAACATCATGAATTTATGAGTTGCAAAAACCTTTGGCCATGGGCCATTTTATTTTCAAGGTAGATAGATTTACCTTGTTATTTTTCATATTAGAAGTCTTCTTCAACGTAAGTTCGTCAAGTTCTTGTGATGGAGATCATCTTCACACTCTTGCTTGCCTAGGTAATTACGTCTAGGAGGGTGGGTTAGAGCCGCTTGAGGGTGCTTGCTTAGATAATCGCGTCTAAAAGGGTGTCGAGGACAAAATATCCTACAACATCTATCTCGTCATCATCCATTCATCGGAGAGATTCATGTCGTTTGCAGGTGTTTGCCTATTCAATTGCGATTAGGAGGGTGCCAAGGACAAATCTATCCAACACCGCCACCATCATATTCATCCTATTTCGTTTTCTACATCAAGATCATGCTTTATTATCGGTTTGCTGAACTTGGAGTTTGGGGTTTTCTCGGATCATATTAGTGAGTTTGCTAGATTAATTGTGATCTAGAGAGTTCCTAGATTTTGAGGTAATTCTTGGATCCTGGCTTCCGTATCAGGCACTTTTTCCCCTTAGGTGTTCACTCGGGGCTTTCTGGCCACATGTTACTTTAGAGGGGTTTTTAATGAGTCCCGCCTTTTCTTCAAAAAAATCGAACGGGTCCATTGAAAGCCCATTTAGACATGCAAGCCTTAAACCCCAACAAAATGGCCTCAAAATAAGATTAAATAAAATATTATGAATTAAAATATTTAGTTATGGGCTTTTGAACATGATTATATAGCTTAACCTCATTTTTAGAAATTTTTACTCGGTTAAAATTCCAACAAGTCCACTTAAAAGCCCATTTAGACATGCACGCCTTAAACCCAACACGACGGCCACAAAATAAGATTAAATCAAATTTTATGAGTCAAAATATTTGATTATGGGCTTTGGAATAAGATTATATAGCTTAACCTCATTTTCAGAAATTTTTACTCGGTTAAAATTCCAACTAGTCCACTAATAATCACATTTAGACATGCACGCCTTAAACCCAACAAAACGGCCACAAAATAAGAATAAATAAAAATTCGTGAGTTAAAATATTTGATTATGGTCTTTTGAATATGATTATATAGTTTAACCTCAATTTTAGAGCTTTTTACTCGGTTAAAATTCTAATGGGTTTCTTCAAAAAAAATCCAACAGGTTCACTATAAAGCACATTTAGACATGCACGCCTTAAACCCCAACAAAATGGCTGAAAATAAGATTTTATCACATTTTATGAATTAAAATCTTTAGTTATGGGCTTTTGAACATGATTATATAGCTTAATCTCATTTTTAGAAATTTTTACTCGGTTAAAATTCTAACGGGTCCACTATATAGCCCATTTAGACATGCACGCCTTAAACCCAATAAAATGGCCACAAAAATAAGATTAAATCAAATTTTATGAGTTAGAATATTTGATTATGGGCTTTTGAATATGATTCTATAGCTTAACCTCAATTTTAGAAATTTTTACTCGATTAAAATTCCAACGGGTCCACTATAAAGCTCATTTAAACATGCACGCCTTAAACCCTAATAAAATGGCCGCAAAATAAGATTAAATCAAATTTTATGAATTAAAATATTTAGTTATGAGATTTTGAACATGATTATACAGCTTAACCTCATTTTTAGAAATTTTTACTCGGTTAAAATTCAAATGGGTCCACTGTAAAGCCCATTTAGATATGTACACCTTAAACCCAACAAAACGACCGCAAAATAATATTAACTCAAATTTTATGAGTTAAAATATTTGATTATAAGCTCATTTAGCCATGCACGCCTCGAACCCAGCAAAGTGGACACAAAATAAGAATAAATAAAATTTCAAGAGTTAAAATATTTGATTATGGGCATTTGAATATGATTATATAGCTTAGCCTCAATTTCAGAACTTTTTACTTAGTTAAAATTCCAACAGGTTCATTGTAAAACCCATTTAGACATGCACGCCTTAAACCCCACTAAAACGGCCGAAAAATAAGATTTTATCACATTTTATGACATAAAATCTTTAGTTATGGGCTTTTGAACATGATTATATAGATTAACCTCATTTTTAGAAATTTTTACTTGGTTAAAATTCTAATGGGTCCACTGTAAAGCCCATTTAGACATGCATGCCTTAAACCTAACAAAACGGCCACAAAATAAGATTAAATCACATTTTATGAGTTAAAATATTTAATTATGGGCTTTTGAATATGATTATATAGCTTAACCTTAAATTTAGAACTTTTTACTCGGTTAAAATTCCAACGGGTCCACTATAAAGCCCATTTAGATATACACGCCTTAAACCCCACAAAATGGCTGCAAAATAAGATTAAATCAAATTTTTTGAATTAAAATATTTAGTTATGGGCTTTTGAACATGATTATACGCTTAACCTCATTTTTAGAAACATTTACTCGGTTAAAATCTAACGAGTCCACTATAAATCCCATTTAGACATGCACAAGCCTTAAACCCAACAAAACGACCACAAAATAAGATTAAATCAAATTTTATGAGTTAAAATATTTGATTATGGGCTTTGGAATATGATTATATAGCTTAACCTCATTTTCAAAAAATTTTACTCGGTTAAAATTTTAATGAGTCCACTATAAGTCCATTTAGACATGCATGCCTTAAACCCATCAAAATGGCCACAAAAAAAAGAATAAATCAAATTTCATGAGTTAAAATATTTGATTCTGGGCTTTTGAATATGATTACATAGCTTAACCTCAATTTCATAACATTTTACTCGGTTAAAATTCTAACGGGTTTAATGTAAAGCACATTTAGATATGCACGCCTTAAACCCCAACAAAGCGACCACTTAAAATCTTTATTTATGGGCTTTTGAACATGATTATATAGTTTAACCTCATTTTTAGAAAATTTTACTCGGTTAAAATTCTAACGGGTCCACTATAGAGCCCATTTAGACATGTACTCCTAAAACCCAACAAAATAGCCACAAAATAAGATTAAATCAAATTTTATGAGTTAAAATATTTTATTATGGGCACCTTGCTCAATTGCCTCCTTACCGCTTTCCTGGCCATCCTGGCATTAGTTATGGTTTTCGATCTCCTAGTCTAAACAACCTTGGTCTCATATGCCCTACTTTGCTGGGGAAGTGCACCCACTTCGGGTGTTCTAGGTTCCTCTGGATAACATATAGGGACGGCCCTTGCTATCACAAGTAGAAGCAATACCAGATGATTGTGCTCGTGATGTACCCGAAAAGGCTAGCCAGCAACAATGGTGCCGACAGTGTTGCAGAGCGCCGCAAAAGTGTAGGGCAGGATTGAATGGACTATCCGCCCTCACTCGGTTGGACCACAGCCTGGCTCTTGACCACGACTTGGTTTTACGACAAGCCTTTGTATTTGTTATTTTGTTTGGAATCTTTTTTCATATTTTAGATGCCACTATTTGGGAGAACATAATGTTACAAAATATTTTCTTTAAATGGTGTGATACATGTATGGGGGGCTAAAATGATGCATTGTAGCCAAAGAGTTGAAGACCCTCTAATATGATCCAAGAATTACCTCAAAATCTAGGAACCCTCTAGATCACAATTAATCTAACAAACTCACTAATGTGATCCGAGAAAACCTCAAACTCCACCTTCAGCAAACCGATAATAAAGCATGATCTTGATGTAGAAAACGAGATAGGATGAATTTGACGGTGGCGGTGTTGGATAGATTTGTCCTTGGCACCCTCCTAATCGCAATTGAATAGGCAAACACCTGCAAACGACACGAATCTCTCCGATGAATGGATGATGACGAGATAGATGTTGTAGGATATTTTGTCCTTGGCACCCTCTTAGATGCGATTATCTAAGCAAGCAACCTCAAGCGGCTCTAACCCACCCTCCTAGACGCAATTACCTAGGCAAGCAAGAGTGTGAAGATGATCTTCATCACAAGAACTTGACGAACTTACATTGAAGAAGACTTCTGATACGAAAAATAACAAGGCAAATCTATCTACCTTGAAAATAAAATGGCCCATGGCCAAAGGTTTTTCGTAACACAAAACTTCATGATGTTCTTCTTATTAATGAAGCAAATATGCCTTTAAATAGGCTACAAATGAAGAGTTCAACTTAAATTAGGTAATAAATATCTTCATAAAGAATCCTAGATTAAATTTAAGTACACATAATCAATAAAATTATTGAAAATTCGTAATAAATAATATTTCCCGTAATAAATTCGTATAGAGATTTCTGCTCGTATAGTCTTCACTAAAATAGACATAACTTGAGCTCCTGATGTCGAATTGATGCGTTTCAAGATGCGTTGGAAATCTAAGAGATATACAAATATGTTTGAAGAAGACATGTAGACTCAGAAGTGCCCGAATCCCATCCGAAAATTCGATGCAAGTCAGCTGAAATTCCAGACTTATAAAACAGCTTCAACTCTTTGGCTACAATGCATCATTTTAGCCCCCCATACATGTATCATGGTGCATCTTGCTTAAGGTCATAATAATATGCCTGTCTTCATCTTGGTTGAATTATACATTGCAGCTATCATTGTTCATTGACTTACTCTTTGGATTAAATCATTTTTCATCCTAGTATAATTGCACATTGTAGTTGTCATTATTCATTGATTTAATTTTTGAATTGTATGCCCACCTTAAGCTGACAATATATGAACATTCGTTGTATTGGTTAAAGTTGACTCTAGGAGCTAGGTTGCGGGAATTATGGTTACAAGAGGAACCCTTCCTCAACCGATCACAACTAAATCTGGATTTAAATTATCTCGATATTCCAATGCCAGGTTTGTTATCCACCTATTCTCGTTTATTTCGGGATGATCTTGTTCAGCAGCTGGACTCATCTAGATCCCTTCCCCTAATCTCTTATTTTTCAACCTTGCTCATGTACTCAAATCTCTCTTTTGATTTTCAATTTATATTATTTTTAATCCCCAATTTAATTTTAATTGATATCTCCACTATTTTCATCTACGAATTACCGTCTTACCTAGGTCCATCTTTGGAAATGCGATATCAATTAATTTTAATTTTAAATCTAACTACCCCTCTGGATATTCGATTTAAATTAAACTCATATTTAAATTTAGTCGACATTATCACAAATTTTATCTACAATGTGCTTCACCTTGATCTCCTATTGGATACTCGATATCTATTTTCTTTGAATTTCAACTTAATCCGAATCCACCTTATCTCTTTGGCTGGTCGATTTAAATCAACTCTCATTTCAAATTTACTTTTGGCAGATAATTTCACCACTCTTATCTCCATAGTATTTACCTTGGTCTCTCTTTTTGGATATTCTTTATCATATAACATTAAGTTTTAGAACAATTCCAATTAACCTTATCTCTTTGAATGTTCGATTTAAATTAAATTAATTTTAAGTTCACCTTTGCACGCCATTATCATCATTCTTCACAACAAAGTGATCCACCCTAGATTCCCTTTGGATATCCATTATTTTTTATTTTTTATAAATTACTTTTACTGCTAATCTTCATGGCTATTCTATTTAAATTATTTTTAGTTTTAAACCTTATCCCTTTGCATGTTCGATTCAAATTTAAATTAATCATAATTTCAATATTACATGCCATTTTCAAATTAATCTTCAATCCAATCTTACACGCCATTATCTTTTATTTTTCAAATTTCTTTTACTGCTAATCCTCTTGGATTTTCCTTTTAAATTATTTTTATTTTAAAATTTACCTTTATTTTTAATCTTACTTCTAGTTTTCATGGATATTCTATTTAAATTAATTTTAATTTTAAATTTAAACCTCATCGACATTATCTCCATAGTGTTTCTGTTTGGTTTATCTTCATCTTTTCCCCTAAGCCTATATTATATTGTTGAGTCTTGCTCCATTGACTACTCCTCCATCTTTTCCTTTTTGCTTTGGTTTTATTTTCTTCCCTGAATTAATGGCTACTGACTCCATTCTTGAACAACTGGGTGAATTGAACTTCACCTCAGAGGAACAAGGAGTGATTTTCACTCTGTCAATCAATTGGGAATTCCCCTCGGAGGATTGCGATTTGTCGCTCATAGGGAAAGTGGTCGCTTCTAAGGCTGTTGATGGTGCTACCTTCATCCGCGTCTTTGGTGCGGTGTAGAAGAATGACAAAGTCTTATCTATCTTTGAACTGAAGCATAATTTCTTTTTGATTAAGTTCTCATCGGCTGCAAAACGCAATGATTTTCTCAAACGAGGGCCTTGGACATTCAAAAGGATTGGCTTGCCCTTCTCCCTCTGGATCCAAAATGCTCCATTGATGAATACTCATTTACCCATATGCGAATTTGGATTCGTATTCACTGTATTCCGATCATCCTGATGACCGATGACCAGTTGGCTAATAAGATTGGACGATCCCTTGGATCTTGTGTTAGAACTGTCGTTGCGATAGATAATCAGATTATGGGCAAACAACATGGGGGATTTTCTTCGGGTTTGGATAACCATGGATGCTACCAAATCAATTCAACGATGTGTAGTGCTAGGTGGGTCGAGTCCACACTGAAATTATTCCCTATCCAGTACGAGAGGCTTCCTTTGTTTTTGATAAGAGGCTGCCTTGATACGTTGTAACCTTCAATTTGATGGCATGGAAGCAATTTGATGGCATGGAAGCAAACCTAGGGCTTTAGACTCGAACAAGTAAGTTAGGCGCAAATCTGAAAATTCAAGAGAAACTAGTTGGGGGTTTCTTGAAAATTTCAGAATTAAAGTTGGAAAATTAAAGAAACTAGGTGAAGATGATACATTGGATGATAAATAATAAGAATGAAAAAAAAGATTGAAAAGGATAGAAATAAAGATAGATAAAGCAAATCTGAAAATTTCTAGCTTTATTTATGGAGATGACGACAATGGAGTTGAAGAAAAAGATGTCTATGGCGTGATGGTTTGATAGATGTCCCGTGGAATCCTCCTACTCGCAATTGAATAGGCAACCTCCGTGATTTGGCTCTAACCGACCCTCCTAATCGCAATTGACTACGGAACCCGGTGTGAAGATCGACAACAATCAACCCAGTTGAAACGTTGAAGATGGCTCCTAGACAAGTTTATCGAACACTTGCAAACACGTATTCAAAGAATACTAAAATCTCAAAATAGAATTTTCTATTAATCAATGAAAATCTGAAAAACAGAGAAGAAAGCATCATCCTTTTATAGATGAAGGATGGCTTTAACCTAAAGCTAAGAATGAATAAAATAAATAAAGAAATCTGGTCCATTAAATTGGACATGATCTAAAAGCTTGGGAGAAGGGTGGCTGGTTCCTAAAGAATATAAAACCCTAAAAACATAATTTAAATGTTAATAATTAGGTTGGGCTAAGTCTAATTCGTCCAAAAGCTTTATAAATTAGCTTTTGGGCTGAATTTACAAAATCCCGTAGTTAAACCCGTATCAAGTTTTCTGCTCGCGCTGTCTTCAGTAAAATGAACGTATCTTGAGCTTCCAATGTCCGATTGACGCGTTTTCAAGATGCTTTCAAAGGATGACTGAATGACGGTCAATTTGTTAGAAGACAACTCGACCCAGAAATGCCTGGATCCCATACAAAAATTCGTCTCAAGTCAGCTGATGCTCCAGCTTTGCAAAACAGTTTCAGTTTCTTATCTAAAATGCATCTCTTCATACCTCCTAAGCATGGATCATTTTGGATCTTGCTGCTTGCAACGAACATCTTCGACTTCTTATTCAAGATAAGTAATTTTACCCCTATCATGCATGTATCATTCCCCTACTCCTCAAAAAGATTCGTCCTTGATTCTGACCCGGAAAATGGAAGGATTTCAGAAAAGTACCATGTAAAAGATGTGTCTCGAAGGGTCGTTGTGTGGTGTTTCCAGTTGCATTGTAAAGAACAAGTTCCTTCTCTTTGGGCTTGCTACTTTCGTCGCAAGGCAGCGCATCCTCAACTTTGGATTGTATGGTACCTTAGTAGGTGTTTTTTGCTTGATGATCATATGGAATAATTTCGTCTACATCAACGGGCAAGGTTAAACTCACGACAGCTTTTGCACCATGTTCTACCAGATCATGGATATCTTCGTCATCATAGGGTAAGGAGAAATTCGAAGTATGTTGTGTGCTCAAGTCTTCAACAAGACTCAGCGATGGTTGGTCGTCACTTTCCCCTTGGACTAAGGATGATTTTTCTTCCTTCGGCTTTGTGCTACTAGATTTGACATGGGTATTAGTATGGTTATGAAAAGGTGAAGGTTGAGATGTACCTTTATCAATGGAAGAGTATGCCATCCAATGGGCTTTGGACTTTTGTAGTTGACGTTCGATTTGAACTGCTTGTTCGACGAAATCCATCAGATTTTCATACGGTTGGAATTCGTTGTTGGTGATCTCTTCATTTAATCTGAAATAGAATTGTTTTACCATGTCTCGTTCTTTTTCAATGATATCAGCTCGGTGCATAAGTACTAGCATGGTGTTGAAGTACTTTTCCATGGACATTGTACCATGT
This sequence comes from Hibiscus mutabilis, assembly GCA_019671005.1. Lineage (NCBI taxonomy): Eukaryota > Viridiplantae > Streptophyta > Magnoliopsida > Malvales > Malvaceae > Hibiscus > Hibiscus mutabilis. The sequence goes on from CM033729.1 coordinate 37,863,316, forward strand.
GCCAATCGTTGAAGCTTTCTCTCGATGTCCTCATAATATTCTAGTGTATTCTCGTGGGACATAATGAATCCTCATGATCCATTTTAATTCACTCCAAGAATCAATCTGTCATTTGCCATAAAACTTTCGTCTTACACAAATCTATTCCACCAAATAGTAGCATGGTTAGTGAATCCTCTGATAGCTAACAAACAGGTTACCGTATCGCAATGCTTATAAAATTTATCATCAATCTCGTACTCTCATTCACAATAAGCATATGGGTTGGATGTTCCTTTGAATGGAGGGATATTGTGCGTTGGTATAGCCAAAGAAGGTTTAGCGTGACAAGTGTAACACATCCTGAAAATTCACAAAAGAAAGAAAAAATGAACCAAATCCTCACTGTTATTCACTCCAAACAAAGGCTCTAGGAGTCCAAGGAACGGTATGACACCAATTGAATTGAGTTGCAAGGAAGAAGGAATTTATGCAACTTTTAAATTTCTACTAACACAAGAAACAAAAAGGTGTTAGAAGATGTATAAGAATAAAAAAAGCTAAAACAAAGGAAAACTAATAGTTAAAAATGAAAGAAAATCAGAAAACCCAAAAAAAACCCTGAAATTTGCAGCAACTTGATCCACTTTGTTCGAGGTGTTCCCGATGTCAAAAAAATTTAAAATTTTTTGTGGTGACTCTTCAAATGGTGTAGATCTGATCTAGAAATTTTAAGCTCAAAATTTCTTCGTTTGGGTTTTGATATACTTCCGTCCTTGATGTTGTTGTAGACGGCCTTTGATTGTAGGATCGAGGAAGGCAAGTAAGCGATTACTACAAAGTAAGATAGGCTTATATGGAAGTTGAAGCAAGGTGATAAGGGATGTGTGAAAGTATGACGAAGTTGGGTAGATTTGGTGAAGTGTAGTGGGCGGTTTATGTAGGGTGAATTGGGCGAGATGATGGATGAAGGATAGTGATAATGGTAGGGTGAAGTTTGGGTGATAGTATCTTAAAGAATCAAGGAAGAAACTAGGCTAGAGAGAGCCTAACCCCGAACCTTATAGATGTCTTTAAGGGGAGGTAGAAAGGACTTGGACCCATTAGTTATAAAGAACCAAGAACCCGAAGTATAAAGATGGATAGAAAGGTTGACGCCATAAGTACAAATACTTGATAAGTCGATAAAGTTCAATGAAGAACTAGAAGAGAGAAATTCTCACAAAAAGAAATTTTATAAGATGAATGTGATGTCTTACAAATGAAAATTACAACTCAATTTATAGGGGATGAAGAGACATGGCTGAAAAAGGCCTCTAAACTATTCGGTTGAAGTGGTGACTCCCTCCAAAGGCTTGGTGCTTGTTCGGCTGAAGTTGAGTCTCCCTCCAAATGGTTTTGGCGCACAAACATTTGAATGAAAAGATGTAATTTCTCGTATGAAATTCCAGCCTACACTTTCTTATGTAATCTGGTCATATCTTGAGCTCCCGATATCGGATTGATGCGATTCAACGTGCATTGAAAAGCTAAGAGATAGGAGAACAAGTTTCATGAAGACTTCTCGACCCAGTTATGCTTGCATCCTGCTCGAAAATGGCAAACAATCTGACGGACGTTTTTGGTGATGAATCTGCTTAATAAAGAGTGATTTGGCTGGAACACTTCATTTTGGCGCACTCATGCTTTCCTCCATTAGTTTGCTGCCCATTTTCAAGTTTTCCCTCCAAAGTGTAGTGATATATGCATGAGCGGGGCAAATTACTAATATTGGATAAGAAGCTGAATTTGTTCGGTGCAAACAATAAAAGCCAAAACAATGCACACATAGGAGGTCAAAAACGATGCATCTTGGACAAGAAATTGAATCTGTTTGGGAAGTCTAGAAAGTCAGCTAACTTGCGACGAGTTTTCAGATGGGATTCAGGCATTTCTGGGTCGAGTTGTCTCCTGACAAATTGTCCGTCATTCAGTTACCTTTCCAACGCATATTGAAACGCATCAATCGGATATCGAGAACTCAAGATACGTCCAAATTACTGAAGACTGCGCATGCAGAAAACTGGATACGGGATTATTACGGGATTTTGTAAAATTCAGCCCAAAAGCTTAAATATAAGGCTTAGGATGAATTAAATTTAGCCTAATGTATTTATTATCATTTAAATTGATGTTTTTAGGGTTTTATATACTTTAGGAACCAGCCACCCAGCCCTTATCAGCTTATCACTTGCCTTATCACCCTATTCCTTGCCACACAAGCACAAGGAGTTTAAAGGCTGTTATTTTATTATTATTTTTAATTAGATTAGGTTTTCCTTGTTTTAGTAGAAGTTAAATTACTTTGTCTATCCTTCACCTATAAAAGGATGAAGCCTCCATCATTGTAAGACAGATTTTCTTTGATTTATGAAATATTTAGTGAGTTTGTTTTTGCAAGTGTTGATTACTTGTGCCTTCGAAGTCTTCTTCAACATAAGTTCGACGAGTTCTTGTGAGGGAGATCATCTTCACACTCTTGCTTGCCTAGATAATCGCGTCTAGGAGGGTGGGTTAGAGCCGCTTGAGGTTGCTTGCTTAGATAATTGAGTCTAAGAGGGTGCCGAGGACAAAATAACATCAACAATTCGCAAGCCATCTTCATCTTCAACCTTCACACCATCTTCCATAATTCCATAAACAAAACTGGAATTTTCAGATTTGTTTTACCTATCTTCTTCGTAATCTTTTCTCATATTTTTATTTATATTCTTATTTCTTATCATCTAATTCTTCATCTTGTCTTTCTTTCTTTAAATTTCCAGCCTTGAATCTGAAAATTTCAAGAAAATCCCTTCTCTTTTCTCTTGAATTTTCAGATCTGCCCAAACTTCCTTGATTGAGTATAGAGCTCCTAGTTCTTGCGACAACTTGATTGAAGGCTTCCAAATCCAAGATTGCACTACTCTATCATGTAGGGACATGTTCCTTAGGAGGGGACATGACTCTTGGGGTAGTGAGCTGCATGTGTAGGTGGAGCTGAAGTGGGCTGGATTGAGCTAAGCTAGCTAGCTGAGTGAGCTAGCTCAATCTTCGATTCATTATGAGCTTCCATGAGCTGCCCTTAGCTAGGTGAGCTAGTCTTTGAAGCTTGTTAGCTTCCTTTGTTTGCTTCCTTTTGTCCTCGAGCTGCCATAAGCTCCTAATGTGCTCCTTGAGCTAATTCGAGCTGCCATGAATGTTCTTGAGCTGTTCCAAGCTGCCATGAGAGCTGCATTTTAGGTGTTTGAGCTATGCCAAGCTTGTATTACCTAAAAGAAAGCTTTAAATAATGTGTAAGCTGAAATAAAGCTAAAATAAGGTACATGCTTAAGCTAATAATGTAATGTAACATGAAATTTAAAGATGAGGATTAAGTTATTACTTAGGCAAACTTATGTGATATAAGGATTTATGTGCATAATCACAGTCCTGACTATGATATGCATAATATAAATTATGAAAATGTCATTGTAACTTATGTTATGCAACCAAATTAAACTAAGTGTGCCATGAATAACATAGATAAGTAAAAGATGTGTAGGGTTTTAAAAGCTCCCTTTTCTTTCATTCCAAAGATTAGAGATGAAAGGACGATGATGAAAAGATGCCAAGGCTGGATTGTATCATACTCCCCTTCTTTTAGGCGATTTGTCCTCAAATCGAAAGGATTCTTCATTGGACACTTCTTTCCCGTAGGGATGCTGGAATTCTCAAAGTCTTCTCCCTTTGGCTGTTCTTCCCTTCTAGGTGTAATCTGCAAAACAAGATGAAAGTTTTGAGGAGTGGGGTTAGCATGAAACTCATTGACCATCGGTTGTGTCAAGGAACACGTCCAAGTGATCTCTTTATTTGAAAAAGGCATTAGTCCTTTGGTAAAGGACTTGTCCAAACCACCATGCTTCTTGGATTGTCTTGAAATGTTACATCCTTTGGTAAAAGATGGTGTCTTTTGGGGTTCTCCTCCAAGCTGATCCTTTCATTCTCGGTGCATAATTTCAATGTTGTTTCGCATTGTTAATTGTCCTTTCCAATCTTCTATTGGTGATATAGGTACAAGTACAAACTTTTTCCTTTCATGCTTAAAGGAATATTGATTGGTATAGCAGTCATGAATTGTCTTCTTATCATACTGTCATGGCCTTCCAAGCAAAATATGACCTGCGTGCATAGGGACTACGTCACACAATACCTCATCTTTGTAGTTCCCGATGGGGGAATGGCACCAATGGTTGCCTTGTCACATTCAATTCTCCTCCATCGTTCAACCATTGAAGTTTGATAGAGTAGCGCAATCTTGGATTTGGAAGCCTTCAATCAAGTTGTTGCAAGAACTAGGAGCTCTAGACTCAATCAATGAAGTTTGGGCAGATCTGAAAATTCAAGAGAAAAGAGAAGGGATCTTCTTGAAATTTTTAGATTCAAGGCTGGAAATTTAAAGAAAGAAAGACAAGATGAAGGATTATATCATAAGAAATAAGAATATAAAAAAAGATTAAAAAAATTGAGAAAGAGATAAGTAAAACAAATCTGAAAATTCCAGCTTTGTTTATGGAATTATGGAAGATGGTGTGAAGGTTGAAGATGAAGATGGCTTGCGAATTGTTGATGTTGTTTTGTCCTCGGCACCCTCTTAGACTCAATTATCTAATCAAGCAACCTCAAGCGGTTCTAACCCACCCTCCCAAACGCTTTTGTATGGGCAAGCAGGAGTGTGAAGATCCTCAACAACAAATCCCGAAGAACATGAAAATCGATTTGCTTCTAAAACATAAGATAATGTTCTTGCAAGTTGGAACTCAAAAGAGAATTTTATTTAATCATTCAAATCTGAATTACAATGTGGGTGAAGCCTCCTTTATATAAGCCATGGAGAAGTTCTAATCCTACTAAAGTTAGGAATTAAATACAATAAATAAATGCTAAAATCTAATCTCCTAATTAGATAAGTAACTTCTAATAATAAATAAATACTAAAAATAAAATCCTAATTAAATAAATCTGATCCTGATAGATATTGCAGAATCATATATAGATTTAAATTATAAATAATCAAATAAAATCTTGAAAATTCGTAATTATCCAAAAATCCCGTATAGGAATTTCTGCATGCGCTGTCTTTGCTAAAATAGACGTACCTTGAGATCCAAATGTCCTATTGAGGCGTTTCAAGATGCGTTGGAAAGCTAATTTGTAGCCGGACAAGTTTTAAGGACATGTTGACCCATAAAAGCCTGGATCCCATCCAAAAATGCTTTGCAAGTTGACTGATGTTTCTGACTTGCAAAGCAGTTTCAACTTCTTTTCCAAGATGATTATTTTGACCCCTCTCATGCTCGTATCAAAGTTTGTAAGGCTCGGAATGCTTGAGGGTCTTTAAACCCAACTTCTCAATTAGAATAGTGTTGGCCACATTAGTACAACTCCCACCATCAATAATCACAAAACATACCTTCTCATTAACGTTGCACTTTGTATGGAAGATATTTTCTCTCTGTTCATCCTCGGTGGTTACTTGGGCGTTAAGTAATCTTTTCACCACGAAAACTTCTCCATCACCAGTGACAGAAAATTTGAGATTTTCTACATCCTCGACTTCTTCTTCTTTGTCATCTTCATGATCAGAAGTGACCTCTCCATTATCTAACAATAGCATGGTATTCCGGTTAGGACATTGACTGGCCATATGATCTAGTCCAAGGCATTTGAAGCACTTGATTTCACTTGAACGTTCTTTGCCTTCTATTGCCTTGCCTTGCCTCGGCTTGTTTCCACCATGGTTGGCTTTGTTTATGAGGTCTCGGCTGGTTCTCTTATTTGGAGGGGTGTGTTCTTTCGTGCACTGCTCCACTAAGGGCCGTTGGCCTTGTTGTTTCTTGTAACGGTTCTTCTCTTTTGTTGCCTTTCAACCTTCATTGCCATATGTACCATTTCATCAATTTCCACAATTTTGTAATTCTACAACATCGGCAATCTCTCTATTCAATCCAGTGAGAAATCTGGCCATTGTTGCTTCTCTATCTTCATCGACGTTGGCACGTATCATTGCAACCTCCATTTCTTGGTAATATTTTTCCACGCTTTGGTTGTCTTGCTTTAGGTTTGTAATTTGTAGAAAAGGTCTCGGTGATAATGAGTTGGAATGTACCTTCTCCTTATGCTGCTTTTCCTATCATGCCATGTAGTAATTGGCCTTTCTCCATTTCTCCTCCTAGACAAGGTTAATTGGTCCCACCAAACAAGTGCATAATCAATGAATTCCATGGCTGCCAATCGTACCTTTTTCTGGTCAGAGTAGTTATGGCACTCAAATATATGATCCACCTTGCTCTCCCAATCTAAATATAGGCTTTCGGGTCTGTTTTGCCTTGAAATGGTGGTATGGTGACTCGAATATTATTGAGGTTGTCATCAACTTGGGCACGCCCCCTTGATATCTTGGGGCAGTTCTTTGGGATGCTTGCTCGATTCCCTCATCGTTTTCATTGTCATCTACAAATTCTTGTGGTTGAGTTTGTCTTCCTTGCACTTTTTTTTCTCTTTTTTGTACTTTTTTCTCACAAATTGATATAACAAGGATAGTCACTTACAATTTTTTTTTTTGCTTTTCTTGAATCAGGCTTCACTTTGATGCACTTGCTTCTTCCACCAAAAGCTCTAATTACCAAATGACATACTTCCATCCTTGATGTTATTGTAGACGGCCTTTGATTGTAGGATCTAGAAAGGCAAGCAAGTGATTTTTGCAAAGTAAGATAGGCTTATATGGAAGTTGAAGTAAGGTGATAAGGGATGTACGGAAGTATGACGAAGTTGGGCAGATTTGGTGAAGTGTAGTGGGCGGTTTATGTAGAGTGAATTGGGCGAGATGATGGATGAAGGATAGTGATAATGGTAGGGTGAAGTTTGGGTGATAGTAACTTAAAGAATCAAGGAAGAAACTAGGCTATAGAGAGCCTAACCCGAACCTTATAGATGTGTTTAAGGGGTGGTAGAAAGGACTTGGACCCATTGGTTATAAAGAACCAAGAACCTGAAGTATCAAGATGGATAGAAAGGTTGACGCCACAAGTACAAGTACTTGATAAGTCGATAAAGTTCAATGAAGAACTAGAAGAGAGAAATTCTCACAAAAAGAAATTTTATAAGATGAATGTGATGTCTTACAAATGAAAATTACAACTCAATTTATAGGGGATGAAGAGACATGGCCGAAAATGCCACTAAACTATTCGGTTGAAGTGGTGACTCCCTCCAAAGGCTTGGTGCTTGTTCGGATGAAGTTGAGTCTCCCTCCAAATGGTTTTGGCGCACAAAAATTTAAATGAAAAGTTGTAATTTCTTGTATGAAATTCCAGCCTGCACTTCCTTCGGTAATCTGGTCATATCTCGAGCTCCTGATATCGGATTGATGCGATTCAACATGCTTTGGAAAGCTAAGAGATAGGAGAACAAGTTTCATGAAGACTTCTCGACCCAGTTATGCTTGTATCCTGCTCGAAAATGGCAAACAATCTGATGGACGTTTTTGGTGATGAATCTAACCAATAAAGAGTGATTTTGTTAGAACTCTTCGTTTTGGCTCACTCATGCTTTCCTCCATTAGTTTGCCACCCATTTTCAAGTTTTCCCTCCAAAGTGTAGGGACACGTTCCTTAGGAGGGGACATGACCCTTGGGGTAGTGAGCTGGATTGAGCTGAGCTTAGCTAGCTGAGTGAGCTAGCTCAATCTTCGATTTATTCTGAGCTTCCATGAGCTGCCCTTAGCTAGGTGAGCTAGTCTTTAAAGCTTGTTAGCTTCCTTTTGTCCTCGAGCTGCCATAAGCTCCTGATGTGCTCCTTGATCTAATTTGAGCTACCATGAATGTTCTTGAGCTGTTCCAAGCTGCCATGAATGTCTTTGAGCTGATTCGAGCTGCATTTGAGGTGTTTGAGCTATACCGAGATTGTATTACCTAAAAGAAAATGTTAAATAATGTGTAAGCTGAAATAAAGCTAAAATAAGGTGCATGCTTAAGCTAATAATGTAATGTAACATGAAATTTAAAGATGTGGATTAAGTTATTACTTAGGCAAACTTATGTGATATAAGGACTTATGTGCATAAGCACAATCCTGACTATGATGTGCATAATATAAATTATGAAAATGTTATTTATGCAACCAAATTAAACTAAGTGTGCCATGAATTACATAGATAAGTAAAAGATGTGTAGGGGTTTTAAAAGCTCCCTTTTCTTTCATTCCAAAGATTAGAGATGAAAGGACGATGATAAAAAGATGTCAAGGCTAGATTGTATCAGGTTTTGCGAATTTTCTCCTCTTCTCAAAATTTTCACCCAAAATGTCAAAATTTTGCCCAGGAAATAGACCCAATCTGATACCAAATGATATGAGGCTTGCCACCACGTTGGAATCTTTATGGATTGCTTAGAAAACAAGCCTAGGGCATTAGGCTCGATCAAAGAGCAGAAGACAGATTTCAAGAGAATTGGTTGGGCGTTTCTTGAAATCTTTCAGATTCACAACTAGAAAATTAAAGAAACAAAGGAAGAATGAATAATTAAGATAGAAATGTGAAGAATTAAAGTTTAAAGAATAAAAAAGATGAAGGAAAAAGAGCGAAGAACAAATCTGGGATTTTTCAGCCTGTTTTGAGCTATTCTTGCAATTTCCAGATTACAAGCTAGGCGTTTCTTGATTTTTATGGATTTAAGGCTGAAATTCAAAGACACAAAGGTGAGAAGATGGAATAAAACTTGAATAATAGGAACTAAACATAAAATATAGGAAAATATTGATGAACCAAGGTTGAATTCAAATCTGGAAAATTCTAGCTTTGAATGGATGAATGGCGTGATGGCTGAATTGAAGAAGATGGTGATGGCGGCTGATAGAAATAGAGAAGTTTGCCCGTGGAACCCTCCTAGTCGCAATTGAATAGGCAACCTCTGTGATATGGCTCTAACCGATCCTCCTAATCGCAATTGACTAGGCAACCCGGAGTGTGAAGATCAACAATAATCAACCCGGTTGAAACGTTGAAGATGGCTTGTAGACAAGTTTATCGAACACTTGCAAACACGTATTCAAAGAATACTAAAATCTAAAAAGAGATTTTTTATTAATCAATGAAAATCTGAAAAACAAAGAAAAAAGCAACATCCTTTTATAGATGAAGGATGGCTTTAACCTAAAGCTAAGAATGAATAAAATAAACAACCTGGTCCATTAAATTGGACTTGATCTAACGGCTTGGGAGAAGTGTAGTTGGTTCCTAAAGAATATAAAACCCTAAAAACATAATTTAAATATTAATAATTAGGTTGGGCTAAGTCTAATCCGTCCAAAAGCTTTATAAATTAGCTTTTGGGATGAATTTACAAAATCCCGTAGTTAAACCCGTATCCAGTTTTCTGCTTGCACTATCTTCAGTAAAATGAACGTATCTTGAGCTTCCGATGTCCGATTGACGTGTTTCAAGATGCGCTGGAAAGGTAACTAAATGACAGACAATTTATTAGAAGACAACTCGACCCAGAAATGCCTGGATCCCATACGAAAATTCTTCTCAAGTCGGCTGATAATCCAGCTTTGCAAAACAGTTTCAGTTTCTTATCTAAAATGCATCTTTTCACACCTCCTAAGCATGGATCATTTTGGACCTTGTTCCTTGCATCGAACAAATTCAACTTCTTGTCCAAGATAAGTAGTTTTACCCTTATCATGCATGTATCAGTTTTGCCATGGCTACAACATTATTGGACACCTGGTTGCATCCTACCCAACGATTAAGGTCACTGCATCTACTAAACTACAATACGGGGACTAGCTTCGTGCCGACCCTACTAAGAATCAAGAGCCCTCGCGACCACAAGGTTGGATCCGTTATCCTGATGCAGTAGCTTCTTCCACTATGCCGAGTCGCGAGAGGGGTAAGGTTACTATTTTAATTGTTATTTCTATTACTCTTTACGCAGGTTATATGACCATACTTTTGTGTACAGTTAAAGGCGAGATCACTCACGAGGATAAAATTGATGATGAGTTGATTGATGTGGATTTGACAAACACTGGGACTGAGCCAGGAAGTCCAACTGGGAATGGTTCTACCACGACAGGCTCTGCGCTGGTCGCTTGTGAGTCCATGAACAAGGGAGCTGATAGCCTTAGTGACGGACCTAAAAGGGCTGCCTCTAAATCAAATGAGACCTTTGTTGTTGTGCCTCTTGGTGCTTCATTTTTTGCTACTGTTATAACTACTGTAACAGCAACAGTTCCCGATGCTGGCCTTACTACGGTGACTTAGACGACTGCAGCACCTCCTGCGTCTGCTACTGCTGTTGTGACAATCGAGGTTGCTTACAATACCCTTGTAAAACCCGATAACTATTTTATCCTGGTGGCTGATCCAGTGGTTCTAGCCAGAATGCTAGCCATTGTCGTCGTTACTATTGAAGGAGTAATTTGCACGTCGGATCCGAGCAAGGCCGACTCGATCGTGCTATCTAACTTTGAAGCCTAGCTTTCATCCAAACCACCCTCCACGGTGCCAACCAATCCGGGTAAGCCAATGACGGTGTCTCATAGTTCCAAACATAGTCACGCGCTAGCAAATGCTGTCACAACTAAGAGACAGCAATCCTCATCACCTTCCACTATTAAATGATTAAAAAAATTCTAAATCTGGGATAAACAGTGTCAAAACTCTTCGAAAGAGGTTAAAGTTCAACCCCGTCGAGAAAAATAAAGATCATGTGATAGAGTATGCTTTGGCACGTGGTAACCTTCAATTTGATGGCTTGGAAGCAAACCTAGGGCTTTAGACTCGAACAAGGAAGTTAGGCGCAAATCTGAAAATTTAAGAGAAACTAGTTGGGGGTTTCTTGAAATTTTTAGATTTAATGCTGGAAATTCAAGAAACGAAGATAAGATGATGATTAATAAGAATAAAAACAAAAGATTGAAAAAGACTAAGATAAGCAGATACGTAAAACAAATCTGGAAATTCCAGCTTTGTTTATGGAATTATGGAAGATGGTGTGAAGGTTGAAGATGAAGATGGCTTGCGAATTGTTGATTTTGTTTTTTCCTCGACACCCACTTAGACGCAATTATCTAAGCAAGTAACCTCAAGCGGCTCTAACCCACCCTCCTAGATGCAATTACCTAGGCAAGCAAGAGTGTGAAGATGATCTCCCTCACAAGAACTCAATGATCTTATGTTGAAGATGGCTTCTAGACAAGTTTACCGAACACTTGTAAATTCAAAGAATACTAAAATCTCCAAAGATAACTTTTTACTAAACAATGAAATCTCAATTACAATGTGGGTGAAGCCTCCTTTATATAGGCCATGGAGAAGTTTTAATCCTACTAAACTTAGGAATTAAATACAATAAATAAATACTAAAATCTAATCTCCTAATTAGATAAGTAACTTATAATAATAAATAACTGCTAAAAATAAAATCTTAATTAAATAAATCTAATCCTAATAGATATTGCAGAATCCTATGTTGATTTAAATTACAAATAATCAAATAAAATCTTGAAAATTCGTAATAATCCAAAAATCCCATATTAATCCCGTATAGGAATTTCTGCATGCGATGTCTTCGCTAAAATAGACGTATCTTGAGATCCAGATGTCCGATTGAGGCGTTTCAAGATACGTTGGAAAGCTAATTTGCAGCTGGACAAGTTTTAAGAAGACATGTTGACCCATAAATGCCTGGATCCCATCCAAAAATGCTTTGCAAGTTGACTGATGTTTCTGACTTGCAAACCAGTTTCAACTTCTTTTCCAAGATGATTGTTTTGACCCCTCTCATACTCGTATCATTCCCCCACTCATCAAAAAGATTCGCCCTCGAATCTAGATCGGTAAATGGAGGAAGTTCATCAAAGTACCATAGAAGAGAAGACGTCTTGAAGGATCTTTTTGCAATGTAATTTACAAGTTCCTTCTCATTGGGATCATCACGATTGTTCTTTTGGTCGTAAAGTAATTCATTCTCATCTTCAAAATTGTTATTAATGCTAAAAGAGGAATAAGCATAAATAGAATTCTGAAAACATTCAATGATACCTTTTGATTGTAAGGTACCTTCGTCGGTGTTTGTTGTTTGATGATCATCTTGAATCGTAATAGTAGGTTCGTCACTGGAAACAAACACACTACTTATAATTTCTTCCTCATCAATAGGCAAGGTTAAACTCTCGATGGTATTGTCTTCCTCATGTTCTTTAGAAGAACAAATTTCTTGATCATGCTCCGGATCACGGATTTCAATATCATTAGAAGACATGAATTCAGACAACATATCTCTCAAATTTTTTTCTTGAAAATAAAACTTATCTGGACAATCATACCCTGAATGATCTAGTCGACAACAATAATGACATCGAGTCCCAAAAGGGTAAAATCCAATACGTTGCTCAATGACATCCTCAAGAACGACCTGAATTCGATACCAAATGATAGAGTAGCTCAAATTCGAATAAAGAGAAAAACCAAACAAACCAAAATAAAGAACAAATCTAAAAATTCAGATTTGCTTATGGTGGTGGCGTCAATGGAGGAAGCTTGAATATGTGGAGATGGCGTGATGAATTGATAGTTGTTTTGTCTTCGGCACCCTCTTAGACGCAATTATCTAAGCAAGTAACCTCAAGCAGCTCTAACCCACCCTCCTAGATGCAATTACCTAGGCAAGCAAGAGTGTGAAGATGATCTCCCTCACAAGAACTCAATGATCTTATGTTGAAGATAGCTTCTAGACAAGTTTACCGAACACTTGTAAATTCAAAGAATACTAAAATCTCCAAAGATAACTTTTTACTAATCAATGAAATCTCAATTACAATGTGGGTGAATCCTCCTTTATATAGGACATGGAGAAGTTTTAATCCTACTAAACTTAGGAATTAAATACAATAAATAAATGCTAAAATCTAATCTCCTAATTAGATAAGTAACTTATAATAATAAATAACTGCTAAAAATAAAATCTTAATTAAATAAATCTGATCCTAATAGATATTGCAGAATCCTATGTTGATTTAAATTACAAATAATCAAATAAAATCTTGAAAATTCGTAATAATCCAAAAATCCCGTATTAATCCCGTATAAGAATTTCTGCATGCGCTGTCTTCGCTAAAATAGACGTATCTTGAGATCCAGATGTCCGATTGAGGCGTTTCAAGATGCGCTGGAAAGATAATTTGCAGCCGGACAAGTTTTAAGACATGTTGACCCATAAATGCCTGGATCCCATCCAAAAATGCTTCGCAAGTTGACTGATGTTTCTGACTTGCAAACCAGTTTCAACTTCTTTTCCAAGATGATTATTTTGACCCCTCTCATGCTCGTATCATCATGTGTTGGAACTGTTGGGGTCTAGGTAAACCTCAGGCAGTTTATTCCTTAGGGCGGGTTGTCGCCAAGTTTAGTCCGAATCCTGTTTTTCTTAGTGAAACTCGTTTAAATAAGTTTAGTACTGACATGTTAAAATCTGTTTTTAATATGTCCAGCTATATCACTGTGGATAACATCCATGAATGTAACGCTCCAGTTTTGGGCCTAGCGGTTTTGAGGTTTGTTAGACGGTCTGGTGGATCGGGTTAGAGATTCGAGTCGGATTTGGGACCATATATTTTTCGGTGAGATAAAAATATGGAAAAATGGTTAAAAATCATGTTTTAATATTTGATTAATATTGGTGGAATCAATTTTGGAAAATGAGATTTGGAGGTATGACATTTTGGCTAGTGACCAAAATGCAATGTTTGTTTAAATCTGTTTTTAAAGTGACTAAAATGAAAAGGGTCAAATTCTTAGAATCCTTAAGGAGCTAATTTACCAAGTTTTTTCTGGTGATTTCTCCCTTCAATTAAATCAATTTAACATGTGTTTTAAAAGTTAATTAAAAGGGATTTTAGATATTAAAGTTAGTTATTTGGTTTTAATGAAAATTGACGTAACTTTTCTCTCCACTTCTTTTCTTCCAAACACCCAAGTCTTAATCAAAAACCAGAGGTGAGGAATCCTTTTTACTTAGATTCTTGATCTACAATTGATTATTTGACTTTGATTTACAAAACCTCATTGAAATCTTGTGTTTTCCTAGCTTTAAACAAGCCAATTGAGGGAGAAATCACACAATAGGGGTAAGGTCTGTGATCTCCTCTGTTGAATGGTTCTTTATTGATATTCCTAAGTATTTGATCCTTTATTTATGGTTTATAATCTGATTTTGTGTTTTTATATTGAATTAATTGATTTAATTGGGTAAAATTGATGAAATAGCAAAAGATCCAAATTGGATCTATTTTCCAGTGATTTAGATTGATTTTAAACATATTATGGATGTATAATAATGTTGATAAGTCGTTTTTAACAATGGAATCCCAAAACTCTTGAATCTCTAATTGTTTAGGTTGTTAGAATTGTGTTTTTGTGGAGTTGTGGTGGCTGTTTGGTTGCTGGAGGTGTTAGGTTGTTTTGATTCTGTTTTTAGATGTTATTTGATGATAAAAGTGATGTTATATTGATAGGTTGTGGCTGGGTTGTGTTTGGAAAGGATTGGATGGTGTTTTCGGTTGTTGTGATTGGGTAATTGTGAGGTGAATGTGTGAATCCGTGAGGATCTGTTGTTGCAGTGTTTTAAATGCATGGAGATGCATTAATCCTCTGTTGTAATGAGGTTAAAATAGGGGAGATGGATCCGGAAGTGATCGAGGAAGCTTTGGAGGCTTCATACGCTTGTTTTTGCATCGGCAAATCGAGGTTTCGCGTATCAGTGAGTGAAAACGTGGTTTAAAGTATTTTGATGTTTTGGAAACAAAGTTTTGGGAGTTATGGTAGAGCTTGAAATGCTTACCTAGACTCGAAAGTAAGTATAAAGTGGATATCTCTCTCGGTCATGCTAGTTTGAAATGGTTTTATGCACTTGTTTTAATTTACATGTTACCTACTGTTTAAGCATGTTTTAAAGTATTTGATACACTGGTTTTAAGCATGAAATGCTGAAGGATGCACATGGTAAGTGATCCTTGTAAGTATGTGGTTTAAAGCATGGTTGTTGCTTTGGAAAAGTGTTTTGGTTAATGCTTGTTTAAAATAGTGAGGTAAATGTTAAATGGTTAATTATATTGGCAAGTGATGTGGTTTTAAAATTGTTATCGGATACAGTTAGCTGGCCATAGGATTGAGTGCACTGTAAAATAAGCTGCCTTGGATGTTGAGGGGTTTATATTGTGTACCGAATACTCCATCCAAGTACCCTAACGGTAGAGGGGTTTAACGGTACCAAACACTCTCGTTAGTGGGGTTAAGCATCTAACCGATGAGAGGGATGGGTTTCCCTGTGGGTTGAAAGTGTACCCAATTGTTATTGTACCGCGATTGTGATTGTATCGCTATTCCGGTTGAGATGGCTTGAAGTGTTGGGTTAACACTTGTTGAATCCGTGTATCCGATGAACACTTTTGTTAATGGACTTGATACTGATCACTTGTAAGCCGATATAATTGTTAATGTATCATTAAAATGTTTTATGTTGTATAATGTGATTTATACATGTTTCTCCTTAAGCTTTGCATTTGGTAGTAATGCATGGGAAGGCTTAAGTGGAGGGTTAGCAATGGGATTTGCTGTTGATTAATGATACAAGTAGCATATGGTTTATTATGCTAGTTTTAATGATATAAAGTGCATGTTTTCAAAAGGGGCATGATGATGATGATGTTTTTGAAGGATGATGTTAAATAAATGGTTTTAAATGCATTGATGGTGGTTGTTTTGAGCATTCCTCACTAAGGCTTGTGTGCTTACGCTCTTGTTGTCCATCAACGCAGATAATTGAGGTCTTGGAAGGCAGCAAGAAGCAAGGGGATCTTGGCAAGACTTGTTTCCAAAGTATGTCTTGGTTTAGACTATAATGAATAAGGGCAATGGGGGTACCTATTTTGTTTTGGGAGATGTTTTGTGGAACTCCCTGTTTGAGCATGTTTCTTTAGTTGCTTTTAGGTTGTAAATGGCCTTTAAAGATTGTTTTGATGCTGGTTTACCTTTTTGACATGTTGCTTGGATGGAAATTAGGAAGCATGCCTATAGAATCTCTTTGATGGACAATGTCATGTTACGATGTTGAATTTGTGAAGCCTGAATGCTTGTGGTATGCTTGGTATGCTAGGGTTATGTTATGAGTATGTTAGAATGGTTTGAGAATGCTTTTGGAATGAAAAACCTGCAGTTTGTGACATTACATGTCTAGGCGTACCGATACGCGGGGGATCGTATCGATACGGTTGGACATTTTTCTGGTTTGGGGAATCGATATGCCAGGGTATTTTTGGCTTGGCATATCGATATGGGCAATGGTGTATCGTTACACGTTCTAGCCTTTGGAATTGCACTTTTTCAATCCAAACCCGTGTACCAATACCTATGTAAGCATACCGATACGTATGTTAAAAAAATTCAAAAGTTAGATAAGTTCATTATGGCGTATCGATACCTGCCTTGGCGTATCGGTACAGGACAGTTTTATATGTATCGGTACGGTGACACCCGTACCAATACCCGAGGCTATTTTCTGTAATTTTAGCTTGGCAGTTTTGCTTTAATTGCATTTTAGTCCCCGAAACTTGTCCATGTGATTGTATGAGATTGAATGATCAAATTGAGATGAAATTTGAGATGAATGTTTAGAACCTGACTAATTAAAGATTGGTATTTTAAAAAGTGGCTTAAATCCTGCAAATTTCCTGTATTTGCAATTTGGTCCATAAATTGCAAATGTGATCAATTAGATGTCAAAATGATGCTCGATTGAGTAGGGGTTATACCTGAGTGTTGCATGTACACGTAGGATTAATAATTGGCATCTAGATAAGATAAAAAGGAAAAAAATGGATCGGGTTTCGATGTAACTCTCCGGTTTGCTTCGGCAAACCTAATGTAGCTTCCTTGGTTTGGTCTGGCGGCTAGACCAGGTTAAGGGGGTTACAATGAATGTTCGGGCCTTATGCTCTTTTGGAATAATAATATTTTAGTGGATTTGCTTTCGTACTCTGTGCACCATAGGATGTTATTGTACATTCTGGTTCTGATAGCTTTCATTTCTCTAGTATTCTATGGTTAAGCAGAAATGAACTTGAAATATAAGAGTTGGGATCTTATTGACACCTTACACTCTTCCTCTCGTCTCGCTTAGCTTATCGGGGGAGATTTGAATGAAATCTTATTTGATAATGAGAAACAAGGTGGATGTCATTGTGCACGTTCCCATATTGATAGGTTTAGGGATTGCTTATCTCGCAACAACTTATTTGATTGTAAGCCCGCTAAGGGTTGGTTTACTTGGACCAAATAAGGCCTTCATATCTTGCCTGTATACGAACGGCTTGACCATTTTGTTGCCAACTCGGATTGGCTTCATACGCATTCTGATTGTCGCGCTATCTCAGACTTTAACGTAGATTTTGATCATTGCATCATTCTAATAGACACAACACTAGACCCTATAGCAACTTACGTCGCTCGGGAAGATCACTTCCGATTTGAGCATTGTTGGGCACGTCATATTGACTGTGTCACCACGTCCAAGCTGCTTGGTTGGCCACCCATGGCTCAGCCCTTGATAAAATTCACGCTATTAGCGCCTGTCTCAAGGATTGGCAAGACCAATAGTGTAAAAATTCTACTCAGCGTATCGCTAAGCTAAACAAACAAATTAACTCTTGCCTTCAGCGTAGGCTCTCATCTATTGACATGGAGGTTTTTCTTGTGGCTAAATCTGAACTTTGCCACCTTCTTAATGTCCAAGAGGCGTATTGGGCCCAACGATCTCAAATCACTTGGCTTTCTTAGGGTGATAAAAAAAAACACCTCCTTCTTCCACGCCCATGCGAATGGAAGGCGTAAGAAAAACAGGATTAAAGGATTGTTTAACCAATCTAACATTTGGAGGGAAGGCATGAAGGATATCATGGGAATTGTCACTGACTACTTTCAGGATCTATTCACATCTTCTGAACTGGCTACCTCCCTTATGATTCTTGACAACATTGTTCTATCTATGATGATAGAGATGAATGATGCCTTGACTCGACCTTATATAGTGGAAGAAATCGTCTATACTTTTAGGGACATTAATCTGAAAGAAGCTCTCGGGTTTGATGGCTTCCCCAACAGGTTTTATCATCAACATTGGGATACAATAGGCCAAGATGTCATTAAGCTGTGCTAAGACCTACTGTTTGGGGTAGCGGACATGGCTACGATTAACCGTATGGTCATGGTCGTCATCCCAAAGGTGATTGGGCCCACTTTTATATGACAGCTGCGGCCTATTTGTCTTTGTACAGTGATTTATAAAATAGTCTCTAAAGTGCTTATCAACTGCATGGAACCTTTTATCCCTTACTACATTAGCGACACCCAGGTTGCTTTTGTTAAAGAAAGGAATATAGCGGACAATATCCTTGTCCCCATGAGTTGGTGCATTCTCTCAACTCAAGCAGGATAGGCCCCTTTCAGGGTGCTGCACTAAAACTTGATATGGAGAAGGTGTTTGATCGCGTGGAGTGGTCTTTCTTCCAGCAAATTATAATTAAGATGGGGTTTGCCGACTCTTGGGTTGAGACAATCATGAGATGTATCTCGTCAGTTTTTTTACGACCCGTGTAAATGACTCTCTGTCGTTGGTCTTCTATCCCCACCGTGGGTTAAGGCAGGGAGACCCTCTCTCCCCTTTTTTTATTTCTCATTTGCACTTAAGGTCTCTCAGCTCTTTGCGCCAGTCGTCATGGGTCTCAGGTAAATCACATGCTTTTCGCTGATGATAGTATGGTATTCATTTGAAACAATGTTGATGAAGCATCTCATCTTAAAGAAATTCTGTCTCTACGCCTATTCATCGGGTCAAGCAGTTAACTTTGAGAAATCTATGATATATTTTAGTCCTTGCACTTCCTCTGATCACAAGCAGGCGATCCATGCCATTCTTTGGGATAGAGAGATGGATGAACCGGGGATCTATCTGGGTGTTCTTGATACATGCATGAGCGGTGCGCTACTCTATCAGTTCTCCTCTTAATTAGGAAAAATAAAACTGCATCCTTAGGTTTTACTCGGGACAAGATGAATTCCCATGTCTAACTGGGACAAACACCTCCTATATTTCAGTGGACGAGAGATTTTTATCAAGTCTATGGTTTAGTCTTTGCCCCAATACGTGATGTCCTACTACCTTCCCCCTGGAACATTATTGACAATATGACTTAGTCTGTGCAACGCTACTGGTGGTCCAGAAAGAACAACAAACGAGGTTGGCCTTTGATCGCTTGGGACATTATTTGCTCCCCTAAGTCTGTTGGGAGCGTGAGCTTTTGGGATATGCATCTCTTCAATGTTACCTTGCTCGACAAACAAATTTGGTGTATAATCACGGAGCCTGATTCCCTGCTTGCTAGGGTCTACAGAGTGCGATACTTTCCTTCTGGGAACATTTTGGACGCTAAGACTCATAAAAGAGCCTTTTTTGCTTGGAAAGGTGATAGAGTAGCGCAATCTTGGATTTGGAAGCCTTCAATCAAGTTGTTGCAAGAACTAGGAGCTCTAGACTCAATCAAGGAAGTTTGGGCAGATCTGAAAATTCAAAAGAAAAGAGAAGGGATTTTCATGAATTTTTCAGATTCAAGGCTGGAAATTTAAAGAAAGAAAGACGAGATGAAGGATTATATGATAAGAAATAAGAATATAAATAAAAAAATGAGAAAAGAAGATAGGTAAAACAAATCTGAAAATTCCAGCCCCTCCTAGACGCGATTATCTAGGCAAGCAAGAGTGTGAAGATGATCTCCCTCACAAGAACTCGTCGAACTTATGTTGAAGAAGACTTCGAAGGCACAAGTAATCAGCACTTTTTATTAATCAATGGAATCTGAATTACAATGTGGGTGAAGCCTCCTTTTTATAGGCCATGGAGAAGTTTTAATCCTACTAAACTTAGGAATTAAATACAATAAATAAATGCTAAAATCTAATATGCTAATTAGATAAGTAACTTCTAATAATAAATAAATGCTAAAAATAAAATCCTAATTAAATAAATCTGATCCTAATAGATATTGCAGAATCCTATATTGATTTAAATTACAAATAATCAAATAAAATCTTAAAAATTCGTAATTATCCAAAAATCCCGTATAGGAATTTCTGCATGCGCTGTCTTCGCTAAAATAGATGTATCTTGAGATCCAGATGTCCGATTGAGGCGTTTCAAGATGCGCTGGAAAGCTAATTTGCAGCCGGACAAGTTTTAAGAAGACATGTTGACCCATAAATGCCTGGATCCCATCCAGAAATGCTTCGCAAGTTGACTGATGTTTCTGACTTGCAAAGCAGTTTCAACTTCTTTTCCAAGATGATTATTTTGACCCCCCCTCTCATGCTCGTATCAAAAGGTATTCACCAGGCCATGAGGAAACTTCTTCCCAGCTTCTTTTAGAGGCCAGGGATTGATAGCCCGTATGGGTTCAGATTGACAATTAGGGTGGTGCATCTGCCATCAACTTGTACACCGAGTACATGGTTAGCGATGAACTGCCTACTCACTGTAGTGAGTTCATGTCCCCTGGGCAACCTCGATGGGATGAATCTAAAGTTCGTCGTTACTTCAACCCGGCTAATGCCAACACAGTCCTTAGTGTGCCTATTGTCAATGATCGTCGCAATATGATCCTGTAGAGCAACCATGACTTGGGCATCTACTCAGTTCGATCAGGATACATGTATCTACAGCGACCGCTGGCCCCTATAAATAGGGCTTCGCGCATTTGGAAAGTTATGTCTAAATTGCCGATTCTGCCAAATATCAGATCTTTTGGTTGGCGTGTGGGCCATGATATCCTCCCAACAGGCTTGAAAAACATATTTGAACTGGAATTCTTGAGATCTCCTATAAAAATGTTCAACATTTACTTTTGTTTTTAATAAACAAGTTGTTATCTAATGGTTGTTTAATGTGTTTTCGTTTTAGAACTATGCATGGATAAGATGGTTGATCATTTTCTACAAGAATGACAAGGCATTTGCCACCAATTGAAGACACCATGATGGCTGATAGGTTTCAAGACATTCAAGGGAGATTTACACCACTTAAAGGCTGTCGGTTTTAGCAATGTTACAAGTCATACAAGAGCTCCTAAATACACCACTTAAAGAGCCACTTAAACACCACTTAAGTACTACTTAATTCTCCATAAAGCTGATCAATTTTTATCAAGGAAGACATGTAATCAAAGCCTTTATTATCACCACTTAAGGGAGAGTAAAAGCATTAATTAAAACTTCACTTAAGGAGGGAATTCAAGGAGTCTCAGTCAACTTGTTCGCCATTTTTTGATAGGATCCAGGCAGATCTAAGTCTTGAAGTCTTATCCAAACTTATTCATCTATTTCTTAGCTTTCCAACGCACTTTGAATCACCTCGATCTGATATTGAGAACTTAAGATATGACCAGATTATTGAAGACACTGCACGCTGAAAATTCAATATGGTAATAATCACAAGATGCTTTTTCCAGAAATTCAAGAGGCCATTCAATTGTTGAATTCAAGGCTTCATTATCATCCTTTAAAGGAGAATGAATGACACTCAAACAAGCTCGGCAGCTCAAGGGATTCCTTCATATGGACAAAATGTATGTCTACATTCATCCTCATCCTACAAGCTTTTTGGCTGTTACTTGGAGAAGAGATAATTGAAACTTTATGAGTCTTTAAGCCTATAATTATGTGACTTTATTTCTTGTCTTTGCCTATTCAATTCGGATGCTATGTTCCTATAAATAACCATCCATTTCCTTTGTAAACACAACTTTGATCATTTTTATAAACTTGAGAGTGCTGTCTTTCATAGTTCTTTGTGGATTTTATCAATTTACAAGTCTGTTCTTGTGGCCATTCAATCCGCCCCATATTTTTTATATTGCTGGTTACTAGTTCATATAACTAGAGGGTCACAATCCATTTCCTTCCACCTATTTATTTGGTTTGTGAATTTATAGAGATTGGGAGATGCGATCATAATCAACACAAACTTTCTTCATGACTTGTTCACACCATTGATAGACATCAAGACTAATTCTAAGGGAGTTCTACCTTACTTTATCTTCTATTTACTTATTTATGCATTATATAATGTTATAAGCATGCTTGAATTATCATATGTTATCATTCATTTGCATATTATATGATATTCATGCATAACCTATGAGCCACATCCTTATACTTAGCTAAATCATGCATATGCTATGTTACACATCCATTTCTTATGTTTTCCTATCACTTGCATATTCATCTTAGGCGTGCAACATGTATTAATCACATTTTTAGCTCTTCCATAGCTAATTTGGTTGTTTTCATGATTCATATAGGTACAAGGGATAATTAGGCAAGCTATGGCAGCTCATAATAGCTCAAGGACAAGGGATGGTAGTTCACCTAGCTTAAAGGAGCTCAATGCACAAAGATAGTAGCTGAAAGGATAGCTAAAGGAGCTGAATGAGAGTTGAACCTAGCTTAAGGGAGCTGAAGGATTAATAACTTAGATGAGGAGTGTAGCTGAGCTAAAGGAGGTGAAACTAGCTGGAAGAGAGCTGAGGACCAGGTAGCTGACCACTGGAGTATAGCTAGCTACAAGTGAGCTGGAGTGACACTAGCTAGCTGCAAGTCACCTAGCTAGCTACCATGGAGGGACACCATGCTCACCATTCGGCCATGGAGGGAAATACTCATACCTATCCGTGTTTGGCACCATTTTGAACCATCACCCAATTCGGTGATAGAGTAGTTGTTGCAAAACTAGAAGCTATAAACTCAATCAAGAAAGTTATGTGCAGGTCTGAAAGTTCAAGAGAATTGAGAAAGGATTTTCTTGAAATTTTCAGATTCAAGGCTGGAAATTTAAAGAAACGAAGGCAAGGTGAAAGATTAGAAGATGAATAACAAGATTATAATTAAAAAGATTAAAATAGATGAAGAGAAGGATAGGTAAAACAAATCTGAAATTTCCAGCTTTGTTTATGGCTTATGGATTGTGGCGTGGAGATAGAAGATGAAGATGGCTTGGCAAAATAGATGTTGATGTCCTCGGCACCCTCTTAGTCGCGATGATGATTGGAAAAGGGAGAACATCTTCTACACCCGATGCCATGTGCATGACAAAATATGCTCCATGATCATCAATGAAGGGAGTTGTACCAACGTGGCCAGTACTATGATGGTGGAACGACTTGGCTTAAAGACCACTAAACACCCGAATCCTTACAAATTACAGTGGTTAAACGATGGAGGAGAACTAAAGGTCAACAAGCAAGTACGGATTCCATTTTCAATTGGAAATTATAAGGATGAAGTCTTGTGCGATGTAGTGCCCATGAGTGCAAGCCACCTCTTGTTAGGGCGACCATGGAAGTTTGATAAACGAGCCACCCATGAAGGATTCACTATTCACTACTCTTTTGAGTTCAAAGGAAAGAGGTTCATTTTGACACTGTTAAGCCCAAGCCAAGCACATCATGATCAAAACCAATTAAGCAAGAGGATTGAAGTATGGAATGAAAGAAAAATGGAAAGCAAGAGGGAAAAAAGTCAAAAGATGAACATATTTGCCAACTGGGAAATTAGAAGACATCTTTATGCACAGCAAACACTTCTTGTACTTATGTACAAATAAAGTCTTTTTAATGCTAACCTATCTGAGGATTTGCCCTCTTCTATTTCTTCTCTTTTGTAGGATTTCAAAGATCTTTTTCCTGAAGAGATTCCTAGTGGGTTACCACCAATCTGAGGAATTGAGCATCAGATTGATTTCATGCCAGGAGCCACTATTCCAAATCATCCAGCTTATAGGAGTAATTCAGAAAAACAAAGGAATTACAACGATAAATTAAAGAGTTGATGGAGAAAGGCTACATTAGAGAAAGTTTGAGTCCATGTGCCGTGCTAGTTCTTTTGGTTCCAAAGAAAGATGAAACATGGAGGATGTGCGTAGATTACCGTAGATACATGTACCACAAGGCAATTCCAAGGACAAGATGGACTTACTTTTCCACTTGGCCCAATAACCCGAGCCAAGTCTAAGCTAATCAAGGACAAGTTGAATTCGACCGTCCAAGTATTCGTGAGCCAAGGATTATAAGCTGCCATGAAGAAAGAAGAATTTCTTGAAGGAAGTCCACACTTAACATCCTTCAAGAATAATTGGGTCACAAAAACTCAACTTGCTGCACCTTTGGAGATGGATATCCATGAGCCTTTAGATGTCCATTAATTATCCCTTTTTATTGTAATTAGACCCAATACTTGTTACTATAAAAAGATTGGGTCAGATTTTTATTTTTAGCCCAAATTAGGATTTACAAGTGTTTTTAGGACTAGTTAGCTTTTTAAACAGCCCACACATGCCTCCTTGCCCAAGAACCAATTTCTTATCATCTAAAGCAGCCCAAATACGCTTAAATTCGTCCAAATAAAGGCCCTATCAACTTTTACTTGCTGCCCAATCAAAACAGCTCTTATCAGCCCATTACTTGATACCCAAAGCAAACCAGTCTTCATCAAGATTACTTGCTGCCCAAGCAACCAGCCCTTATCAGCTTATAACTTGCCTTATCACCCTATCCCTTGCCACACAAGCACAAGGAGTTTAAAGGCTGTTATTTTATTATTATTTTTAATTAGATTAGGTTTTCCTTGTTTTAGTAGAAGTTAAATTACTTTGTCTATCCTTCACCTACAAAAGGATGAAGCCTCCATCATTGTAAGACAGATTTTCTTTGATTTATGAAATATTTAGTGAGTTTGTTTTTGCAAGTGTTGATTACTTGTGCCTTCGACGTCTTCTTTAACATAAGTTCGACGAGTTCTTGTGAGGGAGAAAACAACATCAACAATTCATAAGCCATCTTCATCTTCAACCTTCACACCATCTTCCATAATTCCATAAACAAAGCTGGAATTTTCAGATTTGTTTTACTTATCTCTTTCTCAATTTTTTTAATCTTTTTTTATATTCTTATTTCTTATGATATAATCCTTCATCTTGTCTTTCTTTCTTTAAATTTCCAGCTTTGAATCTGAAAATTTCAAGAAAATCCCTTCTCTTTTCTCTTGAATTTTCATATCTGCCCAAACTTCCTTGATTGAGTCTAGAGCTCCTAGTTCTTGCAACAACTTGATTGAAGGCTTCCAAATCCAAGATTGCGCTACTCTATCATTTGGTATCAGATTTGGGACGAATCTTGGCAAGAATTTTGGCGTTTTTGGGGAAAAAAAACTCGAAAATTAGGGAAAATTCGACCAAACCAAACGAGTGAATTTTGAGCTGAAACTTTCCAGATCAGATCTACACCATTGGTGGAGTCACCACACAAAATTTCAGAATTTTTGGAGTTCGGGAACACCTTGAACGAAGTGGATAAAGTTTCAGCCAAATTAGGGTTTCCCCCCTTCTTTAACCCTATTTTCATTATTTTTCTTCAATTTTCGTTATTTTCAGTTTATTTACCTTGTAAAAAGAAAAAAAGAGAAAAAAATAAAAAAAAAGAAAAGAAAAGAAAGAAAAGTGAGAAAGCTTATACCTAGCCACCAACCACCATCAAGAATCATCAAGATCACCATCATCAACCACCACAAGCATCACATTGAACTGGACTCAACATTGGATTTCTTCCTTCAAGTTGTTTCTGGATTTTGGGGTTATCATCTTTCTCTACTAATTTTTTTCTACTCTTAGTTTCTTAAGTTCCTTTGTTTTGCTTTTTCTTTCTTCTATTACGCAATTTAACACATTCTCTTTTCTGGTGTGAGTAGGACTAAAAGTTGCATTCCAATCCTTCTTTCTTGCAACTATATTCAATTGGTGTCAAGCCTTTCATTGGACTCCTAGTACAATTAGGACTCATTGTTAGGATTAAACTCTGATTGTAACCTGTTGACTTGTGGCAGGAAGGTCTTTAAAGAGCACGAAAAGAGCACGAGATCGGTTTACTTGCCTCACTAAATATTTATTCCTTGGAGTGTTTAGTGAGATTTCTAGTTTTCTTTTGTTTTTCACCTTTTTTAAATCTGAGTGTTTCAGGATGTCAGAAACGAGTAACGACGAAGAACCACATGAAGTGACTCTTCAAGAAGTTTCGAATACTCTCAATAAACTTGAACGGATTGTAACCTCTTTGGCAGCTAAGCTTGAGCACACCGATACAGTCGTAACCGCAATTACTCAAACCATTGGGAGATTAGAAACCACTGCAATTGCAAGTGATACTGAAGAGCCTAGGCATCCAAATCTTGTTCTCATTCAGAATAGACGCCAAAACCCCCTGCATGGGCACAATCCTCGCATAGAGCCGAGACGAGCAACAAACACCTTAGCCAAACCAAAAATCACTGTACCACCTTTTCAAGGAAGGAATGACCCTGATGCTTATTGTGACTGGGAAAATCGAGTTGATCTTCTATTCGAGTATTATCAATGCCTTGAAGAGGATCAAGTTCCACTGTTAACTCTCGAATTCACTGAATACGCATCCATTTGGTTGTCCCAATTGGTTCGCAATCGGCGTCTCAATGGAGAAGCCAAGATAACCTCATGGGGAGAACTTAAAGAAGTCATGCGAGAACGATTCGTTCCCCCATTATATCGGCGAGAGATCAAACAAAAGTTACAAAGAATCCGACAAGGCTACATGACTATTGATGAGTATCTCAAAGAGATGGAATCATTGATGCAAAGAGCCGATGTCCAAGAGGATGAAGTGTATACAATGATTACGTTTGTTGTCGGACTCAAT
This sequence comes from Hibiscus mutabilis, assembly GCA_019671005.1. NCBI lineage: Eukaryota > Viridiplantae > Streptophyta > Magnoliopsida > Malvales > Malvaceae > Hibiscus > Hibiscus mutabilis. The sequence goes on from CM033729.1 coordinate 37,890,184, forward strand.
GACAACATTCTTGAGGTACTTGAACTCAAAACCTACTACACCCTTCAAGAGGCATTCCAATTCGCCATGACAATTGAAAAGGGCATCAAAGATCGACAACGATATCGACAAAAGAATTATCACTATGACAAAGGTATCACTCAACCTTTATCTCATTCTAATTCTTCTAAACCTTTGCTCGACTCAAGTAGACCAAAGCAGAAAATTGAAACATCCAAGTCACTGGACAAAACCAAGACAAAAACCCCCATGTTGGCGGAAAACACACAAACACTCAAACAAACTCGGGAGATTGTATGCTTCAAGTGCAACGGTCATGGACACTATAAAAGAGACTGCCCGAATACAAGACTCTTTCTTATTCGAGAAGATGGGAGCTACTCATTTGAGTCGGAGGAGGAATTTTCCGACAATGAATTCATCGCTGGTGGTTACTCTAGTGATGAACCTGATCCTAAAAAGCTTGGTGATTCAACATTCACTTAATATCCAAGAAATCAACGATACGGAGATGCAAAGAACAAATATTTTCCACACAAGATGTTTGATCAGAGGCAAACTATATTCTGTCATCATTGATATCGGAAGTTGTGCGAATGTGGTGAGCAGCTATCTAGTTGATGCACTTGACCTACCTTGTCAACGCCATCCAAAGCCATATTATCTCCAATGGCTTCATGAAGGGTCAGAATTAAAGGTAAACAAACGTGCCTTAATCACTTTTACTATGGGTAAATATTGTGATGACGTTTGGTGTGATGTTATCCCTATGCAAGCATCTCACTTACTTTTAGGACGACCGTGGCAGTATGACCGTGATGTGACTCACCATGGTAAGTTAAATAAGTATTCCTTTGTATACCATGGCAAAAAGTATACCTTGGCTCCACTCGATCCAAAAGAGGTGTACAAAGATCAGATGCGAATGAAGAAGTTTTGTGAGGAGGTGGGAATAAAAAAGATGAAAAAGAAAAAAAGAATGAAAAACAAAAGGCAAATACAAAAGAGGCCAGTAGTGATAAAAGCCAAATAAGTATAGGCACAAGGGTGGTGAGTGATCCTAAATGTTAGAAAAAAAGAGTGTCTCAAAATATATATGCGAGAGAAAAAGAAGTGAGGCAAGCCCCCTTCCTTAAACAGCCTTGCATCCTCATCCGCTTTAGAGAACAATTTTTTTCTATCACTAACAATAACAAAAGTTTGCCTAGTGTGTTTGTTTCTCTTTTGCAGGATTTCAATGATGTTTTAGGTGATCCACCTGACGGTTTACCACCGTTAAGAGGAATTAAACATCAAATTGACCTAATTCCGGGTTCTTCTATCCCAAATAGACCATCATATAGATGTAATCCCGACGAAACCAAGGAGTTAGAAAAGCAAGTGGAAGAACTACTCAACAAAGGCTACATTCGTGAGAGTTTAAGCCCTTGTGTTGTTCCAGTACTTTTGGTGCCAAAGAGAGATGGTTCATATAGAATGTGTGTCGATTGTCGGCCGATCAACCAAATAACAATCAAGTATAGGCATCCTATTCCACGATTAGATGACATGCTTGATGAACTTTACGGTGCATGCATCTTCACCAAGATTGATTTGAAGAGTGGTTATCATCAAATTCAAATGAAAGAAGGAGGTGAATGGAAAACATCTTTCAAGACAAAGTTTGGTTTATATGAATGGACAGTTATGCCATTTGGTTTGACCAATGCCCCTAGCACATTCATGAGGTTGATGAACCATGTCCTTCGGGAGTTTAGAGGTAAGTTTGTTGTTGTTTATTTCGATGATATTCTTATCTACTCTTCTTCTTTTGATTTACATATCTTTCATGTGAGATTGGTCTTCGAAGTTCTTCGAAGAGAACAATTATATGCTAACATGGAAAAGTGTGTGTTTTGTAGTGAAAGTCTTAGTTTTCTAGGCTTTATAGTAAGTGCACAGGGTATCCATGTTGACAATGAAAAAGTCAAAGCAATTCAAGAATGGCCCACGCCATCATCCATAACCGAGGTGAGATCCTTCCATGGCCTAGCAAGCTTCTACCGTCGCTTTGTCAAGGATTTCTCTACCATTGCCGCACCATTGACAGATATCATCAAAAAAATAGTAGGTTTTCATTAGGGTGAGGCACAAGAACAAGCCTTCCAAACACTAAAAGGCATAGGCGCAGTCCTTTTACAGGAAAAACAACCAATCGCTTACTTTAGCGAGAAGTTAAAATGAGCACATTTGAACTACTCAACTTATGATAAAGAGCTCCTTGCATTAGTTCGTGCACTTGAAGTTTGGCAACACTACCTTCTTCCAAAGGAGTTCATCATACACACCGACCACGAATCATTGAAGTGGCTAAACGGCCAAGGTAATTTGAGCAAGAGACATGCTCGGTGGGTGGAGTTTATTGAAACATTCTCTTATGTGATCAAGTACAAAAAAGGTAAGGATAATGTAGTAGCAGATGCACTATCTAGAAGGTATACCCTAATTACTCAAATGCATGCTACTATATTGGGATTCGAACATATAAAGCAATTGTATCCTAATGATCCAGATTTCAAGGAAATTTATACTCATTGTTTAAAAGGTGCTTTTTAACAAGTTTTATCTTGTAGATGGGTTTCTTTTCCGAATAAACAGGCTGTGTATACCACAAGGCTCCATTAGAGAATTGATAGTCAATGAATCACACTCCGGAGGCTTAATGGGGCACTTTGGCATCTCCAAAACGTTAGACATGGTAATGGAGCATTTTTTTGCCACATATGAGGAAAACCGTGGAAAAGGTATGCACATCTTGCATCGTATGTAAACAAGCAAAATCCAAGGTAAGTCCTAACGGCTTATATACACCCCTTCCTATCCCTTCTTTCCCTTGCGTCGATTTATATATGGACTTTATTCTTGGATTACCTCGTACCAAAAAGGGTCGAGATAGTATTTTTGTTGTGGTCGACAAGTTTTTAAAGATGGCTCACTTCATACCATGCCATAAAATGGATGATGCAACACATGTAGCCGATCTCTTCTTTAGAGAAGTAGTACGACTTCATGGAATTCCATGCACCATCGTTTCTGATAGAGATGTAAAGTTCATAAACCATTTTTGGAAGGTTTTGTGGGGAAAGATAGGTACCAAACTTCTTTATTCTACTACTTGTCACCCATAGACGGATGGACAAACTGAGGTAACAAATCGGATCTTAGGTGCATTACTCAGAACTGTTGTCGGTAAGAACACAAAAACTTGGGAAGAATATCTACCTTTTGTAGAGTTTGCCTACAACCATTCTATTCATTCATCCACCAGTTATTCTCCATTTGAAGTAGTTTATGGTTTTAACCCCTTAACTACTTTAGACCTTGTTCCTTTACCTATTAATAATGTTAGCAGCTTAGATGGCGAAAAGAAAGCGGAGTTAGTTAAATCCATTCACACTAAGGCAAAGCAAAGAATGGAGAAAACATATGAAAACGTTGCTGCCAAAGTCAACAAAGGCAAACGCCAATTTGTCTTTGAACCAGGAGGTTGGGTTTGGTTGCACATGCGTAAAGAAAGATTTCTGAACCATAGGAAATCCAAATTGGATCCATGAGGAGATGGACCATTCCAAGTCCTTGAAAGGATCAACAACAATGCATACCGAATTGATCTACCAGGTGAGTATAATGTGAGTACAACTTTTAATGTTTCTGATCTTTCTCCCTTTGATGTTTCAGATTCGTGGACGAATCCTTTTGAGGAGGGAGGGGACGATAATTGTACCACAAGGCAATTCCAAGGACAAGATGGACTTACTTTTCCACTTGGCCCAATAACCCGAGCCAAGTCTAAGCTAATCAAGGACAAGCTGAATTCGACCGTCCAAGTATTTGTGAGCCAAGGATTACAAGCTGCCATGAAGAAAGAAGAATTTCTTGAAGGAAGTCCACACTTAACATCCTTCAAGAATAATTGGGTCACAAAAACTCAACTTGCTGCACCTTTGGAGATGAATATCCATGAGCCTTTAGATGTCCATTAATTAGCCCTTTTTATTGTAATTAGACCCAATACTTGTTACTATAAAAGATTGGGTCAGATTTTTATTTTTAGCCCAAATTAGGATTTACAAGTGTTTTTAGGCCTAGTTAGCTTTTTAAACAGCCCACACATGCCTCCTTGCCCAAGAACCAATTTCTTATCATCTAAACCAGCCCAAATACGCTTAAATTCGTCCAAATAAAGGCCCTATCAACTTTTACTTGCTGCCCAATCAAAATAGCTCTTATCAGCCCATTACTTGATACCCAAGCAAACCAGCCTTCATCAAGTTTACTTGTTGCCCAAGCAACCAGCCCTTATTAGCTTATAACTTGCCTTATCACCCTATCCCTTGCCACACAAGAATAAAGAGTTTAAAGGCTGTTATTTTATTATTATTTTTAATTAGATTAGGTTTTCCTTGTTTTACTAGAAGTTAAATTACTTTGTCTATCCTTCACCTATAAAAGGATGAAGCCTCCATCACTGTAAGACAGATTTTCTTTGATTTATGAAATATTTAGTGAGTTTGTTTTTGCAAGTGCTGATTACTTGTGCCTTCGAAGTCTTCTTCAACATAAGTTCGACGAGTTCTTGTGGGGGAGATCATCTTCACACTCTTGCTTGCTTAGATAATCGCATCTAGGAGGGTGGGTTAGAGCCGCTTGAGGTTGCTTGCTTAGATAATTGCGTCTAAGAGGGTGCCGAGGACAAAACAACATCAACAATTATAAGCCATCTTCATCTTCAACCTTCACACCATCTTCCATAATTCCATAAACAAAGCTGGAATTTTCAGATTTGTTTTACTTATCTCTTTCTCAATCTTTTTTAATCTTTTTTTATATTCTTATTTCTTATGATGTAATCCTTCATCTTGTCTTTCTTTCTTTAAATTTCCAGCCTTGAATCTAAAAATTTCAAGAAAATCCCTTATCTTTTCTCTTGAATTTTCATATCTGCCCAAACTTCCTTGATTGAGTCTAGAGCTACTCTATCAGCCGTGCTGTGAACCAAATCACCATTAAATATTAGACATCCCATACCTCGGTTAGATGATATGTTGGACGAGTTAAGTGGGGCAAGCATCTTCTCCAAAATTGATCTCAAGAGTGGATATCTTCAAATTCGTATGAGAGAAGGAGACGAATGGAAAACAACGTTCAAGACAATGCAAGGGTTGCATGAATGGATGGTTATGCCTTTCAGCTTAACCAATGCTCCAAGCACGTTCATGAGGTTGATGAACCATGTGTTAAAACTCTATATCGGTAAGTTTTGTGTTGTTTATTTTGATGACATCTTAGTATACAGCAAGAACTTGGAGGAACATGAGCAACATCTCAGGTCTGTTCTTAAAACTTTGAGGGATGAATAGCTTTATGCCAATTTAAGAAATGTGTTTTCTGCACTAACGAGCTTACTTTCTTAGGATTTATTGTGAGTTCACAGGACTTGAGGGTAGATCCCGAAAAGATCACTACCATATAGGGATAACCAAGACCCAACAACATTAGTCAAGTGAGAAGTTTTCATGGTTTGGCAAGCTTATATCGACGGTTCGTGCCTAATTTCAATTCCATTACTGCCCCTTAACCGGAGTCATAAAAAAGAATTCAAAATTCCTGTGGGGGTGACAAAGAAGAAGATGCATTCATAGAAGTGAAGAAGTGTTTAACTGAGGCACCTTTGTTAGCATTGCCAAATTTTGACAAAACTTTCGAGGTGGAGTGTGATGCATCCGAAATTGGGATAGGTGTTGTGTAGACACAAGAAGGGCGTCCAATCGCATACTTCAGTGAGAAACTCAATGGTGCCACACTAAATTATCTAACTTATGATAAAAGAAATGTACGCCCTCATCCGAGCACTCGAGACATGACATCACTATTTATGGCCTAGTGAGTTTGTTATCCACACCGATCATGAGGCCTTGAAGCACATTAAGGGACAACATAAACTAAATAAACGGCATGCCAAGTGGGTAGAGTTCCTTGAGTCTTTTCCTTATGTGATTCACTATAAGAAGGGTAAGGACAATGTTGTGGTTGACGCATTATCAAGAAGGTACGCCATACTCAACTCTTTAGGTTCCAAATTACTTGGGTTTTCATTAATAAAAGAACTCTATGCTACTGACATTGACTTTGGAGAAAAGTATAAGTTGTGTGAGACAGGTGCACATGATAGATATTACAAGCATGACGGGTTTCTTTTCAAATAAGGATGGCTTTGCATTCCCAGAAGTTCTATTCGAGAAGTTTTGGTTCGAGAAGCACATGTGAATGAGGGCTCATGGGACATTTTGGGATAGGCAAAACCTTACAAACATTGAAGGAGCAACTCTCTTGGTCAAAAATAAAAAGGGACGTTGAAAGGTTATGTGAAAGGTGCCTTGTGTGCAAGAAAGCTAAATCAAGAGTTATGCCCCATGGAATGTATATGCCTTTACCTATTCCAAATGAGCCATGGGTTGATGTTTCCATGGATTTTGTACTAGGATTACCAAGGACCAAGAATGGAAGAGACTCCATATTTGTAGTGGTAGATCGCTTTTCCAAGATGGCTCATTTCATACCTTGTCATAAGACCGATGATGCCACGCATATATCCAACTTATTCTTCAAAGAGGTGGTGCGTTTGCATGGACTTCCCAGAACCATTGTGTCTGGTCGTTATGTCAAGTTCCTTAGTCATTTTTGGAGGACACTATAGAGCAAGTTAGGGACAAAGTTGTCATTCTCCACTACGTGTCACCCTCAAACCGATGGCCAAACTGAGATGGTGAATAGGGTTCTATCACTTTATTGCGGTCTCTTATTTAGAAGAATATCAAAACATGGGAAGAATGCATGCGTATATGGAATTTGCATACAACAAATTTGTCCATTCTGCCACCAGGCACTCTCTATTTGAAGTGGTATATGGTTTTAATCCCTTAACTCCCTTGGACCTTTTACCCTTGCCATGTGAACAGATTTTGAACAAAGATGGCAAAAGCAAGGCAGAATTTGTGAAGAACTTACACCAACAAGTCTGGGAGAATATTGAGAAGAGAACCCGCCAATATGAACAACAAGCCAATAAAAAAGGTCACCTTTGAAGTTGGAGATTGGGTATGGGTGCATTTCAGAATGGAAAGATTTCCTAACCAACGGAAGTCTAAATTACTTTCGAGGGGAGATGGTCCGTTTCAAGTGGTGGAAAAGGTAAATGACAATACATACAAATTGGACCTGCCCGAAGAATATAACGTAAGTGCAACTTCCAATGTCACGTATCTTTCCCTATATGAAGACAATGATGATTTAAGGATAAATCGCTTAAAAGAAGGGGAAGATAATGCAAACCTACCAGCGCCGAATCCAGAAGTGATGCCACAAGGACCAATCACCCGTTCTAAGGCTAAGTTATTCTGGGAAGTTCTTTCTCATAAATGCCTTCGTGTTTTTAAATCATTTGAGGAAAACTCAGCCTTAGATACTAAGTTATACAATGTGTTACATGTTACTATGTGATGCATTGCATTTCTACACATCTTTATATGTAAGTCATTTAACTCATGTTACATTGGATTATTAGTTTAAAACATGCATCTTATTTTAGCTTTATTTCAGCTTACACATTATTTAACGTTTTCTTTTAGGTAATACAAGCTCGGTATATAGCTCAAACACCTCAAATGCAGCTGGAGCAGCTCAAAGACATTCATGGCAGCTCTAGTTAGCTCAAGGAGCACATTAGGAGCTTATGGCAGCTCGAGGACAAAAGGAAGCTAACAAGCTTCAAAGATTAGCTCACCTAGTAGCTAAGGGCAGCTCATGGAAGCTCAGAATGAATCGAAGACTGAGCTAGCTCACTCAGCTAGCTAGCTCAGCTCACACCAAGCTCGACCAGCTCACTCAGCTAGCTAGCTTAGCTTACACCAAGCTCGACCAGCTCACTTTAGCTCCACCTACACATGGCAGCTCACTACCCTAAGGGTCATGTCCCCTCGTAAGGAACATGTCCCTACACTTTGGAGGGAAAACTTGAAAATGGGCGGCAAACTAATGGAGGGAAGCCTTTTGTGCATCAAAACAAAGTGGAGGGAGACTCCAAATCTGCCGAATCATCACCAAGGCTTTGGAGGGAGTCACAACCAGCCTTATGTGATTACCGATAAAAAAAAATTAAACTGATTAACACGATTTACTACCTTTTTAAGCTTACCGATTATTCATATTAACAAAGTAAGCTTCCTTTCTACTTTAGTTTATTCTTTCATATTACTAATACCTTATCTTGCTTTATCCATATATGATTCATCATTAAAACTGATCAATTATCTATCGTTTAATCTAATTTAATGCATCATATACTACCAGCGGATAAATAATTACATGCCCACTAGAGATTATCATAAGCTAGAATATCTTACTGGTGTTTTGCATATTGAAGCTCGATCAATATGCTCAACTCCTCTTCAAGTACTCCATCTTAACCTACATGTGAATCAAACACATGCTAAGTTTTCACTTAGTGAGGCAATAAAAAAATTAATAATAATTTAAACTTATTAAACTTTATGGCTACATTTATATAGCATGATATAAGCCAATGCACTAACTTTTATGTTGCATTAGTGATAACTTACTATATGCTAATATCATAATATTTTCTTGTTTGTTCATTTTATCATAATATGTCATTTATTCCTCAATGCATGAACATATATATCATGTTACAAGCTAATGAATGTGCTTGTTCTATTCCTTTAACATCATATCACTACTTACCATTAATGTTAAACTTTTAAGTTTAACTTACCATTTTCATGCCTAATAACATACGTTATTTCACATGTATTAACATATATCAAAATTTTTCCTTTGTCATGTAACCTGTAAAAATCAACATCTCATATACATATGTTAGCATGGTAAGTCAATTCAATATTCTCAAAAAATCTCTTGTTTCCCTTTGGAATCATATTAAGATTACTTATACCAATTCTTTATACCTTTAGCCCAAGAATTTTATATAGAGTGAAACTTAAGTATGTGAGATCGGTACTCCTAGAGTACTAGTCACTGAAGTGATCATAAACATATAGACACATAAAGTGCCGGTAAACATATAGATCCGAAGATCGGTGTGTAGCTACACGTAGTCTCAGACTGCTAGACCTCTAATGGCATGCCACTATACTGTAACTCTCTATCATAAATTCGGGCAATAAATCCATACCAATAACTTGTAAATTATCATTTTGTAAATGATTCATATATCCCCATTATTCAATAATAACTTGCCATAATAGAACATAATAGGGCAGTTCATACTCTATCATATACTAACCTTTTTCCTTTGCTTGTAAAACATCATATAACTTGTACAAAAACCATGTTATCATTTCAATAAAATCAAGTAAATAAAATTCTTAAAAGTCTACTAAAATACATTTCAAAACATATAAATGCACTCACCTAGGCCATTTATTAGCTTGCCTCACTAACCTCTATTCGATCCTTTCTTTCATAGTACCTCGAACCCTCTTTTGATTCGGATCAAACTAAAAACCGAGTTTTGGGGGCTTGAATCGAGCTTGGAAAAATTTCTCTTTCTTTCCCTAGTACCATCCAAAAAATCATCTCAAGTCGGCTGATGCTCCAGCTTTGCAAAACAGTTTCAGTTTCTTATCTAAAATGCATCTCTTCACACCTCCTAAGCATGGATCATTTTGGACCTTGTTGTTTGCATCGAACAACTTCATCTTCTTGTCCAATATGAGTAATTTGACCGTGCTCAAGCATGTATCATCCCCCACTCCTCAAAAGGATTCATCCTCGGATCTAAATCGGCAATGAGAGAACAATCATCAACTTCAATTGAAAAGGCTTCTTTGTTGTATGTGGAGTGATTTAATTGAGCTCCTCTCAATGGTTCAACAAAATCCTAAAAAGTAAGACAACACTACTCGAACATTTTTAATGATTAGTCAAAACAAAATCACTCATCGCATTCTTTTTCTTGTCTTTTTATTTTGGGCTTTGTGTAACTTTTACCTCATATGTATTTTCACTCACAAAATTTGGGCCATTAATTTGACTTTTTTCACTCTCGGCCTCTTTTCTCTTAGTCTTTTGTATCTCACATCCCATATCCCTCTCACAAAAATTATCATCAATGTACAATTTTAGTAGAGGAGAAAGTGTTTCTAACGGAATGATAGGACAAGAATCAAATGTGTTCAAAACTTACTTTCTTTGTGGGGAGGTGATGAGAGTATAGCAAATGGACCTACTACTTCACATGAGGGATTAGAAGCATTTTCATCTTGTCTAATGTGTTCACTATCACTATCCTCTTGTTTGGGAGATGGTTCTTCTCCAACATCAACATTTGCACGAATGCTAGAAGTATAAGTGCGAAGAGAATCATGTGTACCTTCTGGTTTTGGGATGCCTTCATGGTTGGTTGCCTTCGGGCGGTCAATTGATTCAGCCTTTTGTGCTTCCAATCTTTTTTTGTTTTATCCTCTCACACAATTTTTTTGCTTTCGCTATTTCTTTATATGCTTTTTTTTGGCTCTATTGAACCGAATGAGAGCTTTTGGACTTCGTGCACAACCGAGTATCTATTTGTTTTGATTCGATGGACAGCGTCTCGATCATTTTTCCAAGGTCTTCCTAATAGCAAGTGGATGACTTCCATAGGAATCATGTCACACCATACATCATCACAATAGCTTCCAAGAGTAAAAGAGATTAAACAATGTTCGGTTATTAAACAATGTTCGATCATTTTTCCAAGGTCTTCCTAATAGCAAGTGGGTGACTTCCATAGGAATCATGTCACACCATACATCATCACAATAGCTTCCAAGAGTAAAAGAGATTAAACAATGTTCGGTTACCTTCATATCTGGTCCGTTATTAAACCCGTGAAGATGATACGGCTTAGGGTGTTCTTGGCATGGTAGATTGAGTGCATCAACAATGAAGCTGCTCACTAAGTTTACACGACTGTCACCATCAATAATTAAAGAACATAGTTTACCAGTATACTACATCATGACTGAAAGATATTTATTTGTATAGTATGACACGTGTTGTCTTGAGAATAAAACATCCTAATTGCTTTAAGAATCCAAAGAAGGGCTTTTCTTGAAAAATTCAAGAGAAAAGAGAAGGGCTTTTCTTGGACTGGAAAATTAAAGAAAAGAAAGATAAGATGAAGGATTAGATGATAAGAAATAAGAATATAAATAAAAAGATTAAAAGGATTGGGAAAGAGATAGGTAAAACAAATCTGAAAATTCCAGCTTTGTTTATGGAATTATGGAAGATGATATGAAGTTGAAGATGAAGATGAAAATGAAATAGAAGTTGATGTCCTCGGCACCCTCTTGATCGCAATTAACCAAGCAAGCAACCTCAAGCGGCTCTAACCCACCCTCCTAGATGCAATTACCTAGGCCAGCAGGAGTGTGAAGATGATCCCCATCACAAGAACTCGACGATCTTATGTTGAAGAAGACTTCTAAGGCACAAGTTATCTGCACTTGCAAACACATATTCAAAGAATACTAAAATCTCAAAAGAGAACTTTTTATTAATCAATGAAAATCTCAAAAATAAAGAAAAAAGCATCTTCCTTTCATAGATGAAGGATAGCTTTAACCTAAAGCTAAGAATGAATAAAATAAACAAAGAAATCTGGTCCATTAAATTGGACTTGATCCAACGGCTTAAGAGAAGGGTGGCTGGTTCCTAAAGTATGTAAAACCCTAAAAACATAATTTAAATGTTAATAATTAGGTTGAATTAAGTCTAATTCGTCCAAAAGCTTTATAAATAGCTTTTGGGCTGAATTTACAGAATCCCGTAGTTAAACCCGTATCCAGTTTTTTTTCTTGCGTAGTCTTTAGTAAAATGTTCGTATCTGGAGCTTTCGATATCCAATTGATGTGTTTCAAGATGCGTTGGAAAGGTAACTGAATGACGGTCAATTTGTTAGAAGACAACTTGACCCAGAAATGCCTAGATCCCCCATCCGAAAATTCATCTCAAGTCAGCTGATGCTCCAACTTTGCAAAACAGTTTCAGTTTCTTATCTAAAATGCATCTTTTCACACCTCCTAAGCATCGATCATTTTGGACCTTATTGTCCAATATGAGTAATTCGACCCCGCTCATGCATGTATCAGTAACCCCGATCCTTATATGATTTCTTAAAGGATGGTAGAAAGGACTTTGACCCACTATCTATAAAGAGATAGGAACCGAAAGTATCAAGGGGAATAGATGGGATGACGCCATAAGTACAAAGTACTTGATAAGTCAATAAAGTTCTAAAAAGAACTAGAAGGGAGAAAATTCTCACAGAAGTAATTTTTTATCAAAGGAGTGTGTTTACAAAGTACTATCTATTCACAAAGGCATGTTTATTCAATTTATTCACTATACTTTCAACTTGTTTTACAAGGATGAAAGTCAAGGGAGTTTTTACTTACTTTCTTCACATCTGTTATAATTGTATAATTATATTACTTCTAATCATGCATGCACTTATACTTACCATTCATGGTTACCTCATGTTTAGTGTATTCAGCTATCATAACATCTTTCCTTACATCATACTCTACACTTGGCATATTAAGTAAAACCACATTGTTACTTAGCATATTATCTTAATTCTTATTATAAGCATTACTTATATTTGTTTTCTTTGATTATAGGTCATCACAGCTAAGGTACAAGGGATACAATTAAAGGGCAAGATCATATTTGATCGTGCAGCTCATGGTTAACTCAACTAGCTCAAATTAGCTCCTCACAGCTTACTCATTTCAGCTAAAGGAATGCAAGCTCAAGGACACTAGAGGATTAGCTCATCTAGCTAAGGGCAGCTCATAGCAGCTCAAACAAGCTCAGAAACTAAGTGAAGCTCACTCAGCTAGCTAGCTAGCTCAGCTCAAGCCAACTCACTCCTAGCACGATCAGCTCAACTTAGCTCAAGCTACCACCTTCAGCTCAACCTTGAAGGGACATGTCTCCTCCCCAAGGGACACAACCGACCAGCCTTGGAGGGAAACATTCTTGGTGCCACCTTTTCGAGGGAAAATGGACGTCATTTGCTTGGAGGGAGACACCATTCAAGCTGAAACAACACCAGCCCTTTTGATATGCTCGAACTCTCCAATTGATGTTGTTGAGAGAAGCTTTGATTGTTCCCGACCGTGAATGCAAGTAAGCGTTGTAATCTGAATGCTTTGGAGTGAAATGAAGTAGGAAAGATGATGACAGTTTAGGGCGCGGAAGCATTTGATGCGTGGTGTGTAAGGAAATGGATGAACAATAGGAAACAGATAAGTGAAGGGTAGGTTATTTTGGTGAAGGAGATGGAAAGAAAGATAGTTAAAGAGAATGAAAAGGGTGATAGTATTCAAAGGATTCAAAGAAAGAAACTATACTAAAAAGTATAATCTTGTTTCTTAAGAGAATGTCTTTGAGAGTGGTAAGGGACTTGGACTCGTAGGTTAGATGAACCTAGAACCCGAAGTAAAGATGGAAAGATAGGAGACGCCACAGGCAAAGCTTGATAAGTCGTAAGGTTCTTAAAAGAACAAGTTTGAGAGAAAACCTCACAAAGGATAAAATATATTCAAAGAAAATTGTGTGTTTCAAAATGCAAAATGAACCCCTATTTATAGTTTTTCAAGGGGTGGCCGAATGGGCATGTAGGGGCCTTGTGATGGTTCAGCAAAGGGCTGATGATGATTCAGCTTGAATGGTGTCTCCCTCCAAGCTTTTTCCATCCATTTTCCCTTCAAAGAGTGGCGCCAAGCAAGTTCCCTCCAAGGCTGGTCGGTTGTGTCCCTTGGGGAGGAGACATGTCCCTCCGAGCTTGAGCTAGAGGTGGTAACTTGAGATGAGATGAGCTGATCGAGCTAGGAGTGCCCTTAGCTAGATGAGTTTATCCTCTAGTGTCTTGAGCTTGCCTCGAGCTATTGGAGCTGAAAGTAGCTTGCATTCTTTTAGCAGAAAAGAGTGAGCTACGAGGAGCTGATTTGAGCTAGTTGAGCTAACCATGAGCAGCACGATCAAAGATGAGCTTGCCCTTTAATATCTCCCTTGTACCTTTAGCTGGATGACCTATAAAGTTAACAAACAAATATAAGTAATAAGAATTAAGATAATATTCTAAGTAACGATGTGGTGTGATCTAATGTATTACATGTCAACATGTAATACATTACACAATTTCTTTTCTAAGATCATTTGTCCTCCAAAGGCTAAAATACATTTATGAGAAAATACTTCCCTGAGTTGTTTAGCCTTTGAACGGGTAATAGGTCCTGGTGGCATGACTTCTAGATCTTTTAGAGGCGTGCTCACATCACCCCTTTCTTTAAAGTGATTTATCCCTAAATCATTACTGTCTTCAAATGGAGAGAGGTCTGAAACATTAAAGGTTGCACTCACGCTATATTCTTTTGGTAGGTCCAATTTGTAGGCGTTGTCATTTACTTTCTCAACCACTTGAAAAGGACCGTATCCTCTTGGTAGTAACTTGGATTTCTTTTGATTTGGAAATCTTTCTTTTCGAAAATGAACCTAAATCCAATCTCCAACTTCAAAGGTAAGGTGCTTACATCCTTTGTTGGCTTTTTGTTCATATTGGCAGTTTCTTCTCTTTATATTTTCTCAGACTTGTTGATGTAGCTTCTTTACAAACTCTGCCTTAGCCTTGCCATCTTTGTTCACAACCTGTTCATGAGGCAAAGGTAAGAGATCCAAAGGAGTTCGGGGATTAAAACCGTATACCACTTCAAATGGTGAGCATTTTGTTGCCGAATAAACTAATCTATTGTAGGCAAATTCCACATGCGGTAAGCATTCCTCCCATGTTTTGATGTTCTTCTGGACAATGGACCTCAATAGGGTGGATAACACTCGGTTCACCACTTTTGTTTGTCCGTCGGTTTGAGGATGACATATGGCAGAGAAGAGTAATTTTGTATCAATTTTGTTCCAAAGTGTTCTCCAAAAATGACTCAAGAATTTGACATCTCGATCTGAAATGATAGTTCTTGGAATTCTATGTAGTCTGATACCTCCTTGAAGAATAGATTGGCCACGTGTTGCATCGTTGGTCTTATGGCATGGAATGAAATGTGCCATCTTGGATAATCGATCCACTACCACAAAAATAGAGTCCCATCCTGTGGTAGAGGCATGTACAACCCATGAGGCATGACCCTTGATTTTTCCTTTTTGCAAACGATGCATTGATCACACATTCTTTCAACGTCTCATTTCATCTTTGGCCAGAAGAAATGTTCCTTCAAGGTGCAATGTTTTGCTTATTTCGAAATGTCCCATTAAGCCTCCTTCATGTGCTTCTTTCATTAATACCTTCCGAATGGATCCTTGGGGAATGCATATTCATCATTCCTTCAAGATGTATCCGTCTTGTTTATAGTATTTTCCAACTACAAACTTGTCACAAGATTCATACCTTTCTTGAAAATCAAGATCAGTAGCGTAGAGATCCTGATGAAAGAAAAACCAAGAACTTTGGAACTTAAAGAGTTTAGAAGTACATACCTTCTTGATAAAGCATCAGCCACGACGTTATCTTTACCTTTCTTATAATGAATGACATGAGGAAAAGATTCAAGAAATTCCACCCATTTTGCATGTCGCTTGTTTGCTTACGGTGTCCTTTGATATGCTTCAAGGCTGGATCATGATCGGTATGGATAACAAACTCTTTATTAGGTCATAAGTAATGTTGCCATATTTCAAGGGCTCGGATAAGTGCATACATTTCTTTATCATAGGTCAGGTAATTCAAATTGTAGCAATATTGATTTAAATTACAAATAATCAAATAAAATCTTGAAAATTCATAATTATCCAAAAATCCATTATTAATCCCGTATATGAATTTCTGTGTGCGCTGTCTTCGCTAAAATAGACGTATCTTGAGTTCTAGATGTCTGATTGAGGTGTTTCAAGATGCGTTGGAAAGCTAATTGACAGCCAGACAAGTTTAAAGAAGACATGTTGACCCATAAATGTCTGGATCCCATCCAAAAATGCATCGCAAGTTGACTGACGTTTCTGACAATAAAGCAATTTCAACTTCTTTCCCATCCTAAAATACAAATCCAATAAGTTTAGATTCAAGAGAATTAAGAAGCACATACCTTCGTGATAAGGCATCAGCAACAACGTTCTCTTTTCCCTTCTTGTACTTGATGACGTATGGGAATAACTCAAGGAATTCCACCCATTTGGCGTGTCTTTTGTTGAGTTTTGTGTTGTCCCTTGATGTGTTTCAATGACTCATGGTCCGTATGCACAACAACTTCCTTCGACCATAGGTAATGTTGCCATTTTTCCAAGGCCCTAATCAAAGCATACATTTCCTTGTCATGTGTTGGATAGTTCAAGGTTGCTCCATTTAGTTTCTTGCTAAAATATACAACTGGACGTCTCTCTTGTGATAAAACAACACTGATTCCTATAGCTGAAGCATCGCACTCGATCTCGAATGTCTTATCAAAGTTTGGTAAGGAAAACAATGGTGCCTTTGTTAAGCACTCCTTAATCTGATTAAAAGCTTGTTCTTGCTCAATATTCCAAAAGAAACTTGCATTCTTTTTAATCATGTTAGTTAAAGGAGCAGCAATGGTACTAAAATTAGGAATGAACCTTCGATAGAAACTGGCCAATCCATGAAAGCTCCTTACCTCGCTAATGCTTGTAGGCGTCGGCCACTCTTCAATTGCTTTTACCTTCTTGTGATCAACCTCCAAGCCTTTAGAACTCACTTCAAATCCTAGAAATACAAGTTTGTTTGTACAGAAACACGTTTTTTAAGTTAGCATACAGTTTCTCCTTTCAAAGTGTATTCAAAACAAACTTGAGATGTATTTCATGGTCCTCCAAATAATGGTTGTATATGAGAATATCGCCAAAATAAACATGCAAAACTTACCAATATAATTCTGTAAGACATGATTCATCAATCTCATAAATGTTTAGGTGCATTTTTTAAACCGAAAGGCATCACAGTCCACTCATACAAACCTTGTTTTGTTTTGAACGATGTCTTCCATTCATCAATTCTCTCCATCCTGATTTGGTGATATCCACTTTTAGGATCGATCTTTGAAAACACACTAGAACCACTCAATTCATCCAACATATCATCTAGGTGTGGTATAGGTTGTCGATATTTGATTGTGATCTAATTGATTGCTCGACAATCCACACACATGCGCCATGACCCATCTTTCTTGGGTACCAACAGTACAGGAACGGCACATGAGCTTAAGCTCTCTCGAATATAGCCTTTTTCCATCAGTTCTTGTCTTTGTCATTGTAACTCTTTCGCTTCCTCGGGGTTACTCCTATATGCTGGTCGATTGGTTAATGTAGCACCAGGCACAAAATCGATTTGATGTTCTTTGCCACGAATAGGTGGTAAACCTCCTACAATCTCATCATGTATAACATCTTCAAAATCATGCAAAAGAGAAACGATAGAAGAAGGCAATGTTGCATTGAGTTCGTTAGTGTTCAAAAAAATTCTCCTTGTACAAAAGCACAAGAAGTGTTTGCCTCGCCAAAACACATTTTCTAATTTCACTACCCCTCGCATATATGCTCATTTTAAGCTTCTCTCCCCCGCTTTCAATTTCACTCTTTCCATTCCCGCTTTTACTAGTACTTACTTTTTTCTCTCATTCTCTCGCTCATTTTCTTTTTCTTTTAATCCTTAGAAACTCTTTTTCAAATGCAATTGGTCATTGTGTACTTGTTGCGGTGATAAAGGGGTTAGCGTGTGCTTCCTTCCTTCAAAAGTGAATGAGTATCGATTGTTATATCCGTCGTGATTTAATCTTCGATCGAACTGCCAAGGCCTCCCCAAAAGTAAGTGGCTGGCATGCATGGGTACAACATCACATATGACCTCGTCCTTGTATCTACTAATGGAAAATGGTAAGAGTATGATACATGCATGAGCGGGGTCAAATTACTCATATTGGACAAGAAGTTGAAGTTATTCGATGCAAACAATAAAGGCCAAAACAATGCATGCATAGGAGGTCAAAAACGATGCATCTTGGACAAGAAACTGAATCTGTTTGTGAAGTCTTGAAAGTCAGCCAACTTGCAACGAGTTTTCGGATGGGATCCAGGCATTTCTACGTCGAGTTGTCTACTAACAAATTGTATGTCATTCATTTACCTTTCCAACGCATCTTGAAACGCGTCAGTCAGACATTGAGACTCAAGATACGTCCAATTTACTGAAGACTGCGCATGCAAAAAACTGGATACGATATTATTACGGGATTTTGTAAAATTCATCCCAAAAGCTAACATATAAGGCTTTGGACGAATTAAACTTAACCCAACCTAATTATTAACATTTAAATTATGTTTTTAGGATTTTATATACTTTAGGAACCATCCACCCTTCTCCCAAGCCGTTAGATCAAGTCTGATTTAATGGACCAAATTTGTTTGTTTATTTTATTCATTCTTAGCTTTAGGTTAAAACCATCCTTCATCTATAAAAGGATGGTGCTTTCTTCTTTTTTTGATAGAATTCAATTGATTAATAAAAAGTTCTCTTTGGAGATTTTAGTATTCTTTGAGTTTGCAAGTGTTCGGTAAACTTTTCTAGAAGTCATCTTCAACATAAGATCATCGAGTTCTTGTGGGGGAGATCATCTTCACACTCTTGCTTGCCTAGGTAATTGCATCTAGGAGGGTGGGTTAGAGCCGCTTGAGGTTGCTTGCTTAGATAATTGCTTCTAAGAGGGTGCCGAGGACAAAACAACAACAACGATTCGTAGGCCATCTTCATCTTCAACCTTCACACCATCTTCCATAATTCCATAAACAAAGCTGGAATTTTCAGATTTGTTTTACCTATCCTTATCTTAGTCTTTTTCAATCTTTTGTTTTTATTCTTATTAATCATCATCTTATCTTCCCTCTTATCTTCTTTTCTTTGAATTTCCAGCATTAAATCTGAAATTTTCAAGAAAAGCCCTTCTCTTTTCTCTTGAATTTTCAGATTTGCCCAAAGCTTTCTCGATTGAATCTAGAGCTCCTAGTTCTTGCAACAACTTGATTGAAGGCTTCCAAGTTCACAATTGCGCCACTCTATCATTTGGTATCAGATTTGGGACGATTCTTGGCAAGAAGTTTTGCGTTTTTGGGTGAAAATTCGAAATTTAGGAAAAATTCGTCAAAATTGAATGAATGAATTTTGAGCTGAAAATTTCTAGATCTTAGCTACACCATTGTAGGAGTCATCACATAAAATTTTAGAATTTTTTGACATCGGGAACACCTCGAACGAAGTAGATCAATTTGCTGCAAAATTCCAGGGTTTTGGGGTTTTTCTAATTTTCTTTCATTCTTAGCCATTAGTTTTCGTTTGTTTTAAATTTTATTGCTTCTTATACATCTTCTAACACCTTCTTGTTTCCTTGTTTTAGTAGGACTAAAAGTTGCATACTCTTCTTTCTCCTTGCAACTATAATTCTATTGGTGTCTAACCTTTTCTTTGGATTCTTAAAGCAATTAGGATGTTTTATTCTCTTTTCAACACGCGTTATCCTATACCAATAAATATTTTTCTGTCACGATGTAGGATACAAGGTAATCTATGTTCTTTAATTATTGATGGTGACAGTCGTGTAAACTTAGTGAGCAGCTTCATTGTTGATGCACTCGATATACCATGCCACGAACACCCTAAGCCGTACCATCTTCAAGGTTTTAATAGCGGGCTGGATATGAAGGTAACCGAACGTTGTTTAATCTCTTTTACTATTGGAAGCTATTGTGATGATGTATGGTGTGACGTGGTTCCTATGGAAGTCACCCACTTGCTATTAGGAAGACCTTGGAAAAATGATCGAGACGTTGTCCATCGAATCAAAACAAATGGATACTCGGTTGTACACCAATGCTAGAAGCTCTCGTTCGCTACAATAGAGTCGGAAAAAGTATATGAAGAAATAGCGAAAGCAAAAAAATAGTGTGAGAGGATAAAACGAAAAAGATAAGAAGCACAAAAGGATGAGTCAATTAACCACACAAAGGCAACCAACCATGAAGACATCCCAAAACCAGAAGGTACACTTGATTCTCTTCGTACTTCTACGTCTAGCATTTGTGCAAATGTTGATGTTGGAGAAGAACCATCTCCCAAACAAATGGTAGTGATAGTGAACACATTAGACAAGATGACAATGCTTCTAATCCCTCATGTGGAGTAGTAGGTCCACTTGCTATACTCTCATCACCTCCCTACGAAGAAAGTAAGTGTAATTCTAACCCTTCATTTGATTCTTGTCCTATCATTATGTTAGAAACACTTTCTCCTCTACAAAAATTGTACATTGATGATAAATTTTGTGAGAGGGATATGGGATGTGAGATACAAAAGACTGGGAGTAAAGAGACTGAGAGTGAAAAAAGTCAAATCAATGGTCCAAATTTGGTGAGTGAAAATACATATGAGGTAAAAGTCACACAAAGCCCAAAAGAAAAAGACAAGAAAAAGAAAGCGACGAGTGATTTTGTTTTGACTAATCATTACAAATGTTCGAGTAGTATTGTCTATTTTTTTCAGGATTTTGTTGAACCATTGAGAGGAGCTCAATTAGATCAGTTCACATACTATAAAGAAGCCTTTTCAATGGAAGTTGATGAATTGTTCTTTCATTGCCGAGTTAGATTCGAGGATGAATCCTTTTGAGGAGTGGGGGAATGATACATGCATGAACGGGGTCAAATTACTCATATTGGACAAGAAGTTGAAGTTGTTCGATGCAAACAATAAAGGCCAAAACAATGCACGCATAGAAGGTCAAAAATGATGCATCTTGGACAAGAAACTGAATCTGTTTGTGAAGTCTGGAAAGTTAGCCAACTTGCGACGAGTTTTCAGATGGGATTCAGGCATTTCTGGGTCGAGTTGTCTGCTAACTAATTGTCCATCATTCAGTCAGCTTTCCAACACGTCAATCGGACATCGGAAACTCAAGATACGTCCAATTTACTGAAGACTGCGCATGCAGAAAACTGGATATGAGATTATTATGGGATTTTGTAAAGTTCAGCCCAAAAGCTAACATATAAGGCTTTAGAAGAATTAAACTTAACCCAACCTAATTATTAACATTTAAATTATGTTTTTAGGGTTTTATATACTTTAGGAACTAGCCACCCTTCTTCCAAGCCGTTAGATCAAGTCTAATTTAATGGACCAGATTTGTTTGTTTATTTTATTCATTCTTTGCTTTAGGTTAAAACCATCCTGCATCTATAAAAGGATGATGCTTTCTTCTTTGTTTGACAGATTTCATTGATGAATAAAAATCTCTCTTTGGAGATTTTAGTATTCTTTGAGTTTGCAAGTGTTCGGGAAACTTGTCTAGAAGTCATCTTCAACTTATGATCGAGTTCTTATGAGGGAGATCATCTTCACACTCTTGCTTGCCTAGGTAATTGCATCTAGGAGGGTGGGTTAGAGCCGCTTGAGGTTGCTTGCTTAGATAATTGCGTCTAAGAGGGTGTCGAGGACAAAACAACAACAACGATTTGCAAGCCATCTTCATCTTCAACCTTCACACCATCTTCCATAATTCCATAAACAAAGCTGGAATTTTCAAATTTGTTTTACCTATCCTTATCTTAGTCTTTTTCAACCTTTTGTTTTTATTCTTATTAATCATCCTCTTATCTTCGTTTCTTTGAATTTCCAGCATTAAATATGAAATTTTCAAGAAAAGCCCTTCTCTTTTCTCTTAAATTTTTAGATCTGCCCAAAGCTTTCTTGATTGAGTCTAGAGCTCCTAGTTCTTGCAACAACTTGATTGAAGGCTTCCAAATTAATAATTGCGCTACTCTATTAGAGTACCTGCTTGGTCACCTTCAATTCCCCACCATCATTAAGCTATTGAAGCTTATACGAATGTGGGTGTTTTGTTCTCACTAATCCAAGTCTATCCACTATTAACATGCTAGAAACATTAGTACAACTTCCTCCATCGATAATCACAAAACATACATTTCCATTGATATGGCAGTGTGTATGAAAGATATTCTCCCGTTGTTGGTCGCCTTGCACCATGTGTGTAATTAGACTCCTCTTCACAACGAGCACTTCTCCTTCAGCGGGAGGGTCTAAGTCTTCATCATCTTCACTTATGGCATCAACTTTTTCTGATTCGTATTCAATCTCGCCACTTCCTCGAATCACCATAGTATGCCTATTTGGGCACTAACTAGATACATGTCCCCTTCCAAGACATTTGAAGCATTGATATCCCTGGATCAATTTTTTGTAGCTTGTGGCTTTCCTTTGTCCCCATTTAGAATTCTGACTCCATTTAGAAGTAGAAGAGTTGTTTCGGGACGTACCTTTACGTTTAAATTGTTGTTCCACCTTCATAGCCAAGTGAACCAATTCTTCTAAGTACACATAGTATTGCAAATCCACGATGTCGGCTATGTCTTGATTTGGACCCAAAATGAACCTTGCCATGGTAGATTCAGTGTCTTCCTCCACATTTGCTCGTATCATTGCCATCTCCATCTCTTTAAAATAATATTCCACACTCATGTTCCCTTGTTTGAGGTTTTAGAGTTTCTGCATTAATTCTCGATGATAGTAGGCTGGTATAAACCTCTTCCTCATTATGCCTTTTATTTCCTCCCACGTGGACACTGAGCGTTCTCTATTTTGTCGTCTGTTCATGGTTAACTGGTTCCACCAAGCTATTGCATAATTAGTGAATTCAATAGATGCTATTTTTTCCTTCTTTTGCTTGGAGTAATTGCGACAGTCAAAGATGTGTTCGATCTTCTACTCCCACTCAAGATAAGCCTCTAAATCTGTTTTCCCTTGAAATGGCGGAATGTTCATCTTTATATTCGTAAGGTTATCATCAAACCTTTCTTGATTCCTCTTATATGGGCGTTGATTTTGTACAATGGTGGGCCATTCGTTTTCGTCCACAATCTGCTCAGTCTCCTCTTCTTGGATGCCTTGTCCTAGAACGGTTGGGGCTCCCACAGATTTCTCTTCAAGGCCATCAACCTGCTTATGTATGGATTCGAGTTTCTGATCCATAAGTTGTCCCAATTCTTGAATAAGTGCTTGAAACTGTAGTCTCGAGATTCCTCATGTTTATCCTTCATTAGACTCCCCTATATTCTTATATGCGTTCGTGGCTCCTTATTCACTCCAAAAGAAAAAAGAAAGAGGAAAACTAAAAAGAAAAAAATCACACTCTCTTTGGCTTTTTACCCTCGGATGTACTCACTCTCTCGTGCCTTTTACTGCTCTTTTTATCTCAAAATTTCTTGAATCGACCTTACTCAAAATCCTCCAAAATACTTGCTAAATCGGCTGCAAAATAAATGTTAAGGTTTTGAAAGATATGGTGTATAAGTTAGGCTTAGAAGAAAAGGCTTACGGTTCAAAGTTTGAATATTGAAACGAACAAATAATGATTCTGAAACAAGGGAAAAATATCTTGACCTTGCTGCCGATTTGCTTTCTTTTTTATCTCTTTTTTTACAAAAATTCTTTTCTTTTCTGATATGATCTCGACTATGAGTTTTGAATCATATATATGAATGCCCGATCGGGATTCTAGTAAGAACTCTGCAGTGCTTTGAATGTATTCTGAAATTACTCAAACAACAATGTAAGTAGAAATAGATAAATAAGAAATAGAAATAATGGGATGAAAGATATGTAGAAGGGGTGTAGGAAGAGTGATAGTTGTGATTATGGAAGAAAAAAAAAATAAAAGATGAAAATGTAGGTGAAGATGATGGGGTGTTGGCGTTAAGATGAAGAAATTCAAAGGATGGATTGTGACCCCCTAACTATAAAGAGTTAGGAACCAGCAATATAATAAAGTGGAAATGAAGTGGTAGGATATGGAACGTGACCCACTAGCTATAGATGAGCTAGGAACCAACGCTATAACAAAAGGGAAATGGATGAAGACTACAAGACTAACTTGAAGCCGATAAAGTTCCACAAGAGAACAAGAATGAAAGCAATCTTTCAAAGATGTTTTATATATTCAAAAGTGTCTTACAATGATCCTAAAGATGCCTATTTATAGTAGAAGTAGGCAGAATATGAAAAGGTGTTACAAGAAAGATGAATGCTCATCTTAATGCACTTGAATACACATGAATGCTTTGTCCTTTCTTCTCATCTTCAAAGCTGATTAGTTTAGACAAATTGAGGTTGAATTTAGTCATATTTTCGTCCAAATTAAGAAGGACTCTTGGGCTGCCTTGTTTTGCTATCATATGAAGAGAAAGGGGATGAATGTGGACAAGGATGAATGTAGACATCCTTGCTGTCCAGTTTAAGTGCAACTCTTCATCTTCCAAGCTGATTAATATGACTTGAATGTCATAAAAAGGTGAGTTTCATCCAGCCTTCATTTCATGTCTCCTCAATGAATTTTGAAACCCCACTTGAATGGTGATAACATCAACCTTGAATGCCTTGAATTTGCTGAATTAAGATGGCCATCAATTGCTTGTCTCTTGGTAGAAGATGAAAGAACTCTTCCTTGGCTCAAATTCATTCAAATCATCCATGCATAAAATTCCCGTAATAAAATTTTCAGCCTGCACTGTCTTCAGTAAATCATTCGTATCTCAAGCTCCCGATATCGGATTGAGGTGATTCAAAAGGCATTGGAAAGCTAAGAGATGGAGGAATAACGTCCAATTGATTTCTGGATCCAAACACGTCTGTATCGCATCCAGAATTGGAAGACATTCTGCTGATATTCTTGCATCCGTAAAACCGTTCATCTTCCCTCATGCACCTAGACACAAAGGTAAACTTTATTCAATCTTTAATTGAAAACATGCATGTAAACAATTAAGAGTTAGTTTAATAAATGAGCTAGTTTGATGAATGAACTAGTTTAATTAATGAACTAACTTTATTCAATGAACTAATAATCTTGAATGAACTAGTTTAATCAATGAACTACTTAGTTAAATGAAGTGTATAACTAAATGAACTACATGTTTAAATGCAACGCATGCTTTAATGAACAACATGTTTATTGAATGCAATGAATGTTATGCAAACTTTAAATACTCATGCAAATTCATGCATAAGCAAAGTAAAGTGTTCCTCCTTATTATTTCTTCTTTCTCACGTCCCAAGCTTGATGTAAACATATTTTTCATGGCTGCTTGGAACTCCTTGGCCCTTGCTCGAGTAATGGGGCCACCTGGGTACTTCTCTGGGTCTTTGCCATTGACGTTCATATCAGTCCCTCCCTCTTTAAGGCGATTTGTCCCCAAATCGTCATCTACATCATAAGGAGATAGGTCAGCAACATTGAAGGTTGCACTAACATTAAACTCACCTGGAAGATCTAATTGATAGGCATTGTCATTGATCTTCTTGACTATTTGGAATGGTCCATCTCCCGAGGCATTAATTTGGACTTTCGTTGAGCAGGAACCTTTCTTTCCTCATGTGCAGCCACACCCAATCCCCTGGCTCAAAGGAAATTCGCTTACGACCCTTATTTGCTTGTTGCTCATATTGCTTGGTTCGTTTTTCAATGTTCTCCCCACTTGTTGATGAAGCTTCTTAACAAATTCAGCTTTATTAAGTCCATCTTTATTCACAATTTGATCAGCGGGTAATGGTAACAAGTCTATCGGTGTTAATGGATTGAATCCATACACCACTTCAAAAAGCGCGTGCGCCTGTAGTACTATGGATCGAACGGTTGTATGCAAACTCCACATGTGGTAAACTCTCCTCCCATGTTTTCAAATTCTTCCTAATGATGGATCAAGTAACATAGAAAGTACTCGGTTCACCACTTCAGTTTGGCCATCCGTTTGAGGGTGGCAAGTGGTGGAGAATAGTAACTTAGTACCAATCTTACTCCATAGGGCTCTCCAAAAGTGACTTAAGAACTTCACATCCCGATCAGACACAATAGTTCTTGGTATGCCATGTAACCTTAAGATTTCCCTGAAAAACAAAGTAGCAATATGTGAGGCATCATTAGTTTTGTTACTGGGGAATGAAATGAGCCATTTTGGAGAATCTATTCACAACTACAAAGATAGAATCTTTGTTATTCTTGGTACGTGGAAGCCCTAGCACAAAATCCATTGAAATATTCATCCATGGTGCTTCCGGTATGGGTAGTGGTGTGTAAAGTCCATGTGGCATGACTTTAGATTTGGCCTTCCTGCAAGTGATGCATCGCTCACACAACCTCTCCACATCTCGTTTCATTTTAGGCCAATATAGGTGCTCTTGAAGTATAGCCAAAGTCTTTGCTATCCCAAAATGTCCCATTAATCCTCCTCCATGAGCTTCCTTAGTTAGCAATTCACATGGAACCTTGAGGGATGCATAGTCTTCCTTCCTTAAATAGGAAACCATCATGCTTATAGTATTTTTCAATTGACCCTTTCTCACAAGCTTTGTAAATCTCTCCAAAATCGAGTCAGAGACATATAAGTCTTTAATAAAAACAAAACCCAATAACTTAGATTCCAAAGTGTTTAAAAGAATATACCTCCGTGACAATGCATCGGCAACTATATTCTCCTTACCTTTCTTGTACTTGATAACATATGGGAAAGTTTCAAGAAACTCCACCCATTTGGCATGCCTTTTGTTGAGTTTATGCTGCCCCGGATATGTTTCAATGCCTCATGATCAGTGTGAATGATGAACTCCTTAGGCCAAAGGTAATGTTGCCATGTTTCCATTGCCCTCACAAGAGCATACATCTCCTTGTCATAGGTAGGGTAATTAAGCGTAGCTCCACTTAATTTTTCTTTGAAATAGGCTATAGGACGTCCACCTTGAGACAAAACTGCTCCAATTCCTACACCGATGCATCACATTCAATTTCAAAAGTTAGATTAAAATCAGGTAGAGCAAGTAAAGGGGCATGTATTAAACAATCTTTAATGCTATTAAAGGACTTCTCTTGATCTTTCCCCAAAAGAATTTAGAATTCTTCTTAATAACACTTGTTAGTGGGGCGGCTATGGTGCTGAAGTTGGGGACGAATCTTGATAAAAACTTGCAAGTCCATGGAAGCTCCTAACTGGAGAAATGCTTGCTGGTCGTGGCCACTCTTCAATGGCTTTAACCTTCTCTTTGTCCACCTCCAAGCCTTCAGAACTCACAACGAAACCTAGGAAAACAACCTGTCAGTACAAAATGTACATTTTTGTAAGTTAGCAAACAGTTTTTCCTTCCTCAAAACTAGCAAAACTGACCTTAAATGTTGAACATGTTCTTCCATGGTTTTACTATAGATTAGAATGTCATCAAAGTAAACCACACAAAACTTACCCAAGAATGGCCTAAGAACATGATTCATTAACCTCATAAACGTGCTTGGAGCATTAGTTAAGCCAAAAGGCATAACCAACCACTCATAAAGGCCTTGCTTAGTTTTGAATGCTGTTTTCCACTCATCACCTTCCCGCATTCGTATTTGGTGGTAACCACTTTTAAGATCAATCTTGAAAAGAGGTTAGAACCACTAAGCTCATCTAACATGTCATCTAAGCGAGGAATAGGGTGACGATACTTTACCGTAATTTTGTTTACCGCTCGGCAGTCCACACACATGCGCCAAGTTCCATCCTTCTTTGGCACAAGTAGAACCTGCACGGCACATGGGCTAAGGCTTTCCCTCACGTAGCCTTTTGACATCAACTCAGATACTTGCCTTTGCAACTCCTTAGTTTCTTGGGGTTGCTTGATGCACGCTGGTTTGGTTTGGAATGACGGCTCCGGGAACAAAGTCTATTTGATGTTCTATGCCACGAATAGGTGGCAGCCCTTGGTATTTCCTCGGAAATAGGTCATCAAACTCCTGCAATAAAGACACAACAAAAGCAGGCAAATTTTGATCAAGGTAGTTAGTATTCAAGAAATTTTCCTTGTACATGAGCACAAGTGCTTCCTTTCTTTGTCATTACTCTTTTTCAACTCTCTCTCTTTAGAAAGAATGCTGATTTTCCTTCCCTCATTTTGATCACACTCCTTTGCTTTTACCTCCATTTTGGTCTCTCTCTCTTTGGCTTTTTCAATTTTTCCTCTCAATAAAATTTGGTCTTCATGTATTTGTTTTGGAGAAAGTGGGGCTAAAGTGATCTTCTTTGCTTCATGGGTGAACGTATAACACGGTTGGTATACCCGTCATGGATCACTCGCCTATCAAATTGCCAAGGCCTTCCAAGTAATAAATGGCTTGCGTGCATTGGAACGACATCGCACATAATACCTCGTCTTTGTACTTCCCCAGAGAAAACAATTCGAACTTGTTTGGTCACCTTGAGTTCTCCTCCATCGTTGAGCCATTGTAGCTTATAAGGTTGTGGATGCTTTGTTGTTGCCAAGCCAAGTGTATCTACCATTAAGGTACTAGCAACATTAGTGCAACTACCACCATCAATAATAACAAAGCATACCTTTCCTCCAACATGGCAACGAGTATGGAAGATATTTTCTCGTTGTTCATTTCCTCCAACGGATTATGCGTTTAGGCTTCTTTTGACAACAAGAACCTCTCCTTCCACGCCATACTCTAATTCTTCTTCTTCGATGGCAACATCTTCATTCTCATCCTATTCTTGTTCCGATTCAACTTCTCCATCATCTCGAAGAAGCATGGTGTTGCGGTTCGGACATTGGCTTGCAATGTGTCCACGCCCCAAACACTTAAAACATTGTATGTCACGGGAACGATTTGGAGTAGCGGTAGTCTTACCCTTGCTGGTTTTGGCAATGGGCTTACTTTTTTCGGTGGTGGTCCTCCTTTTTCGTGGGACGGTAATGGAGGAGTCTTCTTGTATGAACTTTGCCCCCATTTTGATGTTGAACTCCCATAAGATCGTGTGGCACCCTTTCTTTTGAGCTGTTTTTCCACTTTGGTTACCTTGTGAAAGATTTTGAAGACGGTTGAATAACTCTCGATGGTAGTGGGTTGGAATGAATCGCCTTCGCATCACCGCTTTCATTTCATCCCATGTAGTGATAGCAAGCACCTCTAAATCTAAGCAAGCATCTCAAGCAAACACCTCTAAAGCCAAGCAAGCACCTTTAGAAAACTCGTCTTAAGCCAAGCAAGCATCTCAATCAAGCACCTCCAAAGCCAAGCAAGCACCTGTAAATACAATAAGTATGATTAGAAATACATAATGTAATATGATGCATGCTAAATGTAATAAATATATATTATATGATTTAACGTACTCTAATGTTGGTAAAATAAACAACAAAAAACATAATAGAAAACATGAACACACTAAAATAATAATAAAAATGGAACATACGCAGTAGAAATAAACATGCAACTTGTTGCTAACTGCATCTCGAAACTTCCTTGCCCTTGCACGAATAATGGGGCCTAAGGGAAATTCCTCTGGGTCCAATGGTGGTGGTGACACCATGATCTCATCAATGAAGAGATCTAAACCTTTGTCGAATAGTTTAGAAGGCCTTTCGGCCAACCCTTTCATTTCCTATAAATAGGAAAGCATTTTGTTTTTTGTACACACAACTTTCATATTCAATATAATTCCCTTTGTGAGGTTTTCTCTCAAACTTGTTCTTTTAAGAACTTTATCGACTTATCAAGCTTTGCTTGTGGCATCTCCTATCCTTCCATCCTATACTTCGGGTTCTTGGTTCATATAACCAATGGGTCCAAGTCCTATCTACCACATTCAAAGTCATTCTCTTAAGAAACGAGATTATACTTTTTAGTATAGTTTCTTTCTTTGAATCCTTTG
Organism: Hibiscus mutabilis; assembly: GCA_019671005.1. Lineage (NCBI taxonomy): Eukaryota > Viridiplantae > Streptophyta > Magnoliopsida > Malvales > Malvaceae > Hibiscus > Hibiscus mutabilis. The sequence continues at coordinate 37,920,073 of CM033729.1, forward strand.
AATACTATCACCCTTTCATTTCTCCATCTTTCTTTCCCATTCATTCACCATAACCGAACCTACCCTAAACACTTAAACATTTCCTTTCTTTCATCCATTTCCTTACACACCACACAACCTAGATTCTGCACCCAACAATTCATCAACTTTCCTTCTTCATTTAATCTTCAAAGCATTCAGATTACAAGGCTTACTTGCATTTAAGGTCGGGAACAATCAAGCTTCGCTCAACAACATCAATTGGAGAGTTGGATCGTATTATTGGGTCATCACTTTTTAGTGCTGGTTCATCTTTGTTTCACACCAACTATTTCCACACCTACACCGTCCATATTCACCATTCCTTCAAACCATCTTTCACTTCCATTTCGACAACCATTTTCATAGTCCATAATCATACTTTTCGTTACCACATTTATATCAACCATAACACTATAACAAAATTGTAACCATCCTATCATTTCCTATTCCCCTCCACACAGTTTAACCCTTTGAACCCATACTATTTCTGATTGCAACATTTCAAGCACTTACTCGAACACGATCGGGCAAACTTAGATATCAATTTGGCTACTTCACAACTAAATTCAGATTAGGACGAGATGAACTTACTTTTCTACTTGGCCCAATAACTCGAGCCAAGTCTAAGATGATCAAGGAAAAGCTGAATTTGACCGTCCAAGGATTCATGAGCAAAGGGTTGCAAGCTGCCATGAATAAAAAAGAATTTCTTGAAGGAAGTTCACACTTAACATCCTTCAAGAACAATTGGCTCACAAAAACTCAACTTGTTGCACCTTTGGAGATGGATATCCATGAGCCTCTAGATGTCCATTAATTAGCCCTTTTATTGAAATTAGACCCAATACGTATTACTATAAAATATTGGGTCAGATTTTACTTTTAGGCCAAATTAGGATTTACAAGTGTTTTTAGGTCTAGTTAGCATTTAAAAACAGTCCACATATGCCTCCTTGCCAAAACCCATTACTTGCCTTCCAAACCAGCCCAATACCCTTAATTTTTTTCCAAATAAAAGCCTTCATCAATCCTTTCTTGCCGCCCAAGCAACCAGCCCCTATCAGCCTATTCCTTGCTGCCCAAGCAAACCAGCCCTTATCAAATTACTTGGCGCACAAGAAACAGCCCTTATCAACTTAATCCTTGCTGCCCAAGCAAACAAGGAGTTTAAATGTTGCTTTTCTTCATTATTTTAATTAAATTAGGTTTTCCTTATTCTAGTAGAAGTTAAATTACTTTAGCTATCCTTCACCTATAAAATGATGAAGTCTCCACCATTGTAACACAGATTTTCTTTGATATATGAAATATTTAGTGAGTTATTTTTTGCAAGTGATGATAACTTGTGCCTTAGAAGTCTTCTTCAACATAAGATTGCTGAGTTCTTGTGAGGGAGATCACCTTCACACTCCTGCTTGCTTAGGTAATTGCATCTAGGAGGGTGGGTTAGAGCTGCTTGAAGTTGCTTGCTTAGGTAGTTGCGTCTAAGGAGGGTGCCGAGGACAAACAACAACATCAATTTTGCCAAGCCATCTTCATCTACTACCTTCACGCCACCGTCTCTAAGCCATAAACAAAGCTGGAAATTTTAGATTTGTTTTACCTATCCTTCTCTTCATCTTTTTCAATCTTTTTAATTATAATCTTGTTATTCATTGTAACACCCCCTTCTCGGCCTGGCAAGAATTCGGGTCATAAGGCATTACCAAAAAAACAATACAGATGATCAGTGCGAAATTTTTTGTCAATGCTCGATAAATTACCTATGTGATGCTTGGCAACCGGTGCAAACAATATTACAAGTTCATTTAGTCTAATACAAAACAATAATTATCCATTTAGGACTAATTTATAACTTTTACAAGTTTTAGGGACTAAACTATAATTCCAATAAATTATAAGTCCATTTCAGAAATTAAGCTTTCTACAATGAAATTCAATCATCGAACAGCATGTCTGTAAATTTTCTTGTTATTCTGAGTTTGTTTACTAACTCAATTAGGCTCATAAGACTTAGTGACTAAAATGCAAAATTTTCAATCCTTATAACAGATTTTACTCTATGGGTATCGATACGCTAAGGCTAAATCAATTTCATATTTAAAGACCTATACCGATACACTTCAAGGCGTATCGGTGCGCCTAGCTAATACCATTAATTCAGTTATTTTCAAATATACCGTATCGATACAGAGCTAAACCCAAAATTCCAGTAACAAAAAACCATACCAATACATCACCACCCGTAACGGTACGCATTTAACATTTTATGGTAACTTAAGCCTGTACCGATAATCCATCACCCGTATCGCTACGGCAAGACTAGAAATGTCATTTTTTGTCTGGTTTTTTAGCAGTTTAACCTATCAAACCATGTCCAAATTTAATGAAACTTTTCCAACAAGATTATATAGCTAGAATCTATTACCATACCAAATTTCATGATCATATGAATCCATTTACCATGTTTTCACCTTTTTAAGCCAAATATGCATATTAGTCCCTTTTATCCAAACTTTAAAAGGTCATTTAGGACCATAAAGGCTTATACAAGCCACAAACATAATACATATAGCAAAATGGCCAAAAGCAAATGTTTTAACTACTTTGCCACCATTCTAGGAGTTCATAGGGTCGATATACTTTACTTTAGGCTTGTTGTGACTTGCCAGAACTTCCAACTAGCTCCGATCTTGATCCAATATCTTTATTAACGTAAAATGCATGGAAGATAAATGCATTAGGCTTACATAGTCTAAGTGAGGAAATCGTAAACAATGTCAATATATAGTATGCATTCAAATACGTGCTTTAACAATAATCAATAACAATACTATGTCAATAATCAATAATAATGCATCAATAATCAATATCAATGAGTCAATAGCAATATTCAATAATTTCCATGGATCGATTGCACGGTATATGGATACAAGAATTCCACCTCCGCACCATAACAATATCAATAATGGTTTACTAATCATCATCCCTCCGCCACACCATTTGACCAAAACACATCTCTCCGTCGTACCAATATAAAGGCCGTAGCCTACACGTACCAATGAGCTCATGAATTCTATGGCATGCCAATTGTATCTAATACTCTCCAATCCAAGGTTCAATATCAATAATTTAATAACAATATTTCGATAACAATAATTCCATGACAATGGATCAATAGCAATGAATCGGTAGCCATGTTTCAAAACAATAAATCAATAACAATAATTTCCATAGCAATAGGCATGCTTCAATATCAATATGCAATAGCCAATATTCAATGGTTCTATATGGCAATGCTTCAATGATTTTGATGACAACAATAACAATGCTTCAGACGCGGAATCAATTTAATACTTACGCATACTTACTCATAAGGCTTCCAACAATGTTTTTATATAATAACAACAATACAACGGTTAGCAATGAAATAATCAATGATTCGGGATAGGCACCTAGCCTAATCCTGAGACTCCAACTACACTCACCTTGACTCCGATGCTCTATGGCTCTCGGATTACTATTCCCTTATTCCTAGCCTTTGTTGAGGAAGATGGATTGACTTCCTCCAAATATTAGAATCGATACTTAAATTGAAGAATCAAAGGTTTAGCTTTAAGCTCCTTAACTTCAAATCAAAATTACACTCCAATCTTTCATGGGTTTTCAAAATTGGTTGAGGGCTTTTACTTACCAATACGTTTGCTATCAAATGATATAGAGAGATCGATGAAAGTTTGCTTAAACAATGAAGGTGCTAGCTTGAGCTTCGGTTGAAGACAACAATGGAGGTTCTTGCTTGTTTAAGGAGAAAAGATGGTGAGATTGAAGAAAGAGTGTCTCGGTGTTTGCTAAGGAAAAGGCTTCCAAACTCACCAATTTCTCTTTTAAAACTATCCCCAAGTTTTACCTCTAGCCAAGGGTAATCTTATTTTAATCCATTGTCTATTTTACAACCAATCAAATGATTTCCTCCAAGGGTGGGTAAGTTTAAACTATTATTTTCCCTTTTCCAACAATTTGGATAGCAATAATTGCTATCAATTAACCGTCATCCTCTCTTATAATTCACAAGAGTTTCACGTGATTGTGTCTAAGCAAGTAGGTGAATCACCCAAAAATTGGGTTAATTACAAGGATGATCCCTAAACTTTACACATTTGTCCCCCAAACTTTCAATTCTTACAAATTGGTCACTAAAATAGTTTTTGACAGACATCCGTACTGATATGCTTTCATGGCCGTATCGATACAACTAGATTCGGTAAGTTAGTTAAAAATTGACGAGGCCATACCGATACAAGACCCATCGTACCGATACGCCAAGCTAAATTTTAGGATTTAGGGTATTTCATTAAGGTCCTTAACTAAGATTTGACTCAATTAGATTCCATTATCAACAAAGTTGACCTCATGATCAACTCTGATATGATATTTAGACATTTCGGTACAAGGTTTTCGATCGCTGGAACCCTATTCCGACTAGACCAGTTTTTGGGGTGTTATAACTCTCCCCCTTAAGAAAAACTTGTCCTCGAATTTTTACCTCAAGTGATGTCGAGATCATCTTCTTTTCCCTTGCCCCTCATGTGGTACATTTGCGCAGAAGCCTTAGATTCAGGTGGATAGGATGCCTTGGTTGAATCACCAGGCTTTCCAAAATATCCTTCCCTTGCTCCTTAGCGTCGAAAAGATCGAGCAAAGGATGACGGGTTAACCAATGTAGAGGTGGACTTAACGGTATTTTTAGGGTAATCACAGATTAGATTTCTCATCTCACCATAAAAGAAACATGCCCCTGACTTCTTTCGGCATTACCCTTCAAGATGCTTATGTTGACAAAGCAAACTGGAAGTTGCGCTTCCGATCTAGAGCCACTGACACTACCAATGGAATTTGCACTAGGATAGAACGAGGTCACGGTTTGGGGCTTAGCAATGTATTCAAGATGAGACAACTGTGAATACACTTTTTGTTTCTGATCATGATGTTTCCCCTTTTTGAAAGGTTCAGAAGATTGAGAGTCATCTCGATATCTTCAGATCCATTGGCTTTCTGAGCTTTCTAAGAAGCTTCAGTAGCCTTAACCCTATTCAAAAGGTCTTGGAAATTACTAATACCCAATGCTGTAAACATAGGGCGTACTTGCAAAAATCATGGATATACTACTCCACATGTTGTTTTCCTTATTTCAAATGAAGGAAGGTATCCCGCCTTTCATTAATGCAGTACTCACTAATGTACTTCTTTTAGAATTTACAAAGGAAGAACTCCCACGTCACCGCTCTTTCGGGAACCGTAAAAAGGGTAGTCTCCCACCAATACAATGCTTCATCAGCTAACAGTGATATGGCACACTCAAGCTTGTGTTCATCAGAACACTGCAGCTTCTTGGTCAGGATTCGAAGAGTATTGTCTAGCTAATACTCAATAATTTCAAGATTTTTGTCATTATGACCGGTGAAAGAATAGTCCCGATGTTGAGATAGCTTATCAATAGGAGCTCAGGTATTTGGAACAACAAAGATAGGAGGTTGAAAGGTTTGCTCAGCCCTCATCGAGGTCATGAATACTTTGAACATGTCAGCCATGTTCCTATAGCATTCGACTTGAGCAACTTGTATCCCGGGCTAAGGATTCTGTATAGGAGGATTTTATGGAATTGGTGGATTTCCTCCTCTAATCTCTTCACCACGAGTTGAGGAGCCGGTAACATGCTCATCTATATGAGCCTGATCGGGGTTAGACATCTATGAATAAAGAGATTAGTTAGCCGGCAAGTCACAATATACAATAATAACTCCTAGGTGGCAAAGTAATATAACAATCAATACAATAAGCTTCGGTTTAGTTCTAGAATAGACTAAACTCTAGCTCTGATACCACATATGTAACACCCCCTTCCTGGCCTGGTAGGAATCTAGGTCGGAAGGCGTTACCGAAAAATAATACGAATGATCGGTGCAAAAAAATTTAGTCAATGCTCGATAAATTACCTATGTCATGCTTTGAAACCGATGGAAACAATATTACAAGTTCATTTAGTCCAATACAAAACAGTAATTATCCATTTAGGATTAATTTATATCATTTACAAGTTTTAGGGACTAAACCGTAATTCCTATAAATTATAAGTCCATTTCAGAAATTTAACTTTCTACAATGAAATTCAATCATCGAACAACATGTCTATAAATTTTCTTGTTATTCTGAGTTCGTTTACTAACTCAATTAAGCTCATAAAACTTAGTGACTAAAATGCAAATTTCCAATCCTTATAACAAATTTTACTAATACGCTAAGGCTAAATCAATTTCATATTTAAAGACCCGTACTGATACACTTCAAGGCGTATTGGTATGCCTAGCTAATACCGTTAATTCAGCTATTTTGAGGGATACCGTATCGATACACAACCAAACCGTACCGATATAGAGCTAAACCCAAAATTCCAGTAATGAAAAATTGTACCGATATGTCACCACCCGTATCAGTACGCCCTTTAACCATTTTCTGGTAACTTAAGCCCGTACCGATCCCCCATCACCTGTATCGTTACGGCAAGACCAGAAATGCCATTTTTTGTCTGGTTTATTAGCATTTTGACCCATCAAACCATGTCCAAACTTAATGAAACTTTGCAAACAAGATTATAGAGCTAGAATCTATTAGCATACCAAATTTCATGATCATATGAATCAATTTACCACGTTTTCACCTTTTTAAGCCAAATATCCATATTAGTCCCTTTTATCCAAACTTTAAAAGGTCATTTAGGGCCATAAAGGCTTATACAAACCAAAAACATCATACATATATCAGAATGACCAAAAAACAACTATTTTAACTACTTTGCCACCATTCTAGGAGTTCATAGGGTCGATATACTTTACTTTAGGCTTGTTGTGACTTGCCAGAACTTCCAACTAGCTCCGATCCTGATCCAATATCTTTCTTAACCTGAAATGCATGAGAGATGAATGCATTAGGCTTACATAGCCTAAGTGAGGTAATCGTAAACAATGTCAATATACAATATGCATTCAAATACGTGCTTTAACAATAATTCAATGACAATAAGACAATTTTCAATAATTAATAACAATTCTATGTCAATAATCAATAATATGCATCAATAATCAATATCAATATCAATGAGTTAATAGCAATATTCAATAATTTCCTTGGATCGATTGCACGGTATATGGATACACGAATTCCACCTCCGTACCATAACAATGTCAATAATGGTCTAGTCATCATCATCCCTTCGCTGCACCATTTGACCAAAACACAACATCCCTCCGCCGCATCAATATAAAGGCCGTAGCCTACCCGTACCAATGAGCTCATGAATTCTATGGCATGCCAATTGCATCCAATACTCTCGAATCCAAGGTTCAATGTCAATAATTCAATAACGGTATTTTGATAACAATAATTCCACAACAATGGATCAATAGCAATGAATCGGTAGACATGTTTCAAAACAATAAATCAATAACAATAATTTCCATAGAAATAGGCATGCTTCAATATCAATATGCAATAGCCAATATTCAATAGTTCTATATGGCAATGCTTCAATGATTTCGATGACAACAATAACAATGCTTCGGACGCGGAATCGATGCAATACTTACTCAAAAGGCTTCCAACAATGTTTATATTCAATAACTAAAATACAATGGTTAGCAATGAAATAATCAATAATCAATGATTCGGGATAGGCACCTAGCTTAATCTCAAGACTCCGACTACACTCACCTTGACTCTGATGCTCTATGGCTCTCGAATTACTATTCCCTTTTTCCTAGCCTATGTTGAGGATGATGGATTGACTTCCTCCAAATCTTGAGCTAGGTAATAAAAAGGGAATATTAGAATCGATACTTAGATTGAAGAATCAAAGGATTAGCTTTAAGCTCCTTAATTTCAAATCAAAATTACACTCCAATCTTTCATGGGTTTTCAAAATTGGTTGAGGGCTTTTACTTACCAATACGTTGGCTATCAAACGGTATAGAGAGATCGATGAAAGTTTGCTTAAACAAGGGAGGTGCTAGCTTGTTTAAGGAGAAAAGATGGTGAGATTGAAGAAAGAGTGTCTCGGTGTTTGCTAAGGAAAATGCTTCCAAACTCACTAATTTCTCTTTTAAAACTATCCACAAGTTTACCTCTAGCCAAAGGTAATATTATTTTATTCCATTGCCTATTCTACAACCAATCAAATGATTTCCTCCAAGGGTGGGTAAGTTTAAACTATTGTTTTCCCTTTTCCAACAATTTGAATAGCAATAATTGCTATCAATTAACCATTATCCTCTCTTACAATTCACAAGAGTTTCACGTGATTGTGTCGCAAGTAGGTGAATCACCCAAAAATTAGGTTAATTACAACGATGATCCCTCAACTTTCTAAACTTTACACATTTGTCCCCCAAACTTTCAATTCTTTCAAATTTGTCACTAAAATAGCTTTTGACAGACATCCGTACCGATATGCTTTCATGGCCGTATTTGATACGGCTAGCCATAATTTGGTAAGTTAGTTAAAACTGACAAGGCCATACCGATTTGGAACCCACCGTACCGATATGCCAAGCTGAATTTTTTTATTTAGGGTATTTCATTAAGGTCCTTAACTAAGATTTGACTCAATTAGAGGCCATTATCAATAAAGTTAACCTCACGATCAACTTTGATACGATATTTAAACAATTCAGTATAGGGTTTTCGATCGTTGAAACCCTATTCCGACTAGACCATTTTTTTGGGGTGTTACATCACCTTCTAATCTTTCACCTCGCCTTCGTTTTTTTTTTAATTTCCAGCCTTGAATATAAAAATTTCAAGAAAATCCCTTCTCAGCTCTCTTGAATTTTTAGATCTACACATAGCTTTCTTGATTGAGTCTAGAGCTTCTAGTTTTTGCAACAACTTGATGAAGGCTTCCAAATCCACGATTGCACTACTCTATCACTCGCTCTTCAAATATATCTTTGTAAAGACACATGCTCTATAGAGTTCATCAAACATATCATCTAGGCGTGGGATGGGATGCGTATACTTGATGGTAAAGCAATTAATAGGTCGACAATCGACACACATACGATACGTACCATCTTTTTTTGGCACTAAGGGTACTAGAATAGCATAAGGGCTCTGATACGGAAGCCAGGATCCAAGAATTACCTCAAAATCTAGGAACCCTCTAGATCACAATTAATCTAGCAAACTCACTAATATGATCCGAGAAAACCCCAAACTTCACGTTCAGCAAACCGATAATAAAGCACGATCTTGATGTAGAAAACGAGATAGGATGAATTTGATGGTGGCGGTGTTGGATAGATTTGTCCTTGGCACCCTCCTAATCGCAATTGAATAGGCAAACACCTGTAAACGACACAAATCTCTCCGATGAATGGATGATGACGAGATAGATGTTGTAGGATATTTTGTCCTCGGCACCCCTTAGATGCGATTATCTAAGCAAGCAACCTCAAGCGGCTCTAACCCACCCTCCTAGATGCAATTACCTAGGCAAGCAAGAGTGTGAAGTTGATATCCATTTCAAGAACTTGACGAACTTACGTTGAAGAAGACTTCTGATACGAAAAATAACAAGGCAAATCTATCTACCTTGAAAATAAAATGGCCCATGGCCAAAGGTTTTTGCAACTCATAAATTCATGATGTTGTTCTTATTAGTGAAGCAAATATGCCTTTAAACAGGCTACAAATGAAGAGTTCAACTTAAATTAGGAAAAGTAAAGATAATAATAAAATAAATAAACATATTTTATCTAACCTAAAAAACTAATAAATAAATAACAAATCTAATCCTAAATCATCTAAATATCTTCATAAAGAATCCTAGATTAAATTTAAGTACAAATAATCAATAAAATTATTGAAAATTCGTAATAAATAATATTTCCCGTGATAAAATCATATAGAGATTTCTGCTCGCACAGTCTTCACTAAAATGGACATAACTTGAGATCCCGATGTCGGATTGATGCGTTGGAAAGCTAAGAGACAGACGGATATGTTTGAAAAAGACATGTAGACTCAGAAGTGCCCGGATCCCATCCGAGAATTCGATGCAAGTCGGCTGAAATTCCAGACTTATAAAACAGCTTCAACTCTTTGGCTACAATGCATCATTTTAGCCCCCCATACATGTATCATTCTCCCCCTGTTGAAAATGATTCGTCCCGAATCTTAAGAGTTGTTGATCACAACCTTCAAGTCTCTTGAGATGTCTCCAGGAATGAAATATTAAAACTAGGATCTATATAGAGAATTATATATTTTTTTATTTTTTCTCAACTAATAAAACAACAGTAAAAGATAATTGTTTCAAACACCTAAACCAAGGCACTGATTACCAATTGATACGGAAGCCAGGATCCAAGAATTACCACAAAATCTAGGAACCCTCTAGATCACAATTAATCTAGCAAACTCACTAATATGATCCGAGAAAACCCCAAACTCCACGTTCAGCAAACCGATAATAAAGCATGATCTTGATGTAGAAAATGAGATAGGATGAATTTGATGGTGGCGGTGTTGGATAGATTTGTCCTTGGAACCCTCTTAATCGCAATTGAATAGGAAAACCACCTGCAAACGGCACGAATCTCTCCAATGAATGGATGATGACGAGATAGATGTTGTAGGATATTTTGTCCTCGGCACCCTCTTAGACGCGATTATCTAAGCAAGCAACCTCAAGCGGCTCTAACCCACCCTCCTAGATGCAATTACCTAGGCAAGCAAGAGTGTGAAGATGATATCCATTTCAGGAACTTGACGAACTTACGTTGAAGAAGACTTCTGATACGAAAAATAACAAGGAAAATCTATCTACCTTGAAAATAAAATGGCCCATGGCCAAAGGTTTTTGCAACTCATAAATTCATGATGTTGTTCTTATTAGTAAAGCAAATATGCCTTTAAATAGGCTACAAATGAAAAGTTCAACTTAAATTAGGAAAAGTAAAGATAACAATAAAATAAATAAACATATTTTATCTAACCTAAAAAACTAATAAATAAATAACAAATCTAATCCTAAATCATCTAAATATCTTCATAAAGAATCCTAGATTAAATTTAAGTACAAATAATCAATAAAATTACTAAAAATTCATAATAAATAATATTTCCCGTGATAAAATCGTATAGAGATTTTTGCTCGCACAGTCTTCACTAAAATGGACATAACTTGAGATCCCGATGTCAGATTGATGCGTTGGAAAGCTAAGAGACAGACGAATATGTTTGAAAAAGACATGTAGACTCAAAAGTGCCCGGATCCCATCCGAAAATTCGATGCAAGTCGGTTGAAATTCCAGACTTATAAAACAGCTTCAACTCTTTGGCTACAATGCATCATTTTAGCCCCCCATACATGTATATTGAAAATTAGTAATAAATAATATTTCCCGTGATAAAATCGTATAGAGATTTCTGCTCGCACAGTCTTCACTAAAATGGACATAACTTGAGATCCCGATGTCGGATTGATGCGTTGGAAAGCTAAGAGACAGACAAATATGTTTGAAAAAGACATGTAGACTCAGAAGTGCCCGGATCCCATCCGAGAATTCGATGCAAGTCGGCTGAAATTCCAGACTTATAAAACAGCTTCAACTCTTTGGCTACAATGCATCATTTTAGCCCCCCATACATGTATCAGGCTCAAACTTTCTCGTATGTACCCTTTCTCTAGTAGAGCTTGCACTTGACTCTCCAACTTCTTAGTCTCTTTGGGGTTACAATGATATGCAGGTCGATTGTGAATGGAAGAACTCGGAATTAGATCAATTTAATGTTCTATGCCTCTCAATGGTGGCAACCTTTAGGTGGATCATGTAAAACATCAGAATATTCCTGCAATAAGGAAACAAACACGCTAGGCAAAGTCTCATGAGTGTTAGATATAAATAAGCAATCTTGCCTAAAACGAAGAAGAATGCAAGGTTGTTTTGTGAAGAGGGCTTGTCTTCTTTTTCTCTTGCATATATATTTTTAAACCACTCTTTTTTCTCACAATTAGGTTTACTCACCACCCTTGGGCCATCACGCCTTTGAATTTTGTACTAAGGGCCTCTTTGTGAAGAGTTCTTATTAGTGAAGTAAATATGCCTTTAAATAGGCGTGAGCTTATTAGTGAAGCAAATATGCCTTTAAATAGGCTACAAATGAAGAGTTCAACTTAAATTAGGAAAAGTAAAGATAATAATAAAATAAATAAACATATTTTATCTAACCTAAAAAACTAATAAATAAATAACAAATCTAATCCTAAATCATCTAAATATCTTCATAAAGAATCCTAGATTAAATTTGAGTACAAATAATTAATAAAATTATTGAAAATTCGTAATAAATAATATTTCCCGTGATAAAATCGTATAGAGATTTCTGCTCGCACAGTCTTTACTAAAATGGACATAACTTGAGCTCCCGATGTCGGATTGATGCGTTTCAAGATGCGTTGGAAAGCTAAGAGACAGACGAATATGTTTGAAGAAGACATGTAGACTCAGAAGTGCCCAAATCCCATCCGAAAATTCGATGCATGTCGGCTGAAATTCCAGACTTATAAAACAGCTTCAACTCTTTGGCTACAATGCATCATTTTAGCCCCCCATACATGTATCAATGATTCCTATAGTAAAAGTGATCAAGGAACGTCTGGTTACCTTAACTTAGGATCCTTTTTTAAGCCATTGAAGATGGTATGGCTTTAGGTATCGTTGGCAAGGTAGATTGAGTGCATCAACAAGAAAACTACTTATGATGTTTGCCCAGCTTCCACTATCAATGATGATAGAACAGAGTTTACCTTTTACCATACACCGATAATGGAAGATATTGGTTCGTTAAACATCAGTGTCTTTTCGGGGTTTGGATGCTAAGGGCATGACGAATCACCAAACATAGGTTGATACATGCACCGGACAAACCCATATCAAAGATGGGCTCATATTCCCACTTGGACCAATCATACGAGCCAAGTCCAAGATTCTTAAAGATAAACTATACACCACCGTGCAAGGAGTGCTGACCAAAGGCTTACAAACTGATACATGCATGAGCGGGGTCAAATTACTCATATTGGACAAGAAGCTGAATTTGTTCGATGCAAACAATAAAAGCCAAAACAGTGCACGCATAGGAGGTCAAAAACGATGCATCTTGGACAAGAAATTGAATCTGTTTGTAAAGTCTGGAAAGTCAGCCAACTTGCAACGAGTTTTTGGATGGGATCCGGGCATTTCTGAGTCAGGTTGTCTTCTAACAAATTGTCCATCATTCCATTACCTTTCCAACGCATCTTGAAACGCGTCAATCGGACATCAGGAACTCAAGATACGTTCAATTTAATGAAGACTACGAATGCAGAAAACTGGATACGGGATTATTACGGGATTTTGTAAAATTCAGCCCAAAAGCTAACATATAAGGCTTTGGACGAATTAAACTTAGCCCAATATATTTATTATCATTTAAATTGATGTTTTTAGAGTTTTATATACTTTAGGAACCAGCCACTCAGCCCTTATCAGCTTATCACTTGCCTTATCACCCTATTCCTTGCCACACAAGCACAAGGAGTTTAAAGGCTGTTATTTTTTTATTATTTTTAATTGGATTAGGTTTTCCTTGTTTTAGTAGAAGTTAAATTACTTTGTCTATCATTCACCTATAAAAGGATGAAGCCTCCATCATTGTAAGATAGATTTTCTTTGATTTATGAAATATTTAGTGAGTTTGTTTTTGCAAGTGCTGATTACTTGTGCCTTCGAAGTCTTCTTCAACATAAGTTCGACAAGTTCTTGTGAGGGAGATCATCTTCACACTCTTGCTTGCCTAGATAATCGCGTCTAGGAGGGTGGGTTAGAGCCGCTTGAGGTTGCTTGCTTAGATAATTGAGTCTAAGAGGGTGCCGAGGACAAAACAACATCAACAATTCACAAGCCATCTTCATCTTCAACCTTCACACCATCTTCCATAATTCCATAAACAAAGCTGGAATTTTCAGATTTGTTTTACCTATCTTCTTCTTAATCTTTTCTCATCTTTTTACTTATATTCTTATTTCTTATTATCTAATCCTTCATCTCGTCTTTCTTTCTTTAAATTTCCAGCCTTGAATCTGAAATATTCAAGAAAATCCCTTCTCTTTTCTCTTGAATTTTCAGATCTGCCCAAACTTCCTTGATTGAGTCTAGAGCTCCTAGTTCTTGCAACAACTTGATTGAAGGCTTCCAAATCCAAGATTGAGCTACTCTATCATTTGGTATCAGAGCCAAGATTACTCTATTAGATGATAAGAAAGACAAGATTGCGCTACTCTATCACAAACATTCATAAAAGAACAAGAATTCTGAAAAAGCACGCATTCTCCTTAAAGAATTGGGTCACACAATCTCATGTTGAGGAAGCACATGCCCAGGAGTGTAAAAACAAGGCCTCAGGCTTATTTGAAGTCCATTAATCTGGGAATTATTAATTGTAATTACTTAGACCCAAAACTGAATTATAAATTTTGGGTCTAATTAGCTATTTCCCAGCCCAAATCAGATTCATTTAAATTTAGGGCTTATCATCCATTCAAACCAGCCCAAACCAACGTTATCCACAAGCTTGCTGCCCTAAATTTTGTTCCCCCTTATCATGGGAAGAAGAGTGCCGCCCAAGACTCCCTAAACAATGGGGAATTCACATTCAGCAAGTAATTACATTATTATATTAGTTTTAGATTATTTTATTATTTGTTTTATTGTTACTTTATAAGAAATAGAGTTTAATTCTATTTAGGAGTTTCTATTAGTTTAGCCATCCATCCCCTATAAAAGGATGAGAACTTCTTTGTAATCAGATTTGAGATTTTTAATAAAAAGGTATTCTTTTGAGTACATGTTTGCAAGTGTCGGTAAACTTGTAACTTCAAAGCTTTCTTCACCGTGTTCGACCAAGTTGAGCGAGAGTGAATCTTCACACTTTGGGTTGCCTATCTAATAGCGGGTAGGAGGGTCGGTTTTATGCTGTATCACAGAGGTTGACTAGTTAATTGTGACTAGGAGGGTTCCGCGGGCAAACTTCTCTATTTCCACTAGTGGCCGTCACCATCTTCTTCAATTCAGCCATCACGCTATTCGTCCATTCAAAACTGGAATTTTCTAGATTTGAGTTCAGCCTTGTTTCATCAATCTTTTCTTATCTTTTATGTTTAATTCTTATCATTCAAGTTTTATTCCATCTTCTCACCTTTGTTTCTTTGAATTTTCAGCTTTAAATCCATAAAAATCAAGAAACTCCTAGCTTGTAATTTGGAAATTGCAAGAACAGCTCAAAATAGGCTGAAAAATTCCAAATTTGTTCTTCGTTCTTTTTCCTTCATCTTTTTTATTCTTTTAACTTTAATTCTTCATATTTCTATCTTAATTATTCATGCTTCCTTCGTTTCTTTAATTTTTCAGTTGTGGATCTGAAAATTTCAAGAAACACCCAACCAATTCTCTTGAAATCTGTCTTCTACTCTTTAATCGAGTCTAATGCCCTAGGCTTTTTTTTCTAAGCAATCCTTCAAGATTCCAACATGGTGGCAAGCCTCATATCATTTGGTATCAGATTGGGCACAATTTTGGGCAAGATTTTCAAGATTGGATGACTTTGGAGGCCTTAAAAAATCAAGGCTGCCGCACCCTTGCTAATAAGGCTGTTTGTGACACTTTAGAGTTTGTTCTTCTCAATAATCCCTAATTTTCATTTTCCTTGCTGTTTATTCTAAAAAAAGAAAAAGAAAAAAACGCAAAATCAAGCAAGCAACAATTCAAGAAGTGTCCAGAAGTGCTTATCTTGGTAAAGAATCATCATCCTTCACACATCACGACTTGGACTCTATCAATATTGCTTTCTAGGTTTTACGGGTTTACTTTTCTATGTTTATTTCTATTCTTAGATTTTATTTAAGTTTTTTGTTTACTTCCTTTTTTCCTTTACATTATCTAACACCTTTTTCGATTTCTTGTGTTAGTAAGAATTGAAAGTTGCATTTCTTTCTTCTTCCTTGCAACTATATTTCTTTGGTGTCTAACTTATCCTTGGCCTCTTAAAGCACTTAAGGTCTTTGATAGGACTTGAACTCCGATTATTGAGTCACGTACGCTAGGCGAGTTTTTAAGAATAAAAGATCGACTAACTTGCCTTAAAGAATACCTTTTCTTGGATTGATTTGTGAGGTTTCTAGTTTTTTCTCTTTTTTGTTTATCACTTAAATTTTGTGTGAGTATTGTGATATTCAGGATGTCGAATTCAAGTACGCCAGACGAAAAACTAAAAGGACCAATGACGGTAGAAGAATTGTCTAATAGCATGAGAAATTTGCAATTATGGGTTGAGCGAATAGCAAGAAAGAGAAGATGATGATAATGCAAATACGGCTAAGCATTCATTACAGCCCCAGCGTTTTCCCGTCAAAGATGTTGAAGACGAGCCCAAAAAATCATCATGGTCCAAACCCAAGTTGGTCATCCCTCCTTTCGAGGGTAGAATTGATACCGATGCTTATATTGATTGGGAAGGCAAGGTCGAGATGTTGTTTACCCACTATTCATATAAAGAAATTGACCAAGTTCCTATAGTAACTACCCAATTAACAGGCTATGCCGTAAGTTGGTGGACTCAACTTTGCAAATAGAGACAAATCTAACGTCGACACGCCATTCATTCTTGGATGAACTTAAAGTTGCCATGCACAGCCATTTTATTCCACCATACTATTTTGCCAAGTCAAACTTCGCCTACAATGATTATGGCAAGGCACACGATCCGTTGATGATTATTATAAAAAGATGGAACACCTGCTTCAATGAGCCAATAGTCAAGAAGATGAAGAAGACACAGTGTCCCAGTTTGTTGCTGGCCTCCATAGTAACATTGCCGATCCTCTTCATGATTACAACAATCTTGAAAGTGCTCAACATAATGCCATCACAATTGAGAATCAACTACTTCAACGGAGCAAATCACGCCTTATTCTTCTCATGATAGAGGTGCACCATACAATTCTTCTTTTTCGAATTCTGCTCAACCTTTGTCTACACCTTCTAGAACAACTATGAATGAAGAACAAATCAAAACACAAGACGTCCGACAAGGGGCAAGACATCAAAAGTAGCAAAAACTTAACCATCGGTGCGCTGAACGAGAGACATGGTGTGTTTTCAATGTCATGGTCATGGCCATTATGCACGTGACTATCCCAATGCTCGAATCTTGCTCTTTCAAGATGGTACCTGTGTTTCTAATTCTGACGAGGAAATGGAGGACATAGTCCATAAAGTTGAAGATGACATGGACAATTCCTTCAGAGCACCCGACCCACCACAAGATGACTTTTGCCAGGTAATTCGCCATTCCTTGAACATTTAAACATTGGATGAAACTGGCGACCAACGCACCTTCTACTCACGGTGCATGATCAATAAGAAGCAATACTACTTTGTCATCGATAGTGGAGTTGTGCTAATGTCATCAGTAGTTACCTTATTGATGATCTGGATCTTCCATGCCAGCGACATCCTAAACCTTATCATTTACAATGGCTTAATGATGGATCCGGTGTTAAGGTAATCAAGCGTTGCCTCATTACTTTCTCAATTGGAGATTATTGCGATGATGTTTGGTGTGACGTAGTCCCAATGCAAGCTACACACTTGTTGCTCAGTAGACCATGGTAATTCGATAGAGATGTGACTCACGATGGGAAACTAAATCGATATTCCTTTACGTACCATGGTAAGAAACTCACATTAGGTCTTTTGGATCCAAAAGAGGTCTATCAAGACCAACTTCAATTACACAAATACTGTGAGAGGGTGGGATCAAAAAAATTGGAAACACAAAACGCAATGCAAAAAAAGGGCACTAGCCCAAAAAGCCAAAATTCAAATGCCCCATGGGAGGTGAGTGAATCTATTTGTGAAAAAGAGATAGAGAACAAAAATTTATTTGGGAGAAAAAAGATGTGAGGGAAACCCTTTTCTTGAAACAACCTTGTATTCTCATCCGCTTTAGGCAAAAATGTTTTGACTTCTAACACTAATGTTTCTTTGCCTAGTGTTTTTGTATCTCTTTTACAGGATTTCTTGGATGTCTTAAATGACCCACCTGGAGGATTACCTCATAAACAAGGTATTGAACATCAAATTGACCTTACCTCGGGTGCTTCGATTCTGAACAGACCAGCATATCGATGCAATCTTGATAAGACCAAAGAATTAGAAAGACAAGTGGAAGAATTACTATAAAAGGGATACATTTGTGAAAGTTTGAGTCCTTGTGCCATTCTTGTACTACTTGTGCCCAAAAACGATGGTACGTATCATATGTGTGTTGATTGCAGACCTATGAATCGTATTACCATCAAATGCATGCACCCTATTCCACGCCTTGATGACATGCTCTATGAACTTTACGGTGCTTGCATCTTCACAAAGATTGACCTCAAGAGTGGATATCACAAATTAGAATGAAGGAGATGAGTGGAAAATAGCTTTCAAAACCAAGTTCGGCTTATACGAATGGATGGTCATGCCATTTGGCTTAACAAATGCACCAAGTACATTCATGCGCCTCATGAACCATATCCTTCTAGAATTTATCGATAAGTTTGTTGTTGTTTATTTTGATAACATTCTTATCTACTCCACATCCTTTGATTCACACCTTCTACATGTTGAATCAAATTTTGGCGTTCTCCGACAAGAATGGTTGTATGCTAACCCAGATAAGTACGTGTTTTTTAGTGACAAGCTTATATTCTTAGGCTTTATAATAAGTGCACAGGGTATTCACATTGATAATGAGAAAATCAAAGCCATCCAAGACTGGCCAACACCTACATCTATCACTGAGGTAAGATCTTTTCATGGATTGGCAAGTTTCTATCAACGTTTCGTCAAAGATTTCTCAACTATCCCAGCACCATTAACTGAGATAATCAAGAAATCGGTAGGTTTTTCTTGGGTAACAAACAAGAGGTAGCGTTCCAAACATTAAAAGACAAACTCTGTTCTGCTCCTATTCTTCATTTACCCGATTTTTTAACACCTTTGAATTAGAATGTGATGCTTCTGGGATTGGTATAGGTGCTGTTCTTATGCCGGAAAAATAACTCATCGCTTACTTAAGTGAAAAGTTGAAAGGCACACAACTCAATTACTCCACTTATGACAAGGAACTTCTAGCTCTTGTTCGAGCACTCGAGGTTTGGCAACACTATCTCCTCCCTAAAGAATTTGTCATCCACATAGACCATGAGTCCCTAAAATGGCTAAATGGGAAAAGTAAGTTGAGTAAACGGCATGATGCAATTGTGTGTGGCCGTTCTTGATGTTGTTGATATCAGCCCTTTGATTGTTGGATCTAGGAAGGAAGCAAGAAACCTGCAAGCAAGATAGGCTGAAGAATGAAAGGTAGTTTAATAATGGCTGTGGAAGATGGTAAGATGATGAGATCATGGCGTCACCACCACCATTGGACCCGAAGGAATTTCCCTTAGGCCCTATTACTCGTGCAAGGGCAAGGAAATTTAGAGATGCGGTCAGCAACAAGTGCAATAATGCATGGAAGATTATTGAAGCTGCCGAAGTTGAATCAATGCCCTGCAACGTGAAAGGGAGTTTATTTCTGATGCATATGTTCCATTTGATTATTATAATTTTAGTATGCGCATGTTTTCCATTATGTTGTATATTGTTTATTTTATAGCACTAGAGTTTGTTGAATCATATACCATATACTTATTATATTTAGCATGTATTCATATTACATTGCTTTATTTTTTATCATAGTTCTCGTATTTACAAGTGTTATGCAAGGGCAATGAGTAGACACATCATTAGGATGATTCAGAGAATTATGACCATTGGAGAGGTGCTTGCTTGAGATCTTGCTTATGTTCGCACGAAAATTGACATGCTTGCTTACGTTCACATGGAAATCGACATGCTTGCTTACGTTCACAATGGACGGCAATTCTAGAGAGGCACGTGCTTACATTCACGAAAATTGACATGCTAGCTTATGATTACATTGGGCGGCAAAGGCACACATTTCAAGGTTTCTTTTTTTATTTATTATCCCTTCACACCTCCCTAGGAATAGAGGCTGATTTTTCAATTGTAAGACACACTTTGTTTTCAAGAAAAAAATTGAGAGTTTTATATCGTTCTTTTGAGAACTTTATCGATCCTTCAAGTTCTACTTGTTGAATCAAACCTTGATATCTTTGGTTCCTAGTCCTACTTAACTAGTGGGTCAAGGTTCTTATTTTGTTTAGAGACCGTTATAGGGTTCGGGTCACACTTTTTAGTGTTCGTTCAACTCTCAAGTCCTAAACTACTTTCCATCTTCCATCATCCAATTCTACCACCACCATCGATCACATTAACCATCCAAAATTCTAGAATCTTTATTCTATCACTTTTTATATTATTACACACCATCATCCTTTAAATCATCTGAAAAATGTTGCAAGTCTTACAATACAAAGTTACTTTATTTACGATCGGGCAAATCAAGCATCTTAGGCTAAATGATACATGTATGAGGGGCTAAAATGATGCATTGTAGCCAAAGAGTTGAAGCTGTTTTATAAGTCTGGAATTTTAGCCGACTTGCATCGAATTTTTGGATGGGATCTGGGCACTTCTGAGTCTACATGTCTGCTTCAAACATATTCGTATGTCTCTTAGCTTTCCAACGCATCTTAAAACGCATCAATTCGACGTTAGGAGCTCAAGTTATGTCCGTTTTAGTGAAAACTATGCGAGCAGAAATCTCTATACGGATTTATTACGGGAAATATTATTTATTACGAATTTTCAATAATTTTATTGATTATTTGTACTTAAATTTAATCTAGGATTCTTTATGAAGATATTTAGATGATTTAGGATTAGATTTGTTATTTTTTTTAGCTTTTTAGGATAGATAAAATATGTTTATTTATTTTATTATTATGTTTACTTTTCCTAATTTAAGTTGAACTCTTCATTTGTAACCTATTTAAAGGCATATTTGCTTCATTAATAAGAACAACATCATGAATTTATGGGTTGCAAAATCCTTTGGCCATGGGCCATTTTATTTCCAAGGTAGATAGATTTACCTTGTTATTTTTCGTATCAGAAGTCTTCTTCAACGTAAGTTCGTCACGTTCTTGTAATGGAGATCATCTTCACACTATTGCTTGCCTAGGTAATTGCATCTAGGAGGGTGAGTTAGAGCCGCTTGAGGTTGCTTGCTTCGATAACCGCGTCTAAGAGAGTGCCGAGGACAAAATATCCTACAACATCTGATACGAGCATGAGAGGGGTCAAAATAATCATCTTGGAAAAGAAGTTGAAACTGCTTTGCAAGTTAGAAACATCAGTCAACTTACGAAGCATTTTTGGATGGGATCCAGGCATTTATGGGTCAGCATGTCTCTTAAAACTTGTCCGGCTGCAAATTGGCATTCCAACGCATCTTGAAACGCCTCAATCGGACATCTGGATCTCAAGATACGTCTATTTTAGCGAAGACAACGCATGCAGAAATTCCTATACGGGATTAATACGGGATTTTTGGATAATTTCGAATTTTCAAGATTTTATTTGATTATTTGTAATTTAAAACAACATAGGATTCTGCAATATCTATTAGGATCAGATTTATTTAATTAAGATTTTATTTTTAGCATTTATTTATTATTAGAAGTTACTTATCTAATTAGGAGATTAGATTTTAACATTTATTTATTGTATTTAATTCCTAAGTTTAGTAGGATTAAAACTTCTCCATGGCCTATATAAAGGAGGCTTCACCCACATTGTAATTCAGATTTCATTGATTAATAAAAAGTTCTCTTTGGAGATTTTAGTATTCTTTGAGTTTGCAAGTGTTCGATAAACTTGTCTAGAAGCCATCTTCAACATAAGATCATCGAGTTCTTGTGAGGGAGATCATCTTCACACTCTTGCTTGCCTAGGTAATTGCATCTAGGAGGGTGGGTTAGAGCCGCTTGAGGTTGCTTGCTTAGATAATTGCGTCTAAGAGGGTGCCGAGGACAAAACAACAACTATCAATTCATCACGCCATCTCCACATATTCAAGCTTCCTCCATTGACGCCACCACCATAAGCAAATCTGAATTTTTAGATTTGTTCTTTATTTTGGTTTGTTTTGTTTTTTTCTTTATTCGAATTTGCACTACTCTATCATTTAGCGAGGCAAGTAAATATTAAGCAAAAGAAAACTAGAAATCTCACTAAACACTCCAAGGAATAAATATTTAGCGAGGAAAGTAAACCGATCTCGTGCTCTTTAAAGACCTTCCTGCCACAAGTCAACAAGTTACAATCGGAATTTAATCCTAACAATGAGTCCTAATTGTATTAGGAGTCCAATGAAAGGCTTGACACCAATTGAATATAGTTGCAAGAAAGAAGGATTGTAATGCAACTTTTAGTCCTACTCACACCAGAAAAGAGAAGGTGTTAAATTGCGTAATAGAAGAAAGAAAAAGCAAAACAAAGGAACTTAAGAAACTAAGAGTAAAAAAAAATTAGTAGAGAAAGATGATAACCCAAAACCCAGAAACAACTTGAAGGAAGAAATCCAATGTTGAATCCACTTCAATGTGATGCTTGTGGTGGTTGATGATGGTGATCTTGATGATTCTTGATGGTGGTTGGTGGCTAGGTATAAGCTTTCTCACTTTTCTTTCTTTTCTTTTCTTTTTTATTTTTTTAATTTTTTTCTCTTTTTTTTCTTTTTACAAGGTAAATAAACTGAAAATAACGAAATTTGAAGAAAAAAATATTGAAAATAGGGTTAAAGAAGGGGGAAAACCCTAATTTGGCTGAAACTTTATCCACTTCGTTCGAGGTGTTCTCGAACTCCAAAAATTCTAAAATTTTGTGTTGTGACTCCAACAATGGTGTAGATCTGATATGGAAAGTTTCAGCTCAAAATTCACTCGTTTGGTTTTGACGAATTTTCCCTAATTTTCGAGTTTTTTTTCCCAAAAACGCCAAAATTCTTGCCAAGAATCGTCCCAACTCTGTTACCAAATGATAGAGTAGTGCAAATTCGAATAAAGAGAAAAACAAAACAAACCAAAATAAAGAACAAATCTAAAAATTCATATTTGCTTATGGTGGTAGCGTCAATGGAGGAAGCTTGAATATGTGGAGATGGCGTGATGAATTGATAGACGCAATTATCTAAGCAAGCAACCTCAAGCGGCTCTAACCCACCCTCCTAGATGCAATTACCTAGGCAAGCAAGAGTGTGAAGATGATCTCCCTCACAAGAACTCGATTTCTAGACAAGTTTATCGAACACTTGCAAACTCAAAGAATACTAAAATCTCCAAAGAGAACTTTTTATTAATCAATGAAATCTGAATTACAATGTGGGTGAAGCCTCCTTTTATATAGGCCATGGAGAAGTTTTAATCCTACTAAACTTAGGAATTAAATACAATAAATAAATGTTAAAATCTAATCTACTAATTAGATAAGTAACTTCTAATAATAAATAAATGCTAAAAATAAAATCTTAATTAAATAAATCTGATCCTAATAGATATTGCAGAATCCTATGTTGTTTTAAATTACAAATAATCAAATAAAATCTTGAAAATTCGTAATTATCCAAAAATCTCGTATTAATCCCGTATAGGAATTTCTGCATGCGTTGTCTTCGCTAAAATAGACGTATCTTGAGATCCAGATGTCCGATTGAGGCGTTTCAAGATGAGTTGGAAAGCTAATTTTTAGCCAGACAAGTTTTAAGAAGACATGTTGAACCATAAATGCCTGGATCCCATCCAAAAATGCTTCGCAAGTTGACCGATGTTTCTAACTTGCAAAGCAGTTTCAACTTCTTTTCTAAGATATTTTGACCCCTCTCATGCTCGTATCAACATCTATCTCGTCATCATCCATTCATCGGAGAGATTTATGCCGTTTGCAGGTGTTTGCCTATTCAACTGCGATTAGGAGGGTGCCAAGGACAAATCTATCCAACACCGCCACCATCAAATTCATCCTATCTCGTTTTCTACATCAAGATCATGCTTTATTATCGGTTTGCTGAACGTGGAGTTTGAGGTTTTCTCGGATCATATTAGTGAGTTTGCTAGATTAATTGTGATCTAGAGGGTTCCTAGATTTTGAGGTAATTCTTGGATCCTGGCTTCCATATCAATTGGTAATCAGAGCCTTGGTTTAGGTGTCTGAAACAATTATCTTTTACTGTTGTTTTAGTAGTTGAGAAAAAAAAAAAAATATATAATTCTCTATATAGATACTAGTTTTAATATTTCATTCCTAGAGACATCTCAAGAGACTTGAAGGTTGTGATCAACAAATCTTAAGATTCGGGACGAATTGTTTTCAATAGGGGGAGAATGATACATGTATGAGGGGCTAAAATGATGCATTGTAGCCAAAGAGTTGAAGTTGTTTTATAAGTCTGGAATTTCAGCCGACTTGCATCGAATTTTGGGATGGGATCTGGGCACTTCTGAGTCTACATGTCTTCTTCAAACATATTCGTATGTCTCTTAATTTTCCAACGCATCTTGAAACGTATCAATTCGACGTCGGGAGCTCAACTTATGTCCGTTTTAGTGAAGACTATGCGAGAAGAAATCTCTATACGGATTTATTACGGGAATATTATTTATTACGAATTTTCAATAATTTTATTGATTATTTGTACTTAAATTTAATCTAGGATTCTTTATGAATATATTTAGATGATTTAGGATTAGATTTGTTATTTATTTATTAGTTTTTTAGGTTAGATAAAATATGTTTATTTATTTTATTATTATGCTTACTTTTCCTAATTTAAGTTGAACTCTTCATTTGTAACCTATTTAAAGGCATATTTGCTTCATTAATAAGAACAACATCATGAATTTATGAGTTGCAAAAACCTTTGGCCATGGGCCATTTTATTTCCAAGGTAGATAGATTTGCCTTGTTATTTTTCGTATCAGAAGTCTTCTTCAACGTATGTTCATCAAGTTCTTGAATGGAGATCATCTTCACACTCTTGCTTGCCTAGGTAATTGCATCTAGGAGGGTGGGTTAGAGCCGCTTGAGGTTGCTTGCTTAGATAATCGCGTCTAAGAGGGTGCCGAGGACAAAATATCCTACAACATCTATCTCGTCATCATCCATTCGTCGGAGAGATTCTTGCCATTTACGGGTGTTTGCCTATTCAATTGCGATTAGGAGGGTGCCAAGGACAAATCTATCCAACACCACCACCATCAAATTCATCCTATCTCGTTTTCTACATCAAGAATCATGCTTTATTATTGGTTTGCTGAACGTGGAGTTTGGGGTTTTCTCGGATCATATTAGTGAGTTTGCTAGATTAATTGTGATCTAGAGGGTTCCTAGATTTTGAGGTAATTCTTGGATACTTGCTTCCGTATCTCTAAATCAAGTAAGCCTTTTGTGTTTTGTTGTTAAAAAAAAAAAAAAAAAAAGAGAAAAGAAAATATTTTTCATAAAAAATTAGAAAAAAAAGAAAGCAAATCAACAACAAGGTTCGAGATATCTTTTTTTTTCTTGTTTCAGAATTGTTATTTGTTCATTTCCTACCTTTTACACCATATCCTTCCAAACCTTAACATTTATTTTTCAGCTGATTCAGCAAGTATTTTTGGAGGATTTTGAGTAAGTTTGATTCAAGAACTTCTGAGATAAAAAGAGTGGTAAAAGGAACGAGAGAGTGAATACATCATAGGGTAAAAGCCAAAGAGAGCGAGTAATTTTTTTTTTTTTATTTTTCCTCTTTCTTTTTTTGGAGTGAACAGGGAGCCATGAACGCAGATAAGAATATAGGGGAGTCTAATGAAGGACAAATAGGAGGAATCCCAAGACTACAGTTTCAAGCACTTGTTCGAGAATTGGGACAACGTATGGATCAAAAACTTGAGTCCATATATGAGCAGATTGACAGCCTTGAAGAGAAATCCGTGGAAGCCTCAACCGTTCTAGCACAAAGTCCAAGACAAGGCGTCCAAGAAGAGGAAATTGAACAGATTGTGGATGACAACGAACGGCCCCCCGTTGTACAAAACCAACGCCCACATCGGAGGAATCAAGAAAGCTTTGATGATAACCTTGCAAATATAAAGATGAACATTCCGCCATTTCAAGGGAAAACAGATCCGACGGCTTATCTTGAGTGGAAGCAGAAGATCAAACACGTCTTCGATTGTCACAATTACTCCGAGCAAAAGAAAGTAAAAATAGCATCCATTGAATTCACTAATTAACAATAGTTTGGTGGAACCAGTTAACCATGAACAAACGACGAAATGGAGAACGTCTTGTGTCCACGTGGGAAGAAATGAAAGGCATAATGAGAAATAGATTTATACCAGCCTATTATCATCGATAATTAATGCGGAAACTCCTGAACCTCAAACAAGGCAACATGAGTGTGGAATATTATTTAAAGAGATGGAGATGGTAATGATACAAGCAAATGTGGAGGGGGACACTGAATCTACCATGGCAATGTTTATTTTGGGGTCTAAATCAAGACATAGCCGACACTATGGATTTGCAATACTATGTGGACTTAGAAGAATTGGTTCATTTGGCTAAGAAGGTGGAAAAATAATTTAAACGTAAAGGTACGTCCTGAAACAACTCTTCTACTTCTAAATGGAGTCAGAATTCTAAATGGGGACAAATTTCTCCAAAAGCGCCATACAAACCAAATCAGTTTAAGGAAAATGTTGGGACTTCAAAATCCAACAAGATTGTTGGTGAGGACAAAAGAAAGCCACAAGCTACACCAAATCGATTCAGGGATATTCAAAGCTTCAAATGTCTTGGAAGGGGACATGTAGCTAGTCAGTGCCCAAATAGGCATACTATGGTGATTCGAGGAAGTGGCGAGATTGAATTCGAATCAGAAAAAGAAGTTGATGCCATAAGTGAAGATGATGAAGATTTATACCCTCCCGCTAAAGGAGAAGTGCTCATTGTGAATAGGAGTCTAAATACACAAATGGTGCAAGGCGACCAGCAACGAGAGAATATCTTTCATACACGCTGCCATATCAATGGGAAGGTATAGGTTGTAATTATTGATAGAGGAAGTTGTACTAATGTTGCCAGTACTTTAATGGTGGACAGACTTGGATTGGTGATATCAAAACCCCCACACCAGTATAAGCTTCAATGGCTTAATGATGGTGAATTGGAGGTGACCAACCAGGTACTCATACCATTTTCCATTAGTATATACAAGGACGAGGTCCTATGTGATGTTGTACCCATGCATGCCAGCCACTTACTTTTGGGAAGACCATGGCAGTTCGATCGAAAAGTGAATCATGACAGATATAGCAATCGATAATCATTCACTTTTGAAGGAAGGAAGCACACGCTAGCCCCCTTATCACCACAATAAGTACATGATGATCAATTGCATTTGAAAAAGAATTTCCAAGGATTAAAAGAAAAAGAAACAAAAAATGAGAGGGAAAATGAGCGAGAGAATAAGAGAAAAATAGTAAGTACTATTAAAAGCGGGAAGGGAAAGAGTGAAATTGAAAGCGGGGGGGGAGAAGCTTAAAATGAGCGTATATTCGAAGGGTACTAAAATTAGAAAATGTGTTTTGGCAAGGCAAACACTTGTGCATCGAGTTCGTCAGTGTTTAAAAATTATCCTTGTGAAAAACCACAAGAAGTGTTTGCCTCGCCAAAACACATTTTCTAATTTCAGTACCCCTCGTATATATGCTCATATTAAGCTTCTCCCCCAGTTTCAATTTCACTCTTTCCCTTCCCGCTTTTGCTACTACTTACTATTTTTCTCTCATTCTCTTTCTCTCATTTTTCCTCTAATTTTTTGTTTCTTTTTCTTTTAATCATTGGAAACTCTTTTTCAAATGCAATTGATAATCGTGTACTTGTTGCGGTGATAATGGGGTTAGCGTGTGCTTCCTTCCTTCAAAAGTGAATGAGTATCGATTGCTATATCCGTCATGATTCACTCTTCGATCGAACTTACCAAGGCCTCCCCAAAAGTAAGTGCCTGGCGGCATGGGTACAACATCACATAGGACCTCGTCCTTGTATCTACTGATGGAAATTGGTACGAGTATGACACATGCATGAGCGTGGTCAAATTACTCATATTGGAAAATAAGTTTAAATTGTTCGATGCAAACAATAAAGGCCAAAACAATGCACGCATAGGAGGTCAAAAACGATGCATCTTGGACAAGAAATTGAATCTGTTTGTGAAGTCTGGAAAGTCAGCCAACTTGCGACGAGTTTTCAGATGGGATCCAAGCATTTCTGGGTCGAGTTGTCTACTAACAAATTGTCCATCATTCAGTTACCTTTCCATCGCATCTTGAAATGCGTCAATCGGACATCGAAAACTCAAGATACGTCCAATTTACTGAAGACTGTGCATGCAGAAACTAGATACGAGATTATTACGGGATTTTGTAAAATTTAGCCCAAAAGCTAACATATGGCAGCGTGTATGAAAGATATTCTCTCGTTGTTGGTCGCCTTGCGCCATTTGTGTGTTTATACTCCTCTTCACAACGAGCACTTCTCCTTCAGTGGGAGGGTCTAAGTTTCATCATCTTCACTTATGGCATAAACTTCTTTTTTTTATTCGGATTCAATCTTGCCACTTCCTCAAATCACCATAGTATGCCTATTTGGGCACTGACTAGCTACATGTCCCCTTCTAAGACATTTGAAGCAATGAACATTCTTGGATCGATTTGGTGTAGCTTGTGGCTTTCCTTTGTTCTCATCAACAGTCTTGTTGGGTTTTAAAGTCCCAACGTTTTCCTTGAACTAATTTTGTTTGTTTCGTGCTTTTGGAGCAATCTATCCCCATTTAGAATTGTGTCTCCATTTAGAAGTAGAAGAGTTGTTTCGGGACGTACCTTTACGTTTAAATTGTTGTTCCACCTTCATAACCAAGTGAACCAATTCTTCTAAGTCCACATAGTATTGCAAATCCACGGTGTCGGCTTTGTCTTGATTTAAACTCAAAATGATCATTGCCATGGTAGATTCAGTGTCTTCCTCCATATTTGAGGTTCTGCATTAATTCTCGATGATAGTAGGCTAGTATAAATCTCTTCCTCATTATGCCTTTCATTTCCTCCCACGTGGACACTAGACGTTCTCTATTTCGTCGTCGGTTCATGGTTAACTGGTTCCACGAATCTATTGCATAATTAGTGAATTCAATGGATGTTATTTTTACCTTCTTTTGTTCGGAGTAATTGTGGCAATCAAAGATGTGTTAGATCTTCTGCTCCCACTCAAGATAAGCCTCCAGATCTATTTTCCCTTGAAATGGTATAATGTTCATCCTTATATTTGCAAGGTTATCATCAAACCTTTCTTGATTCCTTTGATGTGGGTGTTGGTTTTGTACAGCGGTGGGCTGATCGTTCTCGTCCACAATCTGCTCGATTTCCTCTTCTTTAACGCCTTGTCCTAGGTTACCTTGCGCTAGAACGGTTGGGGCTCCCATAGATTTCTCTTCAAGGCTGTCCATCCGCTCATGTATGGACTCGAGTTTCTGATCCATAAGTTGTCCCAATTCTCGAACAAGTGCTTGAATCTGTAGTCTCGAGATTCCTCATGTTTTTCCTTCATTAGACTCCCCTATATTCTTATTTGCGTTCATGGCTCCCTGTTCAATCCAAAAGAAAAGGAAAGAGGAAAAATAAAAAGGAAAAATTCACGCGTTCTGATACATGTACCACAAGGCAATTCCAAGAACAAGATGGACTTACTTTTCCACTTGGCCCAATAACCCGAGCCAAGTCTAAGCTAATCAAGGACAAGCTGAATTCGACCGTCCAAGTATTCGTGAGCAAAGGATTACAAGATGCCATGAAGAAAGAAGAATTTCTTGAAAGAAGTCCACACTTAACATCCTTCAAGAATAATTGGGTCACAAAAGCTCAACTTGCTGCACCTTTGGAGATGGATATCCATGAGCCTTTAGATGTCCATTAATTAGCCATTTTTATTGTAATTAGACCCAATACTTGTTACTATAAAAGATTGGGTCAGATTTTTATTTTTAGCCCAAATTAGGATTTACAAGTGTTTTTAGGCCTAGTTAGCTTTTAAAACAGCCCACACATGCCTCCTTGCCCAAAAACCAATTTCTTATCATCTAAACCAGTCCAAATACCCTTAAATTTGTCCAAATAAAGGCCCTATCAACTTTTACTAGCTGCCCAATCAAAACAGCTCTTATCAGCCCATTACTTGATGCCCAAGCAAACCAGCCTTCATCAAGTTTACTTGCTGCCCAAGCAACCAGCCCTTATCAGCTTATCACTTGCCTTATCACCCTATCCCTTGCCACACAAGCACAAGGAATTTAAAGGCTGTTATTTTATTATTATTTTTAATTAGATTAGGTTTTCCTTGTTTTAGTAGAAGTTAAATTACTTTGTCTATCCTTCACCTATAAAAGGATGAAGCCTCTATCATTGTAAGACAAATTTTCTTTGATTTATGAAATATTTAGTGAGTTTGTTTTTGCAAGTGCTGATTACTTGTGCCTTCGAAGTCTTCAACATAAGTTCGACGAGTTCTTGTGAGGGAGATCATCTTCAAACTCTTGCCTGCCTAGATAATCGTGTTTAGGAGGGTGGGTTAGAGCCGTTTAAGGTTGCTTGCTTAGATAATTGAGTCTAAGAGGGTGTCGAGGACAAAAAACATCAACAATTCGCAAGCCATCTTCATCTTCAACCTTCACACCATCTTCCATAATTCCATAAACAAAGCTGGAATTTTCAGATTTGTTTTACTTATCTCTTTCTCAATCTTTTTAATCTTTTTTTATATTCTTATTTCTTATCATATAATCCTTCATCTTGTCTTTCTTTCTTTAAATTTCCAGCCTTGAATCTAAAAATTTCAAGAAAATCCCTTCTATTTTCTCTTGAATTTTCAGATCTGCCCAAACTTCCTTGATTGAGTCTAGAGCTCCTAGTTCTTGCAACAACTTGATTGAAGGCTTCCAAATCCAAGATTGCGCTACTCTATTATTTGGTATTAGAGCAATTATATGCTAACATGGAAAAGTGTGTGTTTTGTAGTGAAAGTCTTAATTTTCTAGGCTTTATAGTAAGTGCACAAGGTATCCATGTTGACAATGAAAAAGTCAAAGCAATTCAAGAATGGCACACGCCATTATCCATAACCGAGGTGAGATCCTTCCATGGCCTAGCAAGCTTCGACCTTCGCTTTGTCAAGGATTTTTCTACCATTGCCGCACCATTGACAGATATCATCAAAGAATGGCAGGTTTTCATTGGGGTGAGGCATAAGAACAAGCCTTCCAAACACTAAAAGGTAAACTTTGTACTGCCCCAATTCTTCGTCTTCCCGATTTTTCTAAAACTTTTGAGTTAGAATGTGATGCCTCCGGTATAGGCATAGGCGCAGTTATTTTACAGGAAAAAACAACCAATCGCTTACTTTAGTGAGAAGTTATGATAGAGTAGCGCAAATTCGAATAAAGAGAAAAACAAAACAAACCAAAATAAATAACAAATCTAAAAATTCAGATTTGTTTATGGTGGTGGCGTCAATGGAGGAAGCTTGAATATGTGGAGATGGCGTGATGAATTGATAGTTGTCCTCGGTACCCTCTTAGACTCCATTATCTAAGCAAGCAACCTCAAGTGGCTCTAACCCACCCTCCCAAACGCTTTTGTATGGGCAAGCAGGAGTGTGAAGATCCTCAACAACAAATCCGGAGAACTTGAAAATCGATTTGCTTCTAAAACACAAGATAATGTTCTTGCAAGTTGGAACTCAAAAGAGAATTTTATTTAATCATTCAAATCTGAATTACATTGTGGGTGAAGCCTCCTTTATATAGGCCATGGAGAAGTTTTAATCCTACTAAACTTAGGAATTAAATACAATATATAAATGCTAAAATCTAATCTCCTAATTAGATAAGTAACTTCTAATAATAAATAAATGCTAAAAATAAAATCCTAATTAAATAAATCTGATCCTAATAGACATTGCAGAATCCTATATTGATTTAAATTACAAATAATCAAATAAAATCTTGAAAATTCGTAATTATCCAAAAATCCCGTATTAATCCCGTATAGGAAGTTCTGCATGCGCTATCTTCGCTAAAATAGACGTATCTTGAGATCCAGTTGTCCGATTGAGGTGTTTCAAGATGCGTTGGAAAGCTAATTTACAGCCGGACAAGTTTTAAGAAGACATGTTGACCCATAAATTCCTGGATCCCATCCAAAAATGCTTCGTAAGTTGACTGATGTTTCTGACTTGCAAAAAGTAGTTTCAACTTCTTTTCCAAGATGATTATTTTGACCCCTCTCATGCTCGTATCAAGTTAAAAGGAGCACATTTGAACTACTCAACTTATGATAAAGAGCTCCTTGCATTAGTTCATGCACTTGAAGTTTGGCAACACTACCTTCTTCCAAAGGAGTTCATCATACACAACGACCACGAATCATTGAAGTGGCTAAACGGCCAAGGTAATTTTAGCAAGAGACATGCTCGGTGGGTGGAGTTTATTGAAACATTCCCTTATGTGATCAAGTACAAAAAAGGTAAGGATAATGTAGTAGCAGATGCACTATCTAGAAGGTATACCCTAATTACTCAAATGCATGCTACTATATTGGGATTCGAACATATAAATCAATTGTATCCTAATGATCCAGATTTCAAGGAAATTTAAACTCATTGTTTAAAAGGTGCTTTTAACAAATTTTATCTTGTAGATGGGTTTCTTTTCCGAATAAACAGGTTGTTTATACCACAAGGCTCCATTAGAGAATTGCTACTCCATGAATCACACTCCGGAGGCTTAATGGGGCACTTTGGCATCTCCAAAACGTTAGACATGGTAATGAAGCATTTTTTTGGCCACATATGAGGAAAACTGTGGAAAATGTATGCACATCTTGCATCGTATGTAAACAAGCAAAATCCAAGGTAAGTCCTAACGGTTTATATACACCCCTTCCTATCCCTTCTTTCCCTTGGGTCGATTATCTATGGATTTTATTCTTGGATTACCTCGTACCAAAAAGGGTCGAGATAGTATTTTTGTTGTGGTCGACAGGTTTTCAAAGATGGCTCACTTTCATACCATGCAATAAAACGGATGATGCAACACATGTAGCCGATCTCTTCTTTAGAGAAGTAGTACGACTTCATGGAATTCCACGCACCATCGTTTTCGATAGAGATGTAAAGTTCATAAGCCATTTTTAGAAGGTTTTGTGGGGAAAGATAGGTACCAAACTTCTTTATTCTACTACTTGTCACCCACAAACGGATGGACAAACTGAGGTAATAAATCGGATCTTAGGTGCGTTACTTAGAACTGTTGTCAGTAAGAAAACAAAAACTTGGGAAGAATATCTACCTTTTGTAGAGTTTGCCTACAACCATTCTATTCATTCATCCACCGGTTATTCTCCATTTGAAGTAGTTTATGGTTTTAACCCCTTAACTACATTAGACCTTGTTCCTTTACCTATTGATAATATTAGCAGCTTAGATGGTGAAAAGAAAGCGGAGTTAGTTAAATCCATTCACACTAAGGCAAAGCAAAGAATGGAGAAAACATATGAAAACGTTGCTGCCCAAAGTCAACAAAGGCCGACGCCAAGTTGTCTTTGAAACAAGAGATTGGGTTTCGTTGCACATGTGTAAAGAAAGATTTCCGAACCATAAGAAATCCAAATTGGATCCACGAGGAGATGGACCATTCCAAGTTCTTGAAAGGATCAACAACAATGCATATCGAATTGATCTACTAGGTGAGTATAATGTAAGTACAACTTTTAATGTTTCTGATCTTTCTCCCTTTGATGTTTCAGATTCATTGACGAATGCTTTTGAGGAGGGAGGGGATGATACATGTACCACAAGGCAATTCCAAGGACAAGATGGACTTACTTTTCCACTTGGCCCAATAACCCAAGCCAAGTCTAAGCTAATCTAATCAAGGACAAGCTGAATTCGACCGCCCAAGTATTCGTGAGCAAAGGATTACAAGCTGCCATGAAGAAAAAAGAATTTCTTAAAGGAAGTCCACACTTAACATCCTTCAAGAATAATTGGGTCACAAAAACTCAACTTGCTGCACCTTTGGAGATGGATATCCATGAGCCTTTAGATGTCCATTAATTAGCCCTTTTTATTGTAATTAGACCCAATACTTGTTACTATAAAAGATTGGGTCAGATTTTTATTTTTAGCCCAAATTAGGATTTACAAGTGTTTTTAGGCCTAGTTAGCTTTTAAAACAGCCCACACTTGCCTCCTTGCCCAAGAACCAATTTCTTATCATCTAAACCAGCCCAAATACCCTTAAATTCGTCCAAATAAAGACCCTATCAACTTTTACTTGCTGCCCAATCAAAACAGCTCTTATCAGCCCATTACTTGATGCCCAAGCAAACCAGCCTTCATCAAGTTTACTTGCTGCCCAAGCAACCAGCCCTTATCAGCTTATCACTTGGCTTATCACCCTATCCCTTGCCACACAAGAACAAGGATTTTAAAGGCTGTTATTTTATTATTATTTTTAATTAGATTAGTTTTCCTTGTTTTAGTAGAAGTTAAATTACTTTGTCTATCCTTCACCTATAAAAGGATGAAGCCTCCATCATTGTAAGACAGATTTTCTTTGATTTATGAAATATTTAGTGAGTTTGTTTTTGCAAGTGCTGATTACTTGTGCCTTCGAAGTCTTCAACATAAGTTCGACGAGTTCTTGTGAGGGAGATCATCTTCACACTCATGCTTGCCTAGATAATCGCATCTAGGAGGGCGGGTTAGAGCCACTTGAGGTTGCTTGCTTATATAATTGAGTCTAAGAGGGTGCCGAGGACAAAACAACATCAACAATTCGCAAGCCATCTTCATCTTCAAGCTTCACACCATCTTCCATAATTCCATAAATAAAGCTGGAATTTTCATATTTGTTTTACTTATCTCTTTCTCAATCTTTTTTAATCTTTTTTATATTCTTATTTCTTATCATATAATCCTTCATCTTGTCTTTCTTTCTTTAAATTTCCAGCCTTAAATTTGAAAATTTCAAGAAAATCCCTTCTCTTTTCTCTTGAATTTTCAGATCTGCCCAAACTTCCTTGATTGAGTCTAGAGCTCCTAGTTCTTGCAACAACTTGATTGAAGGCTTCCAAATCCAAGATTGCGCTACTTTATCACGTTCTCTTCGGCTTTTACCCTCAGATGTACTCACTCTCTCGTGCCTTTTACCGCTCTTTTTATCTCAAAAGTTCTTGAATCGAACTTACTTAAAATCCTCCAAAATACTTGCTGAATTGGCTGTAAAATAAATGTTAAGGTTTGGAAAGATATGGTGTATAAGGTAGGCTTAGAAGAAAAAGCTTACGGTTCAAAGTTAGAATATTGAAACGAAGAAATAACAATTCTGAAACAATGAAAAAAATGTATCAACCCTTGTTATCGATTTGCTTTCTTTTTTATCTTTATTTTTTGATAATTCGTTTCTTTTCTCTCTCTTTTTTTATTTTTTAACAACAAAACACTTACTTGATTTAGCCTAAGCTCTGATTACCATCTGATGAGATCTTGTCATAGAGTTTATCGAGATGCTTGATTTGCCTGATCGTAAATGAAGCAACTTGATACATGCATCAGCGGGGTTAAATTACTCATATTGGACAAGAAGCTGAATTTGTTCGATGCAAACAATAATGGCCAAAACAATGCACGCATAGGAGGTCAAAAATGATGCATCTTGGACAAGAAACTGAATCTGTTTGTGAAGTCTGGAAAGTCAGCTAACTTGCGACGAATTTTTGGATGGGATCCAGGCATTTATGGGTCAACATGTCTTCTTATTTAGATTCGAGGACGAATCCTTTTGAGGAGTGGGGGAACGATACATGCATCAGCGGGGTTAAATTACTCATATTGGATAAGAAGCTGAATTTGTTCGATGCAAACAATAATGGCCAAAACAATGCACGCATAGGAGGTCAAAAACGATGCATCTTGGACAAGAAACTGAATCTGTTTGTGAAGTCTGGAAAGTCAGCTAACTTGCGACGAATTTTTGGATGGGATCCAGACATTTATGGGTCAACATGCCTTCTTAAACTTGTTCGGCTGCAAATTAGCTTTCCAACGCATCTTGAAACGCCTCAATCGGACATTTGGATCTCAAGATACGTCTATTTTAGCGAAGACAGTGCATGCAAAAATTCTTATACGGGATTATTACGGGATTTTTGGATAATTACGAATTTTCAAGATTTTATTTGATTATTTGTAATTTAAATCAATATAGGATTCTGCAATATATATTAGGATCAGATTTATTTAACTAGGATTTTATTTTTAGCATTTATTTATTATTAGAAGTTACTTATCTAATTAGGAGATTAGATTTTAGCATTTATTTATTGTATTTAATTCCTAAGTTTAGTAGGATTGAAACTTCTCCATGACCTATATAAAAGAGGCTTCACCCACATTGTAATTCAGATTTCATTGATTAATAAAAAGTTCTCTTTGGAGATTTTAGTATTCTTTGAGTTTGCAAGTGTTCGGTAAACTTGTCTAGAAGCCATCTTCAACATAAGATCATCGAGTTCTTGTGAGGGAGATCATCTTCACACTCTTGCTTGCCTAGGTAATTGCATCTAGGAGGGTGAGTTAGAGCCGCTTTAGGTTGCTTGCTTAGATAATTGCGTCTAAGAGGGTGCCGAGGACAAAACAACAACAATAAATCGCAAGCCATCTCAACCTTCAACCTTCACACCATCTTCCATAATTCCATAAACAAAGCTGGAATTTTCAGATTTGTTTTACCTTTCTCTTTCGCAATCTTTTTATTTATATTCTTATTTCTTATCATCCTTCATCTTGTCTATCTTTCTTTAATTTTCCAGCCCCAAATCTGAAATTTTCAAGAAACCCCCAACTAGTTTCTCTTGAATTTTCAGATCTACCCATACTTTTCTTGATTGAGTCTAGAGCTCCTAGTTCTTGCAACAACATGATTGAAGGGTTTAGTAGGTTTTGAGTTCAAGTACCTCAAGAATGTTTTCATTGAGTCCGATAACAAACCTAGTCATTGTATCCTCTTCATCCTCTTGTATGTCAGCTTTTTGCGTCAATAATTCCATTTCTTTGAGATACTCATCAACAGTTCTGCAACCTTGTCGGATCGTTTGTAACTTTTGTTTGATCTCTCGTTGATATAATGGGGGAACAAATCGTTCTCGCGTGACTTTTTTAAGTTCTCCCCATGAGGTTATCTTGGCTTCTCTATTGAGACGCCGATTGTGGACCAATTGGGACCACCAAATGGATGCATATTCAGTGAATTTGAGAGTCAACAGTGGAACTTGATCCTCTTCGGGACATTGATAATGCTCGAATAGAAGATCAACTCTATTTTCCCAGTCACAATAAGCATCAGGGTCATACCTTCCTTGAAAAGGTGGTACAATGATCTTTGGCTTGGCTAAGGTGTTGGTTGCTCGTCTCGGTTCTATGTGATGATTGTGCCTATGTAAGGGGTTTTGGCGTATATTCTGAATGGGAACAAGATTTGGACGCTTAGGCTCCTCAGTATCGCTTGCGATAGCAGTGGTTTCTAATCTCCCAATGGTTTGAGTGATTGCGGTCACGATCATCAGTGTGCTCAAGCTTGGTTGCCAATGAGGTTACAATCCGTTCAAGTTTATTGAGAGTATCCGAAACTTCTTGAAGAGTCACCTCATGTGGTTCTTCGTCGTTACTCGCTTTTCGACATCCCTGAAACACTTAGATTTAAAATGTAAAAAGCAAAAGAAAACTAGAAATCTCACTAAACACTCCAAGAATAAATATTTAGCGAGGCAAGTAAACCGATCTCGTGCTCTTTAAAGACCTTCCTGCCACAAGTCAACAAGTTACAATCGGAGTTTAATCCTAACAATGAGTCCTAATTGTACTAGGAGTCCAATGAAAAGGCTTGACACCAATTGAATATAGTTGCAATAAAGAAGGATTGTAATGCAACTTTGTTGTCCTACTCACACCAGAAAAGAGAAGGTGTTAAATTGCGTAATAGAAGAAAGAAAAAGCAAAACAAAGGAACTTAAGAAACTAAGAGTTGAAAAAAAATAGTAGAGAAAGATGATAACCCCAAAACCCATAAACAACTTGAAGGAAGAAATCATATGTTGAATCCACTTCAATGTGATACTTGTAGTGGTTGATGATGGTGATCTTGATGATTCTTGATGGTGGTTGGTGGCTAGGTATGAGCTTTCTCACTTTTCTTTCTTTTCTTTTTTTTTATTTTTTTAATTTTTAATTTTTTTTTCTTTTTACAAGGTAAATAAACTGAAAATAACGAAAATTGAAGAAAAAAATAATGAAAATAGGGTTAAAGTAGGGGGAAAACCCTAATTTGGCTGAAACTTTATCCACTTCGTTCGAGGTGTTCCCGAACTCCAAAAATTCTGAAATTTGTTGTGGTGACTCCACCAATGGTGTAGATCTGATCTGTAAAGTTTCAGCTCAAAATTCACTCGTTTGGTTTTGACGAATTTTCCCTAATTTTCGAGGTTTTTTTTCTCCCAAAAACGCCAAAATTCTTGCCAAGGATCGTCCCAAATCTTATACCAAATGATAGAGTAGCGCAATCTTGGATTTGGAAGCCTTCAATCAAGTTGTAGCAAGAACTAGGAGCTCTAGACTCAATCAAGGAAGTTTGGGCAGATCTGAAAATTCAAGAGAAAAAGAAGGGATTTTCTTGAATTTTTAGATTCAAGGCTGGGAAATTTAAAGAAAGAAAGACGAGATGAAGGATTAGATGATAAGAAATAAGAATATAAATAAAAAGATGAGAAAAGATTAAGAAGAAGATAGGTAAAACAAATCTGAAAATTCCAGCTTTGTTTATGGAATTATGGAAGATGGTGTGAAGGTTGAAGATGAAGATGGCTTGTGAATTGTTGATGTTGTTTTGTCATCGGCACCCTCTTAGACTCAATTATCTAAACAAGCAACCTCAAGCGGCTCTAACCCACCCTCCTAGACGCGATTATCTAGGCAAGCAAGAGTGTGAAGATGATCTCCCTCACAAGAACTCGTCGAACTTATGTTGAAGAAGACTTCGAAGGCGCATGTAATCAGCAAAGTAGTCAGCACTTGCAAAAACAAACTCACTAAATATTTCATAAATCAAAGAAAATTTGTCTTACAATGATGGAGGCTCCATCCTTTTATAGGTGAAGGATAGACAAAGTAATTTAACTTCTACTAAAACAAGGAAAACCTAATCTAATTAAAAATAATAAAAAAATAACAGCCTTTAAACTCCTTGTGCTTGTGTGGCAAGGAATAGGGTGATAAGGCAAGTTATAAGCTGATAAGGGCTGGGTGGCTGGTTTCTAAAGTATATAAACCCTAAAAACATCAATTTAAATGATAATAAATACATTGGGCTAAGTTTAATTCGTCCAAAGCCTTATATTTAAGCTTTTGGGCTGAATTTTACAAAATCCCGTAATAATCTCGTATCCAGTCTTCTGCATGCGCAGTCTTCAGTAAATTGGACGTATCTTGAGTTCCTGATGTTCGATTGATGCGTTTCAAGATTCGTTAGAAAGGTAACGGAATGACGGACAATTTGTTAGAAGACAACTTGACTCAGAAATGCCTGTATCCCATCCAAAAACTCATCGCAAGTTGGCTGACTTTCTAGACTTTACAAACAGATTCAATTTCTTGTCCAAGATGCATCGTTTTTGACCTCCTATGCGTGCACTGTTTTGGATTTTATTGTTTGCATCGAACAAATTCAGCTTCTTGTCCAATATTAGTAATTTAACCCCGCTCATGCATGTATCATTGAGTGTGATGCTTCAGGTGTAGAATCGGTGTTGTTTTATCACAAGAGGGATGTCCAGTTGCATATTTTAGCAAGAAACTAAACGGAGCAACCTTGAACTATCCAATATATGACAAGGAAATGTATTCTTTGATCAAAATGGCAACATTACCTATGGTTGAAGGAATTTGTTGGGCATTTGGACCACGAGTCATTGAAACACATCAAAGAACAACACAAACTCAACAAAAGACACCCTAAATGGGTGGAATTCCTTGCATCATTCCCATACATCATCAAGTACAAGAAGGGAAAAGAGAACGTTGTTGTTGATGCCTTATCACGGAGGTATGTGCTTCTTAATTATCTTGAATCTAAACTTATTGGATTTGCATTTCTTAAAGAATTCTATGCTACTGATCTTGATTTTGG
This sequence comes from Hibiscus mutabilis, assembly GCA_019671005.1. Lineage (NCBI taxonomy): Eukaryota > Viridiplantae > Streptophyta > Magnoliopsida > Malvales > Malvaceae > Hibiscus > Hibiscus mutabilis. The sequence continues at coordinate 37,960,537 of CM033729.1, forward strand.
ATAGACCTTTAAAGCATGTGAGAAAGGTGCGCTTGACGAGTTTTACAGGCACGATGGGTTCTTATTCAAGGAAAAGAAACCTTACATCACGCAAAGTAGTGTGCGTAAGGTCTTAGTGAATGAAGCCCATAGCGGGGGGCTTATGGGACATTTCAGAGTTAACAAGACGTTAAACATCCTACAAAAGCATTTATTTTGGCCAAAAAATGAAAAGGGATGTGGAATGAATTTATGAGCGATGTATCACTTGTAAAAGGGCAAAATCAAGACTTCAACCTCAAGGGTTGTACATACCATTACCAATCTCTAAAGAGATGTGGGTTGACATTTCCATGGACTTTGTTTTAAGACTTCCTAGAACAAAGAATGGCAGAGATTCCATTTTTGTGGTTGTTGATAGGTTTTCAAAAATGGCACACTTTATTCTGTACTTTCAACTTTGTTGCGGTCTTTGATTAGCAAGAATCCAAAATCGTGGGAAGATAGCTTGTTACATGGGGAATTTGCTTACAACAGATTCGTTCATTCAGCTACCAAATTCACACCATTTGAGGTTGTATATGGCTTTAATCCATTGTCTCCCATGAATTTGTTACCTTTGCCTATTGATCAAGCATTAAGCCTGGACAGGAAAAACAAGGCTGAATTCATGAAAAAGCTTCATCAGAAGGTTCGAGAGAACACTAACAAAAGAACAAAGCAATATGAACAACAAGCAAATAAAGGGCTAAAGCGAGTCAACTTTGAACCCGGCGATTGGGTTTGGGTGCAATTCAGGAAGGAACAATTTCCAGCACAAAGAAAATCTAAACTCTCGCCTAGAGGGGATGGACCATTTCAAGTGTTGGATAAGATCAATGATAATGCCTACAAGATAGATCTTCTAGGATAGTTTGGAGTCAGTGCTACTTTTAACGTTTCAGACTTATCTCTTTTTGAGCAAGGTAATGATTTGAGGACAAATCGCTTTCAAGAAAGGGATGATGATGAGATCATGGTGTCACCACCACCTTGGGCCCAGAGGAATTTCCCTTAGGCCCTATTACTCGTGCAAGGGAAAGGAAATTTAGAGATGCGGTTAGCAACAAGTGCAACCATGCATGCAAGATTATTGAAGCTGTCGAAGTTGAATCAATGCCCAGATTCATGCAACATGAAAGGGAGTCCATACAACCTGTTGCATGTTTATTTCTGATGCATATTGATACATGTATGGGGGCTAAAATGATGCATTGTAGCCAAAGAGTTGAAGCTGTTTTATAAGTCTGGAATTTCAGCCGACTTGCATCGAATTTTCGGATGGGATCCGGGCACTTCTGAGTCTACATGTCTTCTTCAAACATATTCGTATATCTCTTATCTTTCCGACGCATCTTGCAACGCATCAATTCAACGTCGGGAGCTCAAGTTATGTCCGTTTTAGTGAAGACTATGCGAGCAGAAATCTCTATACGAATTTATTGCGGGAAATATTATTTATTACGAATTTTCAATAATTTTATAGATTATTTGTACTTAAATTTGATCTAGGATTCTTTATGAAGATATTTAGATGATTTAGGATTACATTTGTTATTTATTTATTAGTTTTTTAGGTTAGATAAAATATGTTTATTTATTTTATTATTATGTTTACTTGTCCTAATTTAAGTTGAACTCTTTATTTGTAGCCTATTTAAAACAATTAATAATTCTCTATATAGATCCTAGTTTTAATATTTCATTCCTGGAGACATCTCAAGAGACTTGAAGGTTGTGATCAACAAATCTTAAGATTCGGGACGAATCGTTTTCAACAGGGGGAGAATGATACATGTATGGAGGGCTAAAATGATGCATTGAAAGAGTTGAAGCTGTTTTATAAGTCTGGAATTTCAGCCGACTTGCATCGAATTTTTGGATGGGATCCGGGCACTTCTGAGTCTACATGTCTTCTTCAAACATATTTGTATGTCTCTTAGCTTTCCGACGCATCTTGAAACGCATCAATTCGACATCGGGAGCTCAAGTTTTATGTCCATTTTAGTGAAGACTATGCGAGCAGAAATCTCTATACGGATTTATTACGGGAAATATTATTTATTACGAATTTTCAATAATTTTATTGATTATTTGTACTTAAATTTAATCTATGATTCTTTATGAAGATATTTAGATGATTTAGGATTACATTTGTTATTTATTTATTAGTTTTTTAGGTTAGATAAAATATGTTTATTTATTTTATTATTATGTTTATTTTTCCTAATTTAAGTTGAACTCTTTATTTGTAGCCTATTTAAAGGCATATTTGCTTCATTAATAAGAACAACATCATGAATTTATGAGTTGCAAAAACCTTTGGACATGAGCCATTTTATTTTCAAGGTAGATAGATTTGCCTTGTTATTTTTCGTATCAGAAGTCTTCTTTAACGTAAGTTCGTCAAGTTCTTGTAATGGAGATCATCTTCACACTCTTGCTTGCCTAGGTAATTGCATCTAGGAGGGTGGGTTAGAGCCGCTTAAGGTTGCTTGCTCAGATAATCGCGTCTAAGAGGGTGTCGAGGACAAAATATCCTACAAAATCTATCTCGTCATCATCCATTCACCGGAAAGATTCGTGCCATTTGCAGGTGTTTGCCTATTCAATTGCGATTAGGAGGGTGCCAAGGACAAATCTATCCAACACCGCCACCGTCAAATTCATCCTATCTCGTTTTCTACATCAAGATCATGCTTTATTATCGATTTGTTGAACTTAGAGTTTGGGTTTTCTCGGATCATATTTGTGAGTTTGCTAGATTAATTGCGATCTAGAGGGTTCCTAGATTTTGCGGTAATTCTTGGATCCTGGCTTCCGTATCACATATGTTCCATTTAATTATTATAATTTTAGTATACACGTGCTTTCTATTATGCTGTTAATTTTTTATTTTACAACACTAGAGTTCGTTGAATCATATACCATATATTTATTATATTTAGCATGCATCATATTACCTTGCTTTATTTATGATCATATTTCTTATATTTACAGGTGTTATGCAAGGACAATGAATAGACACTTCATTAGGGTGATTCAGAGAATTATGACTATTGGAGAGGTGCTTGCTTACGTTTACATGGAAATTGACATGCTTGCTTACGTCCACAATGGACAGCAATTCTAGAGTGGTGCTTGCTTACATTCACATGAAAATTGACATGCTAGCTTATGATTACATTGGGCGACAAAGTCACACATTTTAAGGTTTCTTTTTTATTTATTTTCTCTTCACACCTCCTTAGGAATGTTGGTTGATCACTTCATTTTGTAAAGCCTATAAATAGAGGCTGGTTTTTCAATTGTAAGACACACTTTGATTTCAAGAAAAAATTGAGAGTTTTATCTCTTTTACCCTTTTGAGAACCTTATCGGTCCTCCAAGTTCTGCTTGTTGAATCAAACCTTGATATCTTTGGTTCCTAGTTCTACTTAACTAGTGGGTGAAGATCCTTATTTTGTTTAGAGACCGTTATAGGCTTCGGGTCACACTTTTTAGTGTTGGTTCAACTCTCAAGTCCTAAACTACTTTGCATCTTCCATCATCCAATTCTACCACCACCCACGATCACATTAACCATCCAAAATTCTAGAATATTTATTCTCATCACATTTTTATATCATACACACCATCATCCTTTAAACCATCCGAAAACCGTTGCAAGTCTTACAACACAAACAAAGTTACTTCATTTACTATCGGGCAAATCAAGCATCTCGGTAAATTCCAAGACGAGATCGCATCATAAGATTGGTGTATGGAAATGGTGATGGAAATGGTGAAGGTAGTATCTTAAGAACTCAGGGAAGAAACTATGCTATAAAGAGCATAACCCCAAACCTTATATGATTTCTTAAGGGATGATAGAAAGGACTTTGACCTACTATCTATAAAGAGATGGGAACCTAAAGTATCAAGGTGAATAGAAGGGATGACACCATAAGTACAAAGTACTTGATAAGTTGATAAAGTTCTAAAAAGAAATTTAAAGAGAGAAAATTCTCACAAAAGTAATTTTTATAAATCAAAGGAGTGTGTTTTACAAATGAAAATCCCAATCCTATTTATAGGAAATGTAAAGGCATGACCGAATAGGTGTAGTGTTGTTTCGGCTAGGCTTGTGCCTTTTTGAAAGTACCAGTATGAATGAAAAGGGGTCTTCAAGGCCGAATAGTTGTTGGTGATGGTTCAAGTTGGTGCCAAGGCTTTTCCCTCCATGTACATGTTGCCCATTTCAAGTTTCCCTCCGATTAGCTAGGGACATATTCCTTAAGAGGGGACATGACTGATACATGCATGAGAGGGGTAAAATTACTCATATTGGAAAAAAAAAGTTGAAGTTGTTATATGCAAACAACAAGGGTCCAAAATGATCCATGCTTAGGAGGTGTGAAGAGATGCATTTTAGATAAGAAACTAAAACTGTTTTGCAAAGCTGGAGCGTCAGCCGACTTAAGACAAATTTTTTAATGCGGTCCAGGCATTTCTTGGTCGAGTTGTCTTCTATCAGATTGACCTTCATTCAGTTACCTTTCCAATGCATCTTGAAACGCTTCAATCAGACATCAGAAGCTCAAGATACGCTCATTTTACTGAAGACTATACAAGCAGAAAAATGGATACAGGTTTAACTACGATATTTTGTAATTCAGCCCAAAAGCTCATTTATAAAGCTTTTGGACGAATTGCACTTAACCCAACCTAATTATTAACATTTAAATTATGTTTTTAGGGTTTTATATGCTTTAGGAACTAGCCACCCTTCTCTTAAACCGCTAGATCAAGTCCAATTTAATGGACCGGATTTCTTTGTATATTTTATTCATTCTTAGCTTTAGGTTAAAGCCATCCTTCATCAAAAGGATGATGCTCTCTTTTTTGTTTATCAGATTTTCATTGATTAATAAAAGTTCTCTTTTGAGATTTTAGTATTCTTTGACTACGTGTTTGCAAGTGTTCGGTAAACTTGTCTAGAAGCCATCTTTAACGTTTCAACCGAGTTGATTATTGTTGATCTTCACACTCCGGGTTGCCTAGTCAATTGCGATTAGGAGGGTCAATTAGAGCCATATCACGGAGGTTGCCTATTCAATTGCGAGTAGGAGGGTTCCGCGGGACATCTATCAAACCATCACGCCATAGCCATCTTCTTCTTCAACTCCATTGTCGCCATTTCCATAAACAAAGCTAGAATTTTTTATATTTGTTTTATCTGTCTTTATTTCTATCTTTTTCAATATTTCTATTTTCATTATTATTATTCATCATCTAATCTATCATTTTCACTTGTTTCTTTAATTTTCCAACTTTAATTCAGAAATTTTCAAGAAACCCCCAACTAGTTTCTCTTGAAATTTCAGATTTGCGCCTAACTTCCATGTTCGAGTCTAAAGCCCTAGGTTTGCTTCCAAGCCATCAATTTAAGGTTTCCACGTGCCAAATCATCCTCTATCATTTGGTATCAGATTGGACCGATTCTTGGGCAAATTTTTGACTTTTTGGGTGAAAAATTCAAAAAAAGAGAAAATTTGTAGAAAAAAAAGGAACGAATTTTGAGCTAAAAATTTCCAAATCAGATCTATACGATTTATGAGTCACCACACAAAATTTCAGAATTTTTTGATATCAAGAACACCTCGAACAAAGTGAATCAAGTTGCTGCAAATTTGAGTGTTTTTTGGGTTTTCTAATTTTCTTTCATTCTTAACTATTAGTTTTCCTTTGTTTTAGTTTTTTTTTATTCTTATACATCTTCTAACACCTTCTTGTTTCTTGTGTTAGTAGAAATTTAAAAGTTGCATAAATTTTTTCTTCCTTGCAACTCAATTCAATTGGTGTCATATCGTTCCTTGGACTCCTATAGCCTTTGTTTGGAGTGAATAACGGTGAGCATTTGGTTCATTTTTTTTCTTTCTTTTGTGAAATTTCAAGATGTGTTACACTTGTCGCACTAAACCTTCTTTGGCTATACCAACGCACAACATCCCTCCATTCGAAGGAACATCTGACCCAGATGCTTATTGTGAATGGGAGTATGAGATCGATGATATATTTTATAAGCATTGCGATACGGTAACCTGTTCATTAGCTATCAGAGGATTCACTAACTAGGCTACTATTTGGTGGAATAGATTAGTAAAAGACCGAAAGTTTTATGGCAAATGACAGATTGATTCCTGGAGTGAATTAAAGCGGATCATGAGGATTCATTATGTCCTACCAGAATATTATGAGGACATCGAGAGAAAGCTTATACGATTGACACGGGGTACAATGTCCGTGGAAAAGTACTTCAGCACCATGTAGTACTTATGCACCAAGCTGATATCATTGAAAAAGAACGACACATGGTAAAACGATTCTATTTTGTATTAAATGAAGAGATCGCCAACAACGAATTCCAACCGTATGAAAACCTGATGGATTTTGTAGAACAAGCAATCCGAACTGAACGTCAACTACAAAAGTCCAAAGCCCATAAGACGACATACTCTTCCATTGATAAAGGTACATCTCAACTGATACATGCATGAGCGGGGTTAAATTACTCATATTGGACAAGAAGCTGAATTTGTTCGATGCAAACAATAAAGGCAAAAACAATGCACGCATAGGAGGTCAAAAACGATGCATCTTGGACAAGAAACTGAATTTGTTTGTCAAGTCGGGAAAGTCAGTCAACTTGTAACAAGTTTTTGGATGGGATCCAGACATTTCTAGGTCTAGTTGTCTTCTGACAAATTGTCCGTCATTCAGTTACCTTTCCAACGCATCTTGAAAAGCGTCAATCGGACATCGGGCACTCAAGATACATCCAGTTTACTGAAGACTGCGCATGAAGAAAACTGGATACGGGATTATTACGGGATTTTGTAAAATTCAGCCCAAAAGCTAACATATAAGGCTTTGGACGAATTAAACTTAGCCCAATGTATTTATTATCATCTAAATTGATGTTTTCAGGGTTTTATATACTTTGGGAACCAGCCACCCTTCTCTTAAGCCGTTAGATCAAGCCCAATTTAATGGACCGGATTTGTTTGTTTATTTTATTCATTCTTAGCTTTAGGTTAAAGCCATCCTTCATCTATAAAAGGATGATGCTTTCTTCTTTGTTTTTCAGATTTCATTCATTAATAAAAAGTTCTCTTTTGAGATTTAAGTATTCTTTGAGCATGTGTTTGCAAGTGTTCGGTAAACTTGTCTCGAAGTCTTCTTCAACATAAGTTCGATGAGTTCTTGTGAGGGAGATCATCTTCACACTCTTGCTTGCCTAGGTAATTGCTTCTAGGAGGGTGGGTTAGAGTCGCTTGAGGTTGCTTGCTTAGATAATTACGTCTAGGAGGGTGCCGAGGACAAAACAACATCAACAAATCGCAAACCATCTTCATCTTCAATCTTCAAGACATAAACAAAGCTGTAAATTTCAGATTTGTTTTTTCTATCCTTTTATCGATCTTTTTCAATCTTTCTAACTTTATTCTAGTTATTCATCTTCTAATCATTCACTTTGTCATTGTTTCTTTAAATTTCCAGCCTTGAATATGAAAATTTCAAGAAAATCCCTTCTCTTTTGTCTAGAGTTTTCAAGTCTGCCCAAACTTTCTTGATTGAGTCTATAGCTCCTAGTTCTTGCAACAAGTTGATTTGGGACGATTCTTGACAAGAATTTTGGCGTTTTTGGGTAAAAAATTTGAAAATTAAGGGAAATTTGTCAAATTAAAACGAGCGAATTGTGAGCTGAAAATTACCAGATTAGATCTACACCTTTGGAGGAGTCACCACATAAAATTTTAGAATTTTTTGACATCGGGAACACCTCGAACAAAGTGGATCAAGTTTCAGCAAAATTAGGGTTTTTCCCCTACTTTAACCCTATTTCATTATTTGTTTTCTTCAATTTTTGTTATTTTCAGTTTATTTACCTTGTAAAAAGAAAAAAAAGAGAGAAAAGAAGAAGAAATAAAAGTGAAGAAAATTGAGAAAGCTCATACCTAGCCACCAACCACCATCAAGAATCATCCAGATCACCATCATCAAGCATCACATTGAAGTGGATTCAACATTGGATTTCTTCCTTCAAGTTGTTTTTGGGTTTTGTGGGTTATCATCTTTATCGACTAATTTTTTTCTACTCTTAGTTTTTCTTAAGTTCCTTTGTTTTGCTTTTTCTTTTCTTCTATTACGCAATTTAACACCTTCTCTTTCTGGTGTGAGTAGGACTAAAAGTTACATCACAATCCTTCTTTCTTGCAACTATATTCAATTGGTGTCAAGCCTTTCATTGGACTCCTAGTATAATTAGGACTCATTGTTTGGATTAAACTCCGATTGTAGCTTGTTGACTTGTGGCAGGAAGGTCTTTAAAGAGCACGAGCTTGTCTCGCTAAATATTTATTCCTTGGAGTGTTTAGTGAGATTTCTAGTTTTCTTTTGCTTTCACCTTTTAAATCTGAGTGTTTCAGGATGTCAGAAACGAGTAACGACGAAGAACCACATGAGGTGACTCTTCAAGAAGTTTCGAATACTCTCAGTAAACTTGAACAGACTTTAACCTCATTGGCAACCAAGCTTGAGCACACCGATACAGTTGTGACCGCAATCATTGAAACCATTGGGAGATTAGAAACCATTGCTATCGCAAGCGATACTGAGGAGCCTAAGTGTCCAAATCTTGTTCTCGTTCAGAATAGACGCCAAAACCCCCTACAAACACCTTAGCCAACCCAAAGATCACTGTACCACCTTTTCAAGGAAGGTTTGACCATGATGCTTTTTGTGACTGGGAAAATCGAATTGGTCTTTTGTTTAAGCATTATCAATGTCCCAAAGAGGATCAAGTTCCACGGTTGACTCTCGAATTCACTGAATACGCATCCATTTGGTGGTCCCAATTGGTCCGCAATCAGCGTCTCAATGGAGAAGCTACTCCATCATCGGAGGGATAGGATCAGATAACTTGGATTCTACCACACCATCAATGGAGAAGCAAAATTTGGATAACAACAACTCAAACCTTACTACACCATCAACTGAGGAGTATGAATGAACAACAACTTGGACCTTACAACGCCCTTAAAAACAGAGTAAGAACGATCAATATCTTAAACCCAGGCACACCATCAATGGAGGGATAAGATCGAATAACTTGGATTCTACCACACCATCAACGGAGAAGCAGAATTTGGATAACAGCAACTCAAACCTTACTACACCATCAACGGAGAAGCAGGAATGAACAGCAGCCTGGACCTTACTACGCCCTCAACGGTAAAGTAAGAACGAACAACCATTTGAACCCAGCAACTCCATCAATGGATGGACAAGATCAAATATCAGCAACTTGGATCTAGCTACACTATCAACAGAGGAACTAGACCGGATAATAACTTGGACCTAACCATACCATAAACGGAGGGACGAGATCAGGTAACATCAACTTGGATTCTTGTCACGCCATTAACAGATGAACAAGATCGAAAGACAGCAACCTGGATATGGCTACGCCATCAATGGAGGAACCAGATTGAATAACAATGACTTGGACCCAACCATTCTATCAACGGATGGGCCAGATTGGAGGATGAAGCTTTGATTTTTTTTATTTTTTTTATTTTTTCTTTATGATTTTTTTTATTTTTTGATCTTTTTTTTATTTTTTTAGCTATAACTGTAAGAAAAAGATAATATCCGAGGAAGAAATTTGGTCTTAGCTGCACCATCATCAGCAACACGCGATATACAAAATGATGGATCTGCTACATCACACCAATAGGGAGGACTAAATTGGTCTACCACCACTGTCGGAAGCAAAAATTGGAAAAAGTCGGCTCTGCCACTTTGTGATGAGAATCATGACTTGAAAATGAAGAAAAACATTAATTAGTAATTGTGCAAAATTTGTCGTTATTGCCTGGATGATGGAGCTTTTTGTGCATATTCGGTCTCCTTTGGGCTAGGAATTTGTCTTCACATCGTTGCCCCTATGGTCGAGGTGCTTCGGTCTCTTCTCTGGACCTGTTTGCATGTCCAAATATATGCACCATGAATCCCCTAACTTTTATGCCTAATGTGCATGTTTATTCTAAATGTATGATAGCTCGTATGAATGTATGATGCATGTGTTTGATGTTAAATAGCCCTAATAAATGTGTGAATAATTTTTCCCCTCAAAGGGATGGCCCTGACTTTTTGTTGGTTGGACTGAGTTCTCAGTCCTATATCGCGAAGATGCCCCCCAATTTTCCTCAGCTTTGATCATATCCCTATGAAGTTATCTTTCTGTGTGTATACCCCTTGTAGAAACGCTTTGCAACAGATTTAAACTTTGGAAAATTATGATGCATATGGTTAGGTTAAATCAGGGAGCAAGTCATATAGATTTTGACTCACATTACGCATGGGTACAATCAAATTAAGGTGAACATAATGTATTTTATATTGAACCTTATAGTTTTCGGCCTGTACAAAAGGCCCTTACAACCATTGGGCTTTAGGCAAGTGTGGTACACAAGAAACATTTCTTTGAAAGAGATGAAAACTACAAGATGACCTATTGTAGTCAAAAAATTCAACAACTAGCCTGGTCCAAATAGTTAAAATGAGGTATGCCCAAACCCGTGCATCAAGAATTTTGGTTACCCTTCATGCTTCAGTAGGGGATGTTTGGTCGTATTCGGCCCTATAGGGTTTTCGATACTTAGGACACCAAGCTTGAGGTACTTTTCCACTAGCCTTTTAAAGCCCCAGAGTTCTCGATTGTGTGGCCAATTTGTCCGACATGGTAATCACATCTTGCATTGGAGTCATACCATTTAGGAAATGGAGGTTGCATCAGGGCCTGGTGGTAAGGTGCCACTATATAACCATTAAGCATATTTTTGTACAGGTCTGAGTATGGAAGTGGCAATGGGGTGAACTCTTGCTTTTTGGTGTTCTTTCGTTGAGCATAGTATTGGCTTGAAGAACCTTGGACACTTGCAGCTTTGGGTTGGATTACTACCGTTGGCTTTACATAATTAACATTATAGACACTTGAAGTGTTTACTTCATTGTCCTTCTTCGAATATGATGTCCTTTTGTGGGATGACCTTCCGCCGACGTCAATTTTGCCATTCATAATAGCATTCTCGATAAGCTCATCAGATAAGACTAGATCGGGAAAATTGGTAGTTGTATTTCCTATAAGGCGATCCAGAATTGGGCCTTCCAATGTTTGGATAAATATAACCATTGTCTCCTTCTCACCGAGTGGGGGTTGAACTTGGGCAGCTACGTCCCTCCAGCGTTGTGCATATTGTTTGAAGCTTTCGTTAGACTTCTGCTTCATGTGTTGCAAAGTCTAACGGTCCGACACCATATTGTTGATGTGCCAGTATTTCTCTAGAAAAGCCTTGGCCAAGTCTTTCCATGATTTTATCCAGTGATGCCTCAATTGATTATACCATCTGGTGGCAGATCCGGCTAGGCTGTCTTGGAAGCAGTGGATCAACAACTTGTCGTCTTTGCCATATCCCATCATTCTTCGGCAAAACATCGTAAGATGAACACGATGACAACTTGTCCCATCATATTTCTCAAATTCTGGTGCCTTGAACTTAGGGGCAACACCAAGTTTGGGACAAGGCTGAGTTCGCTATCATCAAATCCAATGAAGGTGTCCATTACCTCCATGGCTTCCATCTTCTCCTCGAGTCACTTGCAACGATCCTTGATCTCCCTTGAAGTCTCTATCTTTGGTTTTTCAAATTTGACCAACCGGTCCATTTCTAAGACAAAGTTTTCAGCTTGATTTCCCCCAGGCTTAGCTCCTAATGTGGCGGGCATATTCATAGGCGAAGAGGGACTAGCCGGATGGAGTGATGACTTCCCTCGAGAAAGTATTCTTTGAGGGTCAAGTCGAATATCAGCATGAGGAGGAGTAAATCTCGGAGGATACGCGGGGCCTTCGTCCACATCAACGGGACTTTCTGTATGATTTGCAACAAAAGCCTCTCCTTGCTAAGGGAGTTTACGTCTTAGCATTTACGCTATCTTGCCTAGCATGTCTTGCTGGTATTTCTTGATTTGTTCCCCATGTCTTGTTGGGCCTTAGCTAGCTGGTCTTCCATCTTCTTAGCCAAATCTTCTTGCATGTCTTTTTGAATTTGTTCAATGCGGTCCAATCTGTCCTCGTTCATCATTTTAGTCTTGCGTCGAGTTCTGTAGTGGTGCTGAATTGGTTGACTTTTTGCTCTATCCAGTATCACTATCATGGGGCATCCCAAGGATTAGTCTTAAAATCTTTAAGAATGGATGTATGTAAATGCAAGGTGCATGTCCTATATGCGGACGTATTGATTCAAAAATGGTTCCCGCGGCTCAACTTCCGAACTCATGGGATTTGTTCACAACTTTGAATGTTGCATTGATATCTAGGGTACTATAGACTTTCTCCGATGATGAATTTTTTCAAATTGGGAACCAGTCGTGAATCGGTACTTTGTACGAGTGAAATGCAAGAAATTAAAATGACGGGTCATGCAATTAATGCAAAATGATGCGATAAAAAAGAAACGAGGTCAGTTCAGATAAAAATAATCAAATAAATAAATTAATAAAGTAAAAAATAAAACAAATAAAAAGCTGTACATAAAAAATAAATAAATGCACCAAATCCTAAAAAGGGTGACCGTTAAACGGGCAGGGTTTCGCATGGTTTAAAAGCTTGGCTCTTATGACTCACTATATGAGGTTCGGATCTAAAGTAGAGGGTACTAGAACTGTCGCTAGGACATCGATTAGGGAGGATACATTTCTCTAGGTCTATGCGGAGATGAAGATCTTACGGAGACGAAGGTACCAATGTATCTCGGAAGTGATCCACTATCCTGCACAATACCTCATGAAGGCGTAGCTTCTCACTCTCACTTAAAAGGGATAGAGCTCGAGTATAGAGCTCATGATATGCAAAACCAAGTAAATAGATTTTTTTTAAATGTAAAAAATTTAGAAATAAAAAAAATGGATCACAAAATAAATCAAACCGAATTAATAGTTTCCACTCATTAAGACAAAAAAGGATGATGCTTTAGGTTAAAGCCATCCTTCATCTATAAAAGGATGATGCTTTCTTCTTTATTTTTCAGATTTCATTCATTAATAAAAAGTTCTCTTTTGAGATTTTAGTATTCTTTGAGTACGTGTTTGCAAGTGTTCGGTAAACTTGTCTCGAAGTCTTCTTCAACATAAGTTTGACGAGTTCTTGTGAGGGAGATCATCTTCACACTCTTGCTTGCCTAGGTAATTGCATCTAGGAGGGTGGGTTAGAGCCGCTTGATGTTGCTTGCTTAGATAATTGTGTCTAAGAGAGTGCCGAGGATAAAACAACATCAACAAATCGCAAATCATCTTCATCTTCACGCCATCTCCATGATTTGATCACACCATTGAAGATCCTCAAGTCTAATTCTAAGGGAGTTTTAACTTACTTCATCTTTTATTATCTTATTTATGCGTTATATAATGTTATAAGCATGTTTTTTTTTTGCATATTAGGATATACTTGAATTATCATAGGTTATCATTCACTTGCATAATATATGATATTTCATGCTTAACCTATGAATCACATCTTTATATTATACTTATACTTAGTTATGTCATGCATATTTCATATTACACATCATTTACCTATGTTTGCATTGCGTTGCATCTTAATACTTAAGCATGCATCTTATTTTAGCTTTAGATCAGCTCACACATTATTTCTTGTTCTCTTTAGGTACTAAGGATGAAGGCACAAGCTCAAAACAGCTCAAGGACCTCGTAACAAGCTTGGATTAGCTAAAGGACCTTAAGGGCAGCTCGGATCAGCTCAAAAGCTCGGATCAGCTTAAAGACAAAGGAGAGTAGATTAAGGGAATTCACAAGCTTAAAGGACTAGCTCACCAAGCGCTAAGGGCAGCTCATGGAAACTCAAAAATACTCAAAGATCAGGCTAGCTCATTCAGCTAAGTATCTCAGCTCAATCTAGCTCACTTCCAGCTCAACCAGCTCATTTCAGCTCCAACTACACATGTTCGCTCATCCCCTCGAGGGTCATGTCCCCACCTAAGGAACATGTCCCTAGCCATTTGGAAGGAAACTAGAATGGGCGGCAAACACATGGAGGGAAATCATGAGTGCGCCAAAACGAAGAGTTCCAACCAAATCACTCTTCATTGGGTAGATTCATCACCAAACATGTCAGTCAAATTGTTTGCCATTTTCGAGCAGGATCCAAGCATAACTAGGTTGAGAAGTCTTCATAAAACTTGTTCTTCTATCTCTTAGCTTTCCAATGCATGTTGAATCGCGTCAATCCAACATCGGGAGCTCAAGATATGTCCAGATTACCGAAGAAAGTGCAGGCTAGAGTTTCATAAGAGAAATTACAACTTTTCACTCAAACGTTTGTGCACCAAAACCATTTGAAGGGAGCCTCAATTCGACCAAAACATCACCTAGGCCTTTGGAGGGAGGCACCACCCTAGCTGAATAGTTGTAAGGCCTTTTCGGCCATGCCCCTTCATCCCCTATAAATACAAGTTTTTGTCATTTGTAACACACTCCTTTGATTTATGAAAATTACTTTTGTGGTGTCAACCAAATTCACCTTGATACTTTTGGTTCCTATCTCTTTATAGATAGTGGGTCAAAGACCTTTCTACCATCCCTTAAGAAATCATATAAAGATCAGGGTTATGCTCTTTATAGCATAGTTTCTTCCTTGCGTTCTTAACATACTATCTTCATCATTTCCAGCCATTTCAATCGTTATATCCATACACCTATCTTACCATCTTCCGTAGCCACCATCAAACTATCTTACCTATCTTGCTTGTAGGTTTCTTGCTTCCTTCATAGATCCAACAATCAAAGAAGCTATCTCCAGCAACATCAAGAATGGCCTTACATCATTTGGTAATCAGAGCTATTGGTGGAAGAAGCAAGTGCATCAAGTGAAGCCTGATTCAAGCAAAGCAAAAAGAATTTGTAAGTTACTATCATTTTGTCATTTCAATTTGTTCAAAAAAAAAGAAAAGAAAAGAAAGAGAAGAAAAGAAAACAGATTCGAAAAGTACAAAAAAAGAGAAAAGAAAGTTTCAAATAGCACAAGTTCAAGGGTGAAAAGCAAAACAACATCATCTTCAACATCAAGCCTGAAGCAATCTTCTTCAAGACTTTGTTGTTGGTCAGGGAAGGTTGCGAGTTTTCTTGCTGAGTAAGTAACCCTTTTCTTCTTTATTTTTCTATTCTAAACCTACCTTTACACCATATTTTCTTCCTTTTTCTTCTTAAACTAAACATTTCAACGACACAAAATACTTGCCTAAGTCTTGAGTAAGTTCCTTAAAAAACGTTACAAGAGAGAAAGGAGGCAAAAAAAGGCAAATTGAGAGTGTGAGATCAGAAAGACATAATAAAACCATATAACATCCCATAGTGCAAACTCAAGAATTGAGAGGAGTGCATTTTCTTTGGAGAGAACAGTGAGGCTATGTTAAGAGATTTTTTTGGTAAGGTCTTTTCATTTCAATTCTTAGTTTATCACTAACAATGACACAAGATTCTCTTCCATCTACTTCCAACAGGATTCTTGTAGTTAAAAGAACATTGAACCTACAAGCCTTGGATGGAGATAGGCAAAGGGAGAACATCTTCTACACTCGATGCCATGTGAATGATAAAGTGTGCTCTATGATCATCGATTGAGGGAGTTGCACCAATGTGGCCAACACTATGATGGTTGAATAACTTGGCCTAAAGACCACTAAACGCCTGAATCCTTACAAATTACAGTGGTTGAACGATGGAGGCGAACTAAAGGTCAACAAGCAAGTACGGATTCAATTTTCAATTGGAAAATACAAAGATGAAGTCTTGTTTGACGTAGTACCCATGACTGCAAGTCATATCTTATTGGGAAGACCGTGACAGTTTGACAAAATAGCCACCCATGACGGATTCACCAACCGATTCTCTTTCATGTTCAAGGGAAAGAAATTCATTTTGGCACCACTAAACCTAAGCTAAGTACATCATGATGAGATTCAGTTGAGCAAGAGGATTGAAGCTTGGAAAGAGAGCAAGAAAGAAGAAGAAAACAAGGAGGAAACCAATGAAGAAGAATAATTGGAGTTGAGATTGTGTATGAAAAACAAGTTGGAGCTGAAAATGAAGAGAAAGAGTGTGGAGAAGAAAAAGAGAATGAGAAGCAGATTTTGTCTAACAATTCTTTTCTTTCTATTCTTGATTTTTCATTTTTACAGGTTGATGAAAGGAAAGCTTCAAAAGATATCTCGAATATATTGTCTATCGTCAAGAACATCAAGCATCAACCATTATCCATGACCATTGTTGGGTTTGTTTTCTCTAATCTTGTAAATCTGATTTTTCTTTCTACTAATCTGGTTGTGATTAACAAAGATATAATTTCGAAAGGGAACTACACCGGAAGATGTGAGGAAACAAAAGGGAGGTTCAATTACATGAAGTTTTAAAAGTGATCATTTCATTTGACGTTGCTATGTTACACGATCATTTTTGGAGATATGCATGGGAAAAAGTCGGTTCAAGGTTGTTTCCCACTGCCCAAAACCCAAGGATTTTTCAAATCAAGAACATGAAAAGAGGACTATCCATCCACTCAAGAGACATCATTCAAAAGGTTATCCCAAAGGACATATCTCTTCAAACTGATGATCCAAGAAACATGATTCAAAATGATGATCCAAAGAAAATGACTTTCGGAGGACCAACGGATGTGCTCTTTGACGTTCCAGAAGATGTGTCCCTTGATAATTCAAGAGTTGTGTCCCTTGAAGATACCTCTATAAGAGACGTGTATCTTGAAGATGACTATTCAAAAAAGGTACTTCTTGAAGATGATTGTCTATTAACGAGGGAGAAAGAGGATTTAGCCAGTCAAACATCTACCTACTGCATTTTCAAAAAATTGTCGATTTAGGGAAAATTGCTATAAAGAAGGGGAGGACGATGTGATCCAAATCAGCAGCAATTTTCTACATGATTTGATCACACCATTGAAGATCCTCAAGGCTGATTCTAAGGGAGTTTTACCTTCATCTTTTATTATCTTATTTATGCATTATATAATGTTATAAGCAATTTTTTGCATATTAGTACATACTTGAATTATCATAGGTTATCATTCACTTGCATAATATATGATATTCATGCATAACCTATGAATCACATCTTTATATTATACTTATACTTAGCTATACCATGCATATTTCATGTTACACATCATTTACCTATGTTTGCACTTTGCATTGCATTGCATTGCATCTTTATACTTAAGCATGCATCTTATTTTAGCTTTAGATCAGCTCACACATTGTTTGTTGTTCTCTTTAAGTACTAAGGATGAAGGCACAAGCTCAAAATAGCTCAAGGACCTTAAGGGCAACTCGGGTCAGCTCAAAAGCTTCAAGAAATGCTCGGATCAACTTAAAGACAAATGAGAGTAGCTTAAGGGAGTTCGCAAGCTTAAAATACTAGCTCACCTAGCTAAGGGTAGCTCAACGAAGTTCAAAACAACTCGAAGATCAAGCTAGCTCATTCAGCTTAACCGGCTTAGCTCAATCAAGCTCAACTAGCTTATTTCAACTCCACCTACACATGTTAGCTCATCACCTCAAGGGTCATGTACCCTCCTAAGGAACATGTCCCTGGCCATTTGGAGGGAAACTAGAATGAGCAGCAAACACATGGAGGGAAAGCATGAGTGAGCCAAAATGAATTCCAACCAAATCACTCTTCATTGGGCAAATTCATCACAAAAACGTTAGTGATATTGTTTGCCATTTTTGAGCAAGATCCAAGCATAATTGGGTTGAGAAGTCTTCATGAAACTTGTTCTCCTTTCTCTTAGCTTTCCAACGCCTATTGAATCGCGCCAATCCAATATCAGGAGCTCAAGATATATCCAAATTACAGAAGGAAGTGCAGGCTGGAATTTCATACAATAAATTACAACTTTTCACTCAAATGTTTGTGCGCCAAAACCATTTGGAGGGAGACTCAATTTTGGGCGAACAAGCACCATGCCTTTGGAGGGAGTCATCACATAACCCGAATAGTTTAGAGGCCTTTTCGGCCATGCCCTTTAATCCCTTTAAATTCAAGTTGTTTTGTCATTTGTAAACACATTCCTTTGATTTATAAAAAAATCTTTTGTGAGAATTTTCTCTCTTTTAATTCTTTTAGAACTTTATCGACTTATCAAGCACTTTGTCTTTGAGCTATTTTGAGCTGTTTCAAGCACTTTATTGACTAGCCCACCTAGCTAAAGGTAGCTCATGGAAGCTCAAAATAGCTCGAAGATTAAGCTAGCTCATTCAGTTAGTAGCTCAGCTCAATCCAGCTCATTTCAACTCCACCTACATATGTAGCTCATCACTTGAAGGGTCGTGTCCCCCCCCAAGGAACATGCCCCTAGCCGTTTGGAGGGAAACTAGAAAGGGCGGCAAAGGCAATGGAGGGAAGAGCATTGTGAGCCAAAATCAAGTGGAGGGAGACTCAACTTTGGCCGAAACATCACCTAGGCCTTTAGAGGGAGGCACCACCCTAGCCGAATAGTTGTAAGGCTTTTCAGCGATGACCCTTCATCCCCTATAAATTCAATTTGTTTTGTCATTTGTAAACACACTCATTTTGATTATAAAATTTCCTTTATGAGAATTTTCTCTCTTCTAGTTCTTAATTAAACTTTATCGACTTATCAAGTTGATAGAGTAGCGCAATCATGGATTTGGAAGCCTTCAATCATGTTGTTGCAAGAACTAGGAGCTCTAGACTCAATCAAGGAAGTTTGAGCAGATCTGAAAATTCAAGAGAAAATAGAAGGGATTTTCTTGAAATTTTCAGATTCAATGCTGGAAATTTAAAGAAAGAAAGATAAGATTAGGATTATATGATAAGAAATAAGAATATAAAAAGAAGATTAAAAAATATTGAGAAAGAGATAAGTAAAACAAATCTGAAAATTCTAGCTTTGTTTATGGAATTATGGAAGATGGAGTGAAGGTTGAAGATGAAGATGGCTTGCGAATTATTGATGTTGTTTTGTCCTCGGCACCCTCTTAGACTCAATTATCTAAGCAAGCAACCTCAAGCGGCTCTAACCCACCCTCCTAGAAGCGATTATCTAGGCAAGCAAGAGTGTGAAGATGATCTCCCTCACAAGAACTCGTCGAACTTATGTTGAAGAAGATTTCGAAGGCACAAGTAATCAGCACTTGCAAAAGCAAACTCACTAAATGTTTCATAAAATCAAAGAAAATTTGTCTTACAATGATGGAGGCTTCATCCTTTTATAGGAGAAGGATAGACAAAGTAATTTAACTTCTACTAAAACAAGGAAAACCTAATCTAATTAAAAATAATAAAAAAAATAACAGCCTTTAAACTCCTTGTGCTTGTGTGGCAAGGAATAGGGTGATAAGTCAAGTGATAGGCTGATAAGGGCTGGGTGGCTGGTTCCTAAAGTATATAAAACCCTAAAAACATCAATTTAAATGATAATAAATATATTGGGCTAAGTTTAATTCGTCCAAAGCTTATATGTTAGCTTTTGGGCTGAATTTTACAAAATCCCGTAATAATCCCGTATCCAGTTTTCTGCATGCCCAGTCTTCAGTAAATTGAACGTATCTTGAGTTCCTGATGTCCGATTGACGCGTTTCAAGATGCGTTGGAAAGGTAACGGAATGAAGGACAATTTGTTAGAAGGCAACTTGACTCAGAAATACCCGGATCCAATCCAAACACTCGTCGCAAGTTAGCTGACTTTCCAGACATTACAAACAGATTCAATTTCTTGTCCAAGATGCATCGTTTTTGACCTCCTATGCATGCACTGTTTTGGCTTTTATTGTTTGCATCGAACAAATTCAGCTTCTTGTCCAATATTAGTAATTTGACCCCGCTCATGCATGTATCATTCCCCCACTCTTCAAAAGGATTCGTCCTCGAATCTAAATCAGCAATGAGAGAACAATCATCAACTTCAATTGAAAAGGCTTCTTTGTTGTATGTGGAGTGATATAATTGAGCTCCTCTCAATGGTTCAACAAAATCCTAAAAAAATAAGACAACACTACTCGAACATTTGTAATGATTAGTCAAAACAAAATCACTCGTTGTTTTCTTTTTCTTGTCTTTTTCTTTTGAGCTTTGTGTGACTTTTACCTCATATGTATTTTCACTCACCAAATTTGGGCCATTAATTTGACTTTTTTCACTCTCGGCCTCTTTACTCTCAGTCTTTTGTATCTCACATCCCATATCCCTCTCACAAAAATTATCATCAATGTACAATTTCTGTAGAGGAGAAAGTGTTTCTATCAGAATGATAGGACAAGAATCAAATGAAGGGTTAGAATTACACTTACTTTCTTTGTGGGGAGGTGATGAGAATATAGCAAGTGGACCTACTACTTCACATGAGGGATTAAAAGCATTGTCATCTCGTCTAATGTGTTCATCATCACTATCCTCTTGTTTGAGTGTTTGTGTGTTTTCCGACAACATGGGGATTTTTGTCTTGGTTTTGTCCAGTGACTTGGATGTTTCAATTTTCTGCTTTGGTCTACTTGAGTCGAGCAAAGGTTTACAAGAATTAGAATGAGATAAAGGTTGAGTGGTACCTCTATCATAGTGATAATTCTTCTGGTGATATCGTTGTCGATCTTTGATGTGCTTTTCGATTGTTGTGGTGAATTGGAATGCCTCTTGAAGGGTGTAGTAGGTTTTGAGTTCAAGTACCTCAAGATTGTTGTCATTGAGTCCGATAACAAACCTAGTCAATGTATCCTCTTCATCCTCTTGTATGTCAGCTTTTTGCATCAATGATTCCATTTCCTTGAGATACTCATCAACAGTTCTGCAGCCTTGTCGGATCCTTTGTAACTTTTGTTTGATCTCTCATTGATATAATGAGGGAACAAATCGTTCTCGCATGACTTTTTTAAGTTCTCCCCATGAGGTTATCTTGGCTTCTCTATTGAGACGCCGACTGCGGACCAATTGGGACCACTAAGTGGAACTTGATCCTCTTCGGGACATTGATAATGCTCGAATAGAAGATCAACTCGATTTTCCCAGTCACAATAAGCATCATGGTCATACCTTCCTTGAAAAGGTGGTACAATGATCTTTGGCTTGGCTAAGGTGTTTGTTGCTCATCTCGGTTCTATGTGATGATTGTGCCTATGTAAGGGGTTTTGGCGTCTATTCTGAATGGGAACAAGATTTGGATGCTTAGGCTCCTCAGTATCGCTTGCGATAGCAGTGGTTTCTAATCTCCCAATGGTTTGAGTGATTGCGGTCACGACTGTATCAGTGTGCTCAAGCTTGGTTGCCAATGAGGTTACAGTCCGTTTAAGTTTATTGAGAGTATCCGAAACTTCTTGAAGAGTCACCTCATGTGGTTCTTCGTCGTTACTCGTTTCTGACATCCTGAAACACTCAGATTTAAAAGGTAAAAAGCAAAAGAAAACTAGAAATCTCACTAAACACTCCAAGAATAAATATTTAGCGAGGCAAGTAAATCGATCTCGTGCTCTTTAAAGAACTTCCTGCCACAAGTCAACAAGTTACAATCGGAGTTTAATCCTAACAATGAGTCCTAATTGTACTAGGAGTCCAATGAAAAGGCTTGACACCAATTGAATATAGTTGCAAGAAAAAAGGATTGTAATGCAACTTTGTTGTCCTACTCACACCAGAAAAGAGAAGGTGTTAAATTGCGTAATAGAAGAAAGAAAAAGCAAAACAAAGGAACTTAAGAAACTAAGAGTAGAAAAAAAAATAGTAGAGAAAGATGATAACCCGAAACAACTTGAAGGAAGAAATCCAATGTTGAATCCACTTCAATGTGATGCTTGTGGTGGTTGATGATGGTGATCTTGATGATTCTTGATGGTGGTTGGTGGCTAGGTATAAGCTTTCTCACTTTTCTTTTTTTTTCTTTTTTCTTTTTTTTCCCTCTTTTTTTTTCTTTTTACAAGGTAAATAAACTGAACATAATGAAAATTGAAGAAAAAATAATGAAAATAGGGATAAAGTAAGGGGGAAAAGCTAATTTTGCTGAAACTTTATCCACTTCGTTCGAGGTGTTCCCGAAGTCCAAAAAATCTGAAAATTTGTGTGGTGACTCCTCCAATGGTGTAGATCTGATCTGGAAATTTTCAGCTCAAAATTCACTCATTTGGTTTTGACGAATTTTCCCTAATTTTCGAGTTTTTCCACCCAAAAATGCCAAAATTCTTGCCAAGAATCGTCCCAAACCTGATACAAAATGATAGAGTAGCGCAATCATGGATTTGGAAGCCTTCAATCATGTTGTTGCAAGAACTAGGAGCTCTAGACTCAATCAAGGAAGTTTGAGCAGATCTGAAAATTCAAGAGAAAATAGAAGGGATTTTCTTGAAATTTTTAGATTCAATGCTGGAAATTTAAAGAAAGAAAGATAAGATTAGGATTATATGATAAGAAATAAGAATATAAAAAGAAGAATAAAAAAGATTGAGAAAGAGATAAGTAAAACAAATCTGAAAATTCTAGCTTTGTTTATGGAATTATGGAAGATGGAGTGAAGGTTGAAGATGAAGATGGCTTGCGAATTGTTGATGTTGTTTTGTCCTCGGCACCCTCTTAGACTCAATTATCTAAGCAAGCAACCTCAAGCGGCTCTAACCCACCCTCCTAGACGCGATTATCTAGGCAAGCAAGAGTGTGAAGATGATCTCCCTCACAAGAACTCGTCGAACTTATGTTGAAGAAGATTTCGAAGGCACAAGTAATCAGCACTTGCAAAAGCAAACTCACTAAATATTTCATAAAATCAAAGAAAATATGTCTTACAATGATGGAGGCTTCATCCTTTTATAGGTGAAGGATAGATAAAGTAATTTAACTTCTACTAAAACAAGGAAAACCTAATCTAATTAAAAATAATAAAAGAATAACAGCCTTTAAACTCCTTGTGCTTGTGTGGCAAGGAATAGGGTGATAAGGCAAGTGATAGGCTGATAAGGGCTGGGTGGCTGGTTCCTAAAGTATATAAAACCCTAAAAACATCAATTTAAATGATAATAAATATATTGGGCTAAGTTTAATTAGTCCAAAGCTTATATGTTAGCTTTTGGGCTGAATTTTACAAAATCCCGTAATAATCCCGTATCCAGTTTTCTGCATGCCCAGTCTTCAGTAAATTGGACGTATCTTGAGTTCCTGATGTCCGATTGACGCGTTTCAAGATGCGTTGGAAAGCTAACTGAATGACGGATAACTTGTTAAAAGACAACTTGACTCATAAATGCCCGGATCCCATCCAAAAACTCGTCGTAAGTTAGTTGACTTTCCAGACATTACAAACAGATTCAATTTCTTGTCCAAGATGCATCGTTTTTGTCCTCCTATGCGTGCACTGTTTTGGCTTTTATTGTTTGCATCGAAAAAATTCAGCTTCTTGTCCAATATTAGTAATTTGACCCCGCTCATGCATGTATCACAGGTACTTTGTACTTGTGACGTCAATCCTTCTAACCACCTTGATACTTGTGGTTCTTGGTTCTTTATAACCAACGTGTCCAAGTCCTTTCTACCATCCGTTAAAGAATCCTATAAGGTTCAGGGTTAGGCTTTCTATAAACTATGTTCTTTCTTGATTCTTTAAGATACTATCATCACTTTTTCCATCCCTAAACAACATTTCAAGCAAGTAACCCCGAAGATTCAATTTCATTTCTGATACATGCATAGGAGGGTTGGAAATATGCATTAAAGACAAGAAGTTGACACTATTTTGAATGTCCCATTTCTTCCCTTTTATACTTTAGATTCGAGGATGCATATGATGATACATGCATGGGAGGTCTGGAAAGATACATTAAAGACAAGAAGTTGAAACTGTTTTCTAGGTCTAGAAAATCAGTTGACTTGAGGAGAATTTTCGAATGGGATCTAGGCATTTTGGGTCGAGTTGTCTTCTGAATAATTGACCTTCATTCAGTTACCTTTCCAATGCATCTTGAAACGTATCGTTCTGATGTCGGGAACTCAAGATACGTCTATTTTATTGAAGACTGCGCATGCAAAAAACTGGATTATTACGGGATTTTGTAAAATTCAGCCCAAAAGTTAACATATAAGGCTTTGTACGAATTAAACATAACTCAATGTTTTTATTATCATTTAAATTGATGTTTTTAGGGTTTTATATGCTTTAGGAACTAGCCACCCTTCTCACAAGCCTTTAGAACAAGTCCAATTTAATGGACCATATTTCTTTGTTTATTTTATTCATTCTTAGCTTTAGGTTAAAGCCATCCTTCATCTACAAAAGGATGGTGCTTTCTTCTTTGTTTTTTAGATTTTCATTGATTAATAAAAAGTTCTCTTTTGAGATTTTAGTATTATTTGAATATGTGTTTGCAAGTGCTCGATAAACTTGTCTAGAAGCCATCTTCAATGTTTCAACCGGGTTGATTATTGCTGATCTTCACACTCCATGTTGCCTAATATACTCCATCCTTGATGTTGTTGTAGACGGCCTTTGATTGTAGGATCTAGGAAGGCAAGCAAGTGATTCCTACAAAGTAAGATGGCTTGAAAGAATGAAAGGTATTTGAATGGTGGCTGCGGAAGATGGTAAGATTGGTGTATGGAAATGGTGAAGGTATTATCGTAATGAATCAAGGAAGAAACTAGGCTATAAAGAGCCTAACCCCGAACCTTATAGATGTCTTTAAGGGATGGTAGAAAGGACTTGGACCTGTTGGTTATAAAGAACCAAGAACCCGAAGTATCAAGGTGGATAGGAAAGTTTGACGCCACAAGTACAAAGTACTTGATAAGTCAATAAAGTTCTAAAAGAACTAAAAATAGAAAAATTCTCACAAAGGAAATTTTGTATTATGAATGAGATGTTTACAAATGACAAAATGTTGTCCTATTTATAGGAAATGAAAGGGTTGGCCGAAATGGTGTGTGATACATGCATGAGCGAGGTCAAATTACTAATATTGGACTAGAAGCTGAATTTGCTCGATGAAAACAATAAAAGCCAAAACAATGCACGCATAGGAGGTCAAAAACGATGCATCTTGGACAAAAAATTGAATCTATTTGTGAAGTCTAGAAAGTCAGCGAACTTACGACGAGTTTTCGGATGGGATCCGGGCATTTCTGAGTCAAGTTGTCTTCTAACAAATTGTCCAGCATTCAGTTACCTTTCCAAAGCATCTTGAAACGCGTCAATCGGACATCAGGAACTCAAGATATGTCCAATTTACTGAAGACTGCGCATGCAGAAAACTGGATTATTACGGGATTTTGTAAAATTCAGCCCAAAAGCTAACATATAAGGCTTTGGACGAATTAAACTTAGCCCAATATATTTATTATCATTTCAATTGATATTTTTAGGGTTTTATATACTTTAGGAACCAGCCACCCAGCCCTTATCAGCTCATCACTTGCCTTATCACCCTATTCCTTGCCACACAAGCACAAAGAGTTTAAAGGCTGTTATTTTTTATTATTTTTAATTGGATTAGGTTATCCTTGTTTTAGTAGAAGTTAAATTACTTTGTCTATCCTTCACCTATAAAAGGATGATACCTCCATCATTGTAAAATAGATTTTCTTTGATTTATGAAATATTTAGTGAGTTTGTTTTTGCAAGTGCTGATTACTTGTGCCTTCGAAGTCTTCTTCAACATAAGTTCGATGAGTTCTTGCGAGGGAGATCATCTTCACACTCTTGCTTGCCTAGATAATCGCGTCTAGGAGGGTGAGTTAGAGCCTCTTGAGGTTGCTTGCTTAGATAATTGAGTCTAAGAGGGTGCCGAGGACAAAACAACATCAACAATTCACAAGCCATCTTCATCTTCAACCTTCACACCATCTTCCATAATTCCATAAAAAAAGCTGGAATTTCAGATTTGTTTTACCTATCTTCTTCTTAATCTTTTCTCATCTTTTTACTTATATTCTTATTTCTTATCATCTAATCCTTCATCTCGTCTTTCTTTCTTTAAATTTCCAGCCTTGAATCTGAAATATTCAAGAAAATCCCTTCTATTTTCTCTTGATTTTTCAGATCTGCCCAAACTTCCTTGATTGAGTCTAGAGCTCCTAGTTCTTGCAACAACTTGATTGAAGGCTTCCAAATCCAAGATTGCGCTACTCTATCAGTGTGTGTCTATTCGACTAAGGGCAAAAATTGGTTCATAAAGGCATGATTCTTAAAGGTTGGCCGAATAGTGATGGTGACTCCCTCCAGGGCTGATTTGCCGCCCAAATTCAAGCTTCCCTCCAAGGAAATGGCACCACTTTTGCTTTCCCTCCAAGGGTGGTTGACATGTCTCTTGGGGGGGAACATGCCCTTTGAGGTGTTGAGCTGTTGTTGGAAGCTTGAGCTAAGATGAGCTGGTTGGAGCTAACTAAATCTTGTACTCCTTCATTGAGCTTCTTGAGCTTCCATGAGCTGCCCTTGAGCTAGGTGAGCTTCCCTTTAATGTCTTTGAGCGAATTCGAGCTGCCAAGAATGTTCTTTAGTTGTTCCAAGCTGCCATGAATGTTTGTATTTGAGGTGTTTAAGCTATATCGAGCTTGTATTACCTAAAAGAAAACATTAAACAATGTGTTAGCTGAAATGAGTTTAAAATATGATGCATGAATAAGTATAAAATGCAATGCTATAAGTATAAAATGTAATGTGCGCTTAAATAAATTATAAAGATGTGTATTTAAATTATTAGGCAAACTTAAGTAGTATAATGACCAATGTGTATTAATATGCTCCTAAGTATGACATACATAATGTAAAGTACTATGATATTATTATAAGATATAGGATGCAATATAATAAGACTAAATATGCCATTTATAAAGTAAATGATCTAAATAATAACAAAATGAATAAAGAATGTAAAAGCTCCCTTTTCTTTTATCCCTAAGAATAGAGATGAAAGGATGATGATGAATAGATGACAAGGCTGGATTGTACCATCCCCTCTTCTTTTGGGCGATTTGTCGTCAAATCAAAAAGATTCTTCATTGGACACTTCGTTGTGGTAAGAATGATTGCATTTCCATCCCTTGGCCATTTTATTCCTGGTGTGATCTACAAAATAGAATTAAAGTCTTGAAGAGTGGGTCCGAGACAGATGCGCAACATTTGGGTCCGAGACAGATGCGCAACAAGCAACCCAAGAGGTTCTAGGCTTGCCAAGAAGACCACCAGACTTGGTCCGATCGTTGGAGACTGAAAGAAAGCCCAAATACATTGAGCCTGGTAAATTAATAGATGGCATCTTACCGGGGAATATTCCAAGGGATAAGAATATCTCTCAATGTAAACACAAACTTAAGGAAAGAATTTCATAGTGATAGAGTTTCCTTAGTTAGTGTAGATTTGGTAGGTGGCTTTCAATATGAGCCGTTAGTGTGGTTCGATCTCGTCCGTTCATTGTATGGGGATTCAACTACAAATAGAGGCCTCCCCACCTCACTTGTATTCATCCATCATTTGAGTAATACACTTGGCATTTACTCTAAAAACACTATGTAGTGTTCTTCGCGTTCTTGAGCGTTCTTTCTTTTGTTCTTGTTGCCTTTCTCTTTTGTTCGGTTCCTCTTGGAACGATCTTGTGTTTGTGTGCATTGGAAGTGTTCGATCTTCCGGAGAAGGATTTCAGGCTTACTTAGTCGTTTGTCTAAGAACATCGACTAAGGCCGCACGTTGGGTTGGTTCAGAAGTCTAGCCCCGTGACAGTTGGTATCAGAGCGAGTGTTCGAGCGCAAACACTGATTGGAGATGGCAAAGAAATGAGGGAATGTTGCAGCACAAAAGGGTGTAGAGACCCTGGCTGACAATGGAAAGCGAGACAGTCCGAGCAACACTGTGCCTACGCTGGAAGAAAGGGTGGGAAAGCTCGAAGGATCCATGAAGGATGCCCGAGTGGAGATTGACGTTGTGAGAGTACGTCTTGACGAGCTGGACTCTTCGGGAGAGGAGCTCGAAAGCAACGTGCAGGATCTAAAGAACAACGTGCGAGACCTTGACCAATGTGCCGACAGTGCGGATAGACGGAGTGATGCACTCGAAGCCGAGCTAAAGGCTTTGAAGGCGGAGATGATGGAGGAAATTAAGGGGCTCAAGGGAGAGCTTCAAGTTTACAAGGCTGTCGTGACTGGTATGTTAAACACGGCAACAATCAGACCAAAGTTAGACGTGCCAAAGCTGAAGGTTTAGTGGAACTAGATCGGCCCAGGACGTGGAGAACTTTGTGTGGAGCATGGAACAATACTTCTGTGCTACAGGCATCAAGGATGATGCGGATAAGGTAAACATTATTTCTGTTTACTTAACTGACGTTGCACTTCTATGGTGGCGACGCAGATGCTCTGAGGAGAAGAGCAAGGATATTCCCATCGAGACTTGGGAAGAGTTTCAGGCTGAGTTCAAGGAACAATTCTACCCAAAGAACGCCCAACAGGAGGCTCGGGAGAAGCTGCATGAACTCAAGCATGAAGGTTCCATCCTGGAGTATGTCAGACGGTTCACTAAACTCAAACTCCAAATCACGGACATCACTGAAGCTGAAGGCCTCTTTATCTTCAAGAACGGGCTTAAGCGATGGGCCAAAATGGAGCTGAAGAGGATGGGAATCGAGGAACTCTCCAAGGCTATGGTCGCAGCTGAATCCATAGCCGAGTTCGAGATGGCGGAGTCCCTCAAGCCCCGAGGCAACGGTTATGGTGGGGGAGTCAAAGATGGGGAAGGTCTTGTGTGTTGTATCTACGGAGGGAAGCACATGATGAAAGATTGCCCCAAGAATGATCGTCTTAATGCTGTCAAAGGCGATGAGTCCGAGGACCGAATGAAGAAGTGACGAGACTTGGTGCGATTGCGAGTGTCAAAGCAATCAAGCCGAGGGTAGAGAAGCAACTAAAGTGCTACCAATGTAAGGGGCCACACAAGTTGCGAGCATGCCCACATCGAGTCAAGCCATCCAAGGGGGTGGACGAGCCCGAACAGAGCGAGGCTGCGAGACTTGGCTCGATGATACTGAGTTTTGCTAAGGCGAGAGTACGCAAGCAGAAAGGGTTGATGTTTGTCGACATCAACATTGCGGGACGATCGAGGAGTGCTCTAAGGGACACCGGAGCAACCGATCTATTCATGTCCAAGAAGGCTGCCGACAAACTTGGTCTTAGAGTTGTGGGTTCAACTGGAAAGATCAAGACTGTGAATGCTAAAGAAGTTCCAATTGTTAGAACGGCAGGGAAGGTTGAGCTGCAGATTGGTGAATGGAAGGGCAAGGAAGACATTAAGGTAATCAATTTAGATGACTTTGATTTTGTTTTGGGACTAAGCTTCCTTGACCGTATAGATGCTCTAATCGTTCCTTGTGCCGACGTCGTCTGTGTTTTGGATCGCAAACAACGTTGCCTTGTGCCCTCGTACCGAGACAAGGGTAAGGGAACCAAGACGCTAACTGCTAGCTTGCCGAGGATGCTCCAAGCCAAGGAGACATTGCTTTGGGGGCTACTGTTGGAGGGACTACTTTAGTGGGGCAAGGGATGCCCGAGTCAGCTAGCGACATGAGACCCATGGAAAAAGCACCTTTGGGCAAGGTGGAAGAAGCATTGAACTTCAAGTATGAAGAAGGGTCAATGCGGGAAAAGTTGCCAATGGGCAACGAGGCACCAAACTTCACGAGGGAAGGGTTGATGCCGGTTATAGTGAATGCCACGGAAGAGGTGCATCTCAAACTTCATCGAGATGTGCGTAATGATGCGGAGCGATGAAAAGTTACATGGCGGAAGGAACCAAGGCGAGCAGTCTGTATGGGAAGACAACCTAGTCTGAGTCGAGCGCTCCTTATGGGGGGAGCCGTTCTTATGGGGGAACATCGTTGCCCGATTCTGAGTTGGGAGCAAGCCAAGGTACCATGGAAGATCCAAGATCAACCAAGAGAAGTCTTTTCTGAGACAGCGATGAGGGCATCGCCGGATTTGGTGGGGGAGAATGTCACAACCCACACATTTGGGTCCGAGACAGATGCGCAACAAGCAACCCAAGAGGTTCTAGGCTTTCCAAGAAGACTACCAGACTTGGTCCGATCGTTGGAGACTGAAAGAAAGCCCAAATACATTGAGCCTGGTAAATTAATAGATGGCATCTTACCGAGGAATTTTCCAAGGGATAAGAATATCTCTCAATGTAAACACAAACTTAAGGAAAGAATTTCATAGTGATAGAGTTTCCTTAGTATATATTTGGTAGGTGGCTTTTGATCTGAGCCGTTAGTGTGGTTCGATCTCGTCCGTTCATTGTATGGGGATTCAACTATAAATAGAGGCCTCCCCACCTCACTTGTATTCATCCATCATTTGAGTAATACACTTGGCATTTACTCTAAAAACACTCTGTAGTGTTCTTTGTGTTCTTGAGCGTTCTTTCTTTTGATCTTGTTGCCTTTCTCTTTTGTTCGGTTCCTCTTGGAATGATATTGTGTTTGTGTGCATTGGAAGTATTCGATCTTTCGGAGAAGGATTTTAGGCTTACTTAGTCGTTTGTCTAAGAACATCGACTAAGGTCGCACGTTGGGTTGGTTCAGAAGTCTAGCCCCGTGACATTAGCATGAAACTCATCGACCATCGGTTGTGTCAAGGGACACATCCAAGTGATCTCCTTATCTAAAAAGGCATTAGTACTTTGGACTCCTCCATTGGGCTCTCCAAACCATCATACTTCTTGGATTGTCTTGAAATGTCACATCCTTTGGCAAAGGATGGTGCCTTTTGGGATCCTCTTCCAAACCGATCCTTTCGTTCTCGGCACATAATCTCAATGATGTTTTGCATTTGTAATTGTCCTTTCTGAACTTCTGTTGGTGATAAAGGTACAAGTACAAACTTCTTCCCTTCATGCTTAAAGGAATATTGGTTGGTATAACAGTCATGAATTGTCTTCTTATGGTACTGCCATGGCCTTCCAAGCAAAATATGACATGCGTGCATAGGGACTACGTCACACAATACCTCATCTTTGTAGTTCTCGATGAAGAATGGCACCAATGCTTGCTTTGTCACATTTAATTCTCCATCATTCAACCATTGAAGTTTGTCAGGCTTGGGATGCTTTAGGGTCTTTAAACCCAACTTCTCGATCAGAATAATGCTTGCTACATTCGTGCAACTTCTGCCATCAATAATCATGAAACATACCTTCCTATTAATGTTGAACCTTTTATGGAAGATATTCTCTCTTTGTTCCTCCTCGGTGGTTACTTGGGCATTAAGTAATCGTTTTACCACAAAAACTTCTCCATCAACAGTAGCAGCAGCAAATTCTAGATTTTCTTCTTCATCCTCGAGTTCTTCTTCTTTGTTCTCATCTTCATGATTAGAAGTGACCTCTCCATTGTCTATCAATAGCATGGTATTCCGGTTAGGACATTGATTGGCCATACGACCTCGCCTAAGTCATTTGAAGCACTTGATCTCACTTGAACGTTCCTTGCCTTCTATCGCCTTGCCTCAGCTTGTCTCCACCATGATTAGCTTTGTTTTGGAGGTCTCAGCTGGTTCTCTTATTTGGAGGGGTGTGTTTTTTCGTGCACTGATCCACCTATGGTCGTTGGCGTTGTTGTGTCTTGTAATGGTCCTTCTCTTTTGCTGCCTTTCAACCTTCATTGCTATATACACTATTTCATCAATTTCTATATAATGTTGTACTTCTACAGCATCGGCAATCTCTCTATTCAACTCGGTGAGAAATCTGGCCATTGTTGCTTCTCTATCTTCATCCATGTTGGCACGTATCATGGCAACCTCCATCTCTTGGTAATATTCTTCTATGCTTCTGTTGCCTTGCTTTAAGGTTTGTAATTTGTGGAAAAGGTCTCTGTGATAATGAGTTGGAATGTACCTTCTCGTGATGCTTTTCATATCATGCCATGTTGTAATTAGCCTTTTTCCATTTCTCCTCCTAGATAAGGTTAATTGGTCCCACCAAATAAAAGCATAATCAATGAATTCCATGACTGCCAATCATACCTTTTTCTGTTTGGAGTAATTATGGCACTCAAAAATATGGTCCACCTTGCTCTCCTAATCTAAATAGGCTCCGGGTCTGTTTTGCCTTGAAATGGTGGTATGGTGACTCAAATTTTGTTGAGGTTGTCATCAACTTGGGCACACCCTCCTTGATATCTTAGAGTAGTTCTTTGGGATGCTTGCTCGATCACCTCATCGTTTTCATTGTCATCTACGAATTCATGTGGTTGAGTTTGTCTTCCTCGCACATTGCCTTGTGAACCTTCCAAGCGGTCCATTCTCTCATGAATGGGCTCAAGTTCTTCTCGTAGCAACCTGTGCATTGCCTGAATCATCGCTTGCATCTGAAGATTTGGGGCTTGTTGTCCACCCTCCATACGTGAATTTCCAGAATTCTGAGACATGTTGTTAGTAAAAATAAAAGGAAACAAAATAAAGACCTTACAAAATTTGCACTCAACAAAAACCTCACAGTTCACTCCAAGGAAAATTACACTCCACTCACACTCGTGTTTGCACTCTAGGATGTTATTTGGCTTTTATTATCCTCTTCTGATCTCACACTCTCAATTGCCTTTTTTCCACTCTTTTATCTCTTTTATTAAAGTTCTTTAAGGAACTTACTCAAGACTTAGGCAAGTATCGTATCTTGTGTGTCGGCTGAAACGGTTAGTTTAAAAGGAAAAGGAAAAGAATATGGTGTAAAGGTAAGTTTAAAATAGGAAAAGAAAATAAGAAAAGGGTTATTTGGCAAGAAAACTCACAACCTTCCTTGACCAACAATCAAAGTCTTGAAGAAGATGGCTTCATGCTTGATGTTGAAGATGATGTTGTGCTTTTTCACCCTTGAACTTGTGCTATCCAACTTTCTTTTCTGTACTTTCGAAACTGGTTTCTTTTCTTTTCTTCTTTTTTTGTTTTTCTCACAAATTGAAATAACAAAGGATAGTCACTTACAATTTCTCTTTGCTTTGCTTGAATTGGGATTCACTTTGATGCACTTGCTTCTTCCACCAAAAGCTTTGATTACCAAATGATATACTCTGTCCTTGATGTTGTTGTAGATGGCCTTTGATTGTAGGATCTAGGAAGGCAAGCAAGTAATTCCTGCAAAGTAAGATGGCTTGAAAGAATGAAAGGTATTTGAATGATGGCTGTAGAAGATGGTAAGATTGGTTTATGGAAATGGATGGAAATGGTGAAGGTATTATCTTAATGAATCAAGGAAAAACTAGGCTATAAAGAGCCTAACCCCGAACCTTATAGATGTCTTTAAGGGATGGTAGAAAGGAATTGGACCTGTTGGTTATAAAGAACTAAGAACCTGAAGTATCAAGGTGGATAGGAAGGTTTGACGCCACAAGTACAAAGTACTTGATAAGTCGATAAAGTTCTAAACGAACTAAAAAGAGAGAAAATTCTCAAAAAGGAAATTTTGTATTATGAATGAGATGTTTACAAATGACAAAATGCTTTCCTATTTATAGGAAATGAAAGGGTTGGCCGAAATGGTGTGTGTCTATTCGGCTAAGGGCAAAAATTGGTTCATAAAGGCATGATTCTTCAATGCTGGCCGAAATAGTGATGGTGACTCCGTCCAAGGCTGATTTGCCGCCCAAATTCAAGCTTCCCTCCATGGAAATGGCGCCACTTTTGTGTTCCCTCCAAGGGTGGTCGGCATGTCTCTTGGGAGGGAACATGCCCTTGAGGTGTTGAGCTATTGTTGGAAGCTAGAGATAAGATGAGCTAATCGAGCTAGCCTTGAGCTGAAATGAGCTGGTTTGAGCTGACTAAATCTTGTACTCCTTCATTGAGCTTCCATGAGATGCCTTTGAGCTAGGTGAGCTTCTCTTTAATGCCTTTGAGCTTTCTTAAGCTAATTCGAGATGCTATGAATGTTCTTGAGCTGTTTCAAGCTGCCATGAATGTCTTTGAGCTGATCCAAGCTGTATTTGATGTGTTTGAGCTATACCGAGCTTGTATTACCTAAAAGAAAACATTAAACAATGTGTTAGCTGAAATGGGTTTAAAATATGATGAATGAATAAGTATAAAATGCAATGTTATAAGTATAAAATGTAATGTGCGCTTAAATAACTTATAAAGACGTGTATTTAAATTATTAGGCAAACTTAAGTAGTGTAAGGACCAATGTGTATTAATATGCTCCTAAGTATGACATACAAAATGTAAAGTATTATTTTATTATTATATGATATAGGATGCAATATAATAAGACTAAATATTCTATGTATAAAGTAAATGATATGAATAATAACAAAATGAATAAAGAATGTAAAATCTCCATTTTCTTTCATCCCTAAGAATAGAGATGAAAGGATGATGATGAACAGATGCCAAGTCTGGATTGTATCATTGCCTATCTAATTGCGGGTAGGAGGGTCGATTTTAAGCCTTATCACTGAGGTTGCCTAGTTAATTGCAACTAGGAGGGTTCCGCGGGCAAATTCCTTAATTCCACAAGCCGTTGTCATCTTATCTTAATGATAAGGAGTGCTTGCTGTGGATGTGGAATCACGAATCAAGTTGCTAGGAAGCAAAATTCTATGTGCTAGACTCGATCAAGGAAGGTATAAGCAGTTTTCTTGAATTTTAAGGGAAACTATGGTTAGACTTTTCTTGAAAATTCTAAAATTAAGATGCAAAATCATAGAAATAAAGGGGAGATGGTTAATTAGATGATGAATAAGAAGGAAAAACTATAAAAGATTAATAAAGATAAGTAAAAGGATAGAGAATTAAAACCTGAAAATTTCAGCTTTTAATTGAATGACAATGGCGTTGGTGGTTGTTTGTAGAAGATGACAGTGGCTTGTGGAATTGAGGAATTTGCCCGTAGAACCCTCCTAGTTGCAATTAACTAGGCAACCTTTGTGATACGGCTTAAAACTGACCCCCTACCCGCAATTAGATAGTGATGTGATCCAAATTAGCAATAATTTTCTCCATGATTTGATCACACCATTGAAGATCCTCAATGCTGATTCTAAGGGAGTTCTACCTTACTTCATCTTTTATTATCTTCTTTATCCATTATATAATGTTATAACCATGCTTTTGCATATTAGGGAATACTTGAAGATCATATGTTATCATTTATTTGCATAATATATGATATTCATGCATAATCTATAATCCACATCTTTATACTTAGTTTCATATCATTTAAGTATGTTTTCATTGCATTGCATCTTTATACTTAAGAATGCATCATCTTTATTTCAGCTCACACATTGTTTGTTGTTCTCTTTAGGTACTAAGGATAAAGGCATGAGCTCAAAGCAGCTCAAAGATCTCGCAACATGCTCGGATTAGCTCCAGGACATTCAAGGCAGCTCAGATTAGCTCAAAGAGTCCAATAGAAATTCGGATCATCTTAAAACTTAAGGAGAACATTCTAAAGGAGCTCACAAGCTTGAAGGATCAGCTCACCTAGCTAAAGTCAGCTTGGAATAGCTCAAGTTAGCTTAAAGATTGAGCTAGCTAGCTCAACTCAATCTAGCTCACTCCAAGCTCAACCAACTCACTTCAGCTCCACCTACACATGCCAGCTCTCCACCCCAAGCATCATGTCCCCTCCTAAGGAATATATTCCTACACTTTGGAGGGAAACTTGAAAATGGGTGGCAAACACATGGAGGGAAAGCATGAGTGCGCCAAAACGAAGAGTTCCAACCAAATCACTCTTCATTGGGCAGATTCATCACAAAAGCGTCCGTCAGATTGTTTGCCATTTTGAGCAGGATACAAGCATAACAGGTCAAGAAGTCTTCATGAAACTTGTTTTCCTATTTCGTAGCTTTCCAACACATGTTGAATCGCGTCAATCCAATATCGGGAGCTCGAGATATGTCCAAATTACCGAAGGAAGTGCAAGCTAGAATTTAATACGAGAAATTACAACTTTTCAAATGTTTGTGTGCCAAAACTATTTGGAAGGAGACACAAAGATGGCCGAATCATTACCAGCCCTTTGGAGGGAGTCACGACCAGCCATTGGAGGGAGACACCTACCTATTCGGCCACCCCTTCACCTATGTAATGCCTTTTCGGCTACACCCCTAGAAAACTATAAATAGGGCCTTCTATTTTATTTGTAAGACATCACATTCATCTTATAAAATTTCTTTTGTGAGAATTTCTCTCTTCTAGTTCTTCATTGAACTTTATCGACTTATCAAGTACTTGTACTTGTGGCGTCAACCTTTCTATCCACCTTGATACTTTGGGTTCTTGGTTCTTTATAACCAACGGGTCCAAGTCCTTCCTACCATCCCTTAAAGAGATTTATAAGGTCCGGGGTTAGGCTCTTTATAGCCTAGTTTCTTCCTTGATTCTTTAAGATATTATCACCCAAACTTCACCCTACCATTAACACTATCCTTCATCCATCATCTCGCCCAATTCACCCTACATAAACCGCCTACTATACTTCACCAAATCTGCCCAACTTCATCATACTTCCGCACATCCCTTATCACCTTACTTCAACTTCCATATAAGCCTATCATACTTTGCAGGAATCACTTGCTTGCCTTCCTAGATCCTACAATCAAAGGCCATCTACAACAACATCAAGGACGGAGTATATCAGATAGGCAACCCGGAGTACGAAGATCAGCAACAATCAACCTGGTTGAAATATTAAAGATGGCTTCTAGACAAGTTTACCGAACACTTGCAAACACGTATTCAAAGAATACTAAAATCTCAAAAGAGAACTTTCTATTAATTAATGAAAATATGAAAATCAAAGAAGAAAGCACCATCCTTTTATAGATGAAGGATGGCTTTAACCTAAAGTTAAGAATGAATAAAATAAACAAAGAAATCTGGTCCATTCAATTGGACTTGATCTAACGGCTTGGGAGTAGGGTGGCTGGTTTCTAAAGCATATAAAACCTTAAAAACATCAATTCAAATGATAATAAATACATTGGGTTATGTTTAACGCGTCCAAAGCCTTATATGTTAACTTTTGGGCTGAATTTTACAAAATCTCGTAATAATCCCGTATCCAGTTTTCTGCATGCACAATCTTCAATAAAATGGATGTATCTTGAGTTCCTGACATCGGAATGATGCGTTTAAAGTTGAATTGGAAAGGTAACTGAATGACGGTCAATTCTTCAACAGACAACTTAGAAAATAGTTTCAACTTCTTGTCTTTAATGCATCTTTCCAGCCCTCCCATGCATATATCATCCTCTCCTTCCTCAAAAGGATTCATCCTTGAATCTAGAGTATCAAAGGGAAGATAATCGGGCATGTGAAACAATGTCAACTTCTTGTCTTTAATGCATATTTCTAGCCCTCCTATGCATGTATCATTTCCCCACTGCTCAAAAAGATTTATCCCCAAATCTGAAATGCTGATAGGGACCAGGTCATCAAAGTACCGTGGGAGATAAGTCGTGTCGAAGGATTCTTGTTTCGAGTCTCCTTCGGCCATGTTATGTACGAGTTCCTTCTCATTGGCAGCATAATCATCGGTCTCATTTGGGTCATAAGGCAACTCATTCACATCATCGTCGGTATTTTTCGTTGGATGATAATCATTTTCTTTGTCACAACACGACAAGTCAGCATCTTCCCACTATTCTTCAGGATAGATAATTTCTTCCTCGTCATAGGGCAAGAGTAGATTTTCGACAACCTCTATACCATGACTCCTCAATGGTTTGTCTGCACTATCCCCTTAGACTAGGGATGAGTCTTCTTCCTTTGGATGAGTATGACATCTGACAGGCTGTGGACTATCGTAGTTGATGTTTGATTCGGATTGCTTGATCGACGAAATCCATTAATTTTTCATACGGTTGGAATTTGTTGTTGGCGATCTCTTCATTTAATCTGAAATAGAATCATTTTACCATTTCTCATTCTTTTCAATGATATTAGCTCAGTGCATAAGTACTAGTATGGTGTTGAAGTACTTTTCCACGGACATTGTACCCTGTTTCAATCGTTGAAGCTTTCTCTCGATGTCCTCATAATATTCTGGTGGGACATAATGAATCCTCATGATCTGCTTTAAATTCACTCCAGAAATCAATCTATCGTTTGCCATAAAAGTTTCGTCTTTCACTAATCTATTCCACCAAATAGTAGCATGGTTAGTGAATCCTCTGATAGCTAACGAATAGGTTACCATATCGCAATGCTTATAAAACATATCATCAATCTCGTACTCCCATTCACAATAAGCATCTGGGTCGGATGTTCCTTAATGGGGGGATGTTGTGCGTTGGTATAGCCAAAGAAGGTTTAGTGT
This sequence comes from Hibiscus mutabilis, assembly GCA_019671005.1. Lineage (NCBI taxonomy): Eukaryota > Viridiplantae > Streptophyta > Magnoliopsida > Malvales > Malvaceae > Hibiscus > Hibiscus mutabilis. The sequence goes on from CM033729.1 coordinate 37,998,980, forward strand.
GACAAGTGTAACACATCCTAAAATTTCACAAAGAAAGAAAAACGAATCAAATCCTTATCGTTATTCACTCCAAACAAAGGCTCTAGGAGTCCAAGGAACGATATGACACCAATTGAATTGAGTTGTAAGGAATAAAGAATTTATGCAACTTTTAAATTTCTACTAACACAAGAAACAACGTGTTAGAAGATGTATAATAATAAAAGCTAAAACAAAGGAAAACTAATAGTTAAGAATGAAAGAAAATCAGAAAACCCGAAAACATTAAAATTTGCAGCAAATTGATCCACTTTGTTCGAGGTGTTCCCGATGTCAATAAAAATTCTAAAATTTTGTGTTGTGACTCCTAAAATGATGTAGATCTGATATGGAAAATTTTCAGCTCAAAATTCATTTATTTGGTTTTTGCAAATTTTCTCCTTTTTTTGAATTTTTTACCCAAAAAGGTTAAAAATTTGCCCAAGAATCGGCCCAACCTAATACCAAATGATAAGGAGTGCGTGTCGTGGATGTGGAATCACGAATCAAGTTGCTTGGAAACAATCCTATGCGCTTAGACTCGATCAAACAAGGTATGGGCAGTTTTCTTGAATTTCAAGGAAAACTATAGTTAGACTTTTCTTGAAAATTCTAAAATTAAGATGCAAAAATCATAGAAATAAAGGGGAGATGGTTAATTAGATGATGAATGAGAAGGAAAAACTATAAAAGATTAATAACGATAAGTAAAAGGATAGAGAATTAAAATCTGAAAATTTCAGCTTTTAATTGAATGACAATGGCGTTGGTGGTTGTTTGTAGAAGATGACAATGGCTTGTGGAATTGAGGAATTTGCCCGTAGAACCCTCCTAGTAGCAATTAATTAACTAGGCAACCTCAGTGATACGGCTTAAAATGCTTTTCCTAACTTCAATTAGATAGGCAACTTGGAGTGTGAAGATCAGCAATAATCAACCCGGATGAAACATTGGAAATGGCTTCTAGACAAGTTTACCGAACACTTGCAAACACGTATTCAAAGAATACTAAAATATCAAAAGAGAACTTTTTATTAATCAATGAAAATATGAAAAACAAAGAACAAAGCACCATCCTTTTATAGATGAAGGATGACTTTAACCTAAAGCTAAGAACGAATGAATTAAACAAAGAAATCTGGTCCATTAAATTGGACATGATCTAACGGCTTGGGAGAAGGGTGGCTGGTTCCTAAAGCATATAAAACCCTAAAACATCAATTTAAATGATAATAAATACATTGGGTTATGTTTAATTCGTCCAAAGTCTTATATGTTAACTTTTGGGCTAAATTTTACAAAATCTCGTAATAATCCGGTTTTCTGCATACGCAGTCTTCAGTAAAATGGGTGTATCTTGAGTTCCCAACATCAAAATGATGAGTTTCAAGATGCATTGGAAAGGTAACTGAATGACGGCCAATTCTTCAGAAGTAAACTCGACTCAAAAATGCCTGGATCCCATTCGAAAATTTGCCTCAAGTCAACTGATTTTCCAGACTTAGAAAACAGTTTCAACTTCTTGTCTTCAATGCATCTTTCCAGCCCTCCCATGCATTTATCATCCTGATACATGCACCGAACAAACCCAAATCAAAGATGGACTCATTCTCACTTGGACCAATCACACTAACCAAGTCCAAGATTCTTAAAGATAAACTCTACACCACTGTGCAAGGAGTGCTGACCAAAGGCTTACAAACATTCATAAAAGAACAAGAATTCCTGAAAAGCACACATTCTCCAAGCTTAAAAAATTGGGTTGCACAAACCCATGTTGAGGAAGCACACACCCAAGAGTGTAAAAACAAGGCTGATAGAGTATATGCTTTGGCACGTGGTAACCTTCAATTTGATGGCTTGGTAGCAAACCTAGGGCTTTAGACTCGAACAAGGAAGTTAGGCGCAAATCTGAAAATTCAATTGAAACTAGTTGGGGGTTTCTTGAAACTTTCAGAACTAAAGTTGGAAAATTAAAGAAACAAGGTGAATATGATAGATTAGATTATGATTAATGAGAATAAAAACAAAAGATTGAAAAAGACTAAGATAAGGAGATAGGTAAAACAAATCTGAAAATTCCAGCTTTGTTTATGGAATTATGGAAGATGGAGTGAAGGTTGAAGATGAAGATGGCTTGAGAATTGTTGATGTTATTTTGTCCTCGGCACCCTCTTAGACTCAATTATCTAAGCAAGCAACCTCAAGCGGCTCTAACCCACCCTCCTAGACGCGATTATCTAGGCAAGCAAGAGTGTGAAGATGATCTCCCTCACAAGAACTCGTCGAACTTATGTTGAAGAAGACTTCGAAGGCACAAGTAATCAGCACTTGCAAAAGCAAACTCACTAAATATTTCATAATTCAAAGAAAATCTGTCTTACAATGATGGATGCTTCATCCTTTTATAGGTGAAGGATAGACAAAGTAATTTAACTTCTACTAAAACAATGAAAACCCAATCTAATTAAAAATAATAATAAAATAACAGCCTTTAAACTCCTGGTGCTTGTGTGGCAAGGAATAGGGTGATAAGGCAAGTGATAAGCTGATAAGGGCTGGGTGGTTGGTTCCTAAAGTATATAAAACCCTAAAAACATCAATTTAAATGATAATAAATATATTGGGCTAATTTTAATTCGTCCAAAGACTTATATGTTAGCTTTTGGGCTGAATTTTACAGAATCTCGTAATAATCCCGTATCCAGTTTTCTGCATGCGCAATCTTGAGTAAATTAGACGTATCTTGAGTTCCTGATGTCTGATTGATGCGTTGGAAAGGTAACTGAATGACGGACAATTTGTTAGAAGACAACTTGACTCACAAATGCCTGGATCCCATCCAAAAACTTGTTACAAGTTGGTTGACTTTCCAGACTTTACAAACAAATTCAATTTCTTGTCCAAGATGCATCGTTTTTGACCTCCTATGCGTGCACTGTTTTGGCTTTTATTGTTTGCATCGAACAAATTTAGCTTCTTATCCAATATTAATAATTTGACCCCGCTCATGCATGTATCAAAGGCCTTAAGCATATTTGAAGTCCATTAAATTGGGAATTAATTGTAATTACTTAGACCCAAAACTGAATTATAAAAATTGGGTCTAATTAGCTATATCCTAGCCCAAATCAGATTCATTTAAATTCAGGCCTTATCATCCATTCAAACCAGCCCAAACCAACCTTATCCACAAGCTTGCTGCCCTAAAATCTGTTCCCCCTTTTCATGGGAAGAACAGTGCCGCCCAAGACTCTCTAAACAAGGGGAATTCACATTCAGCAAGTAATTACATTATTATATTAGTTTTAGATTATTTTATTATTTGTTTTATTATTATTTTATTAGGAATAGAGCTTGATTCTATTTAGGAATTTCTATGAGTTTAGCCATCCTTCCCCTATAAAAGGATGAGAACTTCTTCTTTCTAATCAGATTTGAGATTTTAATAAAAATGTATTCTTTTGAGTACGTGTTTGCAAGTGTCGATAAACTTGTAACTTTGAAGCTTTCTTCAACGTGTTCGACAGAGTTGAGCGAGGGAGAATCTTCACACTCCGGGTTGCCTATCTAATCGTGGGTAGGAGGGTCGATTTTTTGCCGTATCATAGAGGTTGCCTAGTTAATTGCGATTAGGAGGGTTTCGCTGGCAAACTTCTCTATTTCCACCAGCCGCCATCACCATCTTCTTCAATTCAGCTATCACGTCATTCATCCATTCAAAGCTGGAATTTTCCAGATTTGAATTCAGCTTTGTTTCATCAATCTTTTATTATCTTTTATGTTTGGTTCTTATCATTCAGGTTTTATTCCATCTTCTCACCTTTGTTTCTTTGAATTTTCAGCTTTAAATCCATAAAAATCAAGAAACGCCTAGCTTGTAATCTGGAAATTGCAAAAATAGCTCAAAACAGGCTGAAAAAATCCAGGTTTGTTCTTCGTTCTTATTCCTTCATCTTTTTGATTCTTTAAGCTTTAATTCTTCTTATTTCTATCTTAATTATTCATTCTTCCTTTATTTCTTTAATTTTCCATTTGTGAATCTGAAAATTTCAAGAAATGCCCAACCAATTCTCTTGAAATCTGTCTTCTACTCTTTGATCGCGTCTAACACCCTACGATTGTTTTCTAATCAATCCATCAAGATTCCAACGTGGTGGCAAGCCTCATATCATTTGGTATCAGATTGGGCACGATTTTGGGCAGGATTTTCAAGATTGGATGAGTTTGGAGGATTTAAAAAAACTCATGGCTGCCGCACCCTTGCTAATAAGGCTATTTGCGACACTTTAGGGTTTGTTCTTCCTAATAACTCCTAATTTTTGTTTTCCTTGCTGTTTATTCAGGAAAAGATAAAAAAGAAAAAGAGAAAAACACAAAATCAAAGAAAGCAACAATTAAAGAAGTGTCCAGAAGTGCTTATTTTGGTAAAGAATTATCATCCTTCACACATCACGACTTGGACTCTCTCAAGATTGCTTTTTGGGTTTTATCGGGTTTACTTTTCTACGTTTATTTCTATTCTTAGATTTTTTTTTAAAGTTTTATTTACTTCTTTCTTTCCTTCACATTGTCTAACACTTTTTCCATTTCTTGTGTTAGTAGGAATTGAAAGTTGCATATCTTTCTTCTTCCTTGCAACTATCTTTCTTTGGTGTCTAACTTATCCTTGGCCTCTTAAAGCACTTAAGGTCTTTCATAGGATTTGAACTCTGATTGCTGAGTCGCGTACGGTAGGAGAGTTTTAAAGAGTACAAGATCGACTAACTTGCCTCAACGAATTCCTCTTCTTGGACTGATTTGTGAGGTTTCTAGTTTTTTTTTTTTTTGTTTATCACTTAAATTTTGTGTGAGTATTGTGATATTCAGGATGTCGAATCCAAGTACGCCTGACGAAAAACTAAAAGGACCAATGACGGTAGAAGAATTGTCTAATAGCATGAGAAATTTGCAACGATGGGTTGAACAAATAGCAAGAAAGGGAAGATGATGATAATACAAATATGGCTAAGCATCCATTACAACCCCAATGTTTTTCCTCAAAGATGTTGAAGACGAGCTCGAAAAATCATCATAGTCCAAACCCAAGTTGGTCATCCCTCCTTTCGACGGTAGAACTGATACTGATGCTCATATTGATTGGGAAAACAAGGTCGAGATGTTGTTTACCCACTATTCATGCAAAGAAATTGACAAAGTTCCTATAGTAACTACCCAATTTACCGACTATGTCGTAAGTTGGTCGACTCAACTTTGCAAACAGAGACAAATCCAGCGTCGACACGCCATTCGTTCTTGGGATGAACTTAAAGATGCCATGCGCAGCCGTTTTATTCCACCATATTATTTTCGCCAAGTCAAACTTTGCCTAAAACAATCACGGTAAGGCACATGATCCGTTGATGATTATTATAAAGAGATAGAACATTTGCTTCAACGAGTTGATATTCAAGAAGATGAAGAAGACACCTTGTCCCGGTTTGTTATTGGGCTCAATAGTAACATTCTCGATCCTCTTATACTTCATGATTATAGCAATCTTGAAAGTGCTCTACATAAGGCCTTACAATTGAGAATCAACTACTTCAACGGAGCAAATCATGTCCTTATTCTTCTTATGACAGAGGTACACCATGCAATTCCTCTTTTTCAAATTCTTCTCAACCTTTGCTGATCCTCCAAAAGTCATGTTTCTTGGATCATCATCTTGAAGAGGTATGTTCTTTGGGATAACCTTGATTTGAAACAGCCTTGAATCGACTTCTTCCCATGCACATCTCCAAAAATGATCGAGTAATGCAGCAACGTCAAATGATATGATCACTTTTGAAACTTCATGTAATTAAACCTCCCTTTTGTTTCCTCACATCTTCCGGTGTAGTTCCTTTTCAAACCTATGTCTTCTTTTGTTTCCTATAATCAAAAACAGATTAGTAGAAAGAAAATTCAGATTCACAAGTGTAGAGGAAACAAACCCATCAATGTTCATGGATGGTGGTTGATGCTTGATATTCTTGATGATAGAAAACTTCATTGGATCATTTTTGACAATAGCAACATCAAAACATGAAAGTTGCTGATTCATCTTCATGATTGGCAATGTGTTTGGAACAAACTTTGAAGTTTCATCAACCTGTAAAAATGAAAAATCAAGAATAGGAGGAAAAGAATTGTTAGTTAAAATCTTTTTTTTTTCTCATTTTCTCCTTCACACTCATTTTCAATTCCAATCTCTTTTTGTGTTTCTTTTCCAATCTCAACATCTTTTTCTTTTTCTTCAACCTTGTCAATACGCTCCATGGCCTAAAGGCTCTTTTTTTAAGTGAAATTGATCTCCTTCACTTGGCTCGATGCTAAAGGTGTCAAGGTAATCTTCTTGCCTTCATATGGGAAAGAGTATTAGTTAGTGAATCCATCATGGACTGCTCTTTTATCAAATTGCCATGGCCTCCCCAATAATAGATGGCTGGTATGCATGGGTGCCACATCACAAATTGCTTCATCCTTGTATCTTCCAATGGAAAAGGAAATGACAACATGTTCGGTGATAGTGATTTCTTCATCATCATTAAGCCACTGAATCTTGTATGGACTTGGATGCTTTGTTGTTGTCAAACCAAGTTTCTTGACCATCAAAGTGCTAGCAATATTGGTACAGCTTCCACCGTCTATGATAACGAAGCACACTTTGCCTTGGACATGGCAACGTGTCTGAAAGATGTTTGATCGTTGTTGATCATCTAGCACATCTTGGATCTCATTTTCTCCTCTCGAGGTTGATAAATTGTTGAAAGAATCCTAAGGCATGGTTAATGGAAATAAAAGAAAAAAATAAACCTCACAGCGCACTCACGAAATCTTCACAAACTCACTCCAAGGAAAAGAATAGATGTCACTCCACTCTTCACTTGTGTTTACTCTCAGGAATATGGCTTTTACTTCCCCTTCTGAACTCACAACTCTCTTGCCTTTTTTGCTCGATTCTCTCGTCACAAATTCTTGAAAGAACTTACTCAAAACCTGTCAAAACTTTAAACTATATGCGTTTGGGCTGCAAATAAAGGTTAGGCTAGAAAAAAGGGAATAAAGGAAATGAAAAATGAATAGAAAGAAAATGAAAAAGGTAGGATATAAGAAGAATAGAAATGAAATGAAATTGAAGAAAGTAAAACAAACGTACCACAAAACTCACTTACAACTCGATCGAGAAACAATCAATCTTGATGTCTTCTTTGAGCTTGTTGTTTATTTGCTTTGCATTGCCTTCACCACCTTTGTGTTTCTCTATTCTTTTCTTTTTTTGTACTAACTTGAATTCCTTAAAAAGATGAGAAGGAATTTTGATCTTTCTTTTTTTTGTACTTTTCTCTTTTTTATCACAAAAATGAAACCACGAAAGATAGGGGCTCATTTGATTCTTCCAAATTTCTAATTACCATATGATGCGCTCCAACTCTCCAATTGATGTTGTTGAGAGAAGCTTGATTGTTCCCGACCATTAATGCAAGTAAGCCTTGTAATCTGAATGCTTTAAGATGATGAAATGATAGAAATATGATGATAGTTTAGGGTGCGGAAGCGTATGATGCATGGTGTTTAGAGAAATGGATGAAAGGATGAAAAGGAAAGGCGTTAAGTGTTTAGCGTACGGATATAGTGAAGGAAATGGAAACGAAAGTTGGTGAAATAAATTGGAAAGTGTGATAGTATTCAAAGAAAGAAACTATACTAAAAAGTATAATCTTGCTTCTTAAGAGAATGACTTTGAGGGTGGTAGATAGGACTTGGACCTTTTGATTATATGAACCAAGAACCCGAAGTATAGGATGGAAGGATAGGAGATGACGCAAGCAAAGCTTGATAAGTCAATAAAGTTCTTAAAATAACAAGTTTGAGAGAAAACCTCACAAAAGGAAAATATATTGAAAGAAAGTTGTGTATGAGTTGTGTTACAAATGACAAGATGAACTCCTATTTATAGGAATTGAAGGGTTTATTCGAATTGGTATGTGTTTATTTGGCTAAGGGCAAAAATTGGTTCATAAAGGCATGATTCTTCAATTTAGGCAGAATGGTGACGGTGTCTTCCTCCAAGGCTGATTTGCCGCCCAAATTCAAGTTTCCCTCCAAGGAAATGGCACCACTTTATGTTCCCTCCAAGGGTGTTAGGCATGTCTCTTAGGAGGGAACATGTCCCTTGAGGTGTTGACTTGTTACAAGCTTGAGTTGAGATGAGCCGGTCGAGCTAGCCTTGAGCTGAATGAGCTTAATTGAGCTGACCGAATCTTGCTCTCCTTCATTGAGCTTCCACGAGCTGCCCTTGAGATAGGTGAGCTTCCCTTAAATGTCTTTGAGGTGCCTCAAGCTGATTTGGAGCTGAATAGAGCTAGTCGGAGCTCGTTTAAGCTGAACCGAATTGAATGAGCTTGAAGTGAGCTGAGTGAGCTAAGGTGATACATGCAAGAGCGGGGTTAAATTACTCATATTGGACAAGAATCTGAATTTGTTCGATGCAAACAATAAAGGCCAAAACAATGCATGCATAGGAGGTTTTTAACGATGCATCTTGGACAAGAAACTGAATCTGTTTGTGAAGTCTGGAAAGTCAGCCAACTTGCAACGAGTTTTCGGATGCGATCCAGGCATTTCTGGGTCGACTTCTCTTCTAACAAATTGTCCTTCATTCAGTTACCTTTCCAACGCATCTTGAAACGTATCAATCGGACATTAGAAACTCAAGATACGTCCAATTTACTGAAGACTGCACATGCAAAAAACTGGATACGGGATTTTGTAAAATTCAGCCCAAAAGCTAACATATAAGGATTTGGACGAATTAAACTTATCCCAATGTATTTATTATCATTTAAATTGATGTTTTTAGGGTTTTATATACTTTAGGAACCAACCACCCTTCTCTTAAGCCGTTAGATCAAGTCTAATTTGATGGACCAGATTTGTTTGTTTATTTTATTCATTCTTAGCTTTAGGTTAAAGCCATCCTTCATCTATAAAAGGATGATGCTCTCTTCTTTGTTTTTCAGATTTCTTTCACCTATCTTGTTCTTAATCTTTTTTCATCTTTTTATTTATATTCTTATTTCTCATCATCTAATCTATCATATTCACCTTGTTTCTTTAATTTTCCAGCTTTAATTCTGAAAATTTCAAGAAACCCCCAACTAGTTTCTCTTGAATTTTCAGATTTGCGCCTAACTTCCTTGTTTGGGTCTAAAGCCCTAGGTTTGCTTCCAAGCCATCAAATTGAAGGTTACCACGTTCCAAAGCATACTCTATAATTTGGTATCAGATTTGGGACGATTCCTGGCAAGAATTTTGGCATTTTTGAGTGAAAAACTTGAAAATTAGGGAAAATTCGTCAAATCCAAATGGGCGATTTTGAGCTGAAAATTTCCAGATCAGATGTACACCATTGTAGGAGTCACCACACAAAATTTCAGAATTTTTTGACATCGGGAACACCTCGAACGAAGTGAATCAAAGTTTCAGCAAAATTATGGTTTTCCCCTACTTTAACCCTATTTTCATTATTTTTTCTTCAATTTTCGTTATTTTCAGTTTATTTACATTGTAAAAAGAAAAGAAAAAAAAAGTGAGAAAGTTCATACCTAGCCACAAACCCACCATCAAGAATCATCAAGACCAACATCATCAACCACCGCAAGCATCACATTGAAGTGGATTCAGCATTAGATTTCTTCCTTCAAGTTGTTTCCGGGTTTTGGGTTATCATCTTTCTAGACTAAATTTTTCTACTCTTAGTTTTTTAAGTTCCTTTGTTTTGCTTTTTCTTTCTTCTATTACGCCATTAACACCTTCTGTTTTCTGATGTGAGTAGGACAACAAAGTTGCATTACAATCCTTCTTTCTTGCAACTATAATTCAATTGGTGTCAAGCCTTTTCATTGGACTCCTAGTACAATTAGGACTCATTGTTAGGATTAAACTCTGATTGAAACTTGTTGACTTGTGCCAGAAAGGTCTTTAAAGAGCACGAGATCGGTTTACTTGCCTCGCTAAATATTTATTCTTGGAGTGTTTAGTGAGATTTCTAGTTTTCTTTTGCTTTTTACCTTTTAAATCTGAGTATTTCAAGATGTCAGAAACGAGTAACGACGAAGAACCACATGAGGTGACTCTTCAAGAAGTTTCGGATACTCTCAATAAACTTGAACGGACTGTAACCTCATTGGCAACCAAGCTTGAGCACACCGATACAGTTGTGACAACAATCACTCAAACCATTGGGAGATTAGAAACCACTACTATCGCAAGCGATACTGAGGAGCCTAAGCGTCCAAATCTTGTTCCCATTCAGAATAGACGCCAAAACCCCCTACATAGGCACAATCATCGCATAGAACCGAGACGAGCAACAAACACCTTAGCCAAACTAAAGATCACTGTACCACCTTTTCAAGGAAGGTATGACCCTGATGCTTATTGTGACTGGGAAAATCGAGTTGATCTTCTATTCGAGCATTATCAATGTCCCAAAGAGGATCAAGTTCGACTGTTGACTCTCGAATTCACTGAATATGCGTCCATTTGGTGGTTTGCAATCGGTGTCTCAATGGAGAAGCCAAGATAACCTCATGGGGAGAACTTAAAAAAGTCATGCGAGAATGATTCGTTCCCCCATTATATCAACGGGAGATCAAACAAAAGTTACAAAGGATCCGACAAGGCTACAGAACTGTTGATGAGTATCTCAAAGAGATGAAATCATTGATGCAAAGAGCTGACATACAAGAGGATGAAGAGGATACAATGACTAGGTTTGTTATCGGACTCAATGGCAACATTCTTGAGGTACTTGAACTCAAAACCTACTACACCCTTCAAGAGGCATTCCAATTCACCATGACAATCGAAAAACACATCAAAGATCAACAAAGATATCGATAGAAGAATTATCACTATGACGGAGGTACCACTCAACCTTTATCTCATTCTAATTCTTCTAAACCTTTGCTCGACTCAAGTAGACCAAAGCAGAAAATTGAAATATCCAAGTCACTGGACAAAACCAAGACAAAAATCCCCATGTTGACAGAAAACACACAAACACTCAAACAAGAGGATAACGATAATGAACACATTAGACAAGATGACAATGCTTCTAATCCCTCAAGTGAAGTAAGTGTAATTCTAACCCTTCATTTGATTCTTGTCCTATCATTCCGTTAGAAACACTTTCTCCTCTACAGAAATTGTACATTGATGATAATTTTTGTGAGATGGATATGGGACGTGAGATACAAAAGACTGAGGGTAAAGAGACCGAGAGTGAAAAAAGTCAAATTAATGGCCCAAATTTGGTGAGTGAAAATACATATGAGGTAAAAGTCACACAAAGCCCAAAAGAAAAGGACAAGAAAAAGAATGCGACGAGTGATTTTGTTTTGACTAATCATTACAAATGTTCGAGTAGTGTTGTATTATTTTTTTCAGGATTTTGTTGAACCATTGAGAGGAGCTCAATTAGATCACTCCACATACAACAAAGAAGTCTTTTCAATTGAAGTTGATGATTGTTCTCTCATTGTCGATTTAGATTCGAGGACAAATCCTTTTGAGGAGTGGGAGAATGATACATGCAAGAGGGGGGTTAAATTACTCATATTGGACAAGAAGCTGAATTTGTTCGATGCAAACAATAAAGGCCAAAACAATGCATGCATAGAAGGTCAAAAACGATGCATCTTGGACAAGAAACTGAATCTGTTTGTGAAGTCTGGAAAGTCAGCCAACTTGCGACGGGTTTTCGGATGGGATCCAGGCATTTCTGGGTCGAGTTCTCTTCTAACAAATTGTCTGTCATTCATTTAGCTTTCCAACGCATCTTGAAACGTGTCAATCAGACATCGAAAACTCAAGATACGTCCAATTTACTGAAGACTGCACATGCAGAAAACTGGATACGAGATTATTACGGGATTTTGTAAAATTCAGCCCAAAAGCTAATATACAAGGCTTTGGACGAATTAAACTTATCTCAATGTATTTATTATCATTTAAATTGATGTTTTTAGGGTTTTATATTCTTTAGGAACCAGCCACCCTTCTCTTAAGCCGTTAGATCAAGTCTAATTTGATGGACCAGATTTATTTGTTTATTTTATTCATCTTAGCTTTAGGTTAAAGCCATCCTTCATCTATAAAAGGATGGTGCTCTCTTCTTTGTTTTTCAGATTTCTTTCACCTATCTTGTTCTTAATCTTTTTTCATCTTTTTATTTATATTCTTATTTCTCATCATCTAATCTATCATATTCACCTTGTTTCTTTAATTTTCCAGCTTTAATTCTGAAAATTTCAAGAAACCCCCAACTAGTTTCTCTTGAATTTTTAGATTTGCGCCGAACTTCCTTGTTTGAGTCTAAAGCCCTAGGTTTGCATCCAAGCCATCAAATTGAAGGTTACCACGTTCCAAAGCATACTCTATCATAAGGTGAGCTATTCTTTGCTGCCTTTGATTTATCACGAGCTGCCATAGCATGTATCCTTTGCTCTTGAGCTGCCATAGCTTGTAGATTCATTCCTTGCACCTATATATGACATGAAAATAGTAGGATTAGTTATGAATAAGTTAGAAATGTGATGGAGACATGCTGCATGCATATGCAAATGATGCAAATGATAAGATAGAGATGTAAACATAACATATGCATGATTTAACTAAGTATAAAGATGTGGATCATATTCTATGCATGAAAACCATATAACATCATAGGATGTAAATGCAAGCAGTATATAAATCATAAATGAAGTAATAACGAAAGAAGTAAGGAGAAGAACTCCCTTAGAATCAGTCTTGAAGTCCTTCAATGGTGTGAACAAATCATGGAGAAAGTTGGTGCTGATTAGGATCGTGTCATCTTTTATTCAGCATCTCATCTCAAAGCATTCAGATTACAAGGCTGATACGAGCATGAGAGGGGTCAAAATAATCATCTTGGAAAAGAAGTTGAAACTGCTTTGCAAGTCAGAAACATTAGTCAACTTGCGAAGCATTTTTGGATGGGATCCAGGCATTTATTGGTCAACATGTCTTCTTAAAACTTGTCCGGATGCAAATTATCTTTCTAACGCATCTTTAAACGCCTCAATCGGACATCTGGATCTCAAGATACGTCTATTTTAGCGAAGACAGCGCATGCAGAAATTCCTATACGGGATTAATACGAGATTTTTGAATAATTACGAATTTTTAAGATTTTATTTGATTATTTGTAATTTAAATCAACATAGGATTCTGCAATATCTATTAGGATTAGATTTATTTAATTAGGATTTTATTTTTAGCATTTATTTATTATTAGAAGTTACTTATCTAATTAGGGGATTAGATTTTAGCATTTATTTATTGTATTTAGTTCCTATGTTTAGTAGGATTAAAACTTCTCCATGGCCTATATAAAGGAGGCTTCACCCACATTGTAATTCAGATTTCATTGATTAATAAAAAGTTCTCTTTGGAGATTTTAGTATTCTTTGAGTTTTTGAGTTTGCAAGTGTTCAGTAAACTTGTCTAGAAGCCAACTTCAACATAAGATCATCGAGTTCTTGTGAGGTAGATCATCTTCACACTCTTGCTTGCCTAGGTAATTGCATCTAGGAGGGTGGGTTAGAGCCACTTGAGGTTGCTTGCTTAGATAATTGCGTCTAAAAGGGTGCTGAGGACAAAACAACAACTATCAATTCATCACGCCATCTCCACATATTCAAGCTTCCTCCATTGATGCCACCACCATAAGCAAATCTGAATTTTTAGATTTGTTCTTTATTTTGGTTTGTTTTGTTTTTCTTTTTATTCGAATTTGCGCTACTCTATCATTTGGTATCGGATTCAGGTCGTTCTTGAGGATGTCATTGAGCAACGTATTGGATTTTACCCTTTTGGGGACTCAATGTCATTATTGTTGTCGACTAGATCATTCAGGGTATGATTGTCCAGATAAGTTTTATTTTCAAGAAAAAATTTTGAGAGATATATTGTCTGAATTCATATCTTCTAATGATATTGAAATTCGTGGTCCGGAGCATGATCAAGAAATTTGTTTTTCTAAAGAACATGAGGAAGACGATACCATCGAGAGTTTAACCTTGCCTATTGATGAGGAAGAAATTATAAGTAGTGTGTTTGTTTCCAGTTACGAACCTACTATTACGATTCAAAATGATCATCAAACGACAAACACCGACGAAGTTACCTTACAATCAAAAGGTATCATTGAATGTTTTCAAAATTCTATTTATGTTTATTCCTCTTTTAGCATTAATAACAATTTTGAATATGAGAATGGGTTATTTTGCGACCAAAAGAACAATCGTGATGATCCCAATGAGAAGGAACTTGTAAATTACATTGCAAAAAGAGACTCTGCAAAAGGATCCTTCAAGACGTCTTCTCTTCTATGGTACTTTGATGAACTTCCTCCATTTACCGATCTAGATTCGAGGGCGAACTTTTTTAGGAGTGGGGGAATGATACGAGCATGAGAGGGGTCAAAATAATCATCTTGGAAAAGAAGTTGAAACTGCTTTGCAAGTTAGAAACATTAGTCAACTTGCGAAGCATTTTTGGATGGGATTCAGACATTTATGGGTCTACATGTCTTCTTAAAACTTGTCCGAGTGAAAATTATCTTTCTAACGCATCTTGAAACGCTTCAATCGGACATCTGGATCTCAAGATACGTCTATTTTAGCGAAGACAACGCATGCAGAAATTCCTATACGGGATTAATACGGGATTTTTGGATAATTACGAATTTTTAAGATTTTATTTGATTATTTGTAATTTAAATCAACATAGGATTCTGCAATATCTATTAGGATCAGATTTATTTAATTAGGATTTTATTTTTAGCATTTATTTGTTATTAGAAGTTACTTATCTGATTAGGAGATTAGATTTTAGCATTTATTTATTGTATTTAGTTCTTAGGTTTAGTAGGATTAAAACTTCTCCAAGGCCTATATAAAGGAGGCTTCACCCACATTGTAATTCAGATTTCATTGATTAATAAAAAGTTCTCTTTGGAGATTTTAGTATTCTTTGAGTTTACAAGTGTTCGGTAAACTTGTCTAGAAGCCATCTTCAACATAAGACCATCTTCACACTCTTGCTTGCCTAGGTAATTGCATCTAGGAGGGTGGGTTAGAGCCGCTTGAGGTTGCTTGCTTAGATAATTGCGTCTAAGAGGGTGTCTAGGACAAAACAACAACTATCAATTCATCACGCCATCTCCACATATTCAAGCTTCCTCCATTGACGCCACCACCATAAGCAAATATGAATTTTTAGATTTGTTCTTTATTTTGGTTTGTTTTGTTTTTCTCTTTTTTCGAATTTGCGCTACTCTATCAAAGGCTTACTTGCATTCACCGTCAGGAACAATCAAGCTTCTCTCAACAACAGTAATTGGAGAGTTGGAGCGTATCAAAGTTCCTTAAAGAACTTTACAAGATAGAAAGGAGTGGAAAAAGGCAATTTGAGTGAGTGACATCAGAAGGGGATAATAAAATCCAAATAACATCCCATAGTGCAAACACGAGAGTTAAGGGGAGTGCATCTATTTTTTTGGAGTGGACAGTGAGGGCTTTTGTTGAGTGATTTTGGTAAGGTCTTTCAATTTGTTTCTTATTTTATCACTAACAATGGCACAAGATTTTTTCCATCTACTTCCAACATGATTCTTGTAGTTAAAAGGACATTGAACCTGATGAAGTTGCACCAATGTGGTCAGCACTATAATGGTTGAACAACTTAGCCTAAAGATCGCTAAACACCCGAATCCTACAAATTATAGTGGTTGAATGATGGAGGCAAACTAAAGGTCAATAAGCAAGTACAAATTCCATTTTTAATTGGAAATACCAAGATGAAGTCTTGTGTGACGTAGTACCCATGAGTACGAGTCATATCTTAATGGGAAGACTGTGGCAGTTTGACAAGAGAGCCACCCACGACGGATTCACGGACTACTTCTCTTTCATGTTCGAGCAAAAGAAATTCATTTTATGATAAGATCTTGGCGTCACCACCACCATTGGACCTGGAGGAATTTCCCTTAGACCCCATTACTCGTGCAAGGGCAATGAAATTTAGAAATGTAGTCAGCAACAAGTGCAATCATGCATGGAAGACTATTGAAGCTGCCAGAGTTGAATCAATGCCCTGCAACGTGAAAGGGAGTCCATACAACGTGTTGCATATTTATTTCTGATGTATATGTTCCATTTGATTATTATAATTTTAGTATGCACATGTTTTCTATTATGCTGTTTATTGTTTATTTTATAGCACTAGAGTTCGTTGAATCATATACCATATATTTATTATATTTAGCATGCATCGTATTACCTTGCTTTATTTCTGATCATATTTCTCGTATTTACAGGTGTTATGCAAGGACAATGAGTAGACACATCATTAGGGTTGAGAGTTATGATATTGGAGAGGTGCTTGCTTGAGATGCTTGGCTTGGCTTGGGAGGTGCTTGCTTACGTTCACATGGAAATTGACATGTTTGCTTACGCTCACATGGAAATTGACATGCTTGCTTACGTTCACTATGGGCGGTAATTCTAGAGAGGTGCTTGCTTAGCTTTGGAGGTACTTGCTTGAGGTGCTTGCTTAAGTTCACATGGAAATTGACATGGTTGCTTGCGTTCACATGGAAATTGACATGGTTGCTTGCGTTCACATGGAAATTCTAGAGAGGTGCTTGCATGTGACTGCTTGCTTACATTCACTTGAAAATTGACATGCTTGCTTATGATTACATTGGGCGGCAAAGGCACACATTTCGAGGTTTCTTTTTTTAATTCATTATCCCTTCACACCACCCTAGGAATGTTGGTTGATCACTTCATTTTGTAAAGCCTAGAGGCTGATATTTCAATTGTAAGACACTTTGATTTCAGAAAAATTGAGAGTTTTATCTCTTTTGTTCTTTGAGAACTTTATCGATCCTTCAAGTTCTACTTGTTGAATCAAAACCTTTTATATCTGTGGTTCCTAGTTCTACTTAACTAGTGGGTCAAGATCCTTATTTTGTTTAGAGACCATTATAGGGTTTGGGTCACACTTATTAGTGTTGGTTCAATTATCGAGTCTTAAACTACTTTCCATCTTCCAATTCTACCACCACCATCGATCATATTAACCATCCAAAATTCTAGAATCTTTATTCTCATCACTTTTTTATATCATTACACACCACCATCCTTTAAACCATCTAAAAATTGTTGCAAGTCTTACAACACAAAGTTACTTCATTTACGATCAGAAAATCACGCATCTCAGTAAATTCCAAGACAAGATCGCATCACATGGTATCAGAGCTTAGGCTAAATCAAGTAAGCCTTCGTGTTTTTTGTTAAAAAACAAAAAAGAAAAGAAAAGAATTATCGTGAAAAAAAGAGATTAAAAAAAAGGAAAGCAAATATATAACAAGGGTTGATACATTTTTTTCGTTGTTTCAGAATTGTTATTTCTTCGTTTCAATATTCTAACTTTAAACTATAAGCCTTTTCTTCTAAGCCTACCTTATACACATATCTTTCTAAACCTTAACATTTATTTTGCAGCCGATTCAGCAAGTATTTTGGAGGATTTTGAGTAAGTTTGATTCAAGAACTTTTGAGATAAAAAGAGCGGTAAAAGGTACGAGAGAGTAAGTGAATCAAGGGGATAAAAGCCAAACGCCAAGTGCAAACACGAGTGGAGCGAATTTTCTTTTTGAGTGACTTAGTGAGGATTTTTTGAGTGAATTTTTTTCTTTGGTGTGGAAAGTGAGGTATGCAAGTGAGGTATTAAATATTCTTTTCACTACTAATCATTTGGTTAATCATGTATCAACAATCCATAGGGTGTAATGATTCTACGGGTAATGTTGCACTAGACTTTACTCTACATGATTTTAGCTGTGAGATGGTCCAGATGATTCAACAACGTTTGGATCCCATAAAAAAGAAGTTAGACAGAATAGAGGAAGTTTCTCGTTGGAAACAAACAACTCCACCGAAGGAACAAAGGCAGCTAAAAAGGAGACAACACCTAAATGTTTTATAGTTCTACGTCCAATCATAACAGAAAATCTAATGAAGAGAATTCCAATTCTCGAATAAGAAGCAATTCCAGAAGTTCATCGTGGAGCAAGCCAAACACTTATGTGTCTTTCAATCCCAAAAGTCTAGCTCAATTTCAAAAGTGTGTTAACAACTATGTCAAAGAAACACAGATGCAAGAAAGAAGTGTTGAAAAAGAATATTTTGAGATGGAAACAGAAATAGAAAAGAGTGAGATCGAAAAAGAATTTGAAAAGAAAGAAGAGTTTCAGCAAGAAACCAATATTAAAAAAGAAGAGATTTTTGTGGAAAAAGAAAAGGAGAGTGAACAGAATGAGTTTGATGTAGAACCAAGTGAGTATGAGAGGCAAGAAAAGAGTGATATTGGAAAAGTGGTTGTTTGTGCAAAAAAAGGAGAGAAAACAAAATTATTTTGCACTAACAAACTTAACAACCCTTTTATCTACTCTTGCTTTATCTATTTTGCAGGGATCCGAGAAGGTGTCTTTAGAAATCATCCCAAGAGAGTTACCACTCCTCAAAAACATCAAACATCAACCACCCATTCATGCCATTCAACATATGCAGTTTGACATTTCTTTTGATTTCGTGATAGTGTTCCTGGAAACTAACTTTGAATTCTTTTCTAGGGAAATGAATCAATTATTCGGCGCATCAGATTCAAACAAAAATGCTAAGACTCTTAAACAATTTTAGAAGAACTTTTTGAACAAGATGAATGTCGCTCGAATAGCATACCATCCATCTTTTAAAGAAATCGAAAGGGTCCACTTCGTGTATTCCACAAAATTAACTCTTTCCTATTAACCAGGCTATATGCGTAGGAAACAACGAAGGAAAAATGTTTCTAAACAAGGCACCAAGTGATACGAGCACGAGATAGGTCAAAATAATCATCTTAGAAAAGAAGTTGAAACTGCTTTGCAAGTCAGAAACATCAGTCAAAATATTCAAGCTTTGCAAGAAGATTCATGCAACGTGAAAGGGAGTCCATGCAATGTGTTGCATATGCAATGTGTTGCATGTTTATTTTTAATGCATATGTTCCATTTGATTATTATAATTTTAGTATGCACATGTTTTCTATTATGCTGTTTATTGTTTATTTTACAGCACTAGAGTTCGTTGAATCGTATACCATATATTTATTATATTTAGCATGCATCATATTACCTTGCTTTATTTCTGATCATATTTCTCGTATTTACAAGTGTTATGCAAGGACAATGTATAGACACATCATTAGGGTGATTCGGAGAGTTATGACTATAGGAGAGGGGTGCTTGCTTGAGATGCTTGGCTTGGGAGGTGCTTGCTTACGTTCACATAGAAATTGACACGCTTGCTTACGTTCACAATCGACGACAATTCTAGAGAGGTGCTTGCTTGAGATGCTTGCTGATACAAGCATGAGAGGGGTCAAAATAATCATCTTGGAAAAGAAGTTGAAACTTCTTTGCAAGTCAGAAACATCAGTCAACTTGCGTAGCATTTTTGGATGGGATCCAGGCATTTATGGGTCAACATGTCTTTTAAAACTTGTCTGTCTGTCAATTATCTTTCCAACGCATCTTGAAACGCCTCAATCGGACATCTGGATCTCACGATACGTCTATTTTAGCGAAGACAGCGTAGGCAGAAATTCCTATACGGGATTTTTGGATAATTACAAATTTTCAAGATTTTATTTGATTATTTGTAATTTAAATCAATATAGAATTCTGCAATATCTATTAGGATCAGATTTATTTAATTAGAATTTTATTTTTAGCATTTCTTTATTATTAGAAGTTATTTGTCTAATTAAGAGATTAGATTTTAGCATTTATTTATTGTATTTAATTCCTAAGTTTAGTAGGATTAGAGCTTCTCCATGGCCTATATAAAGGAGGCTTCACCCACATTGTAATTCAGATTTGAATGATTAAATAAAATTCTCTTTTGAGTTCCAACTTGCAAGAACATTATCTTGTGTTTTAGAAGCAAATCGATTTTCAAGTTCTCCGGGATTTGTTGTTGAGGATCTTCACACTCCTGCTTGCCCATACAAAAGCGTTTGGGAGAGTGGGTCAGAGCCGCTTGAGGTTGCTTGCTTAGATAATTGCGTCTGAGAGGGTACCGTGGACAACTATCAATTCATCACGCCATCTCCACATATTCAAGCTTCCTCCATTGACGCCACCACCATAAGCAAATCTGAATTTTTAGATTTGTTCTTTATTTTGGTTTGTTTTGTTTTTCTCTTTATTCGAATTTGCGCTACTCTATCACAAGATCTCTAGATTAGAAGTAGATGTGCTCACATCACCCAAGCTCGCACTTGTAGCCTGGACTAATGCACCCAAGGACTGCTCAATATCCTTGGCCCGATTAACCAACACATCAAAATTTGTGTAATCCGCGACCAGGAGATAAGTCTTAATGTCCTTCACAAGCCATATCAGAATTTATCACATCTCTGCTGATCATCAGGAACTAACTCCGGGGCATACTAACTCAGGCAGATACACTTCACCTTGTACTTGGCAACCGACATGCCTCCCTGAGATAGCAACATAAACTCCTGCCTTTTCATATCCAAATACCGAGTGCCATGACACTTTCTCTTGAAAGCTCTACGAAAGAACTCCCAAGTCATATCCGCCTTGGGAACGCTAGCAATTGTGGTCACTCACCAATGATATGCATCACCCTGCAATAGTGACACACTGTAACCCAACTTGCACTCCTCATTACAACCTATCTGGTTTAGAATGCGGATTGTTTTCTCCAACCAACCCTCGGCTGCCTCAAGACTCAAAACCCTAAAATTCTTCACCTCCCAAACTCCTAAGACGCTCCAAGGGTAAACCTTAATTAGCCACCACATTAGGTGCTGGCGCTTGTGCTTGCACTCCAGCCATTGCTGCCTAAAATGCTCCTATCATCGCTTGGATTAACGGAGTCAAATCACCCAATATTGGCACTAGAGAAGCCTGGGATACACCGCCCACCCCAACATCAACAGAAGGAACCAACGGAGGAGGAGGAGGTAAAATATTAGGGGGTTCCCTTCCTCAACGTTATTCTGCTCAACTCCCGCTTTAGTAGCCATCGAACGCGTCTCATGTCGAACCATGCTAACAAAAGTATCAAAACACATTAAAATCATGCTAGCACTAGGCAAAGGGTCTAAGACAACCTTATAAAACATTTTAAAACCTCGGTAATAGGCAATGTGTTCCCAATTCATACCCCACATGGTAGTATTAATCAATCCGAACATATACACAATCACCGTGCAATTTAAAAAATATTTGTTAATCAACCAAAAATATCCCAACTTTTTGAAACCTATCTCTAATACCAACAAATGTAACCCCCTCGACCCGGCCTAGTTGCAAGACTGAACCGAGCAAGCTATATCAGGTTTATCAAAGTAAACTGAGAAGATAAAACCCGAAACGCGTCCATTTTTTCTTTTATCTTGTCTAGATACATAATTATTATCCTACATGTACATACTAATCTCCGGTGAAAACTCAACTCAATCGGGCATCGAATTGACACCCAATTGATCACATTTGCAAATTAGGGACCATATTGCAAATACAGAAAACTACAGGGTCTTAGCTCATTTTTATGTTATCAATATTTAATTAAGCAAGTTTCATGCTTACATGTCAAAAATCAAGTCAAAATGGTCATCCAAACTTATTCAATTGCATCCACAACATTTAGGGACTAAAATGTAAGAATACATAACTTTAGAAGATTCCGAATAAACCAACTTAATTGCCACCGTACCTGTATGAAAAGGGGTGTTTCGATACGCCTTCATTATTTTGAAACCCAAGAATTCTAGTAGCCAAAACTCGTTCTAATACTCCCCCGCTTATCGATACGCCTCCCCGAGTACCGAAACACTGGCCAAAATAGCCTAAGCTCGTACCGAAACAGTTGCCCACGTACCGGTATGCTAAGCCTGGAATGGCTTACCCGTACCAAAATAGGGACACCCGTACCGGTACGCCTGGACCTGTAATGTCCCAAATTACTGTCTAAACAGATTTTGATGATATCCAAAACACTCCAACATGCTTCAAACCTTTAGACAACATTACTAAGATGCATTACTAACAAAAGCGTCACAGATTTAACAACCATTCATGGCATTTATACCACTCAAAACTTTCTACAAGCATGCATCCTAATAGCATTCCACCAAGCAACCAAAACTCACATTTGGTACAATCAAGGCATTCGAAACATGCTTGCACACTTATAGCATCGTACCAAACTTGCTTGAATCATCAAACCAAGGCAACCAATCAAATTCAACTAGATGCATACTTTAGTACTTAGCTAGCAACAACATAGGCATGATTCACCCAAACTCAAACAATGTCAAACAACCATAAAATCCAGCACCACACATGTTTAAAACTCATGGAAAAACAGAAATACAAATCCCCAAAATATGGCAAACACATTGCCTTATTAACCGGAATCATAAACCGAGTTCATACTCAATCTAGTTCTTGTCCTTGGATCACTTTGGCCTTGCCCTTGCAGCCCCAAACTTTAGTGCTTTGCATCATTAAGGAAAAGAGAGCGTAAGCACACTTGCTTAGTGAGGATGCTCATAAAACAATGATGCATTATAACTCTTGAAAACTAAACACTTGTTTTCAAACCATGTTTACGACCTAAGCAAGTTCCCATGATTCCAATTCAATCATGCATATCGACCATATGCAAAACATTATAACTCACATGCTTAAGTCCCCAAAGCATTACATACAAAACCATGCTTAAGTTCCAAAGCATTATATATATGAAACCATGCTTAAAATCCAAAGCATTATAAAATAAGTTTAACACTTGAATTTTCATATATTGGCATTTATAGTGACCCCAAATAGATGACCTCTATCCTTAATTAGCCGATCGCTAGTCTTTAGGCAATCGACCATTAACCTTACATTTCGGATACATGGATCTTCCATGATATTCGACCACTACCATGACCCATACCATGTCGATCGCATGATATTAACACCCTTGTCGACCGCAAGATCAACATCAACAAGGGGAACCGACCACTCAACCCAAGTGACAACATTATAATTCGAGTAGTTGACCGCTTACCTCAAGGACACTTATCCACGGTCAATTTTTAACATATTATGGTGCACTTCATCCTATGGCATGCCAACTATATCCGAATGTTATCTCATCATGCCATGATAGAGTAGCGCAATCTTGGATTTGGAAGCCTTGAATCAAGTTGTTGTAAGAACTATGAATTCTAGACTCAATCAAGGAAGTTTGGCCAGATCTAAAAATTCTAGAGAAAAGAGAAGTGATTTTCTTGAAATTTTCAGATTCAAGGCTGGAAATTTAAAGAAACAATGACAAAGTGAATGATTAGAAGATGACTAACTAGAATAAAGTTAAAAAGATTGATAAAAGGATAGATAAAACAAATCTGAAATTTCAAGCTTTGTTTATGGCTTGTGGAGATGGCGTGAAGATTGAAGATGAAGATGGTTTGCGATTTGTTGATGTTGTTTTGTCCTCGGCACCGATAGATAAAACAAATATGAAATTTCCAGCTTTGTTTATGGCTTGTAGAGATGGCGTGAAGATTGAAGATGAAGATGGTTTGCGATTGGTTGATGTTGTTTTGTCCTCGGCACCCTCTTAGATGCAATTATCTAAGCAAGCAACGTCAAGCGGCTCTAACCCACCCTCCTATATGCAATTACCTAGGCAATTATCTAAGCAAGCAACCTCAAGCGGCTCTAACCCACCCTCCTATATGCAATTACCTAGGCAAGCAACCTCAGCACTTGCAAAAACAAACTCACTAAATATTTCATAAATCAATGAAATCTGTCTTAAAATGATGGATGCTTCATCCTTTTATAGGTGAAGGATAGACAAAGTAATTTAACTTCTACTAAAACAAGGAAAACCTAATCTAATTAAAAATAAAAAAATAACAGCCTTTAAACTCATTGTGCTTGTGTGGCAAGGGATAGGGTGATAAGGCAAGTGATAAGCTGATAAGGGATGGTTTCTTGGGCAGCAAGTAAGCTTGATGAAGGCTTGTCAAGTAATGGGCTGATAAGAGCTGCTTTGATTGGGCAGCAAGTAAGAGTTGATAAGGGCCTTTATTTGGACGAATTTTAAGGGTTATTTGGGTTGGCTTAGATGATAAGAAATTGGTTCTTGGGCAAGGAGGCATGTGTGGGCTGTTTTAAAAGCTAACTAGGCCTAAAAACACTTGTAATCCTAATTTGGGCTAAAAATAAAAATCTGACCCAATCTTTTATAGTAACAAGTATTGGGTCTAATTACAATTAAAAAGGCTAATTAATGGACATCTAAAAGCTCATGGATATCCATCTCCAAAGGTGTAGCAAGTTGAATTTTTGTGACCCAATTATTCTTGAAGGATGTTAAGTGTGGACTTCCTTCAAGAAATTCTTCTTTCTTCATGGCAGCTTGCAATCCTTTGCTCACGAATCCTTGGACAGTCGAATTCAGCTTGTCCTTGATTAGCATGGACTTGGCTCAGGTTATTGGGCCAAGTGGAAAAGTAAGTCCATCTCGTCCTTGGAATTGCCTTGTGGTACATGCATCATGTCACATAGCCAATATATCATTTATAAAACCATTTACCCACTGTTTTACAGTGCATTATACAAAATCACCACATATGCAAATCATATTGCCAAATCAACGCCATTCCCGAACGGAATGAAAACCAATGCTCACTAGCATTTCTTCGACTTTTAAACTCTTGTATGTATTCAAAACCATGCATTTCCAGCAAGTAAATCAAACCATGTTAATGACCTAAACATGATTTACACATGCTCATATCCGAACCGATACTAAAGAGCAAAAGAGGGAAAACTTACTTTCGAGCTTAGATAGTGCTTAAAACTTAACCTAAACTCCTAACAACCTTTATTAACCCTTTTAAAGGTGTTTAAACCAGTATCCACTCACCGATACGCCTCACTTTGCTCGTCAACACGAATCAAGCTTCCAGTATGCCACAATCAATGTCAAGCTTCGTCACTTTGATTATCCCCTGTTTTAACCACATAAAACCAGAGGGCAAATGCATCATTATGCATTCAAACCATTGCCTACAAGTAATTACCCGCAACTCTCAAGTTGCCCACTCAAAACTTATCTGAAACATACCGAAATTATCATCAAACACTTTTGAAACTTAACCAAGCCTTATTATAACGATTAAATCCAACAAACCTCATCAATTAACACCCAAAACCCCCTTCCCAACATCCTTTTACTTCCAGCAAAGATTAAACACAACTTGGACCCCAAAAACCCTTAATTAATCACCCTAAACATTAGAGATTCAACTTGTTTCGGGATTGCAATATTAAAACCAAGTTATTAACTCAATTAAACATCAAAATCATGATCTAATCTGATCAAAATCCCAACAAAACAGAACAAGTACGAAGATCCATAAATCTCATCAATCAAAACAAAATTAAATCAATTTTCTTTCATTAAACTATCAAACCACATTAGAAAACAATTGTAAGGATCAAGAACTTGGGAATTTCAGTAAAGAACCTTTCATTAGAGGAGAAGAACGAATCCTTACCTCCAATGCTGATTTCTCCCCTTAATTGCTTAATAAAACATGAAAATCAAGAGAATAACAATAAGTATTTGATGAAAAAGCATTAGGAAATCAAATGGAAATCAAAACCTTTGATTTTTACCTAAAGAAATTGAATTTGGAAAGGTGTTTGGCTAGAGAGAAATTGAGAGAAAGAAGTTGCAAAGTTTGTTACGTGAATTTTGTTAAAAGTCTAAAATGTGATTTATTAACTCTCTCCACTTTTAAAGCCTTTTCAAACCCATTTAAAACCAATTAATTAAAGGGAGAAATCTGTTAAAAATATCTAGGACAATTAGCTCCTTAGAGATTCAAAGTTTTGATCCTTTTCAAAACAGTCACTAAAAACAGTTTTCAAAGTTTGCATTTTGTTCACTAGTCCAAAATGGCCAATTTCCAAATCTCATTTTCCAAAATTGATTTCACCAATACCTTTAATATATTAAATAATGATTTTAGCATATTTTCCCATAATTTTATCACCTTCAAAACCATTATATCTGATTTAATCCCGAAACTAACTGAACCTCTAATACCGGTCCACCAGACCTTCGAACCAAACCGCAAAACATCCAAGCCTAAATCCGGGGTGTTACAGACTCCATCTCTTTGAGATACTCATCAACAGTTCTGTAGCCTTGTCGGGTCCTTTGTAACTTTTGTTTGATCTCTCATCGATGTAATGGGGGAACGAATCGTTCTCGCATTACTTATTTTAAGTTGTCCCCATGAGGTTATCTTGTCTTCTCCATTGAGACGCCGATTTTGGACCAATTGGGACCACCAACTGGATGTGTATTCCGTGAATTCGAGAGTCAACAGTGGAACTTGATCCTCTTTGGGACATTGATGATACTCGAACAGAAGATCAACTCGATTTTCCCAGTCACAATAAGCATCAGGGTCATACCTTCCCTGTCAAGGGGGCACAGTGATCTTTGGTTTGTAGCAAGTCTCAGATCTGTGCGAAGATTGTGCCTATGTAGGGGATTTTGGTTTCTAATCTGAATGGGAACAAGATTTGGATGCTTAGGCTCCTCATTATCGCTTGCGACAGTAGTGGTTTCTAATCTCCCAATTGATAGAGTAGCGCAATCTTGGATTTGGAAGCCTTCAATCAAGTTGTAGCAAGAACTAGGAGCTCTAGACTCAATCAAGAAAGTATGGGCAGATCTGAAAATTCAAGAGAAAATAGAAGGGCTTTTCTTGAAAATTTCAAATTCGAGGCTGGAAAATTAAAGAAAGAAAGACAAGATGAAAGATTAGATGATAAGAAATAAGAATATAAATAAATAGATGAAAAAAGATTAAGAAGAAGATAGGTAAAACAAATCTGAAAATTCCAGCTTTGTTTATGGAATTATGGAAGATGGTGTGAAGGTTGAAGATGAAGATGGCTTGCGAATTGTTGATTTTGTTTTGTCCTCGGCACCCTCTTAGACGCAATTATCTAAGCAAGCAACCTCAAGCGGCTCTAACCCACCCTCCTAGATGCAATTACCTAGGCAAGCAAGAGTGTGAAGATGATCTCCCTCACAAGAACTCGATGATCTTATGTTGAAGATGGCTTCTAGACAAGTTTACCGAACACTTGCAAACTCAAAGAATACTAAAATCTCCGAAGAGAACTTTTTATTAATCAATAAAATCTGAATTACAATGTGGGTGAAGCCTCCTTTATATAGGTCATGGAGAAGTTCTAATCCTACTAAACTTAGGAATTAAATACAATAAATAAATGCTAAAATCTAATCTCCTAATTAGATAAATAACTTCTAGTAATAAATAAATGCTAAAAGTAAAATCCTAATTAAATAAATCTGATCCTAATAGATATTGCAGAATCCTATATTGATTTAAATTATAAATAATCAAATAAAATCTTGAAAATTCGTAATTATCCAAAAATCCCGTATTAATCTCGTATAGGAATTTCTGCATGCGCTGTCTTCGCTAAAATAGACGTATCTTGAGATCCAGATGTCCGATTGAGGCGTTTCAAGATGCGTTGGAAAGATAATTTGCAGCCGGACAAGTTTTAAGAAGACATGTTGAACCATAAATGCCTGAATCCCATCCAAAAAATCGTCACAAGTTAGCTGACTTTCCAGACTTCACAAACGGATTCAGTTTCTTGTCCAAGATGCATCGTTTTTGACCTCCTATGTGTGCATTGTTTTGGCTTTTATTGTTTGCATTGAACAAATTCAGCTTCTTGTCCAATATTAGTAATTTGACCCCGCTCATGCATGTATCACCAATGGTTTGAGTGATTGCAATGACGACTGTATCGGTGTGCTCAAGCTTGGTTGCCAGTGAGGTTATAGTCCATGCAAGTTTATTGAGAGTATCCGAAACTTCTTGAAGAGTCACCTCGTGTGGTTCTTCGTCTTACTCATTTTTGACATCCTGAAATACTCAGATTTAAAAGGTGAAAGCAAAAGAAAATTAGAAATCTCACTAAACACTCCAAGAAATAAATTTTAGCGAGGCAATTAAACTGATCTCGTGCTCTTTAAAGACCTTCCTACCACAAGTCAACAAGTTACAATCAAAGTTTAATCCAAACAACGAGTCCTAATTGTACTAGGAGTCCAATGAAAGGCTTGGCACCAATTGAATATAGTTGCAAGAAAGAAGGATTATAATGCAACTTTTTAGTCCTACTCACACCAGAAAAGAGGTGTTAATGGCGTAATAGAAGAAAGAAAAAAGCAAAACAAAGGAACTTAAAAAAACTAAGAGTAGAAAAAATTAGTCTAGAAAGATGATAACCCCAAAACCCGGAAACAACTTGAAGGAAGAAATCCAATGTGATGCTTGCGGCGGTTGATGATGGTGATCTTGATGATTCTTGATGGTGGTTGGTGGCTAGGTATGAGCTTTCTCACTTTTCTTCACTTTTATTTATTTTTCTTTTTTCTTTTCTTTTTGTTTCTTTTTTTTTTTTTTTTATTTACAAGGTAAATAAACTGAAAATAACGAAAATTGAAGAAAAAATAATGAAAATAGGGTTAAAGTAGGGGAAAACCCTAATTTTGTTGAAACTTGATCCACTTCGTTCGAGGTGTTCCCGATGTCAAACAATTCTAAAATTTTATGTTGTGACTCATCTAATGGTGTAGATCTGATCTGGGAATTTTCAGATCAAAATTCGCTCGTTTGGATTTGACGAATTTTCGAGTTATCACCCAAAAAACGCCAAAATTCTTGCCAAGAATTGTCCCAAATCTGATACCAAATGATAGAGTAGCGCAATTTTGGATTTGGAAGCCTTCAATCAAGTTCTTGCAAGAACTAGGAGATCTAGACTCAATCAAGAAAGCTATGGGCAGATCTGAAAATTCTAGAGAAAAGAGAAGGGTTTTTCTTGAAAATTTCAGATTTGAGGCTGGAGAATTAAAGAAAGAAAGACAAGATGAAGTAGTAGATGATAAGAAATAAGAATATAAATAAAAAGATTAAAAAAAGATAGAGAAAGAGATAGGTAAAACAAATATGAAAATTCCAGCTTTGTTTATGGAATTATGGAAGATGGTGTGAAGGTTGAAGGCCTGAAGTTGGCTTGCTATTTATTCTTGTTGTTTTGTTCTCAGCACCCTCTTAAACGCAGTTATCTAAGCGAGCAACCTCAAGCGGCTTTAACTCACCCTCATAGACGTAATTACCTAGGCAAGCAAGAGTGTGAAGATGATCACCCTCACAAGAACTCGTCGAACTTATGTTGAAGAAGACTTCTAAGGCACAAGTAATCAGCACTTGCAAAAACAAACTCACTAATTATTTCATAAATCAAAGAAAACTGCCTTACAATGATGGAGGCTTCATCCTTTTATAGGTGAAGGATAGATAAAGTAA
Source organism: Hibiscus mutabilis (assembly GCA_019671005.1). Classification (NCBI taxonomy): domain Eukaryota; kingdom Viridiplantae; phylum Streptophyta; class Magnoliopsida; order Malvales; family Malvaceae; genus Hibiscus; species Hibiscus mutabilis. Next base: position 38,028,632 of record CM033729.1, read on the forward strand.
TTTAACTTCTACTAAAACAAGGAAAACCTAATCTAGTTAAAATAATAAAAAATAACAACCTTAAACTCCTGGTGCTTGTGCGGCAAGGGATAGGGTGATAAGCTGATAAGGGCTGGTTGCTTGGGTGGCAAGCAAGCTTGATGAAGGCGGGTTTGCTTGGGCGGCAAGTAATGGGCTGATAAGAGCTGTTTTGCTTGGGCAGCAAGTAAGAGCTGATAGAGGCCTTTGTTTGGACGAATTTTAAGGGTATTTGGGCTGGCTTAGACGGCAAGAAATTGGTTCTTGGGCAAGGAGGCATGTGCGGGCTGTTTTAAATGCTAACTAGGCCCAAAAACACTTGTAAATCCTAATTTGGGCTAAAAGTAAAAATCTGACACAATCTTTTATAGTAACAACTATTGAGTCTAATTACAATAAAAAGGCCTAATTAATGGGCATCTAAAGGCTCATGGATATCCGTCTCCAAAAGTGCAGCAAGTTGAGTTTTTGTGACCCAATTATTATTGAAGGATGTTAAGTTTGGACTTCCTTCAAGAAATTCTTCTTTCTTCACGGCAGCTTGCAATCCTTTGCTCACCAATCCTTGGACGGTCGAATTCAGCTTGTCCTTGATTAGCTTGGACTTAGCTCGGGTTATTGGGCCAAGTGGAAAAGTAAGTCCATCTCGTTCTTGGAATTGCCTTGTGGTACATGCATCAATATTGGTGAAAGAAGCATATGAAGGAGGCTTAATGGAGCATTTCGGTGTAAGCAAAACAATGAGCACCTTGAAGGAACATTTCTTATGGCCAAAGTTGAAATGGGATGTGTGATCGATGCATTGTTTGCAAGAAGGTAAAATCAAGAGTCATGCCTCATGGATTGTATATGCCTCTACCTATTCCAACTGAGCCATGGGTGGACATTTCGATGGATTTTGTGCTTGGATTGCCAAAGACCAAAACTGGAAGAGACTCCATTTTTGTGGTAGTGGATTGATTCCCCAAGATGGCACATTTCATTCCATGCCATAAGACCGATGACGCAACACATGTGGCCAATTTATTCTTCAAGGAAGTGGTGTGAATACATGGAATTTCAAGAACTATCATTTCGGATCGAGATGTCAAATTATTGAGTCACTTTTGGAGGATACTTTGGAATAAAATAGGTATGAAACTACTTTTCTCCACCACTTGTCATCCTCAAACCGACAGCCAAACTAAAGTGGTGAACAAAGTGCTATCAACCTTATTGAGATCTATCATTCAAAACTACATCAAAGCATGGGAGGAATGCTTACCACACAAGGAATTTGCCTACAACATATCAGTTCATTCGGCAACAAAATGCTTACCATTTGAAGTGGTATACGATTTTAATCCCCTAACTCCTTTGGATCTCTTGCCTTTGTGATACGAATCCAGTTGTGAAGTGGCCAAATTTGTATTTGCCCGATCATGATTCGAGTAAGAACTTGAATTCAAGGATGAACCGAACAGTAGTGAAGAGGTTATGAGATGATGGAGGTATTGTGGTGAAGAGAATTAAGATGGTATGAAAATGGAATTAAAAGAAAGGATGGAAATGTAGATGCAAAGATAGGGAAATGATCGAACGGTCAAATGGAATGAAAGTTTAGTGGTAATGGAAGGAAAGGGTGTAAATGTGTTTGGTATGGAGCAAGGGAGAACCAACACTAGTGAAGAGGTTATGAGATGATGGTTGTATTGTGGTGATGGGAATTAAGATGGTATTAAAATGGAATTAAAAGAAAGGATGGAAATGTAGATGCAAAGATAGGGAAATGATCGAACGGTCAAATGGAATGAAGGTTTAGTGGTAATGGAAGGAAAGGGTGTAAATATGTTTGGTATGGAGCAAGGGAGAACCAACACTGAATTGGTGGAAGTGTATGTATTGTGACCCTTTAGTTATAAGAATTAGGAACCAGTAATATAACAAGATGAATGGATAGATATGGTAGGAAATGGATCGTGACCCTCTAGTTATAAAAAACTAGGAACCAAGGATATAACAAAATGAATTGGATGAATAGCCACAAGATTAACTTGAAAGCCGATAAAGTTCTCAAAAGAACTATAAAGAAAGCACTTACAAAGAGGAGAGGTGTTTAAATATCCAAGTTGTATTTTTACAATGAAATGTTGTAGCATATTTATAGAGATCAATATGGAATCTAAAAAAGACACAAACAAGTGAATAAAGTCTTCTTAATGGTAATGAAAGCACACATAATAGCTTCTGACCTTCTTTCTCCCTTGGCAGCCGAATGGTCTTGTTGAAGGCTCTAGGATAATCTAGACATCTCATGGATGAATGTAGACATCCATTTGTCTACACGGGAAAGACTTGAGCTCTCGCAGCTTTGATTAATGTCATTCATTATTCTTTAATGGTTGAATTAGTTGATTATGAATCCTTTGAATTCTCTTTAAAGTGGAAGCTGAATGGTCCTTGCATGGGGAATGAATTCTGGTAGCAAATGAATGGTCTTTTGTTTGAGTGGTGATTATTCCCGTATTGAATTTCCAGCCTGCACTGTCTTCAATAATCTGGTCATATCTTAAGATCCTGATATCGGATCGATGTGATTAAAAGTGCGTTGGAAAGATCAGAAATAGGGGGATAAGTTTGAAGAAGACTTAAAGACTCATATGTGCCTAGATCCAATTCAAAATTGGAAAAACAAGTTGATTGAATGTACGAGACTTCTTGAACTCCCTCCGTAAGCGCTGTTTTAATTCACGCCTTTACTCTCCCTTAAGTGCTTGAATCCCAAAAGACTTCAAACATATGATTAATCCATCTTGATGTCCATTGGAGTGCAGAATTTATTCAGCCTTCATGCATCTAAAATCACAAAAGACAAATGTTAAAATAATGCAACTTAAATAAAATATCATACTTAATGAACTAGAATGCTTTAATGAACTATCATGCTTAAATGGACTAAGATGCATATTTATTCATGTGCAATAAATGAACTACCAAGCATAATTAAACATGTAAATTTATTAATGCTCATGCAACTACATGAATGTATACATAGGTATAATGCAAACAAAATGTAATAATGCATGCGGATAAAGCGAACATTCATATATATATATATATATATATGATGCGAACAAACTATATGGGAACATATTTATGATGCGAACAGGCAAACAAATTATAAATGCAAACATAATGTAAGTCGGGTGAAGAGACATATGCATGCGAACATAAGTTAAAACAGGCAACTGACATGCGAATGCAAATGCTAATGCATGAACAAACATAAAAATGCAAACATAAAGTAAATGAAAATGCGCATGCAATAATATTGCATGGCTATTCTTCCGCGAACAAATTGTCAAAGAAATATGCTCGCATTAGCGAACATATAGAGTCTGGCAAATAGATTGACTATGGCATGTAGTTCTCGTCGGCGAGCTGTTGGAAAAGATACTTGATGCGAAGCGGATTGCATCACTTTGCCTCATGAACAAGGTATGAACAAAGATGGCAAAGATAAGGTTGAGTTCATGAAGAAACTGCACCAACAGGTATAGGAGAACATAGAAAGAAGAACCCCCCCCCAATATGAACAAAAAGCTAACAAGGGACAGAAGGACCTTACCTAATGTAAGGTCGTTCTTGAAGTTGTTGGAGACGGCTTCTTTGATTGTTGGAACTGGAAGAAAGCAAAAATAAAAGATAGTTTGATGGTGGCTGCCGAAGATTGTAAGAGGTGTATGGATATGGCGAAAGAAATGGTAGGAAATGATGAAGATAGTATCTTAAGAACTCAAGGAAGAAACTATGCTATAAAGAGCATAACCCCGATCCTTATATGATTTCTTAAGGGATGGTAGAAAGGACTTTGACCCACTATCTATAAAGAGATAGGAACCAAAAGTATCAAGGTGAATAGAAGGGTTGACGCCACAAGTAAAAAGTACTTGATAAGTCGATAAAGTTCTAAAAGAACTAAAACAGAGAAAATTCTCACAAAGGAAATTTTATAATCAAAATGTGTGTTTACAAATGAAAATTACAATCCTATTTATAGGAATGAAAGGGTATGGCCGAATAGGCCTTACAATTATTTGGCAAGGGCAAAAATCCCTTCATAAAGTCATGATTCTTCTAACATGGCCGAATAGTGATGGTGGTGGTTCAATTTGGCACCACATACTTTCCCTCCATGTAGTTGCTGCCCATTTCAAGTTTCCCTCCAAATGAGGAACAAGTTCCTTAGGGGGGACGTAACCCTTGAGGTGATGAGCTAGCATATGTAGGTAGAGCTGAAAAGAGCTAGTTGAGCTTGAATTGAGCTGAGCTAGCTAGCTGAAAGAGCTAGCTCAATCTTTGAGCTTTCACGAGCTGCCCTTAGCCAAGTGAGCTAGTCCTTTAAGCTTGTGAGCTCCCTTAGAATGCTCTTCTTTGTCCTTGAGCTGATTCAAGCTCTCCTTGTGGCTTTTGAGCTAATTCGAGCTCCGAGTGAGGTCCTTGAGCTATTCCAAGCTATCTTTAAACTCCTTGAGTTGTGCCTAACTTGTGCCTTCATCCTTAGTACCTAAAGAAACAATAAACAATGTGTGAGCTGAAATGAAGCTAAAATATAATGCATACTTATGATAAAAGATGCAATGCAATGTAAACATGCTTAAATAACTTAAACAATAAATATGATGCACCAACTTTCTTCATGACTTGATCACACCATTAAAGATCATCAAGGCTAATTCTAAGGGAGTTCTACCTTACTTTATCTTTTATTATCTTATTTATGCATTCAACATTGTTATAAGCATGCCTTTGCATATTAGGATATACTTGAATTATCATATGTTATCATTCATTTGCATAGTATATGATATTCATGCATAACCTATGTTTCACATGTTTATATTATACTTATACTTAGCAATGTCATGCATATTTCATGCTACACATCATTTACCCATGTTATCATTACATTTGCATAATTAGCATAAGCATGCATCATGTAATCCTTAGGATCCTAGCTTTAGCTTAGCTTATTTCTTTATTTCATTTATAAGCATTCATTTATGTTTACTTGCATTGTCTATAGGTTAATATCAACTCACACAAGCAAAGGGACCAATGAAGGGCAGCTCATTCTAGCTCAACCATTCGGATCAAGCTTAAACAAGCTTCAGCTAGCTCTATTCAGCTCCAATTAGCTCAAGGCAGCTCAAAGGCATTAAAGAGAAGCTCACCTAGCTCAAGGGCAGCTCATGGAAGCTCAAGAAGCTCAAGTGAAGGAGTGTAAGTTCGGTCAGCTCAAAGCAGATCAATTCAACTCATTTTAGCTCAAGTCTAGCTCGACCAGCTCATCTCAGCTCAAGCTTCCAACAATAGCTCAACACCTCAAGGGACATGTTCCCTCCCAAGAGACATGTCTATCACCCTTGGAGGGAACATGGAAATTTGATTTTGGAGCGGTAAAATGCACTTGGAGGGAGACACCACTTAGCTAAATAATCAACTAGGCCTTTGGAGGGAGACACATCCTAAACCGAATAGATAGACCTTTTCGGCCATGTCCTTTCATTCACTATAAATACAAGTTGTCATTTCATTTGTAAACACACTCCTTTGATTTATAAAAAATACTCTTGTGAGAATTTTCTCTCTTCTAGTTCTTTTTAGAACTTTTTCGACGTATCAAGTACTTTGTACTTGTGGCACCATCCCTTGTATTCACCTTGATACTTTCGGTTCCTATCTCTTTATAGATAGTAGGTCAAACTCCTTAAGGATTAGGGTCATGCTCTTTATAGCATAGTTTCTTCCTTGAGTTCTGATGAGATCATGGCGTCACCACCACCATTGACCCAGAGGAATTTCTCCTTAGACCCCATTACTCGTGCAAGGGCAAGGAAGTTTAGAGATACACTCAGCAACAAGTGCATTCATGCATGGAAAATTATTGAAGCTACCGACTTTGAACAATGCCCTACAACGTGGGAGATTCATGCAACGTGAAAGGGAGTACATGCAACGTGTTGCATGTTTATTTCTGATGCATACGTTCCATTTTATTTTATTATTATTATTATTATTATTATTATTATTATTATTATTATTATTATAGTGTGTTCATGTTTTCTATTATGTTGTTCATTCATATTACATTGTTTATTTCTGATCATGTTTCTCGTATTTACAGGTGTTATGCAAGGGCAATGAATAGACACATCACTAGGGAATTATGTGATAGAGAAGCACAGATCTAAATAAAAAAATAAAACAAACCCAAAATAAAGAACAAATCTGAAACTTCAGATTTGCTTATGGTGGTGGCGTCAATGGAGGAAGCTTGAATATGTGGAGATGGCGTGATGAATTGATAGTTGTCCTCGGTACCCTCTTAGACGCAATTATCTAAGCAAGCAACCTCGAGCGGCTCTAACCCACCCTCCCAAACGTGATTGTATGGGCAAGCAAGAGTGTGAAGATCCTCAACAACAAATCTCGGAGAACTTGAAAATCGATTTGCTTCTAAAACACAAGATAACCTTCTTGCAAGTTGGAACTCAAAAGAGAATTTTATTTATTCATTCAAATCTATCAAAAAAAAAGAATAAAGCATCATCCTTTTATAGATGCAGGATGGATGGCTTTAATCTAAAGCTAAGAATGAATAAAATAAACAAACAAATCTGGTCCATTAAATTAGACTTGATCTAACGGCTTGGGAGAAGGGTGGCTGGTTCCTAAAGTATATAAAACCCTAAAAACATAATTTAAATGTAAATAATTAGGTTAAGTTAAGTTTAATTTGTCCAAAGCTTTATATGTTAGCTTTTGGGCTGAATTTTACAAAATCCCGTAATAATTTCGTATCCAGTTTTCTGCAAGCGTAGTCTTCAGTAAATTAGACGTATCTTGAGTTCCCGATGTCCGATTGATATGTTTCAAGATGCGTTGGAAAGGTAACTGAATGACAGAAAATTTATTAGAATACAACTTGACCCAGAAATGCCTGGATCTCATCCGAAAACGCATCGTAAGTTGGCTGACTTTCCAGACTTCACAAACAGATTCAGTTTCTTGTCCAAGATGCATCGTTTTTGACCTCCTATGCATGTATTGTTTTGGCTTTTATTGTTTGCATCGAACAACTTCAACTTCTTGTCTAATTTGAGTAATTTGACCCCGCTCATGCATGTATCATTCCCCCACTCCTCAAAAGGATTCATCCTCGAATCTAAATCGGCGATGAGAGAACAATCATCAACTTTAATTGAAAAGGTTTCTTTATTGTATGTGAAGTGATCTAATTGAGCTCCTCTCAATGGTTTAAAAAAATCCTGAAAAAATAAGACAATACTACTTGAACATTTGTAATGATTAGTCAAAACAAAATCACTCGGCGCGTTCTTTTTCTTGTCTTTTTTCTTTTGGGCTTTGTGTGACTTTTACCTCATATGTATTTTCACTCAACACATTTGGGCCATTAATTTGACTTTTTTCACTCCCGGCCTCTTTACTCTCAGTCTTTTGCATCTCACATCCCATATCCCTCTCACAAAATTCATCATCAATGTACAATTTCTGTAGAGGAGAAAGTGTTTCTAATGGAATGATAGGACAAGAATCAAATGAAGGGTTTGAATTACACTTACTTTCTTCGTGGGGGAGGTGATGAGAGTATTGCAAGTAGACCTACTTCTTAACATGAGGGATTAGAAGCATTGTCATCTTGTCTAATGTGTTCACTATCACTATCCTTTTTGTTTGGTAGATGGTTCTTCTCCAACATCAACATTTGCACAAATGCTAGAAGAAGAAGTACGGAGAGAATCATGTGTACCTTCTAGTTTGGGATGTCTTCATGGTTGGTTGCATTCGTGTGGTCAATTGGTTCAGCCTTTTGTGCTTCCAATCTTTTTCGTTTTATCCTCTCACACTATTTTTTGCTTTCGCTATTTCTTCATATACTTTTTTCGGCTCTATTGTAGCGAACGAGAGCTTCTGGCCTTGGTGCACAATTGAGTATCCATTTGTATTGATTCGATGGATAGCGTCTCGATCATTTTTCCAAGGTCTTCCTAATAGCAAGTGGGTGACTTCCATATGAACCACGTCACACCATACATCATCACAATAGCTTCCAAGAGTAAAAGAGATTAAACAACGTCCAGTTACCTTCGTATTCGGTCCGCTATTAATCCCTTGAAGATGATACGGCTTAGGGTGTTCTTGGCATGGTAGATCGAGTGCATCAACAATGAAGTTGCTCACTAAGTTTACACAACTGTCACAATCAATAATTAAAGAACATAGATTACCTTTTATCCTACATCGTGACTGAAAAATATTTATTGGTATAGGATAACACGTGTTGAAAAGAGAATAGAACATCTTAATTGCTTTAAGAATCCAAAGAAAAGGTTAGACACCAATAGAATTATAGTTGCAAGGAGAAAGAAGAGCATTCAACTTTTAGTCCTACTAACACAAGGAAACAAGAAGGTGTTAGAAGATGTATAAGAAGCAATAAAAGCTAAAACAAACGAAAACTAATGCTAAGAATGAAAGAAAATTAGAAAAACCCTGAAAACCCTGGAATTTTGCAGCAACTTGATCTACTTCGTTTGAGGTGTTCTCAATGTCAAAAAATTCTGAAATTTTATGCGGTGAATCTTCCAATGGTGTAGATATGATCTGAAAATTTTCAGCTCAAAATTCGTTCATTTGATTTTGACGAATTTTCCCTAATTTTTGAATTTTTCACCTAAAAACGCCAAAATTCTTGCCAAGAATCGTCCCAAATCTGATACCAAATGACAGAGTAGCGCAGATCTAAATAAAAAAATAAAACAAACCAAAATAAAACAAACCAAACGCGATTGTATGGGCAAGCAGGAGTGTGAAGATCCTCAACAACAAATCATGGAGAACTTGAAAATCGATTTGCTTCTAAAACACAAGATAACCTTCTTGCAAGTTGGAACTCAAAAGATAACTTTATTTAATCATTCCAATCTGTCAAACAAAGAAGAAAGCATCATCCTTTTATAGATCAAGGATGGTTTTAACCTAAAGCTAAGAATGAATAAAATAAACAAACAAATCTGTTCCATTAAATTGGACTTGATCTAACGGCTTGGGAGAAGGGTGACTGGTTCCTGAAGTATATAAAACCCTAAAAACATAATTTAAATGTAAATAATTAGGTTGGGTTAAGTTTAATTCGTCCAAAGCTTTATATGTTAGCTTTTGGGCTGAATTTTACAAAATCCTGTAATAATCCCGTATCCAGTTTTCTGCATGAGTAGTCTTCAGTAAATTAGACGTATCTTGAGTTTTCGATGTCCGATTAACACGTTTCAAGATGCGTTGGAAAGGTAACTGAATGATGGACAATTTATTAGAAGAAAACTTGACCCATAAATGCCTGGATCCCATCCAAAAACTCGTCGCAAGTTGGCTGACTTTCCAGACTTCACAAACAGATTCAGTTTCTTGTCCAAGATGCATCGTTTTTGACCTCCTATGCGTGCACTGTTTGGGCCTTTAATGTTTGCATCGAACAACTTCAACTTCTTGTCCAATATGAGTAATTTGACCCCGCTCATGCATGTATCATTATGACTATTGGAGAGGTGCTTGCTGAGGTGCTTACTTGGCTTTGGAGGTGCTTGTGTAATCTCCCAATGAGTGGCCTAGTCGGATGCTAATTTATGAATGCATTCTAATTACCATGTTTTAATCTGTAAATTAAGATAAATAAAAAGGATTTAGGACTAAATTGGAGTAATAGAAAATTGAGTAGCTATTGAGGTGAGGACTAAATCGAAATCTTATTAATCTTGGCGTTTGCATGCTAAACATTGTTAAGCCTAGGGTAAAAATGTGTCACGAAGGAAAATGGAAATGAGAACAAGTGGAGGGTCGTAGTTTCGGTGGTGCGAAAAGATGACAAATTAGATCATCATCATCTTCCTTTTAATTTTTTTTTAGAAACTGAGTATCTTAACAAAGTGAGAGAGTGGTGAGGATCTTGCAACCGCAATGTTTCTTAGATCAATTTTAGGCCTTTTTCGGGAAGTTGTAAAAAAAGAAAGGTAATCACCCTTCCATTAATTAGATTGCCATGAACCTTGTGATGTATGTATCTTTGATTGCTATGTCAATTATCTGATTTTAGTAAGGGAAAAGTACATTTATATGTCCATATGTTTATGTGCTTCCTACTTGATAAAATTTTTGTGAGTTTGTATCGTAGTTGGTTATGTGAAATGATTAACCTTGAATCCTACCTAAAGCTGTTGGGATGGATTTCATATTTAAATGAGTTTTTGATCAAGTGGGTAAATTACTGTGAAATCAAAGTTGGTTACATTGTTGATTAGTGTCGATTTTGGGGCTGTATATCAGTGCCTAAACTGTTTTAGATTGATACATACATATATATATATATATGAGCTTGCTAGACTGTTTGGGGCATAAAAACGTTGTAATGAATGTATACATGAAAGTTAAACTATTTGTATATCTATGAGTATTTTTAAGAGCTGAATTGGATTGGCAGTTAAGGGTGGGGCTGCTTTGAAAGTATAAGGGGTCACTAATGCTTTGTTTGAACTGATTTGGTGTGTGTATATATATATATATATATGTAATTAGGACTGATTTATGTATACAATGAAAGCACGCGGGCTGTTTATATATATATACAAGTGAAAACAAGGGTTATGGACAATTGTGAAGATATATAATTATGCTAGGGTCTGATTTGGTGTTTATAAGTGTGTATGATAGGTAATGGGCTGTTTAAAACATATATAATTGTATGCCTTTGAATTAGGGGCTGTTTTGAATAAATAAATGTACATTGGACTGTTTGAATACGTAAAATTGTAAACAAATAAATTGGGGACTCTTTGGCGATTAAAAATATGAAAGCAAGATTAAGGGATAAAACTTGATATGGAAATGACATGTGAAGACTGTTGTGAGTATCAAAAATGTATATATAAATTTGTTTGGACTGCTTTGTACATGTGTTTCAAGATTATGTTTTGTGTGAAAGCATGTGTATGATTGAGTATCAAATAGTTTTACAAATGATTGGTTGTTAAGAATTGTCCTAATACATGATTTTTATTCGATCTATATAGACCAAGAAGGAATTGATGGAATAAAGGCTAAAGTAGATCAATTAGTAGATATGCATAAAGGAATCTCAATATGGAAGCAAACTAGCTTGGAGCAAGCTGTAAGTGTAGTTTAAAGTCTCGGGATAGGTCTGAAACCTTCCCAAGTATTCTTTGTCGTTTAAATTCATTATTTTATGTATATTCGAGCATTGGGTAGAAATACAAGCTGGAACATGAGGTAAGTACTTGCTTGAAAGGAATAATATGACAAGATTGTGACTATTAGATCAGTCATGTTAGAAGCTCCATAAGTGTTCGTGTAATTGTTTGATATATACATATGATATAATCAAGGTTTGTAAATATAAGAACTTGGAAGCTAAGTATCTCTTTGAAATAATCAAAACTATGCTATTCTTTTAATACCATGATAAGGAGTTAAGCTCACATCCAATTTGATATGATAAGATATAAGTTGAGCTTTGTTGTAAATGCTTGAATTCGAAGCTATGTTTACTTTTGAAACTAAAGATAATAAGCTATATAGACTTGATACTTTGATATTGATTAAACTTGAGATATGATGTGAAATAAGCCTTGGTGGCAAGGTAGTGAAAACTTGGAGCTATGCTCATATTTGATAAAAATATGTCACGTTTACGACTATATAACAAGGAGCTAAGCTCAACATTGATTTTGATAAGATAAATTTATATGAAAGGCCTTGGTTTTGAGTCGGTCATAGGTATAGTTTGCATGCCATAAAGTCCATAGAGCTCTGTTTGGAGTGGACTACGGTCCTTATTTGGCGACAGTAGGAGGGATTAGCCGATACTATGAGTACCTTTATAATGTGCGACAATTGGTTGGGGATTCGTGTACCTAGGCTGTTACTTGATTCTCAAGGCTATGTCAAAGACAAAAAATGATATTTGCTATAATAAATAGTATTAATACGTCCGGTGAAAAGAGTTTATGCCTTTAATATGCTACATACGAAATTTCATATGACAAAAGTTACAAGATTATGATGTGATATGCTTTATACCTTGGTGATAAGAGATTTGAGTCGATGATCTAATACGAAACACACCTTTGATAGATAAATAACTTGTTCATGAATTGTTAAGTTGATGACTTAGTTAATAAGTAATAGACAAATAACATATATATATATTGTTAGACATTGTTAAAGACAGTACATGTTTACAACACGTTATGTATGATAATCTATTGATAAGGGAATCATGTTTATCATGTGCAATGCTTGATAAATTATATGTATAGTAACCGAGGCATAAGATCATTGCTTGGCTGTTTTGAGAATAGATATTATAAATATATGACTAGTGGATTGTTTTGAATTGAAAAGATCATTGCTTGGCTGTTTTGAGAATAGATATTATAAATATATGACTAGTGGACTGTTCTGAATTGAAAAGATCATTGCTTGGCTGTTTTGAGGATAGATATTTGTAAATATATGACTAGTGGACTATTTTGAATGGAAACAAACATTTCTTGGACTATTTGAGAATATATATTTGTAAATACATGATTGGTGAATTATTTTAAATAGAAATAACTATGTCTTAGATAGCTTTAGAGTGTATATTGGTATACATATGGGTTGCGCACCTTTATGGAGGTACCCTAACATGATGTGGAATTGTTTTGACACGTATGTACGTGTATATAATTACATTGGATTGATCTGTAAGGATAAAAGCATGCTGGATTGTTTTGACACGTATGTACGTGTATACAAGAATATCGCGTCAGTAATAGGCTTTGTCGATATTTTATAAAATAAGTAAAATATATATAAGATACTAAGTTCAAAATGACTAGTGAGTTGTTTTAGTAGAAATGAACATGTTAGGGAATGTTTGAAAACATAATCGTATACTCATGAACTGATATGTCTAATAATTTATGTTAAGCAAATTGTGTATTGATATGCTAGTTTGATAATTCATAAAATAAATAAACAATGTACCTAAAGTCTATGATTAAAAGATTGATATGAAGAATAACCACGATATGTTGTGTTAGATAGCTTGTGTGATAAGAAATCATGTTTTTGATATGCTATGAGTGATAATTGGAGTGTTCAGTAATTCATGAATAAGGTAATTTATACTCATATTTTATATGCTAAGAACTTATGACAAAGTATACTAATTGATGACTTGAACAACAAGTAACTTTTGGGTTGTTTGGCTAAGTTAAAAAGAAGCCAAGGAAGTTTATAAGATAAGCCATGACTTTGTGTAAGTAATTATATATATATGCTAAGTCTGAACATTAGGTGTGTTGTGTTCATGTCTAATTCGAATATCCTGTATGAGAATGAGTGCTTATTTGTGTATGTTTTGTTCTTACGATTAACCTCTCGTTCACACCTAGAATGTGAAGGAATAGATTAATATTTCATATATTAAATCACTTTAAGCTACCTCGTTAAAGCCATGCTTACTCTTTTCTTTCACGGTCTTTCAGGGTAAATGTATCTTTGAACCTCTCTTGAGCTTGGACGTGATCACAAGCATGTATGATTGAATATTACCTTTAGACTCCTAGATGGTGGCACATGAGTGTTAAATTGCATAATGCATCTAATTTCCATTTTCGCCTACATGAGTATATTATTTGTTAAGTATTCAAAAAAATTGTAATGGGCCTTTAATTATTTCTTGGAAATTGCTTGCTTATTATGTCTTAAATTGCATGATTGAGTAGTTGTTTATAGTAGAGATATATTTGATTAAATCATGGAGAAATGATTGTTATATGAAGATTCAATAATTGATATGTATTGTACATAGCATATTAATCAAATTCCTGTAAGAGTCGTATGTTGATCTATCAGATTGAGGTATGTAAGTTGCAAAATTAAATGTGTACATTAACAAGAGATATACCTAAAATAAAAGTAGTATTATTAGAATAGACTGTTTAATAGTTAGAATAAATAGACGGTTAGATAACAAGAATTTTGTAAATGATTTATGATGCATCATGTTCACTTGCTGGTTAAGCAACATTAGATGTTATGTATGAAAACTTGCTCCATGTTTATGTGTTTAGTTATATTAAACCTTGAGATCTGAAGTACCCAAAGATTTGGGCATACTATAAGCTAGTAATTGATGAGTATTGATTAATGAATGAATATTTGTTTGTTCACAACTTAAAACAAAGTCGGAACTATGAAATATTTTAAAAATGTTTTAAATTATCCTGATTTTGATTGCTTATTTGGCCTAATAAGTGTTATGACATCATATGTTTGTCTGGTTTCTGTTTGGTAACACTTCTTAATCCGATTTTCTCCTAGACCGGGTAAGGAGTGTTATAGCTTGCTTGGCTTAAGACGTGTTTTCTAGAGGTGCTTGCTTGAGATGCTTGCTTACGTTCACATGAAAATTGACATGCTTGCTTACATTCACATGGAAATTGGCATGCTTGCTTACGTTTGGACGACAATTCTAGAGAGGTGCTTGCATGTGACCTGCTTGCTTACATTCAAATGGAAATTGAAATGCTTGCTTATGATTACATTGGGCGGCAAAGGCACAAATTTCAAGGTTTCTTTTTTTTAATTCATTATCCCTTCACACCAGCCTAGGAATGTTGGCTGATCACTTCATTTTTGTAAAGCCTATAAATAGAGGCTGATATTTCAATTGTAAGGCACACTTTGATTTCAAAAAAATTGAGTGTTTTTATCTCTTTTGTTCTTTTGAGAACTTTATCGATCCTTCAAGTTCTGCTTGTTGAATCAAAACCTTTGATATCTTTGGTTTCTAGTTCTACTTAACTAGTGGGTCAAGATCCTTATTTTGTTTAGAGACCGTTTTAGGGTTCAGGTCACACTTTTTAGTGCTGGTTCAATTCTCAAGTCCTAAACTACTGATGAGATCATGGCGTCACCACCACCATTGGACCCTGAGGAATTTCCCTTAGGCCCCATTACTCGTGCAAGGGCAAGGAAATTTAGAGATGCGGTCAGCAACAAGTGCAATCATGCATGGAACATTATAGAAGCTGTCAAAGTTGAATCAATGCCTTGCAACGTGGAAGATTCATGCAACGTGAAAGGGAGTCCATGCAACGTGTTGCATGTTTATTTCTGATGTATATGTTCCATTTTATTATTATAGTTTTAGTGTTCACATGTTTTCTATTATGTTGTTTATTGTTTATCTTACCAGCACCAAAGTTCGTTGAATCATATAACATATATTTATTATATTTAGCATGCATTATTTACCTTGTTTATTTCTGATCATATTTCTCGTATTTACAGGTTTTATGCAAAGACAATGAATAGACACATCATTAGGGTGATTAAGAGGATTGTGACTATTGGAGAGGTGCTTGCTTACGTTCACATGGAAGTTGACATGCTTGCTAACGTTCACAATGGAAGGCAATTCTAGAGAGGTGCTTGCTTGAGGTGCTTGCTTGCATTCACAATGGACGACAATTCTAGAGAGATGCTTGCTTGAGGTGCTTACTTACATTCACATGGAAATTGACATGCTTGCTTACATTCACATGAAAATTGTCATGCTAGCTTATGATTACATTGGGCAGCAAAGGCACACATTTTAAGATTTCTTTTTTTATTTATTATCCCTTCACACCTCCCTAGGAATGTTAGCTAATCACATCATTTTATAAAGCCTATAAATAGAGGCTGGTTTTTCAATTGTAAGACACACTTTGATTTCAAGAAAAAATTGAGAGTTTTATCTCTTTCCTTCTTTTGACAACTTTATCGATCCTTCAAGTTCTTCTTGTTGAATCAAACTTTGATATCTTTGGTTCCTAGTTCTACTTAACTAGTGGGTCAAGATCCTTATTTCATTTAGAAACTGTTATACGGTTTGGGTCACACTTTTTAGTGTTGGTTCAATCCTCAAGTCCTAAACTACCTCGCATCTTCTATCATACAATTCTACCACCACTATCGAACACATTAACCTTCTAAAATTTCAGAATTTTATTCTCATCACTTTCTATATCATTATACACTATCACCCTTTAAATCATCCAAAATCATTGCAAGTTTTAGAACACAAAGTTACTTCATTTATGATCGGGCAAATTAAGCATCTTGGTGAACTCTATGATGAGATCGTATCAAATGGTAATCAGAGCTTAGGCTAAATCAAGTAAGCCTTTGTGTGGTTGCTGTTGAAAAAAAAAAAAAAAAGAGAAAAAAGAAAACAAATCGATAACAAGGGTTGATACATTTTTCCTTGTTTCAGAATTGTTTTTTCTTCGTTTCAATATTCTAACTTTGAACCGTAAGCCTTTTCTTCTAAGCCTACCTTTTACACCATATCTTTCCAAACCTTGACATTTATTTTGCAGCCAATTCAACAAGTATTTTGGAGGATTTTGAGTAAGTTCGATTCAAGAACTTTTGAGATAAAAAGAGCGGTAAAAGGCACGAAAGAGTAAGTGCATCAAGGGGATAAAAGCCAGACCCCAAGTGCAAACACGAGTGGAGCAAATTTTCGTTCTGAGTGACTTAGTGAGGATTTTTTGAGTGAATTTTTTTCTTTGGTGTGAAAAGTGAGGTATTAAAGATTCTTTTCACTACTAATCATTTGCTTCATCATGTATCAACAATCCACAGGTTGTCATGATTCTACAAGTAATGTTGCACTAGACTTTACTCTACATGATTTTAGCCGTGAGATGGCCCGAATGATTCAACAACGTTTGGATCCCATAAAAAAGAAGTTGGACAGAATATAGGAAGTTTCTAGTTGGAAACAAACAACTCCACCGAAGGAACAAATGCAGCTAAAAAAGAGACAAAACACTCAATCATTTTCTAGTTCTACGTCCAATCATAACATAAAACCTTATGAAGAGAATTCCAATTCTCGAATAAGAAGCAATTCTAGAATTTCATCACGGAACAAGCCAAACACTTATGTATCTTTCAATCCCGAAAGTCTAGCTCGATTTCAAAAGTGTTTTGACAACTATGTCAAAGAAACACAAATGCAAGAAACAAGTGTTGAAAAAGAATATTTTGAGATGAAAAAAGAAATAGAAAAGAGTGAGATCGAAAAACAATTTGAAAAGAAAGAAGAGTTTGAGCAAGAAAACAAGATTGAAAATGAAGAGATTTTGTGGAAAAAGAAAAAGAGAGTGAACAAAATGAGTTTTATGTAAAACCGAGTGAGTATGAGAGGCAAGAAAAAGAGTGATATTGGAAAAGAGATTATTTGTGCAAAAAAAGGAGAGAAAACAAAATTGTTTTGCACTAACGAACTTAACAACCATTTGCCTACTCTTGCTTTATCTATTTTGCAGGGATCCGAGAAGGTGTCTTTAGAAATCATTCCAAGAGAGTTGTCACTCCTCAAAAGCATCAAACATCAACCACCTATTCGTGCCATTCAACGTATGCGGTTTGACATTTCTTTTGATTTTATGATAGTGTTCCCAGAAACTAACTTTGAATTCTTTTCCAGGGAAATGAATCAATTATTCGGCACATCAGATTCAATTCAAAATGCTAAGACTCTTAATTAATTTTGGAAGAATTTTTGGAGTAAGATGAATGTCGCACGAATAGCATACCATTCGTTTGTTAAAGAAATCAAAAGGGTCAACTTTGCATATTCGACGGAATTAACTTTCTTTCCTTATTAACCAGGCTATATACGCAGGAAACAAAGCTGGAGTACTAAGGGAAAATGTTTCTAAACAAGGCACCAATTTATTGTCTTCCAAAATGTACCAGCCACAAGAGAATGTTCAAGACAAAGATATGAATCGAGGACTATCCACCGAGTCAAGGGTGATCATTAGGAAGAGTGATACGAGCATGAGAGGGGTCAAAATAATCATCTTGGAAAAGAAGTTGAAACTGCTTTGCAAGTCAGAAACATCAGTCAACTTGCGAAGCATTTTTGGATGGGATCCAGGCATTTATGGGTCAACATGTCTTCTTAAAACTTGTCCGGCTGCAAATTAGCTTTCCAACGCATCTTGAAACGCCTCAATCGGACATCTGGATCTTAAGATACGTCTATTTTAGCGAAGACAGCACATGCAGAAATTCCTATACGGGATTAATACGGGATTTTTGGATAATTACGAATTTTCAAGATTTTATTTGATTATTTGTAATTTAAATCAACATAGGATCCTGCAATATCTATTAGGATCAGATTTATTTAATTAATATTTTATTTTTAGCATTTATTTATTATTAGAAGTTACTTATCTAATTAGGAGATTAGATTTTAGCATTTATTTATTGTATTTAATTCCTAAGTTTAGTAGGATTAAAACTTCTCAATGGCCTATATAAAGGAGGCTTCACCCACATTGTAATTTAGATTTCATTGATTAATAAAAAGTTCTCTTTGGAGATTTTAGTATTCTTTGAGTTTGCAAGTGTTCGATAAACTTGTCTAGAAGCCATCTTCAACATAAGATCATCGAGTTCTTGTGAGGGAGATCATCTTCACACTCTTGCTTGCCTAGGTAATTGCATCTAGGAGGGTGGGTTAGAGCCGCTTGAGGTTGCTTGCTTAGATAATTGCGTCTAAGAGGGTGCCGAGGACAAAACAACAACTATCAATTCATCACGCCATCTCCACATATTCAAGCTTCCTCCATTGACGCCACCACCATAAGCAAATCTGAATTTTTAGATTTGTTCTTTATTTTGGTTTGTTTTGTTTTTCTCTTTATTCGAATTTGCGCTACTTTATTCGAATGTCCGATTGAGGCGTTTCAAGATGCGTTGGAAAGGTAATTGACAGACGGACAAGTTTTAAGAAGACATGTCAAACCATAAATGCCTGGATCCCATCCAAAAATGCATCTTAAGTTGACTGACGTTTCTGACTTGCAAAGCAGTTTCAAATTCTTTTCCAATATGATTATTTTGACCCCTCTCATGCTCGTATCAGATCCTGATGTTTTGGTAAAGTTTGGAGAGCTTGAATCTTAGTTCTTGGGAGCCCCTCTATTTAGGGGTGCATGGCTCCTTATAAAAGGCTAGATGACGTGGGAACACGTGTCAATCGGGAAAGATAAGTGTTTTGATGAGTTGTCGTGGCTTGGATGTCGATATGGATCATGTGCATCATCACGTGGTCAGAGGTAGTGTTTATATGTTGAGTTCGCAAAGGGTCGTAATTGGTCGTTCGCACGGTCGTGGTCTGCTAATACATTCACAGAAAGTTATAATTAGATGTTCACATGGTGGCGGTTCGCATGTGCTAATACTGAGAAGCTTTCATTGTTTGGATTTCAATTCTCTTGAATTATGACGGCGGCAACGATAGCAAAAGAGAAGGGTTTATGGTGTTGAGGATTGTGGGATAAAGAATAGTTTATTAATATTTAAAATTAAAAAGTAAATAGAAAAAAAAGTTAATTGCATATTGAGTGCCTAGGAATTTTAATATTTATTAAATAATCATTAAAAAAATTTAATGATGCATACCGGTGTTTACCTTATGAATCACTCAATTTAACTTTAACTTTCATTTGGATCATAAATTTTTAATTTAATCAAATTATATTATTAAACTTTTATTATTATTAAATTAAGTCATTTATAATAATACCATTAAGTAATTTTATAGAAAAAAACTAAATTTGACACTTTTATTGACATATCTTTCATAGATTGTTACAAAATAATGTTTAATTAACAATTTAAATATTTATTGTTAGAATTTATATGAAATTTAGTTATTTTCTTTTAAATTTATTTAAATAAAATGTTCGAGAATTTTTTCACAAAAATTATTTAAATTATCAACTAACTATTATTTGATGATGATATATAAAAAATATTAAGTAAAAGTGTTAATTTTAATTTTTTTTGTTAAAATTATGTAACGATGTTATTGTAAGCGACTTGGTTTATTAACAATAAAAGTTTAATGATGTAATTTGATTAAATTAAAGATTTATGATCTAAATGAAAGTAGATGTTAAGTTCAGTTATTTAAAATGT
The DNA here is from genome assembly GCA_019671005.1 of Hibiscus mutabilis. Taxonomy (NCBI): domain Eukaryota; kingdom Viridiplantae; phylum Streptophyta; class Magnoliopsida; order Malvales; family Malvaceae; genus Hibiscus; species Hibiscus mutabilis. The sequence continues at coordinate 38,048,768 of CM033729.1, forward strand.
ATAGGACTCCATTTTAAAGCTTTATTTTTTTTTGGCTCGACAAAATATGATTTATTATTGATAGAATTATATACGCCAAGCTTGATTGAGAGCCTCATTAAAAACTTCTCTAACCCTAAGCGGAGGAAAAGAGTAACTCAACAACATCAAAAAAACACCATTCACTGTGACCAATATTCATCTGCAACACTACGAAACAGACTACACCGCCAATACAATTAAATCAATTTCGCCACAAATAGTAAAAGACATATCCAGTATCAAGCAATTTTTAACTAACGTCCCTGAACTCCACATGAAGCACCTGTATGCAAGCAAAAGAATCATACTGCACACTTGCAAAGTGATTCCACTCTTCCATGTTACTCGAAAGGACCACCAAAACGCAATGCTAGCTCCACCAAGCCTTAAAAAGTTTAGGCATGAACATTCCAACTTTACATCAAATACATCGACTTTTTTCGAAACGGCATCGTTTAAACTTTAAAGTGGTGTTAATTTTATTTTTAGCCCACAACCCTTCCAAGCGATCCAACAGAACTGAAGTCCGGAAACCCTCGGACAAGAATAGTCGGATTCCAGATCCAGCCCGACCAAATATCCCCACCCAAAACCCGAAAACCCCTCCCACTTTACCAACTCGGAGAAGAAATTGCAGAGTAAGAAGCTTAAAATTTACCTCGTCCCAGGCTACCACCACCGTCAATCCGAACATGGAAGAGATAAAAGGAAGCTTACCGAAGCCGGTGGCGGTTATCGCCTGCATCGCCGTGACTTTGTTGTATGTTGCTACTCTCTATGCTCCTACTCTGATCCTCCGCCTCCCGCCTCCACAGTCCTTCAACAATTTCATGACCCGGCGGTTTATCTGCGCCGCCGTTTCCTCCGTCGCTTCCGTTATCATATGTGGTCTTCTCCTCCCAGTAAAGCCTTTCCCGTTCCCTGGTTTCCTTCTTTCCATTTCCGTTAACCGTTATTATTAATTTTTTTCCTTTCTCTTTGTACGAAGTATGAATTTATTTTAACTCCTTTTATTAGAAAATGCTTAGTTTGTTAATAACTCGGCATCTTTTTATCTCCAAACACATTATTAGTTTCCTCTTCTAACCTGAATTTAAACATGGTTGATTATGCTAGATAAGAAGTGGGGAGGCATCTTGTTTGTTTGGGGTTTATGGCATTCGATCGGATCATATTGTAAGTTAAAAATCTTTCCTCCCTTATTTATATATGGCCATTCCTCCATTCAGTTAAATCTTGCACATTATAGTTATGGGGATTATTATTCATATTCTTGTATGATCTGCCAATAAAAAATTGGTGACTTAAATGCTATTTTATGTATGAAACAGTGGCAAGCAGTGCTCTTCCCACTTTTCTTGACTTCTCTTATGTATGCTGGATCATTGATGTTATTGGCTAGTAAGTGGATGGAGCATAGGAATCAAGACAGAAGGCCATTGTTATGTTGTATCAAAAGCACACTTCTTAGGTTCCCCAGTTAGATGTCGTCAGTTGCTTCCGATGTTCTTTTTGGCGGAATTTAGTTGTGGTTAGTAAGCTTACCATTTGAATTTCTTCATCTTTGGGGTGAATGCAAAGTTTACAATAGTTTTAAATCCTTTTAATAGGTAAATAGCTTATGTCTATGCTCTTTTTTAAACTGTTTAGATTGAGAAGATGGATTTTGGTTGCTTATTTTGCGAAATGTTTTTTTATGATGGAGAGTTTATTTTATGTGTTTCACTCCTTTTCGAATGTTTCAGTCCTTTAGTGAAATAAGTATGATTCGTCATTAGAAGGCTAATTGAAATAGTTTCCTGTTCCTTCAGTCTTCAGTCCTTAATAGTACTTCAATGAACAGGCACCGTTAACAGAGGAGTTGGTGTTTAGAGCATATATGATTCCTTTACTTCTTTGTGGGGGGTTTAAAGCATACAATGTCATTTTTCTCTGCCCTACCTTCTTCAGTTTAGGTGAGTCCTTTTTTCTTGAAAACAGCTGGATCATTCATGTTGAGCGGATTTGATTTTCTTTTTTTTTTCTGGTGCTAAGAAGTAATATTATATGTTTATCTATTGTTTACATCTATTAGCTTGATCACATACCACTACTTAAGTATTTATGTTTTACTTGTGTCACAATCTATAATTGTTTTGTTTGCCACAGTACAGAGCAATTAAAGGGACAAGGTTTGGACAAAGTGGATGCTTTATTGAAATCTTATTATCCAACCTTGCATATGCCCATTCTTTCAGTTTTTGGTGCATATGTATATGCTTGTATGTATAGGAGTTGAGCATCATGCTAAACATTTCCCATTGCATTATTACTTGAATGGCATGTAAACGTTTTAACTATGTTTTGTCAATGTCTTGCAGCACATTTGAACCATATGGCGGAGATCTACAGCCACCACAATTGCAGCTTGCGTGACGCCTCTATGATTGTAGGTACGAACTAGATTTTCCTCCTTGAACTAATAGCTGCAATTTTTGTTGAAGATGGATTGTCTGTTTGTTTTTATTTAGGTATAAAGTTTTTATGTCTTGAAAATGTTCACACATTGTTTGAGGAATAAGATTTATATTTGATGCCATTTATTGCTCGTATGTCGTTGCTTATTGGAATATATCTGGGTTTCTTAGGCCTCCAGCTGAGCTACACTTTGGACTTCGGTTCATATTCTTCATTTCTCTTCATTCGAACAGGTTGGTAATTACTTGTTAATAAATGCCATCATCTCTATGATAAATTTTCACTGGAGTTCAGTCTTTTGTATATATGACATAAAAAAGATAAACAATGGGTACAAGTTCTTTTTGTAGTTTTATGGTTTTATCTTTCTTGTGATATATGCTTTTTGCTTACATATATCTCAAATAATTTGTGTTCCTCACCATGGTTTTAGTTTGTCAGTCTCATTACAATGTATATTTCTAATTCTTGGTAGGAACCCTTGCTTCTCCTTTAGTTGCCCATGTATTTTGCAACTACATGGGATTGCCTGTACTGTTTGTACAGAGGAAAGGTACACAAATACACCCTCATGTGTGTGTTTTTTATTCACTTTCATAGTGTACTAGCATGCCTGGACAATTTGGTGACATTTCTTGTTCGATATATTTGTAGGGCTAGTTAGTGTGGCATTTTGTAGCTTGAACGTTGTCCTTTGCTTGGCTTCTGTTTCCTTTAACACGGCCTGATTTGTATAATGAGAGAACCAATAGTTGCAGATGTTGGCAAGGATATTGTTTGTGGGACTAAGCCGATGACTTGTATGGAATAAATGGTATTGTTTCATTGGCGACTATGTGTAATGGTGTGAGCAAATAAGGAAATGTTGTTGGTACACTGAGTTTCTTTTTTCCCATGCCTTGTACTATTTCGACCAGTGCTTTTAAGGCCATTCAATTGTTGTAAAATGAGCAGAAATTGATCAGGGTTCCAAATTCAAGTTTTAATTGATTTTTTTTTTAAACTCATGCGTGACGTGTATTTGGAAGGTTCTGTATTCGTATTTAACGTAAATGTAAATATTCCACGCTAGCATAATTCCAGTCTTTTCTTTTTCTCGTTTCACAGCTGGTTGTAAGTTTCAATGCGTAAACCAAGGAAAATTGAGCATAAAAGAAAACAAAGCTTTATTCAAGAAGCATAAGGAAGGGACAGAAAACAAAGCTGTTATTAATTGCATAATAAGGGGAAAACGTACTCACTAGACATCTGGTCGTTGTAGTATTTTTTCCCCCTTTTGCCTTAACCACCTATCTATCAGCATACAGGACCGCAAGCACTTGGCCTTCGCCGCTCCGGTAATCTTATTAATCTGGACGGCAGTGTTCAAAATCTTTTATTTTCTTCTCTTCTTCGAAGTCTGCTACATTATGTATAAACCAATCCAAATGCTATAACCCCCACTAGTTGTCATTGTTTTTGAGTTTTAGTTATGGTTGGGTACAAGTAATGTCACCAAATTGAGCAACTACAGCCCACCAACAAGTTGGTGACTAGATCAAGTCTTGTTCTTTTCTGGGATTCATCAATGGCATGTAATAATTCTGCCAGGGACAAACCAAGTTGCCATCACCATGCCTCCACAAAATCCACTTGTTTATTAGCCAAATTTGGTGCCTTGTCTTGTTTCTTTTATCTGCTGCTGTGATATATACTTTCTCATGCGACTGAAAACACTTGTTTCTATACGTTAATGATTTTTTGTTGATAAAGCAGAAACCAGAATAGTTATCCACCTCTGACCCATGTTCGTGTTCATTTTCATATCGTATTTTCTCTTGTTATGTAATTGTATCATGTCTGAAACTATGCCAGGACGTGAGATATTTTGTATAAAATTTTAAAGTTTTTCTATAATCTTTTTTATAATTTAAATTATGTAACGAGAAGAGCAGATGTATGGTGTGGATACCCATTTTCGTCCAGGCCCCATTACCCAATTAAAACCAATACTCATTAACCATTTACAAATACCCAAAATAATATTCAAGCCCAAAATAAAACTCAGCCCACAACCTAAACTAACTTTGGCTACCCTAACCCTAAAAGCTTCAGCCGCATCGCCCTCCTCGTCATATACATCCGTCGTAACCAAACAAAAACCTAAATTAAACCCACTGTCCCCCAACATTATCACATGCCACTGCTCTTTCTCATCACAACCCCTGCCACCACCGCCCAAACCTGCCATCTTTATCATTGCTGCCGCCGCCCATCACTGTCCTCGTCACCCCTCAACGTGGCTGAACAGCGCCACTTCCATCCCCTATAAATCCGACCACCATGAAGCAAGCAAAGGAGGATGGAGAGAGGATTAGGACAAAAAAATAAAAAATTAGAGAAGAGATTTTAACCAAAAGAATAACAAAAAGGAGGGATTGAAAAAAAATGAGAAAAAAGGTTAAAAAATCTTAAAATCATTTCAGTTTTACTAGATTCACTCACCTAGGGATTGATTGTGAGAAAACTGATGATGAATTCGTGCCCATGGATGTAAACCGAGCCCATTCGTGCTTTTCGTTTGTTTTTCGACCACAGTAGGAGGCGGTCACCGTTGCCGGCAAGCGGTGGTCGACGGCAAAACTCGATGGCCGATTGCTGGGTGAGGGAGAGAGTGGTTGAGAGCATTTTCGAAATTTTTTATTTTGGATGAACAAATGAATTTTTGGTTCAAAAAGCTGGTATTTATATGCTCATTAAACGGCGTCGTTTTGGGAGTCAGAGCTCAGAAATAAAACGACGTCATTTTATCTCTTGTACCCGCGCTCTAATCCGACCCAAGTAGAGATCCCCAAAATTTTTAATAAAATAAGAAAATTTTATTTTAGTCCTTCTACGTTTACTTATTTATATTTATAACTTTTTTTTCATTTCAGTTACTACTTTTGCTTATATTATTATTATTATTATTATTATTATTATTATTATTATACTAATATGTTTAAGTTTTATATATGCATATTAATTAATACGTTTTTACCTTTCATGTTTATTTTGTATTCATTATTTATTTTATATTTTTACCTAGTATATTAAATATATCATTAAACTACTTTATATATATACACATTTTATCAAAATTTATATTTAACTTTTACAATCAAACTTATAGTATATTAAAATTTGAGAAAAATTTTGATACATAGTCCGTTAGTTTTAGGGGTTAGAGTTTTAGTTTAGAGTTTAAGGGTTTAGGTTGTATGGTTTAGAATTTAAGGATAGTGTTTAGAATTTAGTGCATAGGGTTTAAGGTTTAGGGTTTAGTTTTTTAGGGTTAGAGTTAGGAATTTAGGATTTAGGTTTTTATAGTGTAAATACACATGCTTGTGTAAAATTAATTTTACACGGCCTGTGTACAAAGTTTTACCCTTAAAATTTATAGTGTGCATGATATATGTTATTTATCATAAATATATATTATGTATTTATATTTGACTTTTACAATAAAATTTTTTTATCAAAATAAAGTAACGGTCTTTCATATGGATTTCCGATAATCATGTCTCGAAGCTTAAAGAGATGTGGTTATTTTTTCGATAATATTAAATAAAAATAATATTTTAACTATAATATTTTATTTGAGATTCTCGATAAAACCATGCCCCGGGCTTAAAGAGACATGATTGTTTTTTAATAATCCAAAATAAAACACATTTTAATTAAATCACAACGTTTAAGAAAATATTCCTTTTATCTGGGAATCTCAAGAAAATAATGTCTCGAACTCAAAGAGGTGTAATTTTCTCATTAATCCTCATTAAAGGATTATTCTTTCAAATATTTTTGAACAAAATAATTTTTACGCATTTAGGGATCATATTTCTAAATTATATGTGAATTCGTAATTTCCAATACTAAGACATTATGTAATCGATTAGGTACCGATTTTTGGGCGTTGTGGGGGTGCTCATCCTTCCACAAACGTAACTGACTCCCGAACCTATTTTTTGGTTTTGCAAACCAAAACTCGTTGTTTAAATACAAATAACAAAACCCTGTTTTATTAAAATAAATGATTTTTTAGGTAATCTAATCTCACCTAAATTAAAAGATTGGTGGCGACTCCATTCAAATTTATTTTTGTAAAAAAAAGCGTTAAGCTCGCGAGGGCCCGTTATTATAGCTTGGCGACCCCGCTAGGGATCTTTTTTAGAGTCGAGCCATAGTTTATTACCTTTTGTCTTAATAGTTGGAGATTACGAATTTGATTTTATTTAATTTATGATCCCTGGATTTTTACAAAAAGTTTTAATAAAATATGTTATTCTGGATTTTTTTTCATATCATGAGCTCTGCACCTGAACTACGTCCCTTTTAAGTGGGAGTGAGAAGTTATTCCTTCGTGAGGTCTCTACCTCCGTGCAGGATAGTGGACCACTTCCGAAATTTATCTGTACCTTTGTCTTTGTGAGATCTTCGCCTCCATGCAAACCTAGGGAAATGTATCCTTCTGAACTGAACTTGCTAGCCTTAGCAGGCGGCAACGAGTAAAGTTCAGGTACCTTCCTTAGAACTGAACCACAAGTAATGAACCATAAGAGTGCACCCTTTAGAGCCATACCGAACCTCTGTTCGTCTCGAGGGTCACCCAATAAGTGCATAGTAGAGAGAGACTTAGTTTATTTAATTTCTTTCAATTTATGTTTTCTAATTTCAGTATCATTTATTTTTCCCATAATGAAGCATGTAACTAGATACCAAATTGATATGGCTTATTATCCAATAAAGTATGTGGGTAGAAAAACATGTTCATGTAGGTTCCATTTTTTTTAAAGCATGCGGGTAGAAATAATGATCAGATAGGTTTGCTTATTCAAATAATGCACATGGACTCTATGCTTTTTTGCAATAAATTATTGATTATTTGATATGCACTAACTTGCTTTTTTTTGTTTTTGCATCGTATTAACATCTTATTTTGCATACATTTTGCATCATGTCATGATCATTCTTGGTCGAGGTTTTAATTTCAAGAGAATTTCGATCACAGTGATTTTGGGGCATCCGAGTCAACCAAGACAGCATCAGTTTTCACTCGAAGCAAAGCTAAAAAAATGGATGGTTGTTTGGAAAAAGTTGAAAAAACATGTGAGGATATAAGAATAACATAGAGGAAGAGCTTGAAAAGGTTTGGTTGGGTAAACGGCTATTAAACCAGATAAAAATTATCATTATAAACCATGCCGTACCGATACAGGTGGAAGAGTATCGGTACGAGCTTGTATATTTTGACCCATGTTAAAAGACGTACCGATACGACTTAAGTCGTACCGGTACGGGTTCTTGAATCTAGAATTTTGACTATAACTAGGTATCGGTACGGGTTTAGGACGTACCGATCCCTTCATTGCACTGATAGCCTCGTACCGATACATATGCTTGCGTATTGATACTCCTTTTGAGTCACTGGAATCTGGATATTGAGTTAAGGCCTCGTGTATGATACCCGTATCGATACATGTACAGTGTTTTGTAACCGTATTAATGGTCATTAGCGTATCGATACGGTAGAACCCATATCGGTACACCTTTTAAATTTGTAAAAATTATTAAGTCACATTGATCATAGCGTATCAATACGGGGTGTCTCATATCGGTACGACCCCTTATTGCCATAACTAACTTACTGAACTCAGCTAAGGCGTATTGGTACGGCCCAACGCATACCGATACCCATACAGTTATTTCTGTTAACAAGGGTTAAAACGAATTATGGAATATTACCATTTGGTCGCTAAATCTTGTAAGGTTAAATGGAGCTAGTAAATGAACTCTGATTGATATGAAAATTTGTAAGTACTCTGTCTATAGTTCAAATTACATTGTGGTAGGTTTAATTTCTTAAATGGACCCTTAATTTATCAAAATTATTGTTTAGTCCCTAAAACTTGTAAAAGTTTAAGATTGGTCCAAAATTTAGTAATTCAGTATCGTATTGAAATACCGACCTTATTATTTTGAATATTGCATTGTATTGCTTATCTCCAAATATTACACAAATTATTGCATCGAATACCGTATCGTTCTTCGGTAATATATTCTGACCCGAATTCTTACCAGGCCAGGTAGGGGTATTACAGTAAGCACCGCCAAATTACATCGGGCATAAATGGAATGGATCTAGAAATTGAACAATAGAATTTTAAAGAATACCAACCATTTGAGTTACCCGACCACCTTAAGGAGTCAATGACATTAGAGTTGACAGAAAATATATTGATGACCGCCAAAAAATTATCCAATAATGACTTCTCCCAATCAAATAAAATGCGACGAAAGGAGACTAACCACCACCAACGGTTATTTCTCTACTCACCAAACTCACAAACTTTCCCGCATTACTTCCTATCAAGATAGAAAATTCTTGGAAAAGCTCCCTTTAAAGGACCAACCTCAGTCCAATGATCTTTTCAAAAGTCAATCATCGTACCATTACCGAAAACCAGCCTCAAGTTTGAAGAGAATAAACTATTACTGTTAGAAGTCGACTTGCAGATACCTTTTCAAATCCATGAGGAATTTTGCGAGGGCTCGAAAGAGGGGAGAAGCGAACGATGGCCACAATCATACTTATCCTCGAAGACTTTCCTCCAGAGTTTTTCAGTTTCACAACCACATCTCCACACCCACTTGTTTAGAAGACCTTCATTTTTCAATCTAGGATCCGAGATAGCAAAACCTCCGAGCTCCTTAGGAAGGCACATATTATCCCACCTAACCCAGTGGATCCTCCCAGAATCAAAAGAGCCCCATAGAAAATGTGTCATCAACTTAATTAACGTATCCCTAACTGAAGATTGCATCTTGAAAATAGACATGAAGAACACTGGAAGACTAGATAACACAGATTTAACTAATGTAACTCTACCAGCTTGAGACAACAACTTTGATTTTTAGCCAGATAAATACTTAGAGAAAGAGTTGATTACAAGATTTCACAAAGAAGCTGAGTTTCGAGAAGCGCTTAAGGGAAGACCCAAGTACTTGGAAAGGAAATAATCTCGACTACAAGAAATATCAGCCGCAATACTGTCAAGGACCCCGTCACTCACATTAATCCCGTAGAGCTTTATTTTTTTAGGTTGAGAGATAAGCTTGAACAGACCTTGAATATCCTTAACACCCTCATTATATTTTTAAGCTGGACATCACTGGCACCAGAGAAGATTATGAGATCGTCTGCTTATTGAAGATGGGAGATAACCAGATCATCATCTTTGATGCCAATGCCATTAAAGAGACCAATCGAGACAGCCTTTGAGAGAAGGGCACTAAGAGTTTCTCTGACAATGTTGAATAAGAAAGGAGAAAGTGGGCACCCTTATCGAAGACCTTTTTTAATCTTGAATAAATTCGATGGAGAACCATTGACTAATACAAATATCGAAGCAGTCGAAATACATAGCCTAATCCATTTACGCCACTTGATGCCAAAACCCATTTTAGACGTAATGAGAAGTAAAAAAGTTTCAATCAATAGTGTCGTAAGCTTTCTTGAAATCAGCTTTCAAAATTAATCCTTCAGATTTCGATTTCGTAAAAAATTCACCACTTCATTAACGATAAGAGAACAATCCAAGATTTGCTTACCTTTAGTAAAAGCAAACTGTGAATCGCCAACTACTTCTTGAATACAAGCAGCAAGCCTTTTAGCTAACACTTTGACAATAATCTTGTAAATGCTACTGGCCGAACTGATAGGCCAAAAATCTTCACAACTTGAAGGGGCATCCACCTTAGGAATAAGGGATATGAATGAATTACTCAGAGATATGTCTAAATTTTTCAAATTGAAACACAAAGAAGAAGAACATCAATTCGTGTTTCAGAACACTCAATACTTCTTGAAGAAATTGATGTTGAACCCATCTGGACCAGGAGCTCGAGAGCCATCTGTAACCCCCTAAATCTGGCCCAGAAGAAATAGGTCGAATCTAGGAAGTCACGTTTAAAAACTTAACCCTCAAGAAAATTAAATTTAAAATTACACTTTAATTTAAAAAGAATATATATAACTATAGTTTAATAAATATCTCATAATAATAAAATACAAATATCATTATTAATATTAGAATATTTAAATAAAATCTATGAAATAAAACCACAATAAATGAATGCCAAAAATATTCCCAAAACATAATTAGTCTCAAAGTATGAAACTACATCAATGTCTCAAAATAATAATCCGAATAACTAAAAATAATTTTGTACTGAATATTAAAATAACCGGATAAAATGTGAGATCCTCCAAGTACCACGTCGCCTAAAGTCCAAAGATATATGTAAGAGGAAACTATGGGAGAGTAAGCTAAAGAGCTTAGTGTGTCTCTAAAGTGCAAGGAAAACTATAGTCGTAAAAGCATAGTATTATTTTATTAAAATCCTTTAAACCATAACACATAAATCACAAGCGCAATGCAATGCAATGCACCCAACTACAACCGACAAGAGAAGAAGAAAGTTCCCCATAACTCCTCACTACAAACGTCAATCCGAAGTGGAATTCAGCCCGAAAGGGTAAAACCAATGAATTTCCCCGAACAAATCCCAACCCATGCTCATACATATATGATGTTTAAAACTCAAATTTTATAATAAAGTTTCATAAATCCGATATTCCATAAACATACTTCATAAATCCATAAATCATAATCCATAAATTCTAGTTTCTGTAAATTCTGATGTTTCGTAAATTAAATATTTCATAAATCATAATTAAAAACACATTCTAAAATCGTATGCATATGTTGTCAACCATACAAGCCATAAATGCATATCATAATCAAGCAAGACATAAAATCATATAAAAATAATTTATTTATAGCACCGTAAGAAAACAGACCTTAGCCTAAGCAAACCCAACCTATTGATGAGGCGTTTATCAGGAACAGAAGCATTGGGTCCAGCTGTATTGGTACCTATGAGAATAATCCTACGATAACACTATTACTATTATCACTATGATCAAAGAATTGTTTCTAACTATTAATCTAACAAAATTTAATGAATATTTATCTGACTCAGTGGAGTTTGATGGAATTAAATAAATAAATAAAAAGAAGAAGAATAAAGGGGACGCGTTTCGAATAGTTTGAGAAATGGAGAAAGTGCGGCTGCAAGGTGAAAAGAAAAGTATATATACAAATCTTTGGATAAATTACAAGATAAGTCCTTGTACTTTTTATGCTTCACAAAATAGGTATATAATATCAATTCTTTATAAAAAGATCACTAAATTTGTTTAAAATTCAATTAATTCCCAAATTTCTTAATTAGGGTTTCGTATTTAAATTCTCAATTTTTAGGGTTTTGAATTTAGGGATTTCAAAATTAGGATTTTAAATTTGGGGCAAAAATTCGGGGTGTTACAGCTCTCCCACCTTTAAAAGAAATTTCGAGGACGAAATTTCTAGACTTAGCGATAGATCCCAAAAATTAATTGACACAACTTAAAATTCTTCGTTCTGAATTCCTCATTCTTCAACATAAAAGGTGGCATAGTAATCTATCTACAAAAGAAAATAATCCTAGAATTAGAGTTTGTACTTGGAGTTTCTATTCAAAATATTTCTTAATTTTTTTTGAAATAATATATTTATCAGAAAATCCCATTTGCCCAAAAATATTTAATATGCATGCAAAAATCATTTTCAGCTTAAAATTTTATATGAGCCTCACAGTCCGAGGGTTGAACTTAGCTATAATATCACTAAATGTAACCTCCTAAATCCGGCCCAGAAGAAATAGGTCGAATCTAGGAAGTCACGTTTAAAAACTTAACCCTCAAGAAAATCACATTTAAAATTACACTTTAATTTAAAAAGAATATATATAACTATAATTTAATAAATATCTCATAATAATAAAATACAAATATCATATTCATATTCGAATATTTAAATAAAATCTCTGAAATAAAACCACAATAAATGAATGCCAAAAATATTCCCAAAACATAATTAGTCTCAAAGTATGAAATTACATCAATGTCTCAAAATAATAATCTGAATAACTAAAAATAGTTTCGTACTGAATATTAAAATAATCGGATAAAATGTTAGATCCTCCAAGTACCACGTCGCCTAAAGTCTAAAGATATTTGTAAGAGGAAACTATGGGGGGAGTAAGCTAAAGAGCTTAGTGTGTCTCTAAAGTGCAAGGAAAACCATAGTCGTAAAAGCATAGTATTATTTTATTAAAATGCTTTAAACCGTAACACATAAATCACAAGCGCAATGCAATGCACCCAACTACAACCGCCAAGAGAAGAGGAAAGTTCCCCAGAACTCCTCTCTACAACTGCCAATCCGAAGTGGAATTCAGCCCGAAGGGTGAAACCACTGAACTTCCCCGAACAAATCACAACTTATGCTCATACATATATGATGTTTAAAACTCAAATTTCATAACAAAGTTTCATAAATCCGATATTCCATAAACATACTTCATAAACCCATAAATCCATAAATCATAATCCATAAATCCATAAATCATAGTTTCTGTAAATTATGATGTTTCGTAAATCAAATATTTCATAAATCATAATTAAAAACACATTCTAAAATCGTATGCATATGATGTTAACCATACAAGCCATAATGCAGATCATAATCAAGCAAGGCATAAAACCATATAAAAATAATTTATTTATAGCACCGTAAGAAAACACACATTAGCCTAAGCAAACTCAACCTACTGATTGAGGCGTTTATCAGGATCAGAAGCATTGGGTCCAGCTGTATTGGTACCTATGAGAATAATCCTACGATAACACTATTACTATTATCACTATGATCAAAGAATTATTCTTAAATACTAATCTAACGAAATTTAATGAATATTTATCTTATTTGAATAGTCGATCTTCAAATCAACTGAAGACATAGTTGAATTGAACGGTGCCAGAAACTCAACAGGGTTTGATCGAATTAAATAAATAAAAATAACAAAGGAATGCGTTTCGAATAGTTTGAGAAAGGGAGAAAGTGCGGCTGCAAGGTGAAAAGAAAAGTTCAACGTAACCTATATATATATATCTTTGGATAAATTACAAGGTAAGTCCTTGTACTTTTCTAGGGTTCACAAAATAGGTATTTAATATCAATTCTTTATAAAAAGGTCACTAAATGTGTTTAAAATTCAATTAATTCCCAAATTTCTTAATTAGGGTTTTGTATTTAAATTCCCAATTTCTAGAGTTTTGAATTTAAGAATTTTAAAATTAGAGTAATTTAGGGCAAAAATTCGGGATGTTACACCATCCATAGAATTTACAGCTGCCCACACTTCATCGAGTGAAAAAGGAGCTTCCAAAGCCTCCGCAGACTGAGCACTAATTTGATTCAGATGGCAGTTAAAATTTTTCAACTTAATGGTGGGAACAGAACTGTATAACCTCTTACTTAAACTTGACAAACTTGATCCAAGACCCAAACCGATTCATTCGATTCGAGACCCGATTTTGACTCGAACATGATGATATGAATTTAATCCGAAATCGAAATAAATCGAATTGAACCAAACTGGCCCAAATTTAATTGAACCAGTATGGACCCGAACCAATTTCACCTTAACCGAAAGCAACCCGAATTTATTTTATCCAAACCCGATTGGACCAAACAAAATTTTGCTCGTTTGTTGCCAGATATACATAAGAATATATCAATATTTTACATATTTCGATTAGACTCGTAATCAACGCAACATGGAGATCCAAAGTTTGACCTGAAAAAAAAAACTGACTGAATACATATTGACTTGATATCAATCCGACCCGAAAATATCCAACCCTACATTAACCGATCCGATAATGACCAATCTGACCTGAATTACCATCCCAAACTAAACCCGAACTAAAAATCAGACTCGATCTAAATCTAAACCAAATGAAATCAGACACAAAATTACCCAATCTGAATGACATATTTGCCCTAACTATATCTTCCAAAGACATCGTGGAATGGGATTATCGAGTTTCAGATTTGACGTCTATTTACAGAAAAAATGTAATTACTAAATATATTGGTGGTAGGATTTTTTTTTCCTTTTTTTTCAAAAAAAAAGACTCCAATCTATCATCATATGTACATAATTATTATTTAGATATTAATTAAAAATGGAGACGAATTTTATTATCACATGAACATAATTGCTATTTAGATGTTAATTAAAAATGGAGACAAATTTTATTATCAGTGTGTTAAATGAAAATCTTTAAAATATATTTTTCACTTCAAAATTTTAAAATATAACAAGAATGAAGGTGTGAAATGAATCTATGAGATAGAATAGAAGACTAACCAAAAAAGGTACAAAGTTAGCAAAGAAAACAAAACAAATTTAAAAGTAAAGCAAGTAGTTTGGGCTATGAGCAATTGGTCCATCCCTTGTTAGTTCTTATTGCTCAGCAGTGCTATATATAAAGAAATAGCAATTGCTGCTGGCAGCTGTTGTCTCATTGGGATTGGATTCTGTGGGGCTTCACAAAGCTTAAGGAGTACAGCACCAAATTAGTGGAAAAAAGACCAAAAAGAGTGCATATTGTAAAAAGTAAAGCCCAAATGGCACTAACCAAACCTTTTGTCAGTGTGTGAGATGAAGATTTTGGGCTGTGTTCCCTAAAACCAAAAGTTGAAAATGTAATGGATGGGAAGCCTCCAAGGGCAAGGGCTAAAGCTCACGTGTAGGGCTGGATGTAGTTGCTAACCATGATAGTGTTCAAGTGTTCATCATTAGCCATGCAGGGGATTGAAATCATGAGGAATCATTAGCTATGACCTCACCAAAACTTGATTTTGTTTCATGCCCCCATACACACACTTACAACAACAAAACTCTCAACTTTTAAGATTATTCTACACCATATCCTAAATATATACCTTATTTATAGGTCATATAAACCCATAATCCCATTAATACGATCACACAAAATTTAGATTTTAATTTATGGGTTCAATCAATTTTTAGATTTCTGTTGTGACCCTAATTAGTAGTAAAACCCTTTTCTTTTTTAGTTGATTAGTATTCTAATAGCATAGCATCCAATAATTAAAGGGAAAAAATCATAAAAAGATGAAAGGGAAAAAAGAAAATCATGATGCAAGAATATGAAAAGAGAAATGAGGGCATGATAAATAAAGATTTTTATAGCTTTCACGTGTGTAGGTAAACCATTTTAATACTGCCCCAATCATATTTGTATAGTTCTAAAAAATATATAGAAAATCAACTCTCACATCCTCTCCAATCCATTCGAACTAATTTTTATTAATCGATGTTCGAGTTTCACTAGTAACGTTATTTAATTTTTCTGACAAAAAATAAACTTAAAGTATAGAAAATCAACGAGCATTGCCATATAAATGTTTAAAACTATGAAGTCGAGGGTTTGTTTTTTCATTAAGGGGGATGGCAGTCCAAATTACTGCAATAAAGGGGGGGGGGGATGGGGGGATGGGGGGTTTGCCATCATTGGTTGTTTCAGAAACAGACTTTAAAACTCTATCTCCATAGCCAGTTTTACTCATTGTCTTTGGGCAGACCTCTTTTGTCCCCACTATGCTGCATGGTTGACTGCATCATATGCTTTGAATAGCAGATTTGGCCTTGAGCTTCCACCACCACCACATATTGCATTTCTACCCATGTAATCTATCCATGGTAATGCAGCATTAAAGCCATAAAAGTAGTGTTGAATTGATCCAAATTCATTTTTTATTAATTTGATTAAAAACAACACACCATCTTACGAAAATATTTAAAAAAAAAATCGAATAAGAAGGAGGCCGAAGCCAGCACATCAAATCCTTAGACGAATGTGCAGAGAACCATGAATGTCTCTGCTCAACGTGAGAGTTAAGTTGGTGGGAAGGAGCTCAAGAACAATGAGAACTTCATCCAGTAAAGACACAATTTTGGCCATGTGATCGACTGCACCATTTGCTTCGTGTCGAACCGTTCAAAAATAAAATTTTGATTCTAAAATTTAATTATTTAAAATTATCTGAGTCTAAATAATTCTAATTTTAAATATCTCATAAATTAAATCTATATAATCCAAGCTCTAATTCAACCCAACTCAATATTAGTTCAAACCCCACCCACCCAATTATATTTTTTATTTCCTGACAAAAGTATAACCAAGAAGGAAAGGCTAAGGTGTAGCACTTTAGGGTGGGGTTAAAATGAGGTCAACATAACTTTTTTTTTTTAATTTAGTAAGAATTATGTAGGATTAGATAATAATTTAGGCATAACCAATATTCTTACTAACTGGTTAAGAATTTGTATAACTACATAAATTCTTATCAATTGGTTAAGATTTTGTGTAGATTTTACTTTAGGTAAGAATTTGTGTAACTACACAAATTATTATGTTATAACCTAAATTCTTACCATCTGGGTAATAATTTGTGTTGATTTTGCTTTAGGCACAAATTCTTACTAACTGAGTAAAAATTTGTGTAAAAATCCGCCTCATTTTAGCTGCACCCTAAGGGCCTCACGGTAGAACTACCCATATCCAATATCCTACTTCATGGATATTAACTTTTTTTAATAGACTTCATGGATAACTAATTTAAGACATATAACATAATTATATTACTATATGGTTTGAATTTTGAACTTTTATTGGAATGATTTGTTTAGGTTGGAATTTACTCGACGAGGGATTGCAATTCCTTTTCCTCTAAAAAAATAAACTTCACAAAACAATAAGTTTAATATATATATATATATATATATTAATCTATTCATTTAATAGTTTATTATAGGATACCTAGACTTAAATCGTTTTATCTGTAAAGTGTGTGTATTACTAAAGAGTTAAGAATATGTATAAACAGATATTACCTTACAATCCATTTAAGACTATTAAAAAATAGTTTATACATTGGAAATGTTAAATAGAGTTGTTAATTAACACATTTAATATATGGGAAGAGTATATTATTTGCTACACCTAACAAACAGTGTTCAAATCAGGACGAACCCAGGATTTTATGTTAGGAGACGAAACTATAAAATTTTAGGGGAGAACTTATAAAATTTTTAAAGGACGAAAATAGATTTTCAATAGAAAATTTTTAGATCATATACGAATTTTAAATTTTTAGACAGACAATTGCCTCCTCTAGCCCCCTCAGTCCATCCTAGTTCAAATGATGTCAAATATCTCTTTGAGTATATTTAAAAATCTAAAAAGAAATATAAATAAATATGACACTAGGCATAATTTTAACATTATTTATAGAATTGTTTTTTTCGTTAACCATGTAACAAATAATAATCTATAAGAAAAACTATTTTATTTTTTTAGATTTCTCAAACATTAATACAATGAGTATAGCATACATCTTTTTAATATATGCTTAAAAATAAAAAAATAATTAAATATTTACATTAGTTTCGAAATAAATGAATCACCGTCTGTCATATCAAAACCAATTTCTTTAATATAAAAAAATCAATTTGATGACTTTAAATTAAAGGAGAGGTATATAAACTTTCATGAGATTTGATATAAAAAATTATATTTATGACATATGGTTTGCAAAACGTTTGCTCCTGAGATTTGTTGAAACTATATATATATGGTTAAAATTTTGATACACAAGTTGTGTAAAATTAATTTTACACAAGTATGTGTATTTACACTATAAAAACTCAAATCTTAAATTCCTAATCTTAACCCTAAAAAACTAAACCCCACACTCTAAACCCTAAACCCTAAATTCTAAACATTAACCTTAAATTTTAAACCCTACAACCTAAACCCCAAAACTTTAAACCCTAACCCTAAAACTAAAAGGCACGTGTAAACTTAGTTTACACGGCCTGTGTATCAAACTTCTTTCTTATATATATTGCTCCTGAGATTTTTTTCCTAATCCTAGTTTTCTCTCAAAACATTACATTCGTAGGGTTTTTTTCATTTCATTTTAGTTAGGCGACGACTGCATCAATTTTAGTGTTAGTTTTTAACTGTCGGTATTTATTAGGCCCCGTATAGTTTTAAAAAATATTTTTTATTTTTTATTTTCATTTTTAGAAAATAACTTTCATTTTCAGTTTTTCAAAAACTAGAACACACATTTGGCTAATAGAAATGAAAACTTGTTTTCAAAAATAAAAATAGTGAAAATGTGTTTGGCATTTAGTTTTTCAAAATAAAAAAAAACAAATAGTTAGTCATTAAATAATTAAATTAAAATATAATTAGAATAATATTATTATAATAAAAATAAAATATGACTAAATGAAGCAAAATTTTAAAATTAACATTAGACTGATTCGAACTTGGGTTAAATAAAGTTATAATTTAAAAACCCTTATTTTCATCTTTTGCACTTTTCTAAAACATTTTCAATGAAAATAGTGAAAACATCTCTTTTATGTTTTCAAAATTTCACTCTTTTATGTTTTTATGTTTTCAAATTTTGCAACCAAACATGTTTTCTTCATCATTTTCTGTTTTCCAAGAAAATGAAAATGGCTTGTATTCTCTGGAACCAAATGCACCTTTATTTTCTTTTTTATATATATATTGTTTTTAGTTTTCTTTAACTTTTAATAAGAATCTCTACTATTGTGGTACATTTTTCATCTGCCTTTGTGGCACGTTTTTCTTTGCTTTTGTGGTACGTTTTCTCTGCCGTTTGATACGGTTTTCGCATACTCTAGCATTCATTTGGTGCTCGGAAAAGATCCTCACGACGCTTGTGTTTTTATTTGGATTGTCGATGGTCATAAAAAGTTTGATATCTTTTGGTGGTTGTTTGCAGATGTAATTAGATCTGTGTAGCGGAGCAATCTACCTGATAGTTTGGTTCGCTCACCACTCCTTTTTCACTTGTAAAGCGTCTCGTTTTGATAGAGACAATGAGATGCATGAAAAATTCTGGATTCTTTGACGATGTATGCCAATCTAAGTGAATGGTTACTTTTCTTTGCACATTTGAGTTTCATATTTTATTTTTGTATGCGTTATTTTGTGGACATAGTCTTATTTTTCTCCTTTCTGGGTATGTTTTATTTGTGATACCTTTCATTGATTTTTTTAATAAAATCCAGTTACCATTGTTCAAAAAATACATTAAGGATTGTCTATAATTAATTTAAAATACGTTCCTTCTAAGGATTATTAAGACTTAATATTGTAAAAGGTTAAAAAATCTCTTACTTGTGAACCCAACGAGTGGTTCTAGTGGAAAAAATGATGATGTACATTTTAGGAGACCCAAGTTCAACAGTTTTATCTACAAGATGTGTGTACTTTATCAAAGGGTTAAGAAAAAGTATGAACAAATACTACCTAGTAATCACCTTAAGACTATCCGAAAAAATCTCTTGTTTGAGATTACTTCAAAATTGATCCAGGTCTTCAAGACTAAATCTTGAATGGTTGATAAGATTCGCTTCAATGACCATCAAATCTTGATCTTGAAAGACAAGCATGATCATTTTTATGTTTTGACTGAACTAAACTACAAGAGCTTTGATCCAAAGGTCTTCTAGGCTTGATCCTGGATGGTTGATGAAATTTGATATCAAAATTGTCGAGACTTGATATTGAAAATGAGATTTATGTCTTCTTTTTTTTACATTTACTAAGATCGTATGACCAATTTTGAAGAGTTATTAATAATTAATGTGACATTCTTCAAAACAATATTCATAAAACGATTGATGTACCTCCGCCCACATCAGAATGGGTGAACCACCAAGCGACATCTCTACGCCACATTCCAGGCACCACAAAACTTGGAGCTCCCCCTCTGGGCGTCTCTCACATCTCCGAACCCATAAGCCTCCGAAGACCTCTGCGTTCAACCATTGCGCCATAACAAGACAACCATCAAGTCTAATTGAGCTCGTAGCCTGATAGTCGAGCTACAACCTGCCAGTCTGTCAATAGCCATCACTAGGCCTAGTATGGTCTTATCAGCCATCACTCCACCTACAGTGTCAATGGGATATAAATACCTCCAAGATCGAAGACAAATAGACGTTTCCTTAATTCTCTACAAGGGCTATCATCGCCCATCTCTTTCTCTCCTATTCCAAATAGCTCCGGCCACTAGCTCAATACCGATTGCGACTCTCAGACCCAAGTTAACCAGGAGGAACTGTCAATTCCAACGACCAACCATAGTCCTTCGTGACTCTTGGCTTATCTTTCGACGAGTGAACCACATATCGTCGGCCCTATACCTATCGTCAGCCATCGTCTTCACATTTCTATTTGGTGTCACCTAAAATCAGAATCAACAATTGGTACGGTGAGCGTGGAACACTTTTTGACCATAAAAATCATTCGTGAAATATTTTTCGATTTTGAGCCATCCCGGCTGCAGAAGAGAAAAAAGTGAACAATAAAGGTTAGCAACACCACACCACAAATGCCCGGCGATATCACCATAGGGAGTCACGATAACAATAGTGAAAAAAAAGAAATAGACTCTCTAAGCACCATCCAACAACTTTCAGACCATTTTTCTAGCAAAACAATAGAGATAGAATGACTAAGGCGCCCCTCGCAGACACTAGAGATCACCGTCCCTGGCCAGTCCATAAAGCGACTTCTCGTATTAAGGAAGCACGCTTTATAGGGTACGAGCTACAACCCACTTAGCCTGAAGAGACAATGAAAATGTTAACGGTCGAGAATCACTGTAACGTATTGTCTTCGCGCGTATAGAAAATGTGCACCACTGTAGGTAGCTTAGAACTAAGATATACCCCGAGGGAAACACTCTCAAATTTGTATTTGTAAGGAGATGAAAATTATAGGGTAACCTCCGCCTTCTAGCTGCCTATGTGCGTGCAGGAATAAAAAAATGCAGATGACCCCTTTACAAACGAAATAAAAGTAGAATCTACACTACAATGAGCTTTCTACAACTATTTATCCACCTGAATAATCACTACTTCAGAAACATACTCCTCCAAAACCTCCACGTACTAGGGAAACCCACTTTATTTGAAAAATCCCAGGAACTTGGTATGGACCTAAGCAAGAGTTCAATCTCGTTTTAAAATAGCTACATATCTTTTTGCATGTTTACATTATATATCTCTACCTCTCAAACCTCGACTATTCCTACAAAATGGTATAGGTATGATCCCTCCCTAACTTACGAATGGTTCCACAACTATCCAAAAGGTAATTTCGATAGATTGCTCTGGTCCTTATATGCTCTAAAAATAACTTTAACTAGTTTGACGTCATCTCTCCAAGGGTTCTATTCAGACTTCTTCTTTTGACTATTTTTATGATGATAAATGACACCTCTATCCATCAACGCCAAAAGGAATTGTAAATATACAAAGATAGGGAAAACCATAAATCCCTAATTGAAAAAGGCATCTGAACATTACAAATGCTTGGTTACCTCCGAAAAGAAGATGCCTCCGTCCATTTGATGCCTGAAGCATCGCGATTCTACAAGGATGGAGAAGCTTATATCTTATGCTGACAAATGCATATGGTCGCTACGAATAAGAAACTCTCATGTAAGAGACATGTCTACATATATTACTCCTACAAATACACAGGTACCATAAAGGAACGCATTCACACTCCTCAGGATAAACCCTCCGAGAGAATAAAGGGAGAAGCCTCCACCTATTAGCACTTAAATCTATAAAAGTGTTTGGGACTGCCCCGCTTATCAGTGCTTGATTCTACGAGGGTGTGAGATGCCTAAGCTCGCACTTATGATTGTCTCTCAAAGGAGTACGAGATACCTTCACATGATGATAATTATAATTGTTTCTGCAAGAGCATCGAGATGAGCTTCGCCCATAATATAGTTGTTTCTCCAAGGGTGTCAAGATGAGCTATGCCCATAATATAGTATTTCTCTAAAGACGTTGAGATGAGCTCTTTCGATAATACAATTGTCTCTCTAAGGGCTTCGAGATGAGCTCCGCCCATAATACAGTTATTTCTTTAAGGGCTTTGAGATGAGCTCTTCCCATAATGTAGTTGTTTCTCCAAAGGCGTCGAGATGAGCTCTACCCATAATGTAGTTGTTTCTCTAAGGGCTTCGAGATAAACTTTGCTCAAAATATAGTTGTTTCTCTAAGGGCGTCGAGATAAACTCCACCTATAATAAGCTATTTCTCTAAGGGTGTTGAGATAGGCTTCATCAATAGTATAGTTACTTCTCTAAGGGCATCAAGATGAGCATCTCTTATAATACAATTATTTTTCTAAGGGCATCGAGAGTAAGCTCGGTCCATAATAGGGCTACCTCTACAAGGGTGTTAAGGTGAGCTCCACCCATATCATACATATTCTACAAGGGCATGAAATACCTCAACCCAACAAACGACAATCTCTTCAAGGGTATACGATACCCTCTCTATGAGATACCTCTATCTTACCAACACCGCAAAACTCACAACTCGATAAACACGAAGAAACTTGTGTTTCAAACGAGATAAAGTACGTAAAAGTCACAATTACATAACCACCCCTAAAAGGAAAACCTTGATTCTCTAAAAAAAAATCTTTTAAAAGGGGTTGACGAAGAAAATGCCACCTCTTAGAAGAGAAAAGTGAACGCGGCTAAGTATAAAAGCTATAAACAACATGGCTCAAAGTGGAACACAAACTTGAAAATAATGCACAAAAGCCATTTATTAAAACTATGGTCTCATTAACATGTGCAAAATTTACAAGGCTCATATGTCACACTACATGTACAGGGCATATCAAGATTCTATGAAATCTTCTAACCCCACAGTAAATGGATCTACAACCTCAACTTCTAATTGGTCACCCACTATAAAAGAACCCTTAATATCCCTCAGCGACCTCCCAACAACAACAAAAATGTACACCAATTAAATTAAAATGGCCAATAGCGGCCTAAATAGTGCATACCAAGTTACCCTTACACTTGTATGCACAACCAGTAAACTCTTCAAGCTTTTCCTTTGCGGCCAACCTAACAATCTACTTACTTTCCAAAACTTGCATCAAGTTCTTTTCTCCTCTTGAGCTAAAGCCACTTTAGCCTCGGCAGTCTTCTGCCCCTGGCAATCATCGACAGCCTCAAACTCTACCCTCTTTTGGATATCTTAATCCTCTATTAATTTTTGCCTCAAAGCCTCAATCTCTTCATCCATAGAAGTAACCTTATTATTGGCCTCAATTAACTCTTATTTTTTAGCTGTCAGTGCTACATGTTGACCATCACAAGCTATCTCAGCCTCTGCAAGGACTAAATAAGCCTCTTCGCCCACCCTACAAAGGGAATTCTACAACCTACCCTCAATTAGACTAAAAATCCCTTGAAGACGAGGTAAGAAAGGCACAACCACCTCCGTCGTTGGCAACTCTGCAATAGACACATGTAAAATTATTACCCCTAAATAAAAAAAATCAACAAAAAATACACAAACTTACTCCCAACTAAAATCGGGCAGTTTGTAGCTTTCCCTCTCTGACCTTTTGAGCGACCACGCTGGCAGACACTTTCGAAACACTTGACCTGCCCCCTATAGGCACAAGAACAATCGTAGAAGTAGTTTTGGAATCCCCGTCATGTTATAGTCTCAAAGGGCATATCCTTCCCGGGAATAACCAAAGTAAGAGATCATTCTAAAGTCTTTTTCTTCTTCCCCTAAGAGGAACCCTTGTCTACAGATCCTCCAATGAAGGAAGCTTCTTTTTCTTGTTCTTTAGAAAGGTGATCGTGGTACCAAACCCCTTAGAAGGAGCCGACCCATAATTTGAAGCCTTTGCGGCATCTACTCCAATTTGTCTAAAGTAATCTGACTGCACAAAGAAAGAAAACACGCTCAGGAGAATTGCCAACATGCACAACAATAAAAATGTCATAAGAATCCCTTACCACCCCCTCATAGCCGACGTGGAAACATCACTAGTAATTGTCACATCTCCATCTAGAGCATTTTAGACATTGTCCCTGCTGTTAGAAACCTATGTTCGCTCTTTCGATGTATGATCTCTGACCCAACCCCTCGAACCTGTCAGGTCAGTCTCTAGCACTAACCCTTTATTTCTCCTTACCCACTTTCAAGTATCGTCAAAGCACCACGGGTTATCAGTGACAACCTATATGGGACACCAACATATTGTCTTCTTCTTCTACCACCCCAATAAGCATCTAAGCCACATCTTTCAAACTTTCATATAGCCAGGCCACCTCGCATAACATTATTATTAAGACAGGCCTAAACCCTTTTTAAATAAAAAGACCTATGACCATCAGGGCTCTACTCATCAAGGCCTACCTTGACACCCGTCGCAGAGTGATATCCCTCTCAACATTAAGTTATCCCCCACCATTCAAAATGGCAAACTGACTTTGCTTGTCCTTATTCAGTTCTGGCATCAGCTTTTGAACTACCATACAGCTAGGCCACCTAGCATGATATTATCTCAGGGACAAGCCTAAACCCTATTTTAAATAAGAAGGCCTATGACTATTAAGGCTCTGCTTATCAAGGCCCACTTTCAACACCCTTCGCAGATTGATATCTCTCTCGACGTCAAGCCATCCTCCACCCTTCAGAATGGCAAACTGACTCTGCTCATCCTTATTCAATCTTGGCATCAACTTTCGAGCAAACTCTCAGGGCACTTTCTACTTTAGGGGAAAACCAAAACCTCTAAGCCACTTGGAAAACATCACAAATACAACACTTGAAGTCTGAATTGTCGCACCAATTTCCAAGGCCTACTCTTACTCTAAAGCAAATCAAAATGTCAAATCATGTCTCAGTTCAGGCCATGTTATGATATTCTTTCGACTAAGAGGGATTGGTGTTGTACCTCTGCTAAACGTCTCTAGAAACTATTGTGGCTCTCTACCTACATAGAATGAATGAACAACCAAGTAACATCTATGTGCCACGCTCTAAGCACCATAAAACCTGGAGCTCTCCCTTCGAGCGTCTCTCACATCTTCGGGCTCATCAACCTTCGAAGACCTCTACACTCGACCATCGCGCCATGTCAAGACAACTATCAAGTCTGACTGAGCTTGCAGCCTAACAGCCGAGCTACAACCTGTCAGCCCATCAATAGCCATCACTAGGCCTGGCATGGTCTCATCAGCCATCGCTCCACTTGCATAGCCAAGGGGATATAAATACCCCTAAGATTGAAGACAAGGGGACAATCTCCCAATTCTCTACAAGGGCTATAATACCCATCTCTTTCTCTCTTCTCCTAAATGGCTCCAGCCATCAACTCAGCGCCGACTGTGACTCTCGGCCCCAAGTCAACCAGGGGTGAACCGCCAAGTCCAACGATCAACCATGATTCTTTATGGCTCTCGGCTCGTCTTCTGACAAGTGAACCACCCATCGTCGACTCCACACCTACTGTCGGTTACCCTCTCCACCTCCCTATTTAGTGTCGCCCAAAATTGACATCAACAACGATCATATTCAAAGGTCTTCTATTTTAGAACTTCTAAGTTTTTGTCGTATGATCGGAGATGACCCCTTTTATAATATTAATTAAAGAGTTCTAGCATTCCCTAAAAAAATAGATTTTTTGTGAACATGACGTTAAATGGGTGATTTATAAGGAGTATCTCTCTTATTTATTTTTTTCTTTTGTCACACCTCAAATTTGACCACCCAACCAATTCGAATGGTTCAAAGTGTCACTTTGGATCACCAAAGTGATCCATATATTTAAAAACAATTTGTTTGTGAATAAATGGCAGTTTAATGTAGAAATTATAAACTATATGAGTTAAAACATTAAAAAATACCTAATTTCTGTTAAACAATTACAAAACATAAGGCATGATTAACAAATAAACCAACTAAGTCTAGAGACTAAAAGTGTAACAATTACAAAATATGTTCTTGGATGTGAGTTTAATATCTTTGGCATAAGGGTGTAAGAAGCTCTTGAACTTTTGGGGTGTGGGGGGGGAAATCAATTAAGCTCTTAATTTTTTTCACTCAATTAAACCCTTGAATTGATAAATTGAATCAATTAAGCACTTGAAACCAATAAATTAAATCAATTAAGTCTTTTGACCAATTTTGACCGTTAAATATTGATAGTTTCTTCTTTAAATATTATTGTCACATGATGCACTATAGTTTTATCATGTGACATTTACAGATTTTTTAAAGAAATATTTTTTATAATTTTTATTTTAGAATTTTTAGGGATTTTAAAAATAAAATAATTTTAAAAATATCAAATGACAACACTGTGACACAACATGGTGTATCAACTGATAAAAAAAGCTGTTAGATTCAACATTGAATATTGGTCACAAGACTTAATTGATTCAATTTATTAGTTCAAGAACTTAATTGAGTGCAAAAAATTTAAAAGTCTAATTGATTTTTTTTTCAAAAATTTATTTGCTTATTACACCCGGCCAATATCTTTTACGTTAAACAAAACCAAATGATCTACAAGGATTATTTTATTTATTTATTATTAATCTCATAATTAATTAAATAAATTAGAGATAAGGCAATCCCTAAAAGAAAGTAGTTTTATAATAAAAGAATTTGAAAAGGAATTACTTTATCAATTATTTTTTAACTGATTCAATTTAACTGAAGATAAATAATAATGACACATATTAAACTTTGATTTGTATTAAATCGTTTAAATAAAAATGTGAATTTATCATTTACTAATTACTTATTATTTTCGTTATCTTTATTTTTTTATTTGTAGCTTCTATTTAAAAAATAAAAACCTAATTAGTTATAAGAATTATTTTAATTAATTTTAAATTAATAAATTATATTATATTCTAACATAAACACATTCTAAGTATAATGTATATTTCAATTGATAAATGAAAAATATATTTAATATATATAGTACTCTATTAATCAATATATATATTGTACTCTAAACAAGAGGACATCAATGTCTTTTAACTAAGGATGGTCATTTGACAAGGATCCGGCGAATTCCGACCTAATACGACCCTTTAGGGTCGGGTTTTTTAAAGAAAAATTTAAGGTTGGGTTGGGTTATTGAATTTTTTGAGGATGAGATGGGTCGGATTCGGGTTTAAGATACAAAATATTCAACCCGACTCAACCTGAAATAATAGTTTAATTTTATTATAAATATTTAAATATAAATGTTATAATGTCCATATCTTTATATATTTTTTCAATTATCTCCCTATTTTGTCTAATAAAAATGAAATGATTATTATAATGACATATATTTATTTGTATTTTTAATTAACTCTATATTTTATTTAATAAAAATAAAAAATAATTATTTATTTATGTCAGATTAGATCAGATCGAGTTCGAATTTTTACTATAAATTTGAGTATAATTCAAATTAAATAGAACATCATAAAATATTAGATTAAATTAAATCAAGTGAATATGTTAAATTTTTGTGTCGAGTGTTGGTTGGCCAAAAACCCCACGACCATCCAAAATTTTAACCCTAAGAAACACTCCTTGTCCTTGTTATTATTAAGGTTCATTTAATTTGGAAACGGCGTCGAAGATTTTCCATCATTGGAAGGATGGGAAATGAGCCGATAAGGGCAAGGGAGTAATTAAAGCAGCATTGAGCCAATTGATGAATGCAGACCCATAATTATTACATTTGAAATGTAATATGCAAAGCTCAAATTAACACTCAAGGCCGAACGAGGTCCATGAGGAGTGAAGGTAAGGAATTGACGATTCTACCCATGCACCCATCCAAAACTATACAATCTGTCAACCATGATGTCTTACGTTAAGCTACTCATATAACACATGAAATGTTGAGGCTGTCCCATCTTTTCTTTTCTTTTTTTTTTTTAAAAAAAAGAAAAAAAAAACTCTCCATTACTATTTCAAAGTTTATGCTTAGACTTCTCAAGTTATGATTATAATAACGTAAAAACGAAACATCATCAACGGTATAAAACAAACAAAAGCTATAGGGGTATCATTGTCATTTGACTGAAGTAGAAAAGTTAATGAAAAGAAACTTATGGAATAAAATATTAAAATATCAAATATTAAAATATGCATTTTTTACATATTAATGGGTATATCACAGTTTTTTGTTTATTTTTAAAAAATCAATTGATATTTTCCTTTTTAAGTAGAAATTATTTTACAAAAGTTAATTGATATCCTATTAGAATACACTAAAAATTATTTAATTATAAGTTTAGTAATAAACATATTATTTTTCTTTTAAAAATAACAATTGAGTCACTCAATTATATGTTTAAGAACAAACAAGTCATTTTTCTTCTAAAAGTAACAATTCAGTCACCCAATTATATGTTTAGGAACAAATATGTCACTTGATTAAAAGAACAAGTCACTTTTTATTAAAATTGAACCAAGGGTTTGGTATGATCATAATTTTAGTTCCTGAAACTTATACATTCTATTAATTTGGTCTTGATTTTAAATAATTCAATAAATTTAACCGTTATATTTAAAAATTTTGAGACCACATCATCCTAGCGCACCCTTTAACCACTTACCACACTCTATGCTATTGTCCATCAGCCAGATAATCAACAATTATGATAGATTGACAAAAACAATTATTTCATTATTGGACAACTGACAGACTAATAAAATAGACTCAGTATAACCCTAATATCGCTTGCTAGTAGGCACAATCACTTTACTAATAGAATTTTTAAATATGAAGGGTTAAATTTATTAAATTATTTTGATTTAGAACCAAATTAATATAATGTATAAGTTTCAATGACTAAACTTGTTATTATACCAACTCTTTTTTTCAATTTTTATTGAAAAAATAATTTATTTATCGCAGAATTTTAATTGAATGATATATTTATTCTTAAACATATAATTGAGTGATTGAATTTTAACTTTAAAAAATATATGTTTATTATTAAATATATAATTAAATAACTCAATTCTTACTAGAATAAATATACTATTTCTTACTAAATTTGCAACTAAATGACCTTTGATACAATTTACCTTGATATTTAGGGATGTTGCAACAAAATACAAGTGGGATTGCTGTGCATATACAATTTAATGATAGGTATTATGCGTTTTATAAAGAGATTGTATTTCCCAAATCTGCCCCTACGGGAGTATGGGTAGTCATAATTTGTGATGTGACCCTATTTCGTAGATATAATAGTTTGACAACAGTGACATGGATGCTATTGAGTATTGAGAAGGCACCAAAAACCGCCATTTTTCAGCAAAAAAGAAATGAAGATTACGGCCAAAAAATGATTATTACCAACAGTTACCAAACCCACAAGTAAAGTTAGGAAAACCAATCCATTAGCATGATTGCGAATCTTGTGACGCCCCTTGCCCACCATCATCATTTTAGAAGCCACCCCTCTAGCCGGACGGAGCTATCCCATAATTGTCCCTCTTCCCTCGCAGAAACAACCAACTTCCACTTCCCCATCATCATCACCCAACATTAAATCCTTCTAATGCTTACACGTTGCATGATTGTTGTGTCGGACCATAACTCTTCTCTTTCTCCTTCTCCTCCTCCATGCCTATGCCTTTTAATTTCCTCTATATATATCTTCACCCTTTCCTTCAACTTTGTCCCTCCACTTCGCTTCCTTTTCCTCTTTGTTCTCAACTGCTGCTACTTGCTGTTGCCATAACCCAGACTTCAGTTTCCTCGGCCAAACCAACCTCTCCTTCAAAAGGTGATCTTTTTCGAGAAGGGTAAAGTGTGATGAGGCCCCCACTTTTTCTCTCTCGACCTCTTGTTTTCTTCTTTCACCAACAAAGGGTCGATACTGTCCTTGCTAATGGGGCACTAGTTTAACTTGTTTTCCAACGGTGCTTCAACTGTGTTGTTCTCTTCTTAACCAGACATCTTACATGTGATGCTGTTTGGGTTGTGTTTATCTTGCATGAGAACTAGCGATTGAGCTCCCAATGTTGGAATTATCTTCCTATATAACTGGCTTTTGCACAAGTTTATTTTTTTTTACGTACAAACCATTTTGGTCTATTTAAATGCTCTGTTTCTCCTCTGTCGGCAGTTGTTACTGGTTTCTTAGGATAAGAGAAACTTGTTTAATATGGTAATGGGCAAACATCCGCATTGTGTTTAATATCATGCATACATACTTTAATGTGACTTTGGATTTAAAAAATAGTATAACGATACTGTCTCCATGTGTAGTGCAATGATTTATACAGTTTGTTTTTCCTTTTTTAAAAATCTTATGCTGTTTGTTAAATTTCTGGTTTTTCTTCTTGGGTTTTGCAGGGGCAGTTTAAAGAAGAGAAAGAAGGTAGTGCATTGTTTGATGGTCATGGAAAGGCTGAACTCAAATCTGTACCTTCAGAACTGTTACATAATGAAAGAGAACGAGAGGCTGAGGAAGAAAGCACAGGTTCTGAACCAGGAGAATCAAGCCCTTTTGTCTGAGCTCAAACAGAAACTCTCCAACAGCACCAAGGGCAGGAATTCAGCAGCCAATGTACCTGACCTCAATCTCAGCTCCACTTCCGGCCCCAATGCTCCTAATTCTAGCAAACCCTGATCCGGCAGGATCAGACATCATGGCCCCACCTTATTTCTTCTTTTTGTTTTTACCCTGTGTAAAACCATAGCCGAACTGTAGTGGTGGTAGCTTCGTTAACTAGTAGCTTTTCTATCGGGCTTATCTTTCTCAATATTTTACGTCAGTGGGGGTGTATCCGGCTATCTGCTAGAGAATGGAATATAATGTTATCATAGTATTAGTTTTACTCTCTTTTTTCTAATATGATGATCAAGCTAGTGAGCTACATTTTTCATACATTAATCTAAGAAACATATTACTATAATTATCAAACTATATAGATTCTCGTAAACAAAGGTGTACTTAAATTTACAATTTATATTATAATCTAAAAAAAAACACAAAGAACTACTCGTTTGGTTATACCCAAAAGTAGAGTGTCAAATAGCCCTGCATGTTTTCTTGTTCGGGATTGTGAAACACAGACAGGGCATAAATTAATGGGCGATCTTCTGTTTACAACATTTATGGATTACAAAACAATGAAAAATAATAATACGATTTGAATTTTTAGACTTGTTTATTTCTGGTTGATGCAAATTTATTAAAATGGTTGTGTTCTGTGATTTGATGTTCTTAGTATGTGAAATCGGTAAATAGATAAAATTACAAAAATGCTCCTAAAGTTTGATACTATTAATTTGGTCGGAGATTGCATGTTCTAAGTTCGTATTTGGTTTAGTAAAAAAAAGTTCGTATTTGGTTGTGTTTAAAATGCATGCCAATTATTATTTTAATTTTAAGTTTGAGTCTTAGTTTAAGGAGTAATATTCAATATAATTACGTGAAAAGTATCTTAAATGTGCATGGGTCACTGCAACGACTAATGTGACGTTTGATATTCGATTCGTGTTGATTGAGTATAAGATGTCACATTTTTGGGTTGAGATGTCTTTTTATGGATCAAACGATTGTCAGGTACTTCTTTTTAATGCATATTAAAAAAACTCATCGATCGAACGACAAAAAGTCAAATTACGCTCGTTTTAGAGAAGTCAATGCATGCAAAAAAAACTTATTACTAATCCGATAATAGAATTTTTATATTATTCCAAATTTTCTATATTTTTATTGATCTACTTTAATTAAATTTAGTCTAAAACTTTTTATTATCCATTTTAAGTATTTTAGAGTAAGATTTATTATAAAATTTATTTCCACATTTATTTTTATTAATTAGTGCATTTACAGTACTTTTTCTTAAAGCAAATAATTATTGTCTTCAAGCAAAAGACACTAGAATTTCTATTTTTCGGGGTTTTAAGACTATAAATACTTTTATATAGATTATTTATTGTTGTAATATGTGTTGCATGTGATTTTACGTGTTTATTTTTTAATTTATTAATTTATTTTTGTAATATTATTCAAAATGTTTGAATATAATCTCAACAATCTCTCAAATAAATATTTAAAGCTTTCGGTAGACAAAAGTGTAACTCAAAACTAAATAATAACGTTGGTGAAAAGTGTAATTTTAGCTTTAATAAAATATTTTCTAATATTCAAAATTTAACATTAAAAAAATATTATTCAAACGTATATATTAGTAATATAATAAATAATAGAAGGTATTTTATAATGTTAAGATGTAATATAAAAATATTAAAGAATTTTTTAACGATTTAATTTTTTTTTTGAAACCAAACTCAATCAACTAGCATATTATCCGATTTGTGACGTAGAACCCCACGAAAACATGGTAAGCAACCAACACTTTTCGGCAGCTTAAGCATTAAGCCTGTAAAGAGGCCAAACGGCATGGCTTTGGAGACGACAACTGGGTGAGTTTTTGGCCACTCCGATCCTAATCTGAAATTTAAATATTTTAACTCGACCCCAATTCCAACCTAAGATTAACATATTTTATCTTCGACCCGACGTAATAAAAACATAATTCGATCCCGATTAGATCACAAAATTTTAATAAAATTTTGACTAAATCCGACTCATCGCTGAAAAAATTGATAAAAACATTAAATACCATTTACAAAAATATAATAAATATATCAGGTAGGAGAATTTTCACCCTAAATCCAAACTTGTCCCGACTTGATTTTTTAAAACCCGACTCGACCCGACCCAAACCCGATTTTTTAAATAAAAAACTTATCCCTATTAGGTCGGGACCCGACGGGTCCGAATTATTTTCCCATCCCTATGGAATAGGTCTGAATTATTTTCCCATCCCTATGGAATAAACTATGTCCAAGCTCATTTAATTATGAATTTGATCATAAATAGATCAAAATTTTCTAAAACTTACAAATAAATCACTCAATCAAAAAATTATTACAAACATATCACTTTGTTGTTAAAATTGAAACACACATCTAGTATGATATGATATAATAACACTTATAGTGCTCAAAACTCATTCATTCTTTAATTTTTTTAATTTGAAACAATTCAATAAACATAACCTCGCATATTTAAAAATTCTATTGGATCAAAGCAGTAGTTGGATAATTGAATTATGTCATAGCACAAGTTATTTTAAATTGTTTGTCATAAAACAACACTTATGTGAGAAGAATAAGCAATTTAGAAGAAGATCAAAGACTAAAATAATATAAATTTTAATATAAAGGATTAAATTTATTTAACTATTCCGAATTATGTCCTACCTTTTTTAGGATTAAAATTATTATTATATCATCTCTCATTGCTATTCCCATCTAAATTTAACGATCAGTGATATATTTGTAATAATATTTTATCGACTGACTTATTTATAATTTTTTTAAAAGAAAATGATATATTTATTATTAAACTCATAATTAAGTGATTCCCAACATAATTTACACCAATATTTTATGCATCCAAAGAAAATAAAGATTTTTGTTGGGTAGGTCTGGGGTGCGACATGTTTAGGGTACGGCTAAAAGAGCAAGTTTCGAAACTTGTCCTCAAACTGAAAATGTTAGATTTTTTTATAACATTTTTGATTATTTTTTGAGTTTTTTTTAAGTTCCGATGCTTATTTTGTAAGTATCGATATTTACTTTTTGATAATTTTTTAATTTAGGATAAATTATCAACATTTATAAAATAAATATCGATACTTAAAAAATTAAAAAAAACTAATATTTATCGTCTTTTAGTTGTACCCTAAACATAACACACGTTAAACTCGCTTTTCTAGTTTTTTTGTTGCTTCAAAGAAAATAAAGAGAGAAGAGAAAATCATATGATAAGCAGTGGGGGTTCTAGACAGACGCGATAGGAGCGATCGCACAGGGCCCCCGAGAGAGGGGCCTTATAAATAGAGAATTAAGTTAAATAGTTATAAAAAATTTATAAATTTGTATATATAATTATGTGTATATATATAACAATTATCTAAAACTTTAAACAAGCAAAAAGAATGACACATTTTAAGTGAAAAATCTTTGATTTTTAAATGTTTATAAGTTAATTTTTTGTTGCTCAAAAGAATAATATAATAATATTT
Organism: Hibiscus mutabilis; assembly: GCA_019671005.1. Lineage (NCBI taxonomy): Eukaryota > Viridiplantae > Streptophyta > Magnoliopsida > Malvales > Malvaceae > Hibiscus > Hibiscus mutabilis. The sequence goes on from CM033729.1 coordinate 38,083,277, forward strand.
TTTTTATTAAGGTGAGTTTTTGAAAGAAAAAAATTTATATCTCTTATCTATTATAAATTAAGAGTCATATTTTAAATATTATACAAGACCCTCAAAATTTTTGATCCGTGATTTATGAGATGAAAGGGGTTTTTTCTGTATGAAAAGAGAGTGATGGGGAGGATCTAATCAGAGGTAAGCAAAAGTCAATGAAGGTTTATTAGGGTTGAACTTAAACCCTACACTATCAACTCTTTGGGTGATGGTTGGTTGACCATCTACACTAAAAAAAAAAAAAAACAAGAGAGCATGTCTTATCAGTCTACCCCTCTCCTGCCTACTATGTCTATGGGCTTTGCCCACTGAGTCAGCCAAACCCTGTCCAACAACTCAGCTTAGTCAATTTGGGAACTCAAGGGATGATGACTCGAATCTCCTTACAAGACCCACTGGGGGATCGGCTGACGACACTCACTCAGTGCCTGAATAACCCCCAAGATCCACACTCAAAACATGTTTTGAATATAACACCCCCTCTGCCTCTGCCATTCTATGTCCCCATGGTCTTTTATTTTTAATGCCAAAATATTTATGCTTTCTTTCTTATTAAATAGGTATTATATTCCTATGCAAATACTGAGATTTAAAGTATTGTAAAATGAGATAATATGAGATTCAAAATATCTTTAGCCACTCAGTCAATTAGTGAATTTAAAAAATACTTTTACGTTTGATTCAACATCCATACTACTCATTAATTCATATATGGATTTAATGTCATGAGTCAATTAATTTTCAATTCAAAGAAATTGTCAATATATAAATACTATTACAAAGTTATTTTATCTTTTTATATTTTTTATATAATATTAAAATAAACTAAAATTTTTTACTTGAGAATTAAACACAAGACTAACGGCAGATCTTAACAACACAGCTTGAAGGGACTACTTAATTTCTTTAAATATTTTGGAGGCTTATATTATTTTTTAAAAAATTAACAGGGAATTTAATTAATTTTTTTGAAATATAATTAGAATTTTTTTAAAAAGATGAAGGGGAAAATGAAAAGTTTTAAAAATTTTAAATTAAATATTAATTTTCTAAAAATTTGGCGGCCCTGGGCCAGTTTTGACCCATAACTTTTTGCCTCTGCCCGGACTAATGAGCTTCGTATACAAACCTTTTATCATTCTACTTATAATTATTTGTTGATTAAATTATATATATACTAAATAAAATATTTTTAAAAAAAATTACATGATTTGAATTTGACTTCACTTAACTTACTGACACAGAACTTAGCTGAAAAGTAGGTAAAAATATCGATTTATGAAGTTATAATATTATAATTGAATTTTTGTACTGATAAATATTATCGAAATAATTAAATTTTAAAAAAAGTTTTTAAATTTAGATAGCTACTTTAAATAAATTTCATTAATTTAAAAATATTTTGTTACTAACATAGTGAATGAGAGAATTTTAATATAATACTATACTACTTTATTTATAACTCGGGAAATGTATAGATAAATTTTCCACAAAATGTCAGAATTTTTCCTGCTAATACATACAAAGTTTAAAATTTATAATGTATAAAAATATATATCCAATATAACAAGCCATAGGAAAATTAAACTTTATTTAATTTATTAAGATGATTTTTGTTTGAAAGAAATAGATAGATACACGTGTATAAAAAAATTAACCATCCAATGCATTAAAAATAATTATAAACAATATTAGCCACTTTTAATATAGTTGTAATAACTCATTTTGTCCGAGCCTTTGAGCCCAATTAAATACAATCCATAAATCTATTTATCAAACTCATACCTATTTTACATACCCAATTAACTCAAAACTACCAACCCAATTGACCCAAAATCCATAACCCAAGTTACAAAACCCATGACCCAATTACAATATCCATTAATTAAAAACAGCCCAAACCTAAATTACCCTAATACCTCTAACCTTAATTATCCAAACCCTAATACCCTTTCCCTATCTATATGTCGCCGCCCTTGATTGTTCCTATTCCATCAGCGTGGCCGCCACGCGCGGCTCCTCATTTCGTCGTGGCTGCCAAATGCTACCACCGGTTCCCCTGACACCTATCGCCGTCCGACACCTGCTCCACCACCCACATCAGACCTGAAAAAGCATGAAGATTAAATCATATTTGAAAAAGGCAACCAAGTGAGCAAGTTGTTCATTTTAAAATATGCAAGTTGTAATTTCAATCGGGTATAAAAACCCATCTCAGATTGCATGTAAGGGGGTTCGAACGAAATAAAAGAAGAGAGGCCTTTTCAGTTTATCATCATTCCAAAAAAATCAAACAAAGATATATATATAAAAGAAAAAAGAAAGGCATAAATCAAATATTAAAAAAGGTAAAAAAAACACCTTTATTTCTTTCATCTCAGATATGCGCGATTAAGGGCTTTTTTGTAAAAATTCAAGGTCGAATTCGAACTTGGGGCATTGAAAGAAGTCAAAAAGGTGCGGCCTTTAGCATTTTTGACCACCGAAAATGCCGCCACCATTGCCGGCAAGCGGCGAATTGTGACTGCACGGGGAGAGCCGGCGACCGGGCTGGCAGATAGAGTTGAGATGGTTTTTTTTTTTGGATTTTTTATATTAGACTCGAATGATTTATTTTGGGCAAAAAAGGATATATATATTCTCCGCAAAATGACGCCATTTGGAGTGTCCGAGTCCAGTCCCAAAATGATGTCGTTTTACCCCTATCGACCCGCGCGGTGACCCAAGCCGGAGAGGATCCGTGCCATTTTTAGAACTGGGGAGATTACTATGTGGTCCTTCGCATAGGATAACTACTTTTGCAGCCCTTAAAAATTTTAAAAGTTTTGCAATTTAATATTTTCAATGGTCAAATTACACGATCAATCCCTCCGCCCCTTTTATTCTCATTCCGCCATCTTTCCCTTTTATTTTTCATTCAATTTCGTCCGAAATCCCTTCCAATTTTGACCCAAACTTTTTTTTATTCCAATCCGCATTTTAAATTTAAAAATGGAAAAATAGTATTTTTGATCCTCCGCCCTATTTTAATTCTCTCCTCACACCTCATGTTTTTACTTTCCTTTCAATTTCATCTTTTTTTGTTTTTCAAATTTCTATTTTTTTAAATTTAGTCACTTTTCTAGTTTTTTATTATAATTATTATAATTATTATTTTTTATGTATATATTATTATATGTTTATTATTATTTTTATTATTATTATTACCATAATATTTTATGTATATTATATTAACATATTTACTATATTATGTATATTACATTATACTTAGTATATTATGAAATATATGTACATTATTATTATTATTATTATTATTATTATTATTATTATTATTATATAATATGTGTGTATTATATAATATCATATACATACATTATGTTATTATGTATTATTTTTATTCGGTTTGAGTATATTTTATGTATTTATTTTAATATATTAAGAGAATATTTTTCACTATATTTCGGGAACCGACTAGAAAGTGGTGTCCTGACTCATTCATGTGTTATATTCTTCGGTTGTTATAAATAAAGAAATGTTTTCCTTAGACCATTTTTTGGGATTAAATTTTAAATTAAATTTGTTGTTTTTTTACAACGACGGCACTTAATCAACGAGGTACCAATTTTAGGCGATGTGGGGTGCTAATCTTTCCCCACGCGTAACCAACTCCCGAACCCAAACGTTTTGAATATCTGGTTAATTCTTAATGGTTTCCGGCCTACCAAAGTGGCCGGTGGCGACCCCATTTTTTGTTTTTAAAAGTTTTACTGTATTCTGCTGGTAATGTCATCCCGGCCTCCGGGTGTCATATCTTTCGATGTCGTAAAATATTTTAATATTTATTTCCAAGAAAAAATATTTATGACAGAGATATTTTTAAAAGAGAGTTAGGCCAGTGTTGATTTTGTATTGTCTTAAAAGAAATTTGAAAATTTGATTTAATTTATTTTTAATCCGTCTACATTCATGCATAAGTGTTGCCACTAAATTTTCACCCTTTTTTTTTTAATTTTTTTATTATTATTATTATTATTTATTATTATTATTATTATATTATTACTATTATTATTTAATCTAATAAATAATAAAGGGTCCAATTTAAAGAATGGTTCATTAAATAAAACCAAATACAATAAAACCCATTCGGCCAAATAAAAAACATAAATGACATTTTTTACCCATGTGCAGCTAAATATTAACCATTGATCTGAATAGGATCCAACGGTCCAGATTGGATCAAAAAGGAAGATAACTGGTGGGCCCCACACGTCATGCCCCCACTACGCGCTTGCTTTCTCCACGCCCAGCCCGCGTCTTCAACCTGCACAATTGAGGAAACAGTTGAATTAAATTGATTCAAATAGAATCAAAAAGGGAAAATTGGAGCAAATTGATTCAAATCAAAGAGAAAAAAAGGAAGCGATTGGGGACAGCTCGATTCATTCTCCAGATTAGAGTCAAAATCAAGAAAATCAGGAAACGAATTTGGTCCAGATTTGAAGAAGGAAATATTGGAATTAAATCAAAGAAATTAGGGGAATAATTTTACTTGATTTTTGGTTGAATTTCAATGTATTTTCGGATGAAAATCTATATAAACCCCTCCCCATCACTTGTATTTGACAACAAGCATCCGAAAACTACATAAAAAATTCTCAATTTGTATTGGCATTTTCAAGTTGAATACAAGAAGAAAAGCTTGGTTTTTAGGTATATTGCTCTTATTCTTTATTTACTTATTTTCTTTCGAATTTAACTATAATCGGAATAATTCTAACCTTTTTTAAAGTTTTAAAGACCATTGTTCTTCATTTTCAATCTTTTACATGAAAACTTGATGAACTCTTTAAAATAGAGTTTGATCTTTTTTTTAAAATAATAGGGGGTGAACGGTGTTTTTGGGCTCTATACACATTTCAAATAATGTGGGTCATTTTAATTTGAATACGTACCTTTTTTATTCCTTGAAACTCATTTAAGTTTTTTTTTAATTTGACATTATCATTTTTGATTTACTTATAACCTAACCATCAATTTCTTTTCCTTATTTATTCCAAATTTTTTTAACCAAACCCTTCATCATATTCTTTAAAAAATAATAAAATTAGCATTTTTTCACAAAAGTAGTCCAAACACCGTGTGTTGACTCGATCGTGAGAATGATACATACAATTTAATTAAATTCCTTTTTTTGTTATTTTATTTAATTTTGTAAACTAACTTAATGCTACCTTTATTTCGTTAATTAAATTTGTTTTAAAATGTTTAATGTATGTCTCTTCTTTTAAATATTTGTTTAGGTAAAACACCTAGGTTAGGTTCTCTAGCGTTAGAGCCTTAGTTAATTTAGAGCCTTAAATTTTAATAAAATTTTCGTCACATTAAAATTCATAAAATACACTTAATCATATTTTAACTCTAATAGGTAAAATTTATGTGGACAATTCTTTAGGCTAATAATCACTAACATAGAATAAATAAAAGCTTCAACACACTAATTGCTTTTGTGACTGTTTGTTTAAAAAGTGAAACCTAATCAATGCAGTGTCCCATCAAAAGGAGGTGATAGGTTAGCGCCAAAAATGTTGGCGGTGATTAGAGTTCACTCTCCGAATGATAGGGCCGTTAAAATGAAATAATACTCATAAATGGACAATAAATTAAATTTATATGAACTTGCAAATTCTAGCATTAAAACATTTTGTAATCGATAGGTACCAATTTTGGGCGTTGTGGGGTGCTAACCCTTCCCCAGGCGTGACCGAATTTCGAACCCGTTTTTGTATTTTTTGCAAACCAAAACTGTTATTTTAATAAAATAAAATTGTTTTATTAAAATGACCCGTTTTTAGGTGATCCAATCACACATTTTTCAAAAGATTGGTGGCGACTCCGTTGTTTTTACTTTTATTTAAAAAAACTGTCGGGATCCCCTTAAAAAGGTTGTGACAGCTTGGCGATTTTGCTGGGGACATTTTGTTTTTTTTAAAAACAAGAAAAGAGAGTCAAGCCACAAGCCGATTACACTTCTTTTAATGTCAGAATTTACTAAGTTCATATAAAATTTAATTTAATTGTTCATTTATGAATATGATCTTATTTTATGCATTTAAACCTTGATTATAAGCTCTATACCCTAGCTTCGTCCTGATCACTTAAGTGAGGGGAAAACGCTTTGCTAATGTAAGAATATTGATTCTCCGTATGAGCCTAGCAAGTACCTTCGGGACTCATATGCCATTGTCCTCGTAAGGATATTAATCCTTCGTGAAGACATGGGAAATGAGTCCTCTTGAGTTCAACTTGGTTTGTTTGAAGCCTATAATGGGTGAGAATCAAGGGCCTTGCTACCCTTAGTAGGGGACAACGCGGACAGCTCGGAGACCTTTCTAGAACCAAACTGTGTGTGAATCTAGAAGCTCACCCCACTAGAGCCATGTGCATAATCATAGAAGTAAAGTTGGTCAAAATTATTTCGTATGAATAGTCCGATGAGACATGTCCAGAAATGTTGGAATGCTTGGCTATTATTCATACAATGAAATTATTTGAACCTTTTACGTTTTAATTCTGTTTATTAATCCTTCTTTTTTGTCTTATTTTCTTGTTTTGCATATTTGTTGCATGCTACATCATTTCATATTTAGAAGGAGTTGGTTCTCAAGACACTTGCTCAGTTAGAAAATAGTTCTTGACCATGGATGAAAAGTACCTAAAAAAAGAAGAAGACAATGCGGATGTACGTCACTGGTCCGGGGTCAACCAACGAATGCATGTGGATAATTTGATGATTGATCATGTGACATAGACGTCAGAGTATGCCCACATCAGTGTTAAACAGAATAATATGCATGAGCTGAAGAACATCTGGGATCGTTTTGACTATGTGACCAAATAGTTGTTCTATAATACCTATGGTGATATAACCTATCTGCTGTATGTGAAGGTTGATGAACCATTCCTCAAGGCCTTGGTTCAGTTCTGGAATCCAGGATATTGTTGTTTTACCTTCAATGAAGAGGACATGATACCCACATTTGAAGAATACTTTGTGCTATTCAACTTGCTCAAAGTGAAGAAGAACTGGGTTTATGCTAAACCCTCTAAGAACAAGAATGCACACTTGAGGCTCAAGTTTTTTGCCGGTATGAGCGATGGATGGGTTAAAGGCCTGATACGAAAGAGAGGAGGTAGCTTTTCCTTTCCTTGGTCGGGCATTCAAAACATAATCCCTTCTCACCCGGATATGGAGAAGATGGTGGATCTCTTAGCTATAGCGATCTATGGTATGGTTATCTTCCCGAAGGTCTTGGGTAATATTGATGTGGCTTTATTAGACTTTTTTGAGCAGTTAAAAAGGGAAGTTAATCCGATGTCAATAGTACTAGCAGAAACCTTCATCTCTTTAAATGTGTGCCGAAAGATAAAAGGTGTGCGTTTTGGAGGGTGTGCCCTTTTGCTCCAGGTTTAGGCCCTTAGTTTATTTCTGGAAGTGTCCGACTTTGACTCCGTCCAATGTGTTTTCTTCGAACTTTTCTTCGCTCTGGGAGTTTTTGGCAAAAGAATGGCCAATAGCCAAGAAGAACAAATTGATTGACATTTTCAGAGATTGTCGTGATCAGGACATTGTATGGAGAGTTCCATGGATGGGTCATGCCAAGGTTTTGTACAAGTGTGGAGATTATAATCATTTGATGCTACTCGGACTATAGGGTAGAATTGGTTGTGCTCCTCTATTGGTGTCACGGCAATATGGCTCTCGACGGTTCATCCCTTTCACTGCTGGTCTTGGCTTTTATGAGTTTGAGTTCCAAGGGGAATTCAAAGAGAAGATCCAGACTATTAATGACTCGTGGAAGAATTGTTACCTTATAGAGGTAGACTACGACAGTAAGTGTATGTTCACCCCCGATTATGATGTATAGAGGCATGTCAGTGTGAATGACAAAATTTTGCCACCTACTATAGGGCAGGCTAAGTCCTTAGAGGAATATCTGAAGGTGGTCCCATCTGAGGCTGGTATTCTGAGAGCCGAATTAAAAAGGGCCAAGAATAAGATTGAAGACTTGCAAAGCCAACGTACGAAGGACTTATTTGAGGCAAGTCTAGATGTGGACAAGTATAAGGGAGAGACAGACCGGGTAGTGAAGCTGTATAAGGACCTAGAAGTAAAATTTGAGATTCAGAGGGTGGATTTTCTCAAATTTCAAGCTACAGTCTGAAATGCTGATGTGAGAAAGACTCCAGAGTAGTGAAAGCAAGAAATTGAGCAAGCCGTGGGAAAAGAAAGAGAGCGCAGCAAGAGAGAAGTTGAAAAATATGAGAAGAAAAAAAGGGAAAACAAGTGATCGATAATGAAAATAACAAGCGGGTCCTCGAAAAAGTAAGAGAAAATATGGCTTCATGGAAAAGAAAGGCCCATTCCAACAAGATCTGTTCGTTTAAGTTACAGACGGTATATGATGAGACCAGTAAGAAGCTGAAATAGAGCCAGGCCTTCGTTGCTGAGTTACAAGCCAAGATAACATACTTGAATCATTCGCTGCACAGGTTCCAGAATCATCATACTTATATTGAACTCCATGCTAGTCTGAGTGAGAATGATACATTAAAAAAGTAAGTGAAAGATATGGAAAACATTATTCAAGAGTACAGAACGAAGATTCTGGTTTTCGAAGATATCAATGAAGGGGGCAATGGCTATTGGTTTACTCGGCTTAAGGACAATGCCAGAAGGTTCAAAGAACGAGATGAATTTAATAAGAGCGTTATGACCCAGATACACGACGTAGCTAAGCATGTGATGATGTTAGCTGCAGAAGCTATGGCTCTTCGCCAGTACATCAGGCCAGTGGGAGAAGTGGGACCAAGACTCTTATGGTTGAATGAAGAAATCAATGAGCTGGGTGCTCGAGCTGCGATGTACTCGTAGAAAAAGTCGAAATCTTTTGTAATAAAGACCTTTGACATCCAATAAGAACTACTTCTAGAGCAATACCTTAATGGAATCGATGTGTCTTCTCCTCCATTCATGCATTTGTATTTTGTTTGTTTGTTGTTTGTTTGTATTGGTTTATGATTTTTACACCATTCCATACATTCATACATAATAAAGAATTAATTATGGTAAAATTTGAAAAATCTAAAAAAAGATAAAGTTTTGCATAAGCACGATACCCAAGGAATGGTCATTAAAGACATGTCGTCAACTTCAAAACTGAACCGCAAGAATACGCGAGCTTGTTGGGACGTTGTTACCCAAATAACAACCATGTTAGGGTTTTGGGACCCATATAAAGAGAAAGCAACTGATGGCATCGAAGCCCTGCCAAGAATTGCCTACACTCACTCTGGGAATCAAGGAAAGAAATATGATGAGTACCATGTAGCCTAAATAACTTTAGCAGTAGAATCTTGTCGAGAAGTAGACTGGTCGAGCTTTGCTAGAATTCACCCATGCTTTCCCAGAATAATGACTTTCCTGGAAAATGGTGGAGTCATACCTAGAACCAACCCTTTGCTTTTGCCCGTGAGTATTAGTGATCTTTTGTAAGGGTCTCTATGCTATCCTACTTGTGTAAAAAATGTATTCCTTTTAATTTTCTCAAGTGGCAAACATTTTATTTTTCTATTCATTTCATTTTCATCTATTTCCCTTCCAAAATGCATCTTATTGGCAGAACCCATATTATTGATTGTATGAATGATTCTTAGATCTAATCCCAAGATAGAAGGGCAATAAAGTGTGTTCAGAATTAATAGAAAATCTCATATAAAGATTTTTGAGTGAATTTTCCTCTCAAACATTATTGTTAAGGTCCCTAAATAAAGTGATAACTCTAAAACATCTACCAATTGAAGACGGCTTCTCTTCAATGATATTTATGTGTGAAATGACATTTGGCATCCCTTCATTTCCTTTCACGAATAAGAAAATAAAAAATATTCGTTGTTGTCCTCTTTGAGCCTGATATTATTATTGTGTTTGAACCCTAACCAAGGATCACTCCCTACACTGGGGGCAAAGAGGATGAAAGGTTGTTCGTAAGCAAGAAAGAAAACATATCAGAACAAGTTGAATGTCCTAAATTTAAAATAAAAGGACAAAAAAGCAAAAAGAAAGCAAAAAAGTCAAAAAGAAAGAGAAGAAAGGGAAGCTAGAATACGTAGGAAAATTTGAAACAAGAGAAAAACATATATGGAATCCTTCAAATGAGACGTGCCAGAAAGGGAAATCAACCTAGGGTAAATTGCCCAAAATGGGCAGTCTAGAGTGATCCATAGAATAAAGGAATGTAGATTTCATAAAGAAAGATTGATCCTTGGTTTAATCACCCTTAAAACATTTATTTGACCCTATATATCTTTTTTTGTAACCCAAGCCTAGCCTACATTATAAGCCTTAAAAAATCATTTGGATCACACATGGATATCTGAGAAAAGGAGTTTGTTTTTAGAACACATTCTGCCTAATGTCTGATTGAGATTAGAAAAGGAGTTAACCTTTCTTTAGGGACCCCAAACTTCTAATGTCTGATTGAGATTAGAAAAGTGGGAATATTAAAATTCGGGGAGTGGGCGAGTTAAAGAGAGCCACTTAAAAATGGGATACTATCCGGTTGATGAATTCATGAATCATTTATACTATGAATTTTAAGGCAGCTAACTTTGCTCTTTTCCATGTTTTCCCTGACTTTTTCCTTTGAATCCTCATATCTAGCCTTTATTTTTCTTTAAATCCTCATTTCTAGCCTCATTTCTAACCCTTTTCTTGCATCTTACAAGTAAAGTGACCTAGATTCATGAAAAAACAAAGGTTTGTTGGTATTGATTCGAAATCCAGGAGTAGTTGTTTACCATCATATCAAGAAATAATAGGAGCAACACGTCTTCATTAATTTATTGGATAAAAGGTTGAGTTGCCAATCAAGGTTGAAATTCCATCTCTCCGTGTCTTGATGGAAGCAAAACTAGAAGAAGCAGAGTGGGTCCAAGCAAGATATGACCAATTGAGTTATTAAATGAAAAAGAGGTTGAAAGTCATCTGCCGTGGTCAGATGAATCAAAGAAGAATGTCACGAGTTCTCGACAAGAAAGTTCGTCCAAGAAAAAGATTTCATATTAGGAAAAGTTGTGCCAATTCAAAGAGATCATAGGGGAAAAATGAATGACTAACTGGAAGAAGACATTCTCAAAAAGAACATTGATCTCGATCGAGATAGATATAGATGAACTTCATAATCCGATGAGTTCGAAAGTTTTATGCCTAAAAAAGAAGACGAGAAAAAGAAAAAAAAGAAAGAAAAAATAAAATTATTAAAAGGTGAAAACCCGCAAAGGGTGCCTTAGATACCAAAAAAAAAAAAAAAAAAAAATGGGGGTTTCAAGATGAAAACCCGCAAAGGGAGTATTGAAACCAAATGAGGATTCGAGTTGAAAACTCGCAAAAGGTGGCTCGGATAGTTTATGGATTGGGCAAAAAGCAAATGAATCTCTCGGAAACTTGGCATCTTAGAAAGAATTTCATGTCATCATACCTCGTAGACTTGGAAAAGGCAGCACAAGGTAAATTTTGGTGTTTTTACTTGAGAAATTTTGGCCAGTGGCATCTGAATTTTAAATGGGGCATGCCTAGAGTGAGGCAATTTGTATTGGCCAAGGATTTAAGGTCATCAACACTAATAGGCGTAAGAGGAAAGAAGACGCCAATATCATTCGAAGACATTTAAGGTAGAAATAAGCTTTGCTGCAAGGATTTACATGCAAGCGCTTCAAAGAGCCCTGCAGGGGCAAGCATTTGAGAACTCACAAGAAGTTTTAAGGATGCTTGATATTATTTTAAGGCAACAAGATTGCTAAACTTTCTCCCACATTGAGAATAATTTTACAGACATTGGAGGAGATGTCCAATGATGTTAAAGCTTTGATTCAAGCTTTTGGAAGGATGTGAGAGATTTTGTTCTCTCAACCAGACAAAGGCTAAAAGAGTGTTAAAGAATGTAAGGTCCTTCTAACCAAGAATATGAGACAACAAGATTGAGTGAGCAAAAGTTTTCTCTGAAGTAAAGGGATACAAAGAATAAATAGCTAACATGATAGTCTATCTGGGTTGAAAAAGCAAATGCGCATAGAAGCAAAGAGGAAAAGTCCATGAAGAAAGAGAGAAAAAGAAAAAAATTAAAAATAAAAAACATGAGAAAATGACATACATTCATTTTGTTAGGCATCCCTAGGAGCATGCTCATCATAATCATAGCATTTGTTAATTTTTGATAGGTATAGAACCTGCCTATTCGTTTAGTCATAAGGAGAATAGAATTGCTTATCTATTCGATCATGAGGAGAATATAACCCGCCTATCAATTTGGGCATGAAGAGAATGTAACCCTTTTTTGAATTGCTCATCCATTCGAGCATAAGGAGAATAGAACCCGCCTATTCATTCGGGCTTGAAGAGAATGAAACCCTTTTTTTGAACCTGCTTATCTATTCGAGCATGAGGAGAATAGAACCCGCCTATCCATTCGGGCATGAAGAGAATAGAACTTTTTTTGACTTGCTTATTTATTCGAGCATGAGGAGAATAGAACTCGTCTATCCATTCGGGCATGAGGAGAATAAAACCCTTTTTGAATTGCTTATCTATTCGAGCATGAGGAGAATAAAATCTGCCTATCTATTCGGGCATGAGGATAATGGAATCCTTTTTCTGAACCTACTCATCTATTCGAGCATGAGGAGAATAGAACCTGCCTATTCGTTTAGGCATGGGGAGAATAAAACCTGCTTATCTATTCGAGCATGAGGAAAATAGAACCTGCCTATCCATTCGAGCATGAGGAGAATAGAACTTGTTTATCTATTCGAGCATGATGAGAATAGAACCTGCCTATCCATTCAGGCATGAGGAGAATGAAACCCTTTTTTGAACCTGTTTATTTATTCGAGCATGAGGAGAATAGAACCCACCTATCCATTCAGGCATGAGGAGAATTGAACCATTTTTTGAATTACTTATCTATTTGAGTATGAGGAGAATAGAACCCGCCTATCCATTTGGGCATGAAGAGAATGAAACCCCTTTTTGAATTGCTTATCTATTCGAGCATGAGGAGAATAGAACCCGTCTATCCATTCGGGCATGAGGAGAATGAAGCCTCTTTTTAGAACCTGCTTATCTATTCGAGCATGAGGAGAATAGAACTCGCCTATCCGTTCAGGCATGAGAAGAATGAAACCTGCTTATCTATTCGAGCATGAGGAGAATAGAACCCGCCTATCCGTTCAAGCATGAAGAGAATGGAACCTACTTATATATTCGAGCGCGAGGAGAATAGAACCCGCCTATCTATTCAAGCGTAAGAAGAATAGTGCCCGCCTATCCGTTCAGTCATAAGGAGAATGGAGCTCGCCTATCCGTTCAGGCGTAAGGAGAATGAAGCTTGCTTATCAGTTCAAACATAAAGAGAATAGAGATCGCCTATCCGTTCAGGCATAAGGAGAATAGAGCCCGCTTATCCTTTCAGGTGTAAGGAGAATAGAACCCGCCTATCCGTTCAGGCATTAAGAGAATTGAGCCTGCCTATCCGTACAGACACGAGGGGAATGGAATCTTGTTTTGATATACAACGAGTCTGCGATTGGTGAAAATCAGTGCCTTTTGTTCTTTGCTCTATCTCTGTTTCACCGAAATGAGCAAAGAGGGACAGTTGTTGTCATTAAATTTTCATCATTTTTTTATTTTATTTGTTATTATTATTTATTATGTTTATTATTATTATTATATTATTATTGCTATTATTATTTAATCCAATAAATAATAAAGGGTCCAATTTAAATAAGGGTCCATTAAATAAAACCAAATACAATAAAACCCATTTGGTCCAAATAAAAATCTAAATGACATTTTTTTACCCATGTGCAGCTAATTATTAACCATTGGATCTAAATAGGATCCAATGGTCCAGATTGGATAAAAAATGAAGATAACTTGTAGGCCCCACGCGTATGCCCCCACTACGCTTGCTTTCTCCACGCCTAGCCCGCATCTTCAACCTGCACATTTGATGAAACAGTTGAATCAGATTGATTCAAATAGAATCAAAAAGGGAAAATTGGAGCAAATTGATTCAAATCAAAGCGAAAAAAGGAAGCAATTTGGGACAGCTCGATTCATTCTCCAGATTAGAGTCAAAATCAAGAAAAGGAGGAAACAAATTTGGTCCAGATTTGAAGAAGGAAATATTGGAATTAAATCAAAGAAATTAGGGGAATAATTTTACTTGATTTTTGGGATTTTTTGGTTGAATTTCTATGTATTTTCGGATGAAAAATCCTATATAAACCCCTCCCCTTCACTTGTATTTGACAACAACAAGCATCCGAAAACCACATAAAAATTTTCAAGTTTGTATTGGCATTTTCAAGTTGAATACAAAAAGAAAAGCTTGATTTTTAGGTATATTGCTCTCGTTCTTTTATTCTTTATTTACTTCTTTTATTTTGAATTTAACTATAATTGGAGCAATTCTAACTCTTTTTTTTTAAGTTTTAAAGACTTCTTTATTTTCAATCTTTTTACATGAACACTTGATGAACTCTTTAAAATAGAGTGTTTGATCTTTGTTTTAAAATAAAAGGGGTGAATGGTGTTTTTGGGCTCTATACCCATTTCAAATAAAGTGGGTCATTTTAATTTGAACCAATACGTTTTTTATTCCTTGAAACTCATTTAAGTTTTTTTTTTTTTTTTTAAATTTGACATTATCATTTTTGATTTACTTATAACCTAACCATCAATTTCTTTTCCTTATTTATTCCAAATTTTTTTACCAAACTCTTCTTCATCATATTCTTTAAAAAAAATTAGCCCTTTTTTTACAAAAGTAATCCAAACACCGTGTGTTGACTCGATCGTGAGAATGATACATACAATTTAATTAAATTCCTTTTTTATTATTTTATTTAATTTTTTAAACTAACTTAATGTTACCTTTATTTCGTTAATTTAATTTGTTTTAAAATCTTCAATGTCTTCCTCTTCTTTTAAATATTTGTTTAGGTAAAACCCCTAGGTTAGGTTCTCTAGCATTAGAGCCTTAGTTAATTTAGAGCCTTGAAGTTTAATAAAATTTTTGTCACATTAAAATTCATAAAATACACTTAATCATATTTTAACCCTAATAGGTAAAACTTATGTAGACAATTCTTTAGGCTAATAATCACTAACATAGAATAAATAAAAGCTTCAACACACTAATTGCTTTTGTGACTGTTTGTTTAAAAAGTGAAACCTAATCAATGCGGTGTCTCATCAAAAGGAGGTGACCGGTTAGCTCCAGAAATGTTGGCGGTAATTAGAGTTCACTCTCCGGATGGTGGGGCCATTAAAAAGAAATCATACTCATAAATGGATAATAAATTAAATTTCATATGAACTTGAAAATTTCGTCATTAAAACATTTTGTAATCGGCTAGGTATCAATTTTGGGCGATGTGGGGTGCTAACCCTTCCCCACGCGTAATCGACTCATGAACCCGTTTTTGTTTTTCGCAGACCAAAACTGTTGTTTTATTTTAATAAAATTGTTTTATTAAAATAACCCATTTTAGGTGATCCAATCACACCATTTTCAAAAGATTGGCGGCGACTTTGTTGTTTTTACTTTTATTTAAAAAAATTGTCGGGACCCCTTAAAAAATGTTGCGACAATAATCTTTCTACTCAAGCTCCTCAACCCTTAAATGGGAGAGATTACTTCGCTTCGTGGGATTTTTACCTCCGTATAGTGTTGTTATGTGCTCTTGGAGTTCGGTCCTTATATTCCATGGGGTTTTCACCCTTGTATGGTATAAGGGTCGTATTCCCCCGAATCGATGTCCTCACGACAGTTTGGGTACCCTTTACTTTAGATCCAGCCCGCATATAGTGAGCCGTAGGAGCCAACCTTTCAAGCCATGCAAAACTCTGCCCATTTAGCAGTTACCCTTTTTCAGCTTTGATGCATTTGTTTGTTTTTTTTGTACAGCTTTTATATATTTCAATTTTTATCTTATTTACCATTTAATTTATTCATTCGATTATTTTAATTTGGCCTGACCTCATTTTTTCTTTTTGATCAAATCATATTAAGGCCATTCATTTTGCATTAATTGCATGACACCATCATAAAATTTTATTTTTTACATTCCACTAACATGAAGTACTGATTCGTGTCTGGTTCCCAATTTGAAAAGATTCATTATCGGGAGAAAATCTAGTACTCTAGATATTAATGCAACATTCAAAGTTGTAAATAAATCCCGTGAGTTTGGAAGTTGAGCCACGAAAACTATTTTTGAATCAGTATCTCCGTATCTAGGACATGCACCTTGCATTTACATGCATTCATTTTTAAAGATTTTAAGACTGAACTTGGGATGCCCCATGACAGTGATACTAGATAGAGCAAAAAGTCAACCAATTCAACACCCTTACAGAACTCGACGCAAGACTAAAATGAAGAATAAAGATAGATTGGACTGTATTGAACAAATTCAAAATGACATACAATCAGATTCGGCTAGAAAGTTGGAGGACTAGTTAGCTAAAGCACAACAAGATATGAATGAACAAAACAAGAAATACCAACAAGACATGCTAGGCCAAATAGCGTAAATCCTAGGACATAAACCCCTTGAGCAAGAAGAGACTTTTGTTGAAAATCCTATGGAAAGTCCCACTGATGTGAACAAAGGCCCTATGTATCCTTCGAGGTTTACTCCTCTGCATGCTGATATTCGACTTGATCCTCAGATAATGCTTTCTCAAAGGAAGTCACCACTCCATCAGGCTGGTACTTCTTCCCTTATGAATATACCCACCACGTTAGAAGTTAAGCCTAGAGGAAATCAAGCTAAAAATTTTGTCTCAGAAATAGATCGGTCGGTCGAAATCGAGAAACCAAAAATAGAGACTTCAAAAGAGATTGGAGACCGATGCAAGCGACTCGAGGAAATGATGGAAGCGATGGAGGTAGTAGACACCTTCAGTTGATTTGATGCTGGCAAACTCAGCCTTTTCCCAGACTTAGTGTTACCCCCTAAGTTCGAGATCCCAGAGTTCGAGAAATATGATGAGACGAGTTGTCCATGCTCTCATCTGACCATGTTTTGCTAAAAGATAAGGAGATATGGTAGAGATGACATGTTATTGATCCATTGTTTTCAAGACAATTTAACTGGATCTGCCACCAGATGGTGTAATCAATTGAGTTGTCTCTAGATAAAATCATGGAAAGACTTGGCCAAGGCTTTTCTAGAGAAATATCGGCACGTCAATGATATCGTACTAGACTGGTGGACTTTACAACACGTGAAGCAAAGATCCAACGAAAGCTTTAGACAATACGCACAACATTGGAGGGACGTGGTGGCACAAGTTTAACCCCCACTTGGTGAGAAGGAGACGGTGGTCATATTTATCCAAACGTTGAAAGGCCCAATTCTAGACCGCCTCATAGGAAATGCAACTACCAATTTTGCCGATCTGGTGCTATCTGGTAAGCTTATTGAGAATGTTGTTAAGAACGGTAAGATCAACGTCGACAAAAGTTTATCCCATAAAAAGTCATCATATGGGAAGAAGGATAATGAGTTTACAATATTGGTCTTTCGAAGTCGGCGAAATTTATACAACCCAAAGCTACGAGTTTACAAGTTCCTTAAGCTATGTTTCTGGACAAAGGAAAAATATCAAGAAGATAGAGTTTACTCCGCTACTAGTTTTCTATGGAGTACTATACATATAATTGTATGACAACCATTTGTTAGCACCTTTCCACCAAGATCCAGTACAACCTCCTTTCCCAAGATGGTATAACGCCAACACTAGATGTAACTATCACGCAGGGCAAGTAGTCTACTCAATCAAGAATTGCCTAGGCTTCAAAAAGCTTGTGGAAAAAATTATTAAGCTTGGGGTGATAAGTTTTGAAGACACAGTTGGGCCAACCATAAGCAAGGATTCCCTACCGAAGCATGAAAATGTCTGAGTATATCAATGATGTTTTTTTTAGAAATACGTGTATAAAAGTAGCCCATGACTAACGGGTCCAAATATTACACTATTATGACCACAGTAGATCCCTTTACAGTTTTCATCTCTTTCAAAGTGATGTTTTTTGTGTATCTCATTTGCCTAAGCACAATGGCAGTGAGAGCCTTTTGTAAGGGCCAAAAACTACAAGCTTCACATTTTATTCACCTTAATTTGATCGTACCCATGCGTAATGTGAATCAAAATCTATATATGACCTGCGCCCTGATTTAATATGACCATGACATAAGGCATCATAAATTTTCAAAGTTTAAATTTGCTACAAAACATTTTTATAAGGGGTGTACACCCAAAATGATAACTCCACATGAAGATAATCAAAGCTAAGAAGGTTGTGGGCATCTGCGTATAACAAGACCGAGAACTTAATCTGACCATCATAGATTCAAGGGCATCCCTTTGAGGGAAAAATCATTCACATATTCATTAAGATCATTTAACATCAAGTGTATACATCATACATTCATACGAGTTATCATGCATTTCGGTTAAACATACACATTAGGCATAAAGTTAGGAGCATTCATGATGCATTTATTTTTGGCGTGAACATCCAATCCGACCAATTTTGCCTATTCGTTGGTGTTGTAGCTAGACCAAATCTACTCTTCTGATCCTACCTCTTCGTCGGGTGTTGTAGCTGGATCAACCCTACTGACTTTATACCTTGCTTCTTTTTTCTCGATGCTGTAGTTGGGTCAAACCTTACTAACTTCAGGTTCTGCCTCTTCATCGGTGTTGTAGCTGGACCAAATTTACTTAATTTTGATCCTGCCTTTTCGTCAGTGTTGTAGCTAGATCAACCTTACTAACTTAAGAACTTGCCTCTTCGTCAGTGTTGTAGCTGGGTCAAACCTTAATGACTTCAGGTATTGCCTCTTCGTTGCTGTTGTAACTGGACCAAATTTACTAACTTCTGATCCTGCCTCTTTGTCGGTGTTGTAGCTAGATCAACCCTATTGACTTTAGACCTTGCCTTTTCGTCAGGTGTCGTATCTAGGTCAAACTATACTACTCTTCGGTCCTGCCTCTTTATAAGGTGTTGTAGCTGGGCTAAATCTACTCTTTTAGATCATGTCTCTTCGTCGGAGTTGTAGCTGGATCAGACATCAAAACCTTTATCTTTCGATCATGTCTCTTCATTAGTATGGCTGCCGAATCAAAACCATTTTGGCAAGTCCGACAGAAATATTGGTACAACGTGCTTAAACACGGTAAAGTTTAAGATAATAGACAATTCAAACGTCCATCGAAAATCCATTTTCACGAATGGTCAAAGGAAAATAAATCTTTTGGAAAAATCCAATGTCATGATTGGTATAAACTGATTGTACACATGGGAATGGTACAACTAGCCCAGAGCAAACGACTACCGGTAAAGGCAACTCAAAACCGTTGATCCCTGTGCATTTGGGAAAATGCAAAATAAATCTAATTGTAGATATTTTTGAATCAAGTGTTCAAACCTTTATTCGATCCTGCCTCTTCATCAGTGTTGTAGCTGGATCAAATGTCAAAACCTTCACCCTTCAATCCTATTCCTCATCGGTGTTGTAGCCGGATCAAATAGCAAACCTTTATCCTTTGATCCGGTCTCTTCGTAAGTGTTTCAGTTGGATCAAATTTTACAGACCCTGCCTCTTCGTCAGTGTTGTAACTGGGTCAAATGTTCACCAGATATTGCATCGTCTTCAGAGTCATAGCAGGCCGAACTCATTTTGTCTTTCCCAAGGGATCCTCTATTTTAAGATTTTACTTATAAGAGCAGTCAAGTAGATCAAGTGAAGCCCAAGAAGAAGTGGTGGCTAGAACCCTGAATGACTGAACAAAAATGGTTACTCTTTTGTCTTTGCTCTATTCCTGTTACACAACAATGCGCAAAGAGGGGCAACTATAGTAACCCATTTGTCTAGGCCTTTAAGCCCAATTAAATACAACCCAAATATTCATTTACCAAACCCATACCCATTTTATGGACCCAATTAACCCAAAACATAAATTACCCTAACCCTAAACCCTAAATTACATAACCCATGACCCAATTACAATACCCATTAATTAAAAACAACCTAAACCTAAATTACCATAATACCCTAACCCTAATTACCAAAACCCTAATACCCTTTCCCTTTCCATCTACTGCCGCCTTTAACTGTTCCCATTTCACGCGCGTGGCCGCCACGCGCGACTCCTCATTTTGTTGTGGTTGCCACGCGTGCCACCACTGATTCTGCTAACACTGCCGCTGTCTGACACCTACTCCACCGCCCACATCAGATCTAAAAAAGCATGAAGATTAAATCTATAACCCCCTTAGCTCGGCCTAGATGAAACCAAACTAAAAGGATCACATTAGGTTTACCGAAAGAAACTCGAGCTAATAACCTAACCTAGGTATATTTTTTTCCTTTTATCTTGTCTAAATGCATCAACTAAAACCATTTACCCAATGCTTTTGACCAAGCATTACCAATGTTCAAAAACATTACCAAATCATGCATTACTCCCAAATGCGTCAACATCATTTCATAAACATTTTCCAACAATAAACCATGCTCAAATCATGCATATACAGTGAGTAATCAATCTAGTAAAACAAGTGCATAAAAACCAATTGCCAAATCGAGTTCGAGAGAGAAATCATCCTTTATTTAGTTCTGAGGTTAGATCGACGTTTCAAGCTCGATCTAAACTCCCAAACACAACTTTCAAACCTTCAAAAAGCCATAAAACACGTTCTCACTCACCGACACGCAAAGCCTCGCTTGCCGATATAGTAAACACGCCTCCAAAGCTTCCGAAACGTTCGTTCAATCTTGAGGACCAACTTCCCCTATTTTACCCATACAAAAACATAGGATCCAATGCATCAAAATTCATTCAACAACCCAGCAACATCAATTCACATAAATCCACAACATCAAGTACCTAATTTCACACCACAACAATTGGAATCAACATCAAACATCTTCCAAACTTAACCCAGCCAAAACCCAAAGTTTTAAACCATCAATTAACATCTAAAAACACAATAACATCATCCTTATACCTCCAACATTCATTAAACCTCCACAACTCCTCAAAAACTCATAACTAGCAACCTACAAAATTAGATATTCGCCTAGTTTTGGGATTTCAATGTTAAAACACACTTATTAACATTATTAAACATCAAAATCATGATTAAAATCAATCAAGAACTCAGCAAAACAGATCCTATACGAAAATTTATCAATCTCATCAATTAAACCTTGATCTAACCAACTTTCCATAATTAAATCATCAAATCAAGTTAGAAAACATATGTAAAGGATCAATTGGGAATTTCAGTAAAGAACCTTATATTAGAGGAGAAGAACGAAGCTCACCTCTAACCTTGGCTTTTCTCTTAATTGAATGGTTTTACATGAGAAAACAAGATTAAATCAATTAGGTTTTGTTAGGAAATAGTTAAGAATCCATTTAGAAATAAAAGAATGTTGAAATCAAGTGATTACCTAATAAAATTGAAGTGGAAAAGAGTGTTTGGCTGGAGAGAATTTGAGAGAAGACATTTTGGAGAAAAGTTAGTTACGTAAAATTTCTTTAAATGCTAATTATGAATTTAATTCCCCAAGCCTTTTTATCTATTTTAAAACTCTTTTAAAATGTCCAATTAAAAGAGAAAATTTTGATATTAGACTTTGGCCAAATATCTCCTTAAAGATTCTAAGTTTTGACGCTTTTACAAAACAGTCACTAAAAATAGTTTTAAAAATCTCATTTTCCAAAATTAACTTTACCAAAATCATTTATATATTAAGTAATGATTTTAGAATATTTTCCATATTTTTATCTCACTCAAAAATATTTATTCCAAATTAAATCCTGAAACTGACTCAAATCGTCTAATCCGGCCCACCGGACCGCCTAATCAACATAGCAAACTCCTAGGTCCAAAACCGGGGCGTTACAAAATCAGATTTAAAAAAAGGCAACCAAGTGGGCAAGTTGTTCATTTTAAAATATACAAGTTGTAATTTCAATCGGGTATAAAAAATTATCTCAGATTGTATGTAAGGGGGTTCGAACGAAATAAAAAATAGGCTTTTTCAGTTCATTATCATTCCAAAAAAATCAAACATAAATATATATATATATATAAAAAGAAAGGCAAAAATCAAATCTGAAAAAGGTAAAAAATATACTTTTATTTCTTTCATCTCAGATTTGTGAGATTAAGGGCTTCTTTGTGAAGATCCGAGGTCAGATTCGAACTCGGGGCGTTAAAGAAGTCAAAAAGGTGCGGGCTTTTTCATTTTTGACCACCGAAGATGACGGCGCCGCCGCCGGCAAGCGGTAGATTGTGGTTGCGCGGGGAGATAAAGTTGAGATTTTTTTTGGATTTTTTTATATTAGATTCAAATGATTTATTTTGGGCAAAAAAGAGTATTTGTATTCTCCACAAAACGATGCCGTTTTGGGCGTTCGAATCTATGCCCAAAACGATGTCGTTTTATCCTTATCGACCCACATGGTGACCCGACCCGGGGAAGATCCGCGCTTTTTTAAAAATGAGGAAATTACTCTTTGGTCCTTTCGCATGGGATAATTACTTCCGCAGCCCCTAAAATTTTAATAGTTTTGCAATTTTGTTACTAAATTAGATTTAATCAGACTTTTGATGATAAAATTACACGATTAATCCCCCCGCCCTTTTTATTCTCATTCTGCCATCCTTCCTTTTTATTTTTCATTCAATTTCGTCTGAAATCCCTTCCAATTTTGACCCAAAATTTTGTTTTTTATTCCGGGCCTCGTTTTAAATTTAAAAATGAAAAAATAGCATTTTTGATCTCTCTGCCCTATTTTAATTCTCTCCGCACACCTCGTGTTTTTACATTCCTTCCAATTTCTTCCTTTTTTATTTTTTAAGTTTCTGTTTTTTTTTAATTTAGTCACGTTCTAGTTTTTTATTATCATTATTATCATTATTATTTTTATGTATATATTATTATATGTTTATTATTACTTTTATAATTATTTTTTTATTATTACTATAATATTTTATGTATATTATATTAACATATTTACTATATTATGTATATTACATTATACTTAGTATATTATGAAATATATGTACATTATTATGTATTATTTTTATTTCGGTTTGAGTATATTTTTACGTATTTATTTTAATATATTAAGAGAATATTTTTCACTTTATTTCGGGAATCGACTAGGAAGTGGTGTCCTGACTCATTCAGGTGTCATCTTCCTCGGTTGTTGTAAATAAGGAAATATTCTCCTTAGACCCTTTTTTTGGGGATTAAATTTTAAATTCAAATTCAAATTTTTGTTTTCTTGCAACGACGACACTTAATCAACGTGATACCAATTTTGGGAGCTGTGGATGTGCTAATACTTCCATACGCGTAACTGACTCCCGAACCCAAACGTTTTGAATCTCTGATTAATTTTTAATGGTGTTCGACCTACCAAAGTGGCCAGTAGCAACTCCATTTTTCGTTTTTAAACCTTTTACGGTATTCTACTGGGAGTATCATCCCGACCTTCGGGAGTTATTTCCTTTGATGCCGTAAAATATTTTAATCTTTATTTCAAAAATAAAACTTTTATGACAATAGTAATATTATTAACTTAAAAATTAATCGTAAAGTATAGTATTAATAAATTCCCAATAAGTAAAATAAAGATTATAAATTCTTTAACACTGATGGATCAATCTCCTTTTGTGATCGACGCGCGTGGGTAGGAGGGGTCTTGCGAGATAATCATGAAGTTTGGATATTTGGTTTCTCATGCAATATTGGGAGCTGTTCTTTCATTATAGTTGAACTCTGAGAGTAGGAACGACTTTTTTAGCTCGGCGAATTTAATTATTTTATCAAAGTTTTGAAAATTTGAATTATTTGATAATCTGGTTTTGAATTTGAAAAACATGAGTTGTCACGTTTTTTGGATTAGATAGATTGGATACCAAAAGGTAACCATAGAAGAAATAAAATTTGGGTTTAGGGCTAAGGGCGGATTTAGAAATTTAAACTTGGTAGTTCCTCGCCGATACAATCATATTTAATATAAGAGCACATTGAATAAGTCATCAAAAATTATTTATATTCATAACTGACATGATAAAAGACCATTCAAGCACACTTAAATATATATGTAAAAGTTCCACTATGATTTAGTTACTAACTCTCTTTAATGAAACACATGTATAGAGAAATCCACATTAGTCTATACAATTTTCCCCCTAATCAAACCATTTCAAAATATCATTTTTACAACTAATGTTCTAAACACAATTTTTTTATATTACGTGTAAGTAACTGAAGCCATATAAAATAACTTCCAATACTTTCATATGAATGATCACTAATCTCTATCATCAAATCTTTATCAACTTAAAGACGAATTTAACAACACTGTAGATTATATGCATTAACAATTACAAATCTTTCTCTCTGCTCTCTATGGCACGTATCTCTCCGTTCTTTATGGCACGCTCTTTTTTTCTTCTGGTCTTTTTACCAAGCACTCCAGTTATTTGTTCTCATGGCGAACGTTGAACAAAGTATGGCCGATCTCTCTATAGAGGGTGGTGAAGATGTAGGTGTTCAAGTGGATCTGGTAGAGAGTGAGGCACTTTCTTCACTGGCTAACTGTTTTGTGGGTATCTTTCTCACGTCGAGCGTGATCACGTTCCTTCTATGCGATCGACTTTAGCAACCTATGGCACCCTCTAGGTGGTATTTCTATTTCAGAATTGGGTGAAGGTCGTTTTTTATTTAGCTTACATCATGTTGTAGTTGCAAATAGAATTGAGAGACGGGGACCATGGAACTTCAACTCTCATCTTTTAATCCTTCATCACCTAAAGGAGGATGAAGACCATATGTTCGTTCCTCTTTATTGGGTGAATTTCTGGATATATGTTCATGATGCACCAATAGGTTTCATGACTGAAAAAGTTGAGAGGATCCTGGGCAATTTCATTGGCCAGTTTCTAGAATATGACTCGAATATCACTTCTCTTGGGTACAAAAGAATCATGAAGGTTCGAGCAAGGGTTGATGTTAGATCTCCTTTGAAGCGCCGGAAAAAACGATATGGGCACAAGGTAAAGAACATTATGTTTGGTTTGAATACGATAAGTTAGCCCTGTTATGTTTTCTATGTAGTAAATTAGGCCACGGTGAAAGTTTTTGCCCTTTGCGTTTCATGAAGGGTGGCTAGGAGCTGTCTATGCAATGGGATGCCTCCCTCCGAGCTCCTCTACGCCGTGCAACATCTACATACAACAAATGGCTATTGGAGGAAGGTGCAATTAGCCCATTATTTTCTCTATCTCCTTAGGCTAATTTGGGGGATCTGATCTTCACTCCTCTAATTTGTCTCTTACCTTAAAGGAAAAGTCAATGCAACAAAATAGGGATGATCGTAGCCAATCAACTATTTCTATGGCACAGAATAAGGGATCTTCTTCTCAATTACAATCGATAGAACATTTGACTAAGGTCTACCAGTTGTTTTTGATACGGACATGAATATTCATGAGGAGGAGGATTTACCCTGTCTCTTTGGGCCTGATAGTTGTTTTTGATACGGACATGAATATTCATGAGGAGGAGGATTTACTGGGACCTATTGATATCTTAAAACGTCCTCTCTTCCAGCAACACTTATCAGGAATTTTTGACACAAAGGATTTTGTTGAGAATGCTTCCTCTCTATTGGCAAGTTCTGCTTTGCGGACCAGCCGTCAGTAATAAAAATCATGAGTTAGAACTTTTGGGTTTTAGGGATAACCCGAAAGATTAAATGTTTTCACTTTGTTTTGAGAGATTTATGTCCCTCTGTAATTTTTCTTATTGAAACAAAACTACAGTATACTAAGATGGAACGTATACACAAGTTATGTGGATATTCTAATGGCATCGAGGTTAGTTCTTCGGGTAGTAGTGGTGGGCTGTCCTTGGGATGAAAGGATTCTGTCTCGATATCTCTTCACTCTTTCTCTACCAGGCACATTGACATTCTTATTAATGATTATTCAGCGGGATGTTCATGGAGATTTATGGGTTTCTATGGAGCCCCTGAGGTTGGTAAAATGATGGATTCTTGGAATTTACTGCGATAGTTGAACGATTGCACACACATCCCTTGGTGTGTGATGGGTTATTTTAATGAGATTCTCAATCTAGATGAAAAGAAAGGAGGGATCCTTCGAAATGCATGGCAAATGCAAAATTTTGCAGAAGCTCTTAATGATTATACTCTTGAAGATTTGGGCTACCGTGGTAGTTAGTTCACCTGGGAATGGGGTTTTTATGCCTCCAATAACATTCGAGAGCGTCTTGATCATGGTGTGGCCACGTCTGAATAGTGGGACTTATTCCTGAACTTTTGGTTAGACCACGTCCTATTCTGCTCGAAACTAATGCAAATTTTCCCCTCTAATTGAATCTGACACTTTAAGTTTGAGGCAGCTTGGCTGTTTGAGGACTTCTGCGAGGCTGAAGTTCGCAAGTTATGGTCTTTAGCTATGGGTTTTATCCCTAATAAATTGCTTTCGATTAGTCAAGGTCTTGATTCTTGGTTTTAAAATCTTAAAAAAGAGAAACGTCTAGCTATTAAGGATCTTCAGAAGCAGATTGAGTCCCTTGATACTCAACCAATCTCAGATGATTTATTAGATTCTAAAATGGCTTTGAACGTGGAGTTGGATAAAGAAGAACTTTATTGGGCTAGTTGGCTAAAGAATGATGACAAAAACATTGGTTTCGTCTATTGTTTTGCTAGTCAACGACGTCAGAGGAATCGTATTGCTAAGCTTGTTATTGATGACTGGCTTCAACATGATGACGATGAGGATATTCGACATATTACCCTGAACTACTTTGAAGACTTGTTTACAACGAGGGGTATTGTAACCCCTCGAGCCGACCTAGACGCCCGATCGAATCGAGAGAACTACATTATGTTTGCCGAAGCAAACCGGAGAAAAATTACGAAAACCGATCCATTTTTTTCTTTTATCTTATCTAGATGCATATTATAAATCCTAAGTGTACATACTTGCAGCAGGTGAAATTCCAAAGAAAACGGATCATGGAAAGGCCTTTAATTCCATATCATACGTTTCAGGGACTAAATTGCAAAATTGACAATTTTAGGGACCATTACTGAAATTAAAGTTACCAATCCTCAACTAGTCCAATGCCATGCTTACACGTCAAATTTTAGATCATTACGATCACCCAAACTCATATAATTGCATTCACAAAATTTAGGGACCAAAATGTAAGAAAACAAAACTTCTGAATATACCAAATAACCAACTTAACTGCCACCGTACCGGTACAGACAAGGGGTGTTTCGATACCCCTTCGTTATTTCAAAACCCTAGAATTCTAATAGCCAAATTTCGTTATGATACGCCCCAACGTATTGAAACACCATTCATAAAACTATTAGACCGTATCGAAACGCCTCCCCGAGTACCAAAACACTGGCCAATTTTGCCTTGGCCCGTACTGAAACAGCTGCCCGCGTACCGGTATGCTAAGCCTGAAATGGCTTACCCGTACCGAAATAGGGACACCCGTACCAGTACGCCTGGACCTGTAATGTACCAAATTGTTTTCTAAACTCACTTTGATGATAACCAAAACACTTCAACATGCTTCAAACATGTATACAACATCACTAAGGTACATTACCATCCAAAGCATCACATATTCAACAACTACTCATGGCATTTAAATTACGCAAAACAACCTATAGGCATGCTTCCTAAAAACTTTTCACCAAGCAACCAAAACTCACATTTGGTACATTTAAGGCATACTCAACATGCTTACACATTTATAGAATCAAATGATACTTGCTTGAATCATCAAACCATGACAATCAAACAAAACCAACTAAATGCATACTCTAGCACTTGACTAGCAACAACATAGGCAAGATTCACTCAAGCTCAACCAACATCCAACAAACCATAATATCCAGCACTACTCATGCTTAGAACTCATGGAAAACAGAAATACAAATCCCCAAAATATGGCGAACATATTGCCTTATTAACCGAAAACATAAACTGAGTTCATACTCAAACTAGGTTTTGTCCTTGGATCTCTTTGGCCTTACCTTTCCAGCTCCAAAACTTCAATGTTCTGCGTCATTAGGAAAATAAGAACGTAAGCGCACATGCTTAGTGAGGATGCCCTTAAAACAATGATCCATTAAAAACCCTTGAAAACCTAACACTTGTTTTCAAACCATGCTTACGATCTAAGCAAGTTCCAATGATTCCAAAACAAAACATGCATATCGACCATATTCAAAACATTATAATCCACATTCTTAAATCCTCAAAGCATTATATACAAAACCATGCTTAAATTCCAAAGCATTAAATACAAATCCATGCTTAAATTCCAAAACGTTAAATACAACCTATGCTTAAATTCTAAAGCATTACAAAATAAGTTCAACACTTGAATTTTTATATATTGGCATCTATAGTGACCCCGGATAGATGACCTCTATCCTTGATTAGCCGACCGCTAATCTTTAAGTAACTGATCGTTAACCTTACATTTCGGATACACAGATCTCCCATGATAGTCGACCACTACCATGACCCATACCATGCCGACCGCATGATACAACACCCTTGCCGACCGCAAGATCAACATTAACAAGGGGAATCGACCGCTCAACCCAAATGACAACATTATAATCCGAGTAGCCAACCGCTTACCTCAAGGACTCTTAACCACGATCAATTTTTAACATATTATAGTGCATGGCATGCCAACTATATCCGAATGTTTTCTCATCATGTCACATAGCCAATATATCATTTATAAACCATTTAAAAATTTTATAAGCCAATACACCCTATCTTGGCATTTTGGTTGACATATTCGAGCTCAACAACTGGTATCAGAGAGAGGCCTCTATGATCGAATTAACATCCTAGAGTCAATCCTCGAAGAGTTCAAGTTATTTCTACATCAGCTAAAGCAATAACATCCACTTTCGGTGCTTATTACGTTGAAGACTCCCAACCGATCAATAGGCCACCGTTTTTCAATTGAGCTAACTATTCTTATTGGAAGAATAGGATGAAGCTATTTATTCAAGCTAGTGATCTTAGGGCATGGATGAGCATCATAGAAGGATATACCACTCCAACATCCAAGATGAAAGCTTGGAGTGAAGAGGAGAACAAGAGATTCCAAACAAATGCCAAGGCCATGCACATTCTCTTTTGTGCACTTCATCCCGATGAATATGTAAGGGTCTTGTCTTGTTCAAATACCAAGGAGATTTGTGACAAGCTCGACCATATTCTATCCCAAAACACTCTAAAACGTCTCTTCTTGAAAACCATCTCAAATCCTTCATTCCAAATCATTTTTCAAGGATTCATCATGGATTTCCTCTTTTTTTCATCAACAAATCAGATTTGACTCTTGAATTTGAGCCTTGGTTCTTCAAAAATCAACTTTTGGGTAAGTTTGATAAACCCTAACTTTTCAATCCAAATTTTATTTTTGAAATTGGGTTTATTGTAGGATGTTAGAGAACTTATATGTTGTTAAAAATCTTTATTTTTATGCAGAGAGATTAGCTAAACATCCATATCACCCAAAGCTTTAATTTTTTCTCAACACCCACTAGGTGATTAATAAAAAGCCTCAACTAATTTTCACCCTTAACCAAACTTTGGCCAAGTCTTGTTTTCACTCCTAAATCTCGTTTTTTTAATTCATCCAAAATTACCTTTATCTTCCCTAAACTTCATCTTACATATTTTCTTGATAAAAATCATTTTGGTTTGAAAATGTCAAAAATAAAGTCTATGGTTTCTAAGGGGAAGGGGATTTCTTCCAACCCTCCTCCATCTTCAAACATTTTGGAATCATGTTTTCGAAACCTTAAGGATGGTGAACGTTTCCAAAATTTTTTTTATATCCACACTTGTTAAGGAAACTTCGTTTCGCATATGACCGTGTCCTCTTCAAAACAACCGAATGTCACCATTCTTTGAACAATTAAATCTTATGTTTTGGGTAAGCATATCACTCTCACTGCCGATTTTCATGAAAATACTTTTGGTCTTCCCGAAAAGGGTGATGAAATTGAAAAAAAGGGTTTGTCATTCTAATTCTCGTGTTTTGAATAACCAAGCCACATTATTTCCTCTTTATGATCATATTTTTCACCTTATTCTTACTCATGTGATTTGTCCTTGTAGGATGAAGTATCCGTTGGTTTCAGAGTCTGATTATCGGTGGCTTCATTGTATTTGTAGTGGAATTCAAATCTACCTTGCTGCCTTCATTTTTGAGGATATGATCAAGATCATCAAGGCTAAGAAAGCTAAAACCTTAGTCTATGGTATGTATCTTAGCCATATTTTTGGTTTGCTTGACATTGATACATCTTTTGAGGCCAGCACCGATCCACCCACCTACAACACATTGATATTTATTTTATAGATCGGTTGGAATAGAAAGAAAAACCCGAATTCTCTTTGAATTGGGTGAAGAAGAAAAGCGAAGTTCCTAAACCAGAACACCATGAAGAGGAAGATGAAGAACATGAGGATGAGCACATGGTCGACGTTCTCGAAACTTCCCATGGTGCTAGACCTTATGACATGTCTTTGAGGGAGATTCAAGAGTCTCTTATTCGTCTTGTAGACTCATCTATCAGATCTCTTAGGTCTCACATAGATTCTAGACTCAATACTATTGAGGCACGTTAGGCTTCTTTGGGAGATACGATTAGCGCTATTCAGCGCAAGTATAATGGTTACCCTTTCCCTCCACCATCATCTTCATCATATATGTATGCATGCATGGACATCATATCATATTATGCTTAGGTTTATCTTTGCTTTGAGACATTGCTACATTTTTATTATGACTTTTTGTTGGATATTTTTATTTGGTTTGTTGGATGTTGCTTTGGAACTTTGATGCTTATGCTGCTATTTTATTTTGGTACTTATGGATATTTTATGAATTTTAATTTAAGTACCTATGGATATTAATGCTTTAATATTATTATTTATCCCTTTTATTCTAACGTTAATTTTGATTATTCTCTTTTGTTATAACGTGCTAACAATTTTTATGAATTATTTTTGATATAACAAAAAAGGGGAAAATATTAGTGAAAATGGAAAATGATTTTTAGAAAAATTGGAGCTTAAATATTTTGATTTAAACAATTTTTCATAACCCTCCGTCAATTCAAAAATTATTTTTTTTCTAAAAGGGAGCATTTGTCAAAAACAATTTTCAAAGAGTTCTGTTATATAAAAAAATGGGAGATTGCTGAGCTAATATTTTGATATAACAAATTAGAATAAAAAATGTTTTCAAATTTAATCGAATATATTAGATCTTTAAAAAATAATTCAAAGTCCCAAAAAACTTGAAAATTTTGTTTTGAATGATTTCCAGCTTAGCCGATCTTCTTCAAAACAAATATGATCCGTTTTACACTACAAAATTTTTTTTCCAGACTTCAAGGCAAAAAAATATAAATCCACCCTTTATGGGCAAAATCGATTTTATTTTATTTTCCAGTCTTCAAGTGCAAAATGATCGATCCCTTCGAGGTAACAGTCATGTTTTATGTAACACCCTAGTCTTATGGTAAAAATAATAATAATAAATAAATAAATAAATAGAGTTTGGCAATCATGAGGTTTGAACCCATGATCCATGTTAGTGTGTTGGTAGGTTAACCATTTGAACTAAGGGCATTCTTGGTCATAGGCTTCCTCGAGTTAGTCTTATTATGTGTTGATATGTTTGAACCAATATTAATCAGCCCAACCAACCTTTCCCTTACCGAACTGGTTCCAGATTATTCATCTGGTAACCTAATTTTTCCCCAAAATAAGCTCCCACCTACCCCCATCTCTGCCAACGATCAGCTATCCACTGCCAGTCTTTATCATGCACCGCCACTGTCGATGTGTTCGCCGGTGAACGCTGAACTCAACCCAGCGCATCACGCGCATGATCGTCGCTCCAATCACCGTGAAGGGCCATTTGAAAACTCACCAAACCCTCTTGAACAGTCATCACTTTACGTCTTGTTTCGTTGGCCTCTGTCGTTTGTGTAACGCACGGCCGCCGGCAACAGACTCCTCATACTAAGACGATCTACTTCTTGTCATCCCATCGCGAATCGAAATCGAACGATGCTTCGTCGAAGTTTCTGAATTGGTATCTATAAATTCATATGTTCGAGATTAGTGAGGAAAGTTAAAGTCGAGTTCGAGAATCGATCGAATGGTATCATGGGACGACCGATATAGCTCGGATTCGAGGTAATACTTTACTACCTATGGTATGCGTTATGAAACTTGTTGGTATTTTGTTTATGCATGAATAAATTTGAATGGTAAGATGAATCATCATTAATTATTTCGAGGTTGTACTACAACGGTAATATGATGGTAACTAGATGAGATTGAATGACTCGAGTAAGAATTGATGACTAATCAAAACTCCAAGTTCATCATTAATTATTTCGAGGTTGTACCACTACCACTGCGCACCAGTAAATTTTTAAAGACTTTTAATTTATTATTAAAAAACTCAAGGATTCAACTTACACTTAAAATTATTTCTAAAGAAAGTAGGGAAGTTGTTGAGAAAATGAAGAGTGTAGTTTATATGGATGAGGTGACTGTAATGGAAAGACATACATTTTATCAGATTTTGTTGCATGGCCTTCCCTTAGGGATAGGGGAGAAGCATAGTAGCATTGTCGTTTTGGGCTATCTCTTGGGATGTTGAGGTTTATTCTATATTTTTGAACTGCCTAAAGTTTCATTCCTCCCATATGCTATACACGATTCATGTTGCTTTGTTTGTTCATGAAGTGATATATTTTCCCATCAATGCATGAAGTTTAAAAACATAAATACTGGTCATTAAATATAGATTCTAGACGTGGAGAATGCTTGAGAATACTATATTTTGAATGACCATTTTTCCTGGCGAAGGCTGTTTAACCACAATGCAAATGAATTGAAGGTTGTTTATCATTGAATAAATGTTCTGTTAAAGTCAAGCATTCCACTACCAAAACTTATCCCATTTAGTCAAAGGCAAATTTCCTGATATTAAATTTGAGCACCCTTATTGTTTGATGCTTGTTTTTCCTAATGAGAGTAATCAATTTAATGTGAATTATAAGGAATTGAGTTGTGTAATAAATGAATTTTCGATTTTGAATTGGAATGAGAGGCCAAATTCGCTTAGCAATAAACACATTTGTTGGGACATGATTTATAGAACAACTACGCAGTTAAAAAGCCATTAACTATTCAAAAGGGAAAATTTCCAGTTGATCAATTTAAAAGTATTGGAATTTGTTGTGAGAACTCTTACGAAGGTTTTACAATTGCAGAAGTTGTTCAGAAAATGAGGAGTACGTTAAAAGAATACAATATGAATAATTTCCTCTTAATTTCAACACTCCCCCTCAAGTTGGTGATTTGAAAATATCTTTAATCTCTAACTTGACCAACAGATACTGATGATGCTGCACTCCCAAGGCTTTAGTAATGATGTCTGCAAGTTGTTCTGATGAAGCTATGTACTCAATTGTGTTAGTTCTTCTTTTATTTAACCTTATGAAGTGGCAATCAATTTCAATGTGCTTGATTCTTTCATGAAACACTGGATTGACAACTATTTGTATTGTTCTGTCACAAAAAACTATTATTTGTCCCTCATTTTTCATTTCAAGTTCTTTCAATAATCTATTTAACCAGATTCTTTCTACAGTAGCCATAGCCATAGCCATACTTCTATATTTAGCTTCAGCAAATGATCTAGAAATCGCGTTTTGATTCTTCTATTTTGAAGAAATCGAAGATTCACCAAGCTTGATACAATAACTAGTCGCATATTTTCTAGACATTGGATATGATGCCTAATCAGAGTCACAGTATGCCTCAAGTTTGCAACTATTCGAAGCTTTCATCAAAATTCCTTACCTTGGATTGTTCTTTAGATATCTAATCACCCTAAGAATTGCTTCCAAGTGTGATTGTTTTGGATCTTGCTTGAATTGACTTAGATATTGAACTATAAAAGTGATGTCAGGCCTTGTATGAGTCAAATATATTAATCTTTCTATCAATCTTTGGAACACTACCCTGTCATCCATCATTGCATCATCAAACACTTGAATTAAACCCTCATCATACTCTGTTGTAGTAAACTTCAAATTTTTCTCTAAGGGTGAGGCTTCTAGTTTAGCTCCCCCTAATCTTTTACTTTCAATGAGTTCAAGGGCATACTTTCTTTGGTTGATTACTAACCTTGTTTATATCTCAAGATCTTTAAACTTACAAAGTATTTAAATTCCCGTAGGTCTTTCATTTTAAACCTTTGATTCAGAATTTCCTTGAGCTCAGTAATTGCATGGAACATGCAATTTCCAGTGATCATCAAGTCATCCACATATTTAAGCATTATCACTAGTTTATCTCCTTGCTTCCTTGTGAATAAAGAATAGTTATGCTTGCTTTGATTATAACCAGCAGCTAACAAGGTTTTTGTCAGCCTCAAATTTTATTGTCGAGAGGTTTGTTTAAGTTCATACAAAGTTTTTTTATAGCCTACAGACCATATACTCCCTCTGGGCGCAAAATCCATCAGGTAAGTGCATATATACTTCCTCATCAAGATTGTCTTGCAAGAAGGCATTGTGAACGTCCATTTGATGTAAAGGCCAATCAAATATTACTACTATGGCAAGGATGAGACGAACAGTGGTTAATTTTGCAACATGAGAGAAGGTGTCTCCATAATCAATACCCTATCTTTGAGCGTAACCCTTAGCAACAAGGTGGGCTTTGTAACGTTCAACAGCTCCAAAGGCCTTATATTTAATTCAATAAACCCATATGCAATCAATGAGTTTCTTTCTTGGGGGCAAAGAAACTAATTTTCAAGTGTCATTTGATTCCAAAGTTAATGTATCCTCTTTCATGACCTAAATCCACTAGGGATTTTGAATGGCTTCTGAATAGGAAGTGGGTTCAATGGAAGTGGAAGTGGATGAAATACATGTCTTTGTATGATGTGGTAGATGAGAGTAAGTAATATAGTTTGAAATGGGATACTGCCCTCAAACTATACAATTTGAAGAAAATTGATAGGGATGCATGAAATCATGCAACAAAGTTGGAGGACGAGACACCCTAAAAGATTTTCGAAGAGGAGAAGAATTAGGAACATGATGAGACAACCGTGGAATATTAGAAGTATTTGGTTAATATTGTACTGGAACATTGAAAGTGATTGGTGAATAGATCCACTTCCTCGCATGCTTGTCCTCTGAAATTACCTCTCCAAAACCTTTAAGCTTATTGACTATGATAGAGAACCGATCGAACATAGCTTTGATGTCTTCTTCTGGGTCTATCTTGAAATTCTCATAGTTGAGATTGAGAAGTCCAATCTTGGTCTCATTTACCTCATTTGTTCATTCATATATGACTTCAAGCTTATCTCATATTTCCTTGGCATCAGCACAAGAGGAGTCTTTAGAATATTCTTCCGGGCCAAGTTGAGTTGCATTTGTCTCCATTATCTTCAATGATCTCCCAAAGCTTATAATCAACGGATTGAATGAAGATCATCATCCTATTCTTCCAATAGAATAGTCGACACCATTGAAGTATGGAGGCTTGGTGATGGATTGTGCCATAAGCACTGGTTGATGTAGAAAGGTTAAACACTTCAAGGATTGACTCTAGGATGTTAATCCGATATAGAGAAGAAGCTTTGATACCAATTATTAGGCTCGAACGATCAACCGAATACGCAAAGAGGGGTGAATTGGCCATCAAGTCCGATGGAGTGGTCTTATGCAATAATGACATGATTTGGTTGTATAGCTGCAGAGTAAATGATGTTGCCACTGGAACATTAGAAACTGTTAGCTGAGAATTGGAATCAGTAGCAAGTGGAATATCAAGATGATCACAATTTTTGGTCGAGGATACTTGAATATCTTTCCTCTTAATGAACCTGTAATCAGGTGGAAATCCAATCAGACGATAACAGTTCTTCTTGTGACCCTTAACTTTGCAGTAATCACATACTCCAGCAAAACAACAACGCGAAGATGAACCAGAACTCATAGCTTATTAAAAATATATAAATATAATATTGTATAAGATGATAGACGTCATATAAATCAAAGCTAAAATTAAAAACATCAACTCATAACTTATTAATTGTCAAGCAATGTGTAATCCTAACATATAACCTATAAACATTATAAATATAGTATTAATTAAAATAAATTAAATATTAAAGAAATATTTAAATATGTGTAACATTATTTTAATATTAAATTATAATGAATAAAATATTTAACTAATTTACACCGCAAATAATTAATTATCTAATTAAAAATTCAACAAAAGTTCATATGAACAAAATTCAACAAAGCTCCAAATGGATGAGAATTAATAAATACCTAAAAAATTGGTAAGAATAACAATCTCACCATTTAAAGAAAAAAATAACACTATTAAAAAAATTATTACCTCTAAAAAAGTACTTTCAAATTAAACAAGAGAATACTATTCTAAAACAGATTATTACTTTCCTCAAACTAAATGCAATATAAATGTTTACTCTTTACCAGCAATTGTGGTCAGCAGTTGAATTTTTTTAACCGGAAGCCAAAGTATTGCGTGTAAACTTTATACCGACAGTTCTTTTGGCTTTTATAGGCGCTTATAAATACTAACAAAAATGAGTTATTTTTTCGTGAAAATAAGTTAATTGAATTTGATTTTTATAATTTATGAATTCAAGTGAATAATAAAAACAGTTTCTTCCTTTTCGATGAAAACATGGCTTGGCTTAATGACAAAATTGAGGTTTTTGAAAAAATTAAGATCTCATCAAGTATCGATTTCTTTCACATAATTTGAATTAAGTCTGAACATATTTCAGTTAATATTTGATTCCAGTGGTAATCATTCAAGAGTATACTGATTTACTCATTTCCTTTTCTTTATGACATTTGTACTATGGATTTGGCATTACAGTTTACAAGCAGGATCAGACGATAGGCTTGTGAACCAAACTGTATCCGAAGCAACTGCAACATCATCGTCGTTCCTGTGCCACATCCACACAGCATGGGTCGCATTCACCACCTCAAGTTCGGCGTGCCCAAAGCTTGCTTCCCTGAATACCGATGTATCAGGTTTAGGATTCATGTACCTAAACAAACCATCACAAATTGTAAGTACAATCTTAATCATGTTAGATTCAATCTGAAGACCCGACTCACTTGTTAGCTAGACCTTCGCGGTTTCCACCATCTCCGATTGTGATGTAGACCGGAGCGCAATTATCAGCATTTCCATTATAAACTCGAGTCTATGAAAGAGACAAAGATGCAATATAAGCAAACTTGAATACATGGAAGAAAGAAGATGGTGAAGAAAAGAAGAAAAAGAAGCTTACAAAGCGTTCATAAGCATGAACATGGCCAGCGAAAACAATATCAACCCGAGCTTTATAAAGCAATTCTTCCATGTTTGTCTTCATAAGATCTGATTCAGACTCCCCTTGGTGAGCAGTATTGGTATTGTACCATGGTGCATGGACTAAGGCAAAGATCCATGGAGTTTTTCCCCTGTCAATCTTCCCCAAATCAGCTTGCAGCCATTTGAATTGATCGGAGTCGGGATCGAAATCAGTGTAAGAGCCGAGCATGATAACATGGACACCAGCCGCATCGAAAGAGTAGTACAGGTTGGAATTGGATCCGCTTTCCTCGTACGGCATACGCCACCGCGCGTTGTAGGCCGTGAAGGGTGTCTTATGGATGAGAGGGATCTTTTCGACTTCATGGTTCCCTTGCGTAACCATCCAGGGCCGTTGGCTAGCCAGTGGCTCGACCAGGCGGCCAAATGAATCCCACAGATGTTGAAACAGATCAGCATATGCCAAGTCTCCTGGCAGTAACAACATGTCGTAGTCCGATTGTCCTATGTGATGGAGAGTTGAATTTGTCCAGTCTGTCTGTCCAAGATCACCTTGTATATATATGCAGACATACACATTTACATAATTAAATTCAGGTTTTACGAAAAGTACAGAACTGAGGAACTTAAAACTTGACATACCAACAACAACGAATTTGACAGGTCGTTGAGCCGGAGGGGTTTTAAAACTAAATTCGCGGGTTGGATCAGAGCTGCACCGGTAGTAATAGACGGTGTTCGGATTCAATGGACCGATGACAACATCATAAATTTGACCGGATTTGTATAGAAGATAACGATAGGATGATGAAGTCCCTGTCGCAGAGTTCGTGTAATTCTGTGGAGATGTACCGTATTCCACTACTGCTGGAGCTGAGCTTTGGGTAATCCAAGATATCCTCATTTTATCAGGACCAACTACAGATATATGCACCTACAACAGTAAAATATCAATTTTAAGAAAAAGGGTTAATACAATCATTATATATTTGAATCTATTGAGTGGTCCCAATAGAAAAGTGAGCGTTGTTATTCAGAAAAGATTCGTATTCAAACAGTTTATCTATAAGATGTGTGTTCGTTTTAAGGCTAAAATATTGACATATAATCACACCATAATATTTAAAAGATGCCATATGTTTGAGTAAAAAAGAAGCACATTTTAAGGCTAAAAAATATACCGTAATAGGTTTTCAATTTTAAACTTGGAAAAGTAAGACCTTGTAGATACCAATCTGAGATTGGCAGGTCACGTTTTTTACGCAATTGCACCCCGTAACTTTAGCTCATTTACTGAATTCAACAAATTAAACTAAAACAGTAATAATGATTAAGAAACAAAGTGAATGAGATTAACAAAAAGAAAAGAAAACGATTTTCTTTTAAACTTCCATTTTTCATCTTCTTTTTCCAACCACATGAACACAGTAATCCGCCATGCAAAACAACAACAAACTT
This sequence comes from Hibiscus mutabilis, assembly GCA_019671005.1. Classification (NCBI taxonomy): domain Eukaryota; kingdom Viridiplantae; phylum Streptophyta; class Magnoliopsida; order Malvales; family Malvaceae; genus Hibiscus; species Hibiscus mutabilis. The sequence continues at coordinate 38,122,438 of CM033729.1, forward strand.
AAAATAAAAATATATAAATCTAAGTATGTATAGAAAATCAGTGAAACAATGTAAAATAAATAATCACCCTCCCCCCCCCCCCCAAAAAAAAAAATAATAACGAAAACGATTACCTGTTGAGGAGAAGTCGGGGAAAAGTCCTTTGGTTGAAGAACGGAAATGTCCTTACCAGCAGGAGGACGATCATAGGAAACAACACAGCCAATGAATCCGGCAAAGGCCATAGCTAATGCAAAAACCAGAACCTGTCCTTTCATAACAGCCATGGCCGGAAAACAACAACAGCAGTATTTTTTTCCTCGTATCGAATAGATAAGTTGGATTCTGAAAATGTTTTTGTTGCGGTCTGAGAGGTTTATATAGCATCACAACTCACATGACGGCATTGGAGGTTACAAATTAAAAGATAGGAAGCGATCTGGATTCTGGATACACATATGGGACAAGAAAGGTAAGGCAAGCGTAAATATTTATCTTATTTGGCATTTATATGCGTACTTTAAGAACAAATTATATTTTTTTGGAATATACCATGTCGATTGGCCTTATATAGATGTATATACTACTGGCGTTACATGATATATTTGGTATTTAATTTAGTGGAGCGTTATTTTTTATTCTTTCTATTTGTTTTAATATTGGCTTGATTTGCAACGACCTTTCATTGTTTCTGGCGATTGATTTCGCTTTCATTGGCTATGATGCTCCCACGCACATAATTTTCGCTTCAACATAGGCGAAATGCGACCTCCCACGCCCGTTTACAAACCTCTTTTCCTTCGTTACAAGACCATGATAATTTTACAATAAACGTCATATATTGTTATGTACCATTAATTATGTGTACCGCAATATATTATTATACTATTTTAATTATTTTTAAAATTATATAAACCAAAAGAGTTGTTATCCATTTTTGGAATAAAATAAAAAATAATTTCAATATCACTTTTTCAGATTTTTTAATTCAAAAAATAATAATGTTTTGTTATTATAATAATTACTACATCTACTTAATTTAAATTTTATTAAAAAATTATTAAATAAGTATAATTTTTATCTAACATATAACTTATCTTCATCTTCCCTAATTAAAAGAACCTTAACCGCCATCGTCGTTTCAACCGCCGCCAACTCTGTCTCTAGCGATTTAGGGTCTATTTTTGGTTGCAGTTGGCAACTCAAACACACTTATTTAAGTAAACTCAATGGCAAACAATGCAAAGTTTAAGTGAAAATTCAGTTTACAACCCAGCTTATCCACCCAACCTAAAAATCCATAATTTTGAGCTTTTGAGTTTAGAAATCCCGTTTGAAATAAAAATACCTAAAGTAACCCTCATTAATACTCCACCACACAACGGCGTTTTTTCGCTGGTTTTAATGTTTTTCTCAAAATATCTTTCTTCAATTCTACAGATTACAGGATTGTTCATAGGCAGCTCCATCTTCTATCTTAAGGTATGCTATGTTTTTTTCCTTCTTTATTTTGATTATGAAGTTGAGAGTTCAGGTTTTTGACCCATTCATTTATCTTTTTTTGCTCGTTTTTCTTGCATGTTACATCATCTCTGGATCCGCCTGGGATTCCAATTTTCTGATTATTCTGTCTTTAGACTTTGAATGAAAAAGAATTTAAAAAAACAAAGAATGGGATTTGAGTTAGCTGGTGGGTTCTTTGGAGAATTAACTAAAGTTTCAATCTTGGCTTGGAAACTGCAATTCGATTGCTGATAAAGTTTGGGGGTATTCTTGCTTGTACGGTGTTTTTGAGTGGTTTCTGCTTTAATGGAGCTATTGGGGATAATAGTAAATTTTGATTTTAGAAAACTTTGATTCTTTCTTGGTGGATTGTCATGGACGAAGTTGGTCCTAGTAATCAAGGAGAGCCTTGGATGAAGGCTCTGCGATGTGGTGGAGGCCGAGATAGCTGGGTTTTAGGCCGTATTCAACTAGAAACGAAGCTGATAGAAAACTGCGTGTTGTTGTCATGAAGCCTGTAAATTCGCTTTCCTAATTGTCCGTTAATTTTTAGTTCAAAAGTTTGAAAGGTATTTCTTTGACATGCGGCGATGTGTTGAAAACTTATAGGAGCTTTTGAATTGGGTTTCAGTTTGAATTGGCAAGTCCTTGATGATTAATAATTTATTTTCCTTACATTTTGAAATTACAATTATGAGGTCAATGCATAGGCTAATCATCTAAATATATATTTCTTTAAAAACTTAATTGCTGGAAATTGCAATGGTCTTGATGATCATTAGTTTATTTTCCTTCTGATTTTGAAATTACAATTATGGGAGTCTAACTAATGCAAAATCCCAAAATTTATGGAGTATATTATATATATATATATATATATATATATATATATGAGATCAACAGTTAGGTACTGACTACTGATTAAGAAACTTTATTACTAAAACAAATGACCATTCTTTTTCATCCATTGACCATTGTTGTATATGATACTCATATTTCTTGTTATCTGCAACAAAACTAAATGAGGAAATTACTATACTGCATATTAAACTTGTTCTTGGAATATTTGGAAACGAAAAGTACTTTACTGTTTAATTGTATAATTCTTGTTGAAATATGCATGAATTGAAAGTGTGTTTTCATTGTCATTTTTTGCATCAAGTATGTCAGTTTTGTAATATTTGAATGTGTATTTATATGATAGATGAGAAGTATTTTGAATGTTGAAGGAAGTGATGAAAAAAAGGCATCATGGGATAGGAGGTTGACAATAATATTATGTGATTTGTGTATTAAGGAGATATTAAATGGTAATAGACCTGGTACTCATTTTAAAAAAGAAGGATGGGTTAAAATAGTGAAAAACTTTGAAAATGAGACGGGGAAGCCTTATACGCAAAAACAATTGAAGAATCGTTGGGATTTATTGAAAAAAGAATGGAGGTTATGGAAGACGCTTAAAGAAAAAGATACTGGTCTAGGGTGGAATCCTACAAAAAGGAACTATTGATACCTCCGAAGAATGGTGGGAGAGTAGGCTCAAGGTACATTTACTAATTCATAATTTTTTTTTATTTTTCATACTTATAATGTTATTATAATTGTTCAATAAAACTATCAATTTATATGTAGGTGGTGCCCAAAGCTCAAAGATTCAAACTTGCAGGTATTGATCCTGAATTGGAAGACAAGTTGGACCAAATGTTCAAGGGGATAGTTGCTACTGGTGATAAAGCATAGGCACCTTCTTCGGGTGTATTGCCTACCGATTTAATTGAGCATGGTTCTAATGAGACACTTGAAGAAATTGAAAAAGACACTGCAATAGAGTTTGTTCACCAAGTTGGATGTGATGAAAATAATGAAAGTCCTGAAATTCAATCTGAACCAATACAAAATGTGCAACAAAAGTGAAAATCCTTTGAGGCGGGGCATTCTCATTCAAAGACTGGAAACAAGAAATCCTCACAACAAACTCGAGGGGCTGCAAAGTTGTCCATGCAAATTGATAAACTATGCAGTACGGCCGTAAGTATGAATGAAGCAACATCTAGGTTAAATCCTATTACAGATCCATTTGGCATTCCACAAGCAGTCAAAACACTCGAAGAATTGTCTGAGGAAATTCCATAAGCTAGTAAACTCTATTTTTTGCGCACTGAAATTAATAGCGAATAAGGAGAAACGAATTGTGTTTTTATCAATTCCTCAAAGGGTTAGAGTTCGGTGGCTTACTGAGGAAATGAAGGATAGTTTAAAACTTTTTAGTCTTCTTAGTCCTTGAGATATGCATCAGTAAACTTTTGTTGGAAACTGTTAGGTGTTACTTTCTAGTATTTTTATTTTATTTTGGATCTTGATGTTTGACTATATATTTATGTTTGCTAAGAATACTTATTTTTGTATGCTGATGGTGGAGATTTTTATATTCAGTGACGTTTATATATTATATTATATATGTTTGATATAATTATTTTTTATAGTTTTTAATTAAAATGTTTAATTTTTGTTTTTATAATTTTTCACAGGTAAAGAGTATTAGTAGTATTAACAGTTCCCATGGTGATGAACATGATGATTAAAAGGAGATTAATGAGTTTTCACAGCATCAACAAAATTATCATAGGTTGTTTGCTGTGACAACATCTTCCATGCAATTATATTATGAAAAATATTTATTGAAACGACCTTGCATGGATTCGAAACAATCAGGTGATGCTTGGATTCGTGAGATTCTTGATGGTCACGAATCGTGTTGCCTGATTAACTTTAAAATGTCAAAAACTGTGTTCAAAAGTTTGTTGAGAGTTTTAGAAACACGATACAATCTACAAGGTACAAGAAGAATTTCTTCTCAAGAAATGTTGGGCATCTTTTTGTATATTTTGGGAATTGGTACATCCGTTTCTCAGTGTTGAGAGAGATTTCAAAGGTCTGGATGGACAATCAGTCAACACTTTACAATTATGCTGGAAGAAGTTTCACAAATGGCTATGGATATAATTGCACCAAATGATTGTTCTTTTAGCACAATACCAAAACAAATACATAGTGATTCTAGATATATGCCTCATTTTAAGGTAACATTTAAATATTATAATTTCATATTTATGAGATTTATTTACTTTAAAGATGCATGTGTAATAATGTGATTTTTTTGTAGGATTTCATATGTGCAATTGATGGTACACATATTCCTGTCATTCTTCCACCAAATGAAAAAATACCGTACATAGGAAGAAAAGGTGAGGAAACTAGATTTTTAGGTTCCAAACCTACCTCAACTCCCTTTAATGTTAAAAATAAGATTTCTAAATTAGATGGTATACCTTTGGATGACATAACTTCTTATCGAAGATTAATAGGAAACTTCTTTACTTAGCTTATTTTTTCCTGCCAATAATGACATCAAACTTAATGCTTTTTTTTTATTCTGACTGGGCTTCTTGTCCAGATTCAGGGAAATCAACCACTGGATTCTGTATTTTTCTGGGTTCAGCTTTAATTTCCTGGAAATCTAAAAAACAACCCATTATTTCAAGATCTTCTAGTGAAGCAAAATATAGAGCCCTAGCTGCTGTTACTTGTGAAATACAGTGACTCATTTTTCTTCTCTCTGATTTACAACTTCCCTTTCATTCTACTAATCTTTATTATGACAATTTATCTGCAATTAAAATTACAGAAAATCCAGTTCAACATGAGAGAACCAAGCACATTGAAATCAACTATCATTTGATAAGAGAAAAGCTTTAACAGGGACTTCTGAATTTGCTGCCTGTTTCTTCATCAAATCAACTTGTTGACTGCTTTACAAAAGCACTTTCACCTGCTTCATTTCGAAGATCGATATTCAAGTTGGGCATTCAAAATTTGTATGCTCCAACTTGAGGGGGCTGTTAGGATATAATATTTGTTGTAATTAGTTATTAAATAGATGTCATTAGTTAGATTAGTTTGTTAGGCAGTTTTCATTCTGTAAATTCTTTTTCCTTTTTCTTTATTAGTATATATTAATCACGTTGGATAATGTAAAAGTTAACTGAGGTATAATAAAGTTTCTGTTTCTTAACGTTTTCTGTTTACATCCAAAATCCCTAAAATCAAGAAATCTAATATTCAACACATCCCTTTGTTTTCCCTATGTAAGCTGCGAGCTTGAGATGGATAATGTCCTAAGTTGGGGGTTTCTTCTGGTTAGGGATGTAAAAAGCTGACCCGACTCGAAAATTTGACTGAAACATGCTCGAGTTAGAATTTATTTTAAACTAAGAAAGTGATGACCCGAAATCGATCTGTAACCGACTGTTATTGACTCGAACCCAAGTTGGATCTGATACTGTAGTAACCGAACATGACCTGCATTCGACCAAGAACGACCTGAACTCAAATTGAACCTGTTACTGTAGTAATCGAAACCGACTTGCACTCGAATGAAAAGAACCCAAAGACTAATCTGGCAAATAACCTATATAACCCGACTGAAATGACCCGAGATTCGATTTCACCCGACCTGTTTTGAACCCGACCTGTTAATTGACCTGACTTGTTGACCTGAACTGATATTGACCTGGCTTGATATTGACCTGACCTGTAATTGAGGAAGTCTATGATTTGATGATTTTCAAGAGAAAAATAAAGTATTTGAGAAATTATGAATTTATTATATTATAATGTAAGAAATTATTTTTTTACCATTTAAATTAAATTATTAATTATTAAATTTTTTTTTAATTTTTTTTGTTAAATAATTCAATTATTGACTATTAATTTATTAAACTATATATAAATATATATATACATATATAATCAATTTAAAGTGTTGATAAATGTAAACTATATTTATGTCTCTGTTCTAAACAACCAAGTAAATTCATCTTGAATAAAAAATGCCAAAAAAGTAAGGAAAAGCATATATATGTTTTCTTTTAAACAAATGACACTGCTAAAGCCACTTCTTAAACATAAGATTGAAAGCTCTAAATGGACAGACTCTTTTTGTTGTTTGGTTAGCAAGAAAATGCAAGTTTACATTAAAAAAATAAATTTAACCCGACTTTATCATCTTCCACTACAATATTACCTTACGTATAGAAATTTATTTGTCTTTTTTCTTATTGTCTTAGCCAGATTTTATTGGGGAGGATTGGAAACTATTTGTTGATTTGATAAAAACCAAATGTTAGAAGGTTAACCGTTTACAATGTTTTAAATTCATAGTTGTAATTATAGTACCGTAATTTTTAATTACCATACACAAATTTATGCTGTTGATAAACAATTTTGGTGAAAATAAAGTTTTAATTGATACTAAAGTATCGTTTTCCATCGAGGTTAGATAACAAATGAACAAATTGAAATTAAGAAATAAGATAATACTGAATTTATTACAACGTACTAAACTTAAAAATTACAAATGAATAAAGTAATTTTTTTTTTGTAAAAATTTAAGCTCTTAGATCTTATAGCAAAAGTTTTACGAGGCTAAATGCTCGGCTTTTCTATTAGAAATTTCCTCATCGAGCTCTTAAAAGATCTAAACGTTACCATCATGGTTAAATTATGAGTAACTTCTCAATTTTGAGGGCCAAAGTGAAACCAACATAATTTAACCAAAGGCAACTACTTAGATAAGAAAAAAAATAACTATAAGTCGACCAACAATTTTCTAAATGCAGAAGCAAAACAGCCAGCAACCAGCAGCAAGCAGAAATAGTTAAGTCTTGTCTAGTCCAAAGGCAGGCAACAAGCAGTAACAATAACCCAGATTAACAAAAAGTTAAGTCCCTAAAAATGAATAAAACAATGATCATTATTCATCCAGAACAAACACACAACGGTAAAGCCAAAGGGAATACGATGGCCAGCAATACCAAACATTTTCGACTTTACCAAACCCTTATAGTCCATAAAAATAGGATAAAACAGCTTATAACATGAATAGAGTACAAACTTATACCAAAGTTAAGCAAAAGAAGAATACATGTATAGCATTGCATGTTTAACCAATATGAATGTAATGCTTGCTGTAATGTGCTTATAACATGAATAGAAAACTAAGCATTAATGTGCTTATAACATGAATAGAATACAAGCTTATACCTATTTTTACATCCCTACTTATACCATAAGCATTAATGTGCTTGCTGTAAAGGTACCCTACAAAAGCAAAAACAGAATCACAAACCATTTTCAAAAATTAATAAACATAAAAAATTAAAACTAACTTAAATGGTTAACCTTAAACGGGAAGTGAATCTTCACCAAGACTAGAGAATGAAGAATTATTAACCACAGTAAGATAATCTTCATTCCTTTCCTCCGGTTCAAAACCATACAACCAATTACGGGTTGTTACAAATATCTCAACATTTTTAGGCAAGATTTTAGCTCTCAACTTGTTCAAAATCTGACCCCCTATGCTAAATGAAGATTCAGAAGCAACTGAGGTGATTGGAATGGCTAAAATATCTCTCGCCATGTACGGAAGTACAAGAAAAGAAATAGTTTGTGCTTTCCAATACTCTAAAATATCAAACTCGCATCTTCAGTATGAGGGATAAGGGGCAAATTAATGTAGGAGTCAACATCAGATTTTCTACTCCTAGAAGTAGCTAAATTGGCATCAAAATTCTAACATGCAAAAAGATAAAGAGTTAATTAAAATTGTGAAAACAGAAACTTAAGTGAACTTTAAGAAAATAAAAACTGACCTGAAATAGATTGGATTTTTTAAATGTTCGAGGCCGACTGGAACTTGACACACTTGTAATTTGAGATGAGTTACTTTGGACAGAAGAATTAGAAGAAGAAGAAAGTACAAATTTTGAATAATATATATATTAACAAACTCATTATATACAATACTTACCCTCATTTCAACCTCATCATCGATATAAAAGATGTTGTACAACTCCTTCAAAAGTTATAATTTATATCAAGGATCAAGCAAAACATCAAAAAAGAGAATCGTTGAGTGATCAGACCAATATTTCTCATATAATTCAAGCATGGGTCCTGCCATTGTAGAAATGCCCTCGCAAGGATCATTGGGAGCATTACACAACAACTTTTCAATTGCAACGACATTAGCCAAGTACAAGTTAGAAGTGGGATACTTAGATCCCGAGAACAGAGTAGTAATTTCATAAAATGGCTCAAGAAAATAACAAATTATATGAGTAGTTTCCCACTCATCATCACTAATTATATCCAAGTCATTTTCCATATTAACAAACAAGTTAATGGCTAATTTAGCATCAATTGCCCTATGAAGCTTTAAGTAAGTAGAGTTCCATTAATTAGGAACATCCAATACCAACTTACCACAAAAAAAAGAACCACAATCATTAACAGTCAGTTCAAAGCTACAAATTCGAGCATCAGATGAATCAATAAACTTAACCATTTCATGCAATTTAATAACAGAAGAATTAATTACCTTCAAACCTTTTTGAACTATCAAGTTTAAAATATGGGTAGCACACCTTATATGAAAATACTTACCATTACATGGAAGAGGAGAAATGGTATGCAAATCATCTATGAGTCGTTTAACCATTCTTTCATTTGCAGAAGTATTATCAAGAGTTATGGTAAAAGCTTTTTTCAAGACCCCACTCACATACCATATTTTTCACAAACTTAAAAATAGACTCACCATCATGGGGTGGGGAAAACGATAAAAATTTAGTATTTTAGACTAAAGTTTCCAGTTATTATCGACATAATGTGCAGTAAGAGAAAAATAAGAACGTGAAGTGCAATCAGACCATCCATCACAAGTAAAACCGATACGACTTGAAACAAAATGCATTGAATCAAGCAGCAATTTTTTATGCTTCTCATGCTTTAACATGCAATGCTTAGTAATAGTATACCTCGAAATATCCTTCACATTAGCATTCAGGTACTGAAGCAAAGCCCTAAGTTTTTCATGCTCAACCATACTCAAAGATAACCATGACACAGAATAGCCTCAGCAAATAATTCACTGTATTTTTTCTGATCAAAAGAACTTTTCATACTACTACTGAGATTATTAGCAAGAAAATCTTTATAAGATTAGCATTTTCAGTATGCCTTTTAGGGTTAGATGTACCAACATAAGAATCTATTTTATACCTTTTGGTTTTGCAATACTTACATAGCGCAAAAACACCTTCAGAAAGCTTAATGAAGGTACAATGATCCCAAACAGGAGAAGTTCTTCCCCCAAATTTCCCTGAATTTGTAATTGTAGCCCTCATCTTAGAGGTACGAACTGTTTCAGACAGTTGATCATTTACATCCCTTCAAACAAACAAACAAACAAACATGTATTAGTGGTAAACAAAAATAATACAAATATAAATTATGAAATTAAAAAAGGAGAGGAATATACCTCTTTCAAATTGTTGCTTATTTTGACCTCTTAGTAGGTCTACTACACGAAACAAGACAAAATAATTATTATTAGTTAGAAATTATATAGAAGTATAAACAAAAAAGTGAAGTAAATCACTAAATAATTACCTCTTTCGCCTAGATAGTCCAACTCATAAGATAATTCATCCATAGCTGTGATAAAAATTGAAAAAATTGTTATTTGTTGTTAGAGACTGAAAAGGATAGTGAAGTGAAAAATTATGAGATGTTAAACCAGTAAGATTAATAAACAGTAAAGGTCAAATAATATTAATTTTAAAAAAATGAAAACTTTCTTAAGTTTAATCCTCGTACGCGGCATTGTTAAACCAGTCCACAAGGTCTTTTAGAAACCTCATTTGAGACCAATATCCTTGCAAAACGGGATTTCCAACCAATATACTTGGACTAAAGAAAAAGAAAGATTTTTTAGGCATGTACAAACATATATATACAAACCAACAGAGAACATATATGTTAAACTAGGCATGCACAAACATATATATGCAAACCAATAGAGAACATATATATACAATTTACAAACCAACAGAGAACAAAGATTTCTTCAAGCATGTACAAACATATATATACAAACAAACATATATATGCGAAAGCGAAGCACAAACATATATGTTAAACCAGGCATGTACAAACATATACATACAAACCAACAGACAACATATATGTTAAACCCAATATAAATATAACCCAAACAGGAAAGGTCAAATAATATTAACTTAAAAAGAAGAAAACTTCCGTAAGTTTAATCCTCGTACGCGACATTGTTAAACCACTTCACAAGGTCCTTTAGAAACCTCCTTTGAGACCAATAGCCTCGCAGATGTCCAACCAATATACTTGGATTAAAGAAAAAGAAAGATTTATTCAGGCATGTACAAACATATATATACAAACCAACAGAGAACATATATGTTAAACCGGGCATGTACAAACATATATATACAAACCAGCAAAGAACATATATATACAATTTACAAACCAACAGAGAACAGAGATTTCTTCAAGCATGTACAAACATTTTATATATATATATATATATACGAAAGTGAAGCACAAACATATATGTTAAACCAGGCAATCAAGCATGTACAAACATATATATACAAACCAACAGAGAATATATATATATATATATAAACCAACATAGAACGAAGATTTCTTCAGGCATGTACAAACACTTATATACAAAGTAAAGAACAAACATATATGTTAAACCAAGCATGTAGAACCAAGAAATGCTAAAAGATCAAGGGATAAACGATAAAAATAAAGAGACTAAAAGGCTGAGAACTTTAGTTTCGCAACCAGAACCAAGAAATGGCAGAGAGAGGAAGTTTTAGAGTCCGAGAGATGAGAGATAAAATGGCACAAAAGTGAAAAATAAACTAGTGGAGAATCCATACAGCCAGAAGGAAAACCAAACGAAATTGAAGAAAAAGCACAACAAATCCAAAACCAGAAGTCCAAAAGTCCAGAACCCAGACGAAATCGAAGGAGAAGCACAACAAACCCAAACAAAATCAAGGTATAAATATGAAAATAGAGAGGCTGAGAGCTTTAGTTTCGCAACCAGAACGTAAAAATGGCAGAGAGACTAAGAGAGGGAGCTTTAGGTTTAGAGTTTGAGAGATGAGAGTCGACAGAGATAAGAGATAAAATGACGCAAAAGTGAAAATAAAATTAGGGTTCGACCGGCTGAGTTTTAAGGGTTAATTTATAGTAAGGCTGTAAGAGTTAAATTTAATTAAAAATAATAATTTTAATGTATTCAAATTTATACTTAATTAAAAATAATAATTTTAATGTATTTAAATTAATATTAAAATTAATATTTAATTAAAAATAATAATTTTAATGTATTTAAATTAATATTTATTTAATAATAATAATTTTAATGTATTCAAATTCATGGTTAGTGTTTGGGGTTATGAGATTAGATTAGGGGATTAAGGATTAGGCTTGCTATTTAATTATTAGTGTTTGTAAGATTTAGGGGGTTAAGGTTTGGGCTGTAGGGGTTATAGGTTTCAAGTTGAGTGTTTGGGGTTATGGGATTAGTCTTGAACTTTAATTATTAGTGTTTGTAAGATTTAAGGGTTGAGGTTTAGGGGTATATGTTTTGAGTTGAATGTTTGGCATTATGGATTAGTTTAGGGATTTAGGGTTTAGGGGATTAGGCTTGCACTTTAATTATTAGTGTTTGTAAGATTTATGGGTTGAGGTTTAAGGTGTAGAGGTTATAGGTTTCAAGTTCAATGTTTAGGGTTATGGGATTAGTTTAGGGATTAGGTGATTAGGCTTGCAGTTTAATTATTAGTGCCGATAAAATTTAGGGGTATATGTTTCAAGTTGAATGTTTGAGGTTACGAGATTAGTTTAGTGATTTAGGGATTAGGGGATTAGGCTTGTACTTTAATTATTAGTGATTGTAAAATATAGGGTTTGATGTTTGGGGTTTAAGGGTATATTTTTATTCATATTAGTCCCTAATTTTTTAACCAAAATTGACTTGTATTTATTTTAAAATTTTGTAATCTAGTCCAATGTTTTTAATATGATAATATTTTTCATTATATTTATAGTCCCTAAGCTTTATTTTTAGCTGAAATTGACCTATATATATTTATATTTTGGTAATTTAGTCGAATAATATTTTTATTTATTCTAGTCCCTACATTTTTTTGTCAAAATTGCCCCATATTTATTTATATTTTTGGCAATTTAGTCCAATAATATTTTCTTTTATTCTAATTTCTAGCACCTAAAATTTAATTTTTAGTCAAAATTGACCCTTATTCATTTTTTAATTTAGTTCAATATTTTTAATATGATGTTATTTTTGTTCATGTTAGTCCCTAAAATTTATTTTAACCAAAATTAACCCCTATTTTTTATATTTTGTATTTTAGTCTAATATTTTTAATATGTTGATATTTTTGTTCACTTTAGTCCATAATATTTTATTTTTAGCCGAAATTGACCCTTATTTATTTCTATTTTTTTGTAATTTAGTCCAATATTTTAAATATGATGATATTTTTGTTCATTCTAGTCCTTAATATTTATTTTTAATGTGATTCGCGACTGTGAAAGGCGTTAAATAATTCTCTCGAAATGACCCAACCCAAATTCTATCAACTATTTATACCAAACTCAAACTTAATATGAATTCGAAACCCGAATTAACCTGAACTAAAATGAAACCGGTCTGAAATTACCTGACCTAAAATAAAACCGACTTAAAATGAACCCGACCTGAAGTCCATTCGAGCCTGAGTTAACCTATCAATTAACTAATTTGGACCCGATGCATTTTGACCTGACCTGAAACGAATCTGACCTAAAATGAACCCAACATGTAATGAGCCCGGCCTGAAATGAGCTCGACCTAAAAAGAACCAGACCTAAACTTGACCCGCACCCAACCCGAGTCGAGTCGAAACATTAAATCAACATAAAATAACTTGTATATGATTTGACCTGACCTGACATGACCCGACTTAAGACCCATCTAATTATGTATTTTTACACCCCTACTTCTGGTTGTGTGCTCTTTGGTTTTTAGCGTTGGTGTTTTCGAGACGGTTGTTGGAGATAAGACCATCTGGATAATTTTGTTTGGAAATACTGGTGTGAATGTTTCAAATCTGGTTTGTCACTTTAATTGTTGGTAATGCTCTAAGAGTGTAAGCGCATATATCCCACATTGTGAAGGAAAGTCCCTTTGAAAGGGTATTTACAATACATTTTCTTGTAACGGTCTGGATTTTAGAATTCGAAGGTTGGGTCAAACTAAAGCGTGGGCTTCGCGTTAGGCTTAGAGTTTGGGCCAAGGGTTGGGCTTTCTAGAGCCTTTATAGGCTTGATTGTTGTTTATGGGTTAGAGGTTTGGGGTTTTTGAGTGTTTAGGAGTTTGGTGGAAGGGTAAAGTGGTAAAATTGCCTATTTTTATAGAGATAAAGAGGGGTTTTAATTTCTCTGCAAAAAGTAAGGGTGATGAGCTCACCTTATCTTCTTCTTTTTCCCCATCCCTCATTGCTCATCTCTCTTTCCCAATGACCCAAAGCTAAATCTTGAATCTTTGTGGTTTTGATTTTAATTATTAGATTTTAGCCTGAGGCGTTGTAACCAGTGTCAAGGGATCTATCCAACAAGTGGAAGAAGTTGGAAACTCCTCTAAGGACCAAGGGAAGAAGAAAGCTTGAAGCTTGGGCTAGGGGTTTCATTCTATATTGTAGGATTAAGGTTAGTACACTACTAACTCCTTTGTGTTCCTAGAAATCATAAATTCAATTGCTTTGTTGATAATTTGGTTGTTTGACTGCTTGAGACCCTTATAATGGATAATACAAAGATTGGTGTTAATATAGCTTAAAATGGTAGGAAACCACTTAAACTACTTCCCATTACTTGTAGGTTTGATTTGGGGTATTACCTTTGGGTTTTGGTGGCTTGAGGGGTGAATTACGAACTCCAAAAAATGAATTCTTCATTTTAGTACTGATACGAGTTGAACGCGTATCGGTATCATGTGTTTTATAGGCTTAAATTAGGCCATTCTTGAAGGGCGTATCGGTACCCCATGTTCTATCAAAATTCCAGTAGGAAAATGGGTATCGGTACGCTTAGAAGTGTATCGGTATAGAAGGGGTATCGGTACACGACCCCATATATCAGTATGAGGTTGCTAGTTAAACCCCTACATGTATAAAGATGGGTATCGTTACACTTGGATGGGTATCGATACCTTGAAGGGTTTACGATACACGTAGGTGGGTATCAATACCCATAAGGCAATCTGCCCAAAAAAATATGTTTTGAGATTGAGGGACCTATAACTCGATGACTAAGGCCAAATAGGCTTCTAAAGTGGTAAAATAAATAGTAAAATCGAGGAACGAAGATTTAAACCTTATATATGAGCTTAATGGGAAATAACTTATTAAAACCTTGGGTGACTTGACATATTATAATAATAAGGATCCTTAGTGGATCGAATGTTGGTGGTATGTCATGTAAGGGCATTCATATGGTTGAGTCACCTTGATTGATTGAGATCAGAATACCCAGAGAGGGAATGAGTGTGTTGCAACACCATGGTAGAAGATTCTGAATGTAGGATCTTGATGCTTAGTGGACACATGCCTTAATTGAATATGCTTCAAGAGAGATTTCGAGCATAGGTGTATGATCCCGATGCTTATCGGTTGCGGGCCTCACCCCTAAGAGTAGATAATCCCAATACTTAACGGTCGCGGGCTTTACTCAGAGTGTATGATCCCGGTGCTTTGTGGACGCGAGACTCACTCTTATATTATGGTTTAAGTCTTATGTTATGTGAAACATTGGATTACTTGTTGTTGTTATATGTTTAGGCAGCTCGAGGTAGCATCGTGTTTACATGATGTTTTTTCCATGTTATCATCTTTAGCTATATGCTCATATTTATGATTTGTATGAAGCATGGTTGTTGCGTGTTTTGAGTGCTACGCAAATATGCAAGCGAACACGTCGCAAGTAATAAAGTGATGAATATAGAGTATCGTCTCCACATGGATTGGTTTGGGCCACTTTGCTTAAGTTACAGCAAATGTTTAAGTAATTAAATAATAGTGATTAATTGAGGTAAATAAACTAAGGGTAAAAGAATTGAAATAAAGAAAAGAGGAAACCGAATTGAGAGAGTAGGTTAGCTTATTAGGATTGAGAGTATGCCGGATGAGTTTCTTTGGCAAGTTGAATGTCAGAGGCAAGTGAAATACTGAGGCAAGTAGATTGTCGTGGTAAAGTAATTACCCAAGCAAGTAGTTTGTTGGAAGTAGGACTCTCAGTGACCAGTGAAATGCAATAACAAGTGGTTGGGTCAGAGTATGACTCTTCTTGGTAAGTGGTTGCCCTGGCAAGTGTGATGCCGTGTGAAGTCAATTGTGTCTCCAACGCTCGACAGACTGTTATTCAATGCCTCTATGTTTTTTCTAACTTGAAGGGCTGACTCTTGTGCAAACCTTGGTGATACATCTGTCAAACGTTACTTTACCAAGATTGGACACATCGTTCTTTGAACTCTTGTTAGCCGCATGAAATTCACTCCTAACTCCAAGCTCCTTCACATTGTCACTTTCCGAAACTTGGTTCAAGAGGGAATTAGTTCCCTTTAGCTCTCACAATGTTAGGAAACTTGGATTCAATTTAGTCCGTTGATCTCTATCAACTCTCGTGATGTTTGGAAATCAACTCGATCGAGGATCCTCCAATGGCTGTCACTTCATTCGAATGATTCCTCCCTATGAATCTCCATTGATCTCGCTCTCCCTTTGTTGTCACTAATAAGGGATTTGAGTTTCAATGAATGATTCTCCCCTCAAGTGTTTATTCCTAAACTACTTGATTTATAAAGAGTACGAACTAAATCAACATCTTTGCATTTAACTTAAACCAAAATAAAATCATCCATACAAAAATTCTCAAAACCTAATAACCCAAACCATCTACGTTTAGTTCATGGCTGGGTAAAAATGAAATAACAAAGAATAAAACCCATGAATGGTGGGATAACACGATAAAAATAAAAAGAATTGGAGAAGATAAACTTATACAATATTGCGTTGAAGGTTGTGTGTGAATCCCCTCTCTTTTGATCCGATCTCTCTCAAAATCGACTATTTCTTTGTGTTGTTGATGCGATCTTTTTAAATAGTTGAAGAGGAAGAGTTTGAATGCGTGCAAAATCTGTGGGGAATTGATCTCTAACCAACTCATCATTTGAATTCAAATCTAGAAAATTATCATATGTGATAAGAGATAATTCTTAGGAAAAGAAAGATAAAGTCAATTTAATTGTAAAATAGAATAATTATCCCCTTTTATCTCTCTTTATCTTCTATATTTATCTGCAGTAAACTCTCATTTAAATTTGAGTCTTTATCCATTGCATTTGAATTTGAATTGGGCGGTTGGAAATCCTAACCTCTTTAATCCCTTCAACGCCATGGCAGACTTCAGCAATTGGCTCGGCAATTCGCCCTGCACACGAACAAGCAAAAGAGCAGCATTGTTTCTACAAAAAGTAATAAAATGCATGGCCAAGCACATTGAACTAGGAAACTACGAACTTATGCATGAATGACTACAAATGCAACTAAAATAAGTTTAAGTTTAACAATAATGTGAGTAAAAAGAGTAGGAAAAACAATACTTTTACACACTTATCACACCTCCAAACTAGAACTATTGCTTGTCCTCAAGCAATGAAAAACTAACAAGCACCTGTCATGGCATTTACCAAACATGAACAAGTTGCATACCTGACTTCAATCCTCAAAACTGGGGCAACTAGCATTAATTACCTTTGTGACTTTAGGTAAAATATAAAAAGATTACTCAAAATTCAGTATAATACAAGTGAAGTGTGTGCGTAGTCATTTACAAGTTAATCATAGTAGTTCCTAGCAAAACCTTAGTTTTATTAACTTGCCGAGGCAAGCCATCTAACTAGAGCCAGTTTCGGGCACCTCTAGTAATTCTTCTTCTTTTTATTCTTATACTAGAGCCAGTTTCGAGCACCTCTAGCATTTGCAAGATCCCTAAGCTAGATTCATATGGGCACCTCTAGCTATGGTTCATTGTTCATCATTTTTTTAATATTTCCTTATCTAAGGTTCGCTAGGTTCTCCTAGATTAACAAGTCATAATAGTGTTTATTAAAGCAACATCGTAACAAAATCCTAAGCAAATTTCCATGCTAAGTCTAAAGTCAAAAGTTCTCTTAACCTAATACCATGGTAATTAAATCATCATCAGATATCACAGTAGGTTATTAACAAGACCAGTTAGGCAAATTGTCATGGCACGTGATGCAAACTATCAAGAGAAATAAAACAAGTGAATGCAAATGCAACTAATCATGAAACAAACAAAGACAATCCCCACCAAACCCGAGGAAAGCATTGTCCTCAATGCATGCAAAATTAAACAAATAGAAAAAAGAAAAATGAAATGCAAATAAGTTGATAGAAGAGATCGAAGCTTTATGCTTCAATGGTCGCTTTATTGGCACATCCGAAGGTGAGACTTTAATGGTGCAGATGTGGTATCCTTGGAATCTTTGTGTAGTGTAGGGGTTGCCGTAGCAATGCCACTCGCAGTTGGTCAAGAATTGCTAGCTTCAGTTGCTAGCGCATGTTCCTTTTCAATGACAAGTCAAATAGTCTATGCTTCTTTCAACATCTAGTCTTATTAAAATAGAAAACAAAACATCTAAAATCAAAATAAACATAAAAGAAAAGAAAAGTTGAAGGGAATATGGTTACCTTAAAGAAAGCTTGATGAGGGTCACTTCCGATATTTCTTATAGTCCATCCGTACCCTCCATCAAGTAATAATATTTCCCAAAAAGGGTTGGGCCATTATGATCACAACCACTCATACTTGCACTAGCATGGTGGAGGTGTATTTTTTTCTTGTTCCTTTGTAGTTCATGCATACTCTCCACCTTGTTACTATTCCTGAAGGCATGAATATATTAATAGGAAAAATTATATCAACACCCAACCATTTAATTACCTCATTGTCTTTGACTTCTAACATGGTTGGATGTAGCCTTCGTTGTCGTGGCAATTGTTGTTCTAGCCAGTTGCTGTGGCAATCTTCTACCAAAATTCAATGTAATTGAAGGGAATGACCAATTTTCTGAAAATCTCTCATTATCCAACCAATGCTTCCTTTACGTTTTTCAAACATCTCCATCAGTAGAGATGTTGGTGCATCACTAAGAGTGTTGTCTCCTAAACGGTCATATGCTACTTTTGATGGCTTCACATCTAAAAGCATTGATTCCTCAAGAAATATCTGAAATAGATGAGATGATTGTTTAAATAATTCAAAAGGTTCAATCATCACTTGCTCATATTTTATTACTAGAGTATCGCCATCTTGTCAATCCTGAATGTGGTTATAAAATTGACATGGCAATGGTGGAAAAAAGCAATCCACAGATTCCTGCTTCAGCATCAGTGTTGTTGTAAAATTCTGGGAATCAGACTCCTCAGAATTTGCTGTCGCATTACTTTTCTCAGCCTTACTGAATGTTGTTGCAAAATCACTTTGTTCAGGCTTCTCAACCTTTGTTGTGGCAATTGGTTGCTTAGGCTCATCAAATGTTGGGCGGTTTTTCTCATTGGCATTCTCTCGATTCGGAGTTCTAGTTGTTCTCCATACATCAGAGAGCTATCTTCGCATTGCTCCTTGTCTTCCGTCCTTGGGAATTTAGTATCCCTAGGAATTAATTGTTTAGGCATGTTATCCATGACATACGTGAATCTTCTTGATTTAGATTATGAATCTTTTATGAGTGCATCCATCCTAGCTATCCTCACATCCATGGCATGTGATAGCTCTTGAATCTCTTCAATTGATCTATCAGGTCTAACCATGAAAGATTGAAATATTTCCTCCAGGAATTTGAATCTGTTGCAGCAGCAAAACTGTTATGGTAAAAAATCTTAGCATTTTGATCATAGCATGAAGGATTTTGTTGATGGTTCCAACTACGGTCCTCCATGCGGCCATATACATTAGGATTATACGGGCAATTTCCAAACGAATGATATTCTCCAAAATAAGCACAAGAAATTGTGATGTCGTAAACTCGTTGGGCAGCTCTCGAAGTTGCATAGATGCGATCAGGTTGGTTGATTCTACAAGTTGTGCCGAGATTGATGTGGAAGCATCCTTGTTGATCAAATCATCCACTTGTCTTTCTTGGAAAGCTCTAGTGGGTAGGTATTGGTAGTTATTGATGGATGTAAGGTACTCTCCAATATGTTGATTTATATCTTCCCACATCAACTCTTGAATAGATCGACGTTTATTTCCTCCCATGTTGATGATTCTTCACTTGATAGCACACCTAATTTTACTTTTTTGAAATAAATCAAACAAAAAGAAATGTTAGTAAAAATAATACGAAAATTTCAACAACAAAAACAACTAACACCAATTGGCAATCCCTGGCAACGGTGCCAAAAACTTGTTGCGTGTTTTGAGTGCTACGCAAATGTGCAAGTGAACACGTCGCAAGTAATCAAGTGATGAATATAGAGTATCGTCTCCACATAGATTTGTTTGGGCCACTTTGCTTAAGTTACTACAAATGTTTAAATAATTAAATAATAGTGATGAATTGAGATAAATAAACTAAGGCTAAAAGAATTGAAATAAAAGAAAGAGGAAACCGAATTGAGAGAGTATGTTCGCTTATTAGGATTGACAATATGCCGGATAAGTTGTTTTGGCAAGTTGAATGTCGGAGGCAAGTGAAATGCTGAGGCAAGTAGATTGTCGTGGCAAAGTAATTGCCTAGGCAAGTAGTTTGGTGGAAGTAGGACTCTCTGTGACCAGTGAAATGCAATAGCAAGTGGTTGAGTGGGAGTAGGACTCTTCTTGGCAAGTGGTTGCCCTGGCAAGTTAATTGTTGTGGCAAGTGCGATGCCATGACAAGTCCATTGTGTCTCTAATGCTCGACAGAGTGTTCTTCAATGCCTTCACGTTATTTCTAACTTGAAGAGAGGACTCTTGTGCAAACCTTGGTGATACGTCTGTCACACATTACTTTACCAAGATTAGACATCGTCGTTCTTTGAACTCTTGTTAGCCGCATAAAATTCACTCCTAACTCCAAGCTCGTTCACTTTGTCACTTTTCGGAACTTGGTTCAAGAGGGAATTAACTCCCTTCAGCTCTCGCACTGTTAGGAAACTTGGATTCAGTTCAGTCCACTAAACTCCATCAACTTTCGTAATGTTTGGAAATAAACTCAATCGAAGATCCTCCAATGGCTGTCACTTCATTCGAATGATTCCTTCCTATGAATCTCTATTAATCTCGCTCTCCCTTTGCTGTCACTGATATGAGATTTGAGTTTCATCGAATGATTCTCCCCTCAAGTGTTTATTCCTAAACTATTTGATTTGTAAAGAGTACGAATTAAATCAACATCTTTGCATTTAACTTAAACCAAAATAAAATCATCCATATAAAAATTCTCAAAACCTAATAACCCAAACCATCTAAGTTTAGTTCATGGCTGGGTAAAAAAGAAATAACAAAGAATAAAACCCAGGAATGGTGGGTTTACACGATACAAAATAAAAAGAATTGGAAAAGATGAACTTCTCCAATATTGCGTTGAAGGTTGTGTGTGAATCCCCTCTCTTTTGATATGATCTCTCCCAAAATTGACTCCTCCTTTGTGTTGTTGACGCGATCTCTTTAAATTGAGGATGAGGAAGAGTTTGAATACGTGTAAAATTTGTGGGGAATTGATCTCTAACCAACTCAACATTTGAATTAAAATCTGGAGAATTATCCTATGTGATAAGAGATAATTCTTGGGAAAAGAAAGATAAATTCTATTTAATTGTAAATTAGAATAATTATCCCCTTTTATCTCTCTTTATCTTCTATATTTATCTACAATAAACTCCCATTTAAATCTGAGTCTTTATCCATTGCATTTGAATTTGAATTGGGCGGTTGGAAATCCTAACCGCTTTGATCCCTTCAACCGTAGAAGACTTCGGCAATTGGCTCGGCAATTCGTCTTGCACACGAACAAACAAAAGAGCATCATTCTTTCTACAAAAAGCAATAAAATACGTGGCCAAGCACATTGAAATAGGAAACTATAAACTTATGCATAGATGACTACAAATGCAACTAAAATGAGCTTAAGTCTAACAATAATGTGAGTAAAAGGGGTGGGAAAAATAGTACTTTTACACACTTATCAGCATGGTTGAGTGAAAGTGTACCAACTGAGCTTTATTGGCTCAGTGTTTGGAATTGTTGTTTCCATTCGCAGGTTAGTAGGTTGACGTGTATCGTTAGAGCAACATCGGAGTAAGACCTCGGCATCAACTTATTGTCCGAGTACATTACTTAAATTATTTGGGCTATGTATTCGTAGGACCTATTTTGTATTGTAACTCTATTTTGGATTTTATATCATGAGTCGAATGCTTTCTATTATGTATTTTTAAATAGAGCTCTCATGTAACATTTTTCAAATGCGTGTTTATGTTAAAATATTTAAACTTGATGGATTTTATGAAAAAAAAATGTGTTGGGCTAAATTAGGTTACAAATTTTATGGTATTGGTTTGGGTTTGAGGCCCAAATGTGATATCCGGGCCGAAGGTGTTACATTTAGTGGTATCAGAGCCTAGATTTAGCCAATTTTAAGAAGCTTCGGGTTTGTCAAGAGAGTTGTATAGGTGTCTAGCAAATAGGTTGCCCATAAGTCGAAGTCGTACTTGTTTAAGATGAATATTCGATGGTGTAACCTTATTTGTTTGCTTGTATAGAAGGTAATCATGCCAAAAAAGCACGAGATCTAAAAGAGGGTTGGGTCTCCCGAGAAGGAAGCTGCGATGAGGATTACGTCTCTAGATCAGAGGAGATATCGAAGGATAATAGGGGGCCGAGAAGATAATTATTTATCTCATCTATATCAAGCCCTTCACCGGATCGTGAGAGATACCTAGGCCTTCGGCCACCTCTCGTGAGACACTAATTGAGAGAGTGTGTCATCATAGTGCTACGAATTTCCTCAGAAAGGGACAAGATAATTTGGTTAAGGTAGATCAGTGGTTGAGAGATACTCGTTGAATCATGCGGCATATAAGGTTAAAGCCCAAGGATAAGTCAACATGTGTTCTTTCCCTGTTGAAGAAGAATACTAAAAAATGATGGGAGACCGTAGAGTTAGAATGGTATCCTAACCGACTTACATGGGATGAATTCTTAGATAAGCTCGAGAAGAAATATTTGGGGTCGAGGGGCTAATTATTTCTCTCATCTATATCAAGCTTTTCACCGGATCATGAGGGCATACCTAGGCCTTCTGCCACCCCTCGTGAGGCACTAGTTGAGAGAGTGCGTCATTATAGTGCCACGAATTTCCTCAAAAATGGACAAGAAGGTTCGAGTGGAAGGACTCGGAACTTCTCCAACAACTCGCAGTCTTATTCCGAGAGGAATATAAATAAATAGAACCAAGGTAGAGGCTTCGAGCCAAAATTCGAGATTAGACCATAGGTCAAAATTAGCTGGCCGTATGAGGCCTTCATATTCGTCAATGTTGAGTTTAGAGGGCTCACAAAGGAGTGAGTGCACCAGTTTGTGATCAGTGTGGACGTAAGCATAAGGGCGAGTGTTGGGGGTCAGTTAGGGTTTTCTATGGTTATGGGTCACCAGATCATTATTTGAAGGACTGTCTGACAGCTACAGACACCACGTCGATTCTAACTTAGAAGACCACTTATCTAGCTCAGAAAGGCCGGGGCTTTGCTCGAGGAGGAGTGAGCCACATGTCCAAACATTAAAGTAGGGTACGATCTAGTCCACTGATAGGGCACCAACGAGGCATTATGCAGTCAAGGCTCATGAAGACTGTAATGCTACTGATGTTATCTCATGTATGTTTACCTTATTTTCAGTACTTATAATTGCTCTTATAGGTTCGGGTTTACTCATTCTTATATATATAGTGGAATATCTCAACAATGAGGTATTCCTGTCGAGGATCTTGAGATAGGAGTCCATGTAACTAGTCATTTGGGGTAGGGTGCCTTAGTAGATAAGGTGTATTGAAGGTGTCCGATTGAGGTTCAAGGTTCAATCTTTTTGGTTGATTTGATGGTGCTACCGTTTCAAGAGTTTGATGGCATTTTAGGGATGGATTGATTGTTTGAGCATGATGCACGTTTGGGTTATAGAGCAAAAAGCCTTAAGCTTCATGGTTTGGATGGGACCAAGTTGGTAGTAAAAGGTGAGAGGAATCATTGTCTTTCCAATATAGTGTCGGCTTTGGCGGTACAAAGGATCCAGTAAGGTTGTAAAGCCTTCTTGGATTTCATGGTTGATGCAAGTGTTGAGATTCTGATGCTTGAGAGACTTCGGACTGTTAAAGAGTTTACCAATGTGTTTTTGAAA